>OW386294.2:15692893-16354893 GCA_936432065.2 Rutpela maculata | reverse complement strand
TATTTAGAAAATAGGCGGCAGTATTTAGAATACCATGGTTTCAGGTCATTCGACGTCTTGGCTAGTTCAGGTGCCCCTCAAGGATCTGTACTGGGACCACTTTTCTTTAACATTTTTATTAATGACATTGTCACAAATATTAACGTTGGAAGCCTGTTATATGCGGATGACTTAAAAATCTATTGTGTAATTGAAACTGAGGAAGATTGTGACAAGCTTCAAAATAATTTGAATAATATAAATGATTGGTGTCTACTAAATCAACTACCTCTCAATGTATCTAAATGTAGCGAATTTACATTTTGTAGAGACCGCAATCATGTTAATTATAATTATCATTTAAATAACCAGGAGTTACAAAGACCTGATACAATTAAAGATCTGGGAGTGACCTTTGACAGAAGTGAAATTATTATACTATTCCTTTGTGCGATCAAAATTAGAATATTGCTCGCTGGTATGGTCCCCGGGATATGCTACCTATATAAAAAGTATTGAAAACATTCAGCGTCGTTTTGTTAAGTATTTGTGTTTAATGGAAGATGGCGATTATCCCACAATTGGTTATTCACAAAACGTCTTGTTAGAATGATCTGATATATCGAATCTAGAAAATAGGAAAATAGCACACTCTGTAATTTTCCTACATAAAATTATTAACAATATGGTTGATTGCCCATCTATTTTGGAGCAACTGTGTCTTCGTGTACCTCGTATAGAAAGCAGAAATCGTGAAACATTTTATCTTGCTACCCCCCAAACCAATATACTAAAAGTTTCATCTATACATTTTATGTGCAAAAATTATAATTCGCTGCAAAATGAGCTTGATATATTTAATTGTAGTCCTGCCTCAATTAAAAGATAACTATCCATATAAAACGAATATGAGTATAATCCCATTTCTCTTATTACCGTTTACATGTTTTTAGCATAATGTGATATGTATATGTGTGAATATATATTATATATTATATGTTATATATTATATGTTATATATTATATGTTATATATTATATATTATATATTATATATTATATATTATATATTATATATTATATATTATATATTATATATTATATATTATATATTATATATTATATATTATATATTATATATTATATATTATATATTATATATTATATATTATATATTATATATTATATATTATATATTATATATTATATATCATATATCATATATCATATATCATATATCATATATCATATATCATATATCATATATCATATATCATATATCATATATCATATATCATATATCATATATCATATATCATATATCATATATCATATATCATATATCATATATCATATATCATATATCATATATCATATATCATATATCATATATCATATATCATATATCATATATCATATATCATATATCATATATCATATATCATATATCATATATCATATATCATATATCATATATCATATATCATATATCATATATCATATATCATATATCATATATCATATATCATATATCATATATCATATATCATATATCATATATCATATATCATATATCATATATCATATATCATATATCATATATCATATATCATATATCATATATCATATATCATATATCATATATCATATATCATATATCATATATCATATATCATATATCATATATCATATATCATATATCATATATCATATATCATATATCATATATCATATATCATATATCATATATCATATATCATATATCATATATCATATATCATATATCATATATCATATATCAGATATCAGATATCATATATATATATACACATATACATATCACATTATGCTAAAAACATGTAAACGGTAATAAGAGAAATGGGATTATACGCATAGTAATCTTAAGGCAGGACTACAATTAAATATATCAAGCTCATTTTGCAGCGAATTATTATATATTTTAAATCAACTTCTCTTAACATAATATTTGTATTTTGTTTCTTCTGTGACGTACTGTGCATTTAGTATATATAATATTTATACTGTTAGTGCTTACTAGTGTAACATTCCCACCCTTTAATTGGTTATCTGTTTGTTGATTGTAGCTAAATAAATAAATAAATAATACATAAGTTTACCAAACAAGGCAATACAAAGTGTCCCAAAATCACTGGAGGAGGCTGTAATTGACACATTCTTTACAACATTCTGAGACAAAAACCTTAATATAATTATGTCGAGTCTCCAACCGTTTTCGAGCTAGACTCTATTGAAGTTTCGCAAAAAAGTTTCCTGGGAGGCTAACGATTTATTAAGTTTGAAGATAGACGTTGTAAACAAAATGAATTAAGACAAAATTATATTTTGGACATAACTAAAAGAGTTTTAATTAGCGAATAAAACAAGGGCGTAGATACGGGGGGTAAAGGGTAATTACCCCCTCCCAGGGCTAGAATATTAAAATAGTTTTTTCTATGTCGCTTTTTTTTTCGAATTAAATTTCGAGTTTTTTGGATTTATTTTAATATTCCTTGTACGTGCTGACACGTGCTGACATTATTGCAGAGGAAGGAAACATAGTACATTTTCAGTAACAGAAATAAACAGGGTAGGCCACCTAAAAGAAAAAAAAAAAAAAAGGAAAAGTACCAAATGGAGAAGAAAGTTTGGCTGTATTTTGTTTACATTTTTTTTTTTTGACAATTTGGTATATTATAGATTCCTTAGATTTTATTACTTAGAAAATGGGTTGAAATGGCAAACATGACAACTTCTATTTATAACTACACAATTTCTGCCACTTTCAGTACTCTGGCACTGTCTTGTTGCCAAATTATTGGAGGCGCTAGAAGATTTTCCAAAATTCTCATTTAAATACTGGAAATATCATATTTCAAAATAAATCTTTCTCGCAAACGGGTCCTTTTATTGATATAAAACAATGGTGGTATCTTTTATTAGAAAATTGTTTAAGAAATTTAAAAATGTCACCTTTTGGGGTAAAAAGCATTGGGGGTATTCCAACCGGAAGATACAAAAGTTGTGGTTAGTGTTCATAAACTGATAGTAAGCATAGAGACATTCAACTTGTTCCTATTCCGGGGGGAGGGCAAAATTGGCCTGGGCCTAGGGGCGATTTATATCTAAAACCGGCACTGGGTGAACAGACAAAAGAAACGCTATAGAGCTACTATTCCACTCAAAAAAAAAATTAAGTTGTCACACGATCTTCGTATTAGAAACGTCAAATTATATAAATTTAAGTTTTGACGTTTAAGTATTTAAATATTTTATGAAATCCATGCATAAATGTCTACGACTATTAAAAAAACTGTACTTTTTTAGTTACTTTTAGTGCGTAAAACATATGTTTATGATAATGTGAAAAAAGTAAAAAGCGTTAAAAAACATTATTTCACTCACTCTATAACTGGATTCTGTCTCACAATCTTCGCTTTAGAAACGTCAAATTATGGATTTGTATTTTGACGCTTAAGCTAATTTTGAAATTTATTTGTCTAAATATGAAAAATAAGGAGTGTCGTAGAAAAAATATTGTATGACTCATGCATAAAGGGCCTTTTTTTCACTCATGGGATTGCTGCACTCACCTATGGCTCGTGCATCAAACTTCCCATTCGTGAAAAAAAGTACCACTTTATGCACTTGTTGCATAAATAACTATCATCCACGACTATCGTAAAATCCTTACATAATACACGTAACAATTGATGATGAATAATGGTAGTCATAATTCCAACCTAACGCATTATGAACATAATCTCATTATAATGCACCTTTGACCAATCAGGAACTAGCAATTTTCATAATCGACGCGCAAGTCCATTTTTTTCAAGGCAAAGTTTTCGTTTGACGTTTCAAACGTCAAATAAAGTTTTACTGTGAACTAACTTTTATTTTTTCACTTTTTAACGATTAAAACAGTTAAAAGAGTCGTGGATAAATTATAGTATTCTACTTGCGTATAATGATTATTACACGCTCGGATGATTTACGGCACTCGCCGTCGGCGAGTGCCAACATGAAACTCGCGAGTAATAGCGATCATTATACGGTCGCTGAATAATATACTATTTTCTACGATTATTGAATAATTCATTAATGATTTATCGATACGTTTCTGATCAAGTAATAGGGCTCAGTACTCACGACCGTGGGTAATAATTCATTACTTAATGAATTAGGACCAAACGCAAGAGTTCATATTCATTACTCAACAGTTATTGTAGAGCAATCACAAAAGACGATTTAAAGTTCAAAGACATCGCGTGTGCCATATTATTGTATTAATAAATTGATATAAGGAGTATACAACTTTTTTTTCAATTTATTCTAAAAATTAGAAAATAAACCCTCTTGATCGACGCCCATGGATATGAGCACATTCATATGCTTGGTGTTTTTATGCTGTTCCAACTGAGATTGGAAAAACTATACATGTAAGTTTTGAAACTTTTTTTATCAAAATATTTAGGAACAATACTAAAGTAAGTACCGTTGTCATGTCCTTGAGCACCAATGAGTAGCAATAAAATCCGCGTTAACCAACATGTGAGATGAGTAATAGAAGGTATATGTAAATTTTAAAATTAATTATTATGACATGTTGCAAAATCGTCAGGATGATTGAGTATACAATATTTCTATTTTAGTAAACCAGCCTAAACCTACCTTTCCTTATGTCGACTGTGATTATGTACATAGTCGGGGTTCTGACAGTCAAAAAGCGTTCATTGAAGACAATTGTTTTCAATTTTGGATAGTCTCACGCCGATCTCACAACGTTAGATTTTTTTCAGTTTTAAAAAGGAGAAGATGCTTGATTCAACACGTGTTTGTTAATTGATTCTTGATTGGCTTAAGCGATTTCCATGAAATCATTTATAAACTGTAGGTTAGGGCTCGGTGGGATTATAACTATACTTTTTTACAAGTTATAGAGCATTATTTCTCAGCGGTGGTTCGTCTGTAGTTTTTTTTTCAAGCTACGACCAATGCACATTGGGCCCACCTCTTAAGAACTGGACTATCGTCGAAATTGCACTAAAATTGGAGTTAGGTATTTTCGGAGTATATGATACCGATATCTCTCTATATATAATATTTTTTAAATAACCTTAAAGCCAAAAGTCGGCAGGGGTTATATCGGAAGATCTAGCTGGCCACAAAATATTACCCATTATTTCCTAAAAATTAAACAATATCTAAACTAATTTGTTGTTTATTAATGTCAAGTTAGCTAAATTAATTGTTAGTTATCAATTTAGTTAACTTAGCTAACTAGACATTGATAAACTAGTCCTGAGTTATATATAGATATCTATCCAATCTTCTCCAAATTTAGCATTTAAATAATTTCGTGTTTCATTTGACGTATGACCTGGGGCACCATCGTTTTGGTAAATTAATCTTTGAAATTGTCTTACAGGCATATTGTTTACAAAGGGCTCTATTTCTTGTAGAATGTTAATAAAATTTTCGGTATTCAAATTACCGTGAAAAAAATGAGGACCTATTATTTGGTATCCAATAAAACACACCATACACCAAGTCCAAATCGTCCTTGACGATTAACTGTAGCGGTTACGTGCGGATTTTCATGAGTCCAATGGTGGTTATTATGCCGATTAAAAATTCCGGCATTGCTTATATGGGTCTCGTCTGTCCATATAATTGTTCCTTCAAATCCTGGCACTTCATTGCACTGACGCAAAAACCACTGGCAAAAATCGAGACACCTTTGAAAGTCGTTTGGGTATAGATGGTGATTAATCCTAATTTTGTAGGGTTTGATTTTTTTTTTTTTTTTTTTAAGCAACACAACCCAGTTATTTTTGGGATTCTTAAATTTTCCTGTATTTCGCGAGACGATATATTAGGATTTTCTCTTACAGTTTCTAAAACAATATTTTCTTCAGCTTCTCTACCTGCTTTATTATACATTTTTGCTCGAGGTTTTACAAATGATCCAAACTCTTTTAAATTTTGTTGTTAGAGGAGCGAAAAAGAGGTAAAATTGTATCAGACACAGTGGGTATTACCAACAACATCATTTTACACATAAAAACACAAAATACGACATTTTTTAGTGGTCGCAGATATTCTTATTTAAAAAAAAGTGTAAAATTTAATTTTTTTTTAAATCATGTTTTTCTGTACATCCATTGCCATATCTCAAAAATGAATTGAGTTATCGATGTGAATTTTTTTTTCTTATAAAACACACACTTAAGCGCTTCTCTCTATTCATAGGATTGCTAATAAAAAAAATGTGAACATGCCAAAAACGTAGATGACCCTGAAAGTTTAGAGAATACGCCATCAAATTTTCACTAAGCGAGGAACTTTTTTGTTTTTGAAAATTTTGTGTAACATGCTGTGAAGAAAATGAAGTCAATAGACTAAAAAAGTTTTTAGAAAAAAAATATTTTCATTATTAGCAATAGTTTGCTAGTTACGAATTTTTTAGTATGGAGGAATTGTCGAAGCGTACGCGCGCCGTACTTAAGAATAATAATGATTATGTATTGTGTGTAACGGAACTTTTCATTATTACTTTTTTATGTTTAGGACTGTTTTATCACGTTTTGAAAGGATAACTTATTTTTTCCAGTGGCACATTAAGGACTAAGGTTGAAGGCAAAAAGGAATCAACAATCTTAAATGGAGTATGCATTGCATTGGGATCTCGGAAACGGTGAAAAATAATATTGTAGTAAAATGGGAAAATTGTTGCGCAACTAGGGGGCTAATAAAATCCCATAAACAGAAATTTAGGAAAAGTAATAATTTTGGAGTGTTTTGTTAGAAAGTAAACTATCGAGTTTTCCTTTTTTGCGTTATTATTGGAGCTAAATAAAAAAAGACAGTTTCTTAAAGCACGTGGCAATCTTAATATTTGTATCCGACATTTCCTGTGTCAGAGTCCCTATCCGAAACTCCCATGCATTGCATTTTTATCCTAGATCCACACAATAACACAGGTCGACAAAAAAAAATTCTGCTCCAAGGCCTTAAGTATTTTTGTGTGCTGAATCAGAATTTTCCACTTAGATTTCGAGCAAACGTCAAAAATTGTCAAAAAATCGTATTCGGACGATAAAAACCGGGATTTACTCGAAATCTACGCGGTAAAAAATGTTTAAATTGAAAATTCGGATTCAGCACACAAAAATACATAGGGAATGATAGGTTTAGTCCTTGGAACAGAACTTTTTTTCTTGTAGATCTGTGCATAGATGCAGTTTGTACACAGGTCTACAAAAAAAGAAATTCTGTTCCAATGACTAAATCTATCATTCCTTATGTATTTTTGTATGCTGAATCCGAATTTTCAATTTAAAAAAATATTTACCGCGTAGACTTCGAGTAAATCCCGGTTTTTATCATCAAAATATGGTTTTTTGACAATAAAAACTGGGATTTACTCGAAATCTACGCGGTAGAAAATTTTTTTAATTGAAAATTCGGATTCAGCACACAAAAATACTTAAGGCATGATAGGTTTAGTCCTTGGAGCAGATTTTTCCTTTTTTTTTTTTGTAGACCTGTGAATTGAGTAAACGTGTTATTTTCGCCTAAATTAGGTAACAAAAAAGAAAAAAATATTCTAAATTAAGTCTTTTTTAATTTCCGTAGCCCTAATTATAGTCTCTAAACCCTGTTTCCATGGCTTGTGTACAAGTTTATCGTTTTCCTCTATTACTACGCCACATAAAATTCACTCCATTTTACAATGAAACTTAGATTGCTTTTTTTCTTAAATATTTTTTAAGCAGATAATCCGCGCGCAATTCGCACAATGACCATACGTTCTACAATATAATACAAGTGGTAATAAGAGAAAGAATATCGTTACACATTTTACTTCCACATCCAGTGGAAATATAGTATGGACAAAAATATTTTTGAAAATTTTTATTGTCCAAATAGGCTTAGAATGTCATGAAACGTCGAGATTTTAATTTTGAGAGAAAAAAAATTCTGTCTGTCTGTAACTTTTTGTGCACACGATTACTCTGGAACCGTTTAACATATTGACTTGAAATTTGGTGCACGTATCATGTATTTTAACGAAATCTGGAACTAGATTATTCCGTTAAAGGGTTCGGGGTAAATGGAGGTAAATAGGCGAATCAAGCAAGTAAGAGTCCATAAAACTGGTATTTAGTATAAATAAGAGAAGCTAAGCTCTCAAAATTTTTTTTGGCATCAACCACCTCCATTACCAACTCGCACCCCATTATTCAAGGGGGCGAAAAAAAATAAAATTGTCATTTAGTGTGTGTACAAGAACCAAAGGCTTCAAATTTTTTTTTACTTTATCCACCACTACTACCACCCCCCTTTCACCACCCTCAGCCCCACTACCGATGTGACATATCGTTTTATAGGTTTTTGGGGTAGACGATTTCAAATATCATATTATTAAAGTTCCATAAAAAATTATTTCCACATTCAAATTTTTTTCATTCTGAGACTTTGATAGAAGATCTGGATGTGGAAGTAGTGATTCCTTGGGCAGCGGTTTTGTAATTTGACCTTCGACGAAAACGAATAACGTTGATAGTACACCGCCCTGAGACTAGTTAGTTTTAGTGGACGCGGGCGTATTAATACTCAATTTCTGCAATTCGCGCGCTCTAAAAAAAATCACTGTACCTAAACTATAAAAGACAATAAAAATTATGCTATCAAAAACTTTTTTGGTCTTTTGGCTTTATTTTCTTCGCAGCATGTTATACAAAATTTCCAAAAACATTAAGCTACAAACTTAGTGAAAATTTGACTGCATATTTTCTGAACTTTCAAGGTCATCTAAGTTTTTAACAAGCTTAAAAATGTTTTATTTAACAATACTATACACAGATAGAAGCGCTTAAGTGTGTGTTTTATAACAAAAAAAAGTTCATGTGGATAGCTCCATTCGTTTTTGAGTTATGGCATTAGATGTTCAAAAAAACATGATTAAAAAAAAAAAGAAAAAATTCACACCTTTTAAAAAATAACAATGTCCGTGACCACTAAAAAATGTCGTATTTCATGATTTCTAATGAACATCGCCCTACTTAACGAAATGATATATATCTCAGTTTGTTCTAAGATTAAAAAAAAACTCGAGAAGGAACGACTTTTCCCCTGTTTTTTACTCCACTATGTAGCCTTTTGAATATTTTTATGTCTGGCTGTCTCTTTTCTGGATATCTAAAAATATTGTTTAGGCGGCACTTTGAATCTTCTCCGCATTCTATAAAACACTTAATCATATCATATTTTTCACCATTACTAAATTGAACAATGCTCACTCACAATTAACTCACAAATTAGTTTTTGATATTTACGATTATTTCGATTTTCTTTTTTTTTACCATGACCTTCTCAATAAATATTAGAAATTCGATAAATATGCATAGATGTCAATGGAAGACAATTCGAACATTTATTGTAGTTTAGTTTTTCCTATTTTTGGCCAAATTATTTTAAATTATAAGAAGTGTTGGTAATAGTTTTCCATGGCCTCCTCACAAATATATTAAATTTTTCGAAAATTAACCACTTTTTCTAGACATAAATATGGCATATGATACATCGTTGGATAGCTAATTTAAGTTGTGATCGAATAATGAAATAATTTACAGGATGTTCCATTTAAAAAAACACACGAAAACTGATGCATGCATAATTTTCTTCTTATTAGCAGCAGATTCTACTTAAAAAAGTGCCTTAAGAATGTGTTACTCGATTTTCGATTCGACACTTGGTAATTGAGATATAGAGGACATCCAAAAATTCCAATTTTCCAAAAACGCTCTGTAGCTCGGTAGTCGAAAAAGATAGAAGATAGATAGACGATCGCGGTTTGCGTCATTGTTTGGTTCTCGAAAATCGAGCTCAGGACCCTATATTGGTTTTTGTCTATCTGCCATAGTTTTAGAGAAAACCCCAAATCCCATCTAATTTGGTCCACCCTGTACTGAATATTAATTGAATTTTTATTGTATTTACAAATACACATCGTGCGTACTAGAAATTCATCATATTGTACACATATAGCGAAGAGAATTTAAAATTGAAAATGGAATTAATTTTTATATGATGAAAATAGATTTTATTGTATTCAGACTGCGAGGAAAAATCAACAAAAAACATGTGGAAATACTTTTTTATGGACGCTTTTCTACCATCTAATCTCTGACAGACTATGCAAATAACTAAAAGAGTATATTAATGTCTGCACGTATTGCAACAAAAAAATTATGAATATGACACGAGTCTATTTGATAAAATCATGGATTAAAAGATTTAGGCTCAACACATGTTATATCTCCTCCGCGCCACGATTCATACAGTTTCCATGCGGGAGTCTCCGAAAATGTGTTCGATAGTAAAAAAATTGCACTTGAGTTATAAGTATTTTATAGATATATCAAAACAATATTAAATGTGGTATTTTTTACTTCCGCACACACGCAGAGTAGCCAACAAAAAATTATACATAACAAGTGCCACCCGCTAGTGTTTTATTTGTTGTTTTATTATTTTTTAATGTTTTGTTACAAAGTATTTGAACACATGTTATTTTTAAACGCAAAGTCTTACTTACAGACAGGTTTTGTTTTTATTGATGCAATAATGCCTTCAGTAATACTGCCAGAGTCATTATAAAATCGTCCTGGAAATGGGAAAGCACCACATTGTATACAGAAATAATTTGTACTAATTTAGCGCTACCACTTGCATTCGATTTGTCAGTAATCCTCTTAGGCAAGAGCAAGGTCCAACTTCTGATTTTTTCCTGTAATACCTTGTACCATTGTCTGACATAATCTATACAATAGGCATATGTTAGCAGGGTCACTAAAGTGTGAAAATGTTGCGTAAAACCATAGCCGTCACTATCAAATTTTCAGGAGGTTCCGGCACAGACACATTGATATAATTTATGAAGATATGTTGTCAAAGGTCCAAATTTTGGGACAATTATAAAAAAATTATAGAACATCCCAATAACAATTCACGGTACTAATGGTAACATCCAGGGACCGAAACCGAAATTTCAGTTTCGGTTACGGTTACGGTTAACTGACCTACACCATTTTCGGTTTTTGGTTACGGTTTTCAAAGCAGCGCCAATCCGGTTTTCGGTTACGGTTTCGGCTTTCCAAAATCTCTCATTTCGGTTAGAAAAAAATCGTAACATCTAGTTATACAAGGAATATATAAAGGTAACTAAGAGGTGTATGTGAACGGTTTCCGCAGGCACCTATAGTCACCAAGGTGTATTATGGTTTTATAAAATCACTGTAAGTTACAAGTACAAAATGAAGTGATATAGATATTTCCATCACTCTGTTATAAAACTTGCGGTAATTGTTACTACAATATACATAACAAGTTTGTATTGTATAAGGCCTGCCGTTACCGTATTATAAAACTAATATAGGTTATATAGCAGTATGGTTATTTAGCTTTATAAAATCTAGGAAATAATAATGTTTCGATATGTATATATTATAAAACTATTCGTGATCCATTTACTAATGAGAATTCCTTATATAACCCTCGATTACATTTAGTGAAACATGTTACCCTTATAAATCTTGAAAATACACCATGACCTCTTGTGTTTTGATTATAGAGTTTCTTAAGTGTTTATAATTAATCTTCACTATAGCAATTTGCTACAAACCTGGAAGTAAAATATTATACCACCCAGTCACAGACTAAACTTTTTTCAGGTTAGAATGGATGAATGTAATCTCTAAACAGCGCAGGTTGTCTATAACAGCAGGTATATAACAGCATCACTTCAAGTAATGTGTGTTACTATAGTTTTTTTTAATTCTCTTGGAGATCTTTAAGTTTTATAACATTATTATTGCAAAGTAACCGAAGCGCTTATAAAGCAACATTTCATCACCAAAAGTGTCTACATATTATTATTTTACGTTTACATAAGAGACTAAATAGAGGTAGCGGAAATGTTTCTATCACTATTCGTTATAAACTGTTTAAGTTACATACTGTCATTCAAAAAAGGTGTTGTTGGCAACCTTTATAAACTGCTTCATTTAAGTGCTTTAAGGGGTTTATAAAAGTAACAGAAATATTACTTTTACTATACTATATAAATGAATGTTATTTAAGCATCTTGATGGCAAAACTCTTATATACACTTTTTATTGAGATACTATAACCGATTTAACCATCTATAGAGTATAAGTTATATATTTCTATATATTCTATACTAGAAGATCCATAAAAAAATGAAAAAAAAATAATATATTTTTTAAGGATATAATACAAGCTAAAAACGTACTCTTCGACTGTTCACTGAACTTTTTATATAATTGTTACACATTCTATAGGATACTCTTCGCAGTTTTTTGTAAATAATGTTAGTTTTAGACATTTTTAATTTTATAGTACTAATTTAGTTGGTAAAATACTCAGTGTAAAATAAAGTAAAAATTAAAAAAAAACATACCAAACCCATTTGGGTTTCGAACCCGGGACCCTTGGATTCCGAGTCAAAAGCGTAAGAACTACACCACCACCTTACACGTAAAAAAATGTATATTTTTACATTATAAGACACGAGCTAAAATCATATTTTCACGGTTGTATATTACATTATGAAATGTATATTTGTAAAATATATAAATATTTTGATATTAAAATGAAATATCATTTCACCAGATTTCTATTCAATGACAAAAACATAAAAATCAAAAAATTTTTTTTTCAAATTTAAATCATTAATAACATTTTTATTTACCAATCGATTTTGTTCAAAAACAATAGGGTTCTACCCCTAGACAACACTAACTTACTGACAAAATTTCAGTACAATCGGATTTTTCTTTCTTGAGTTATCGTGCTTACAAGGAACGTGACGGACGGACGGACGGACGGACGGACAGACGGACATTTTGAAAGTTGTTCAGAATTCGTTCACTAACACAATGATATGAAAATTTTTTGTCTGCGAGCGATATTTACGGTTTTAGAAATGTACCGATCAAATTCAATATACTCTTCGTTTTCGATTTGCGAAGAGTATTTAGCTTTATAAAATCTAGGAAATAATAATGTTTCGATATGTATATATTATAAAACAATTCGTGATCCATCTACTAATGATAATTCCTTATATAACCCTCGATTACATTTAGTGAAACATGTTACCCTTATAAATCTTGAAAATGCACCATGACTTCTTGCGTTTTGATTATAGAGTTTCTTAAGTGTTTATAATTAATCTTCACTATGTATAGCAATTTGCTACAAACCTGGAAGTAAAATATTATACCACCCAGTCACAGACTAAAATTTTTTCAGGTTAGAATGGATGAATGTAATCTCTAAACAGCGCAGGTTGTCTATAACAGCAGGTATATAACAGCATCACTTCAAGTAATGTGTGTTACTATAGTTTTTTTTAATTCTCTTGGAGATCTTTAAGTTTTATAACATTATTATTGCAAAGTAACCGAAGCGCTTATAAAGCAACATTTCATCACCAAAAGTGTCTACATATTATTATTTTACGTTTACATAAGAGACTAAATAACGCGGAAATGTTTCTATCGGTATTCGTTATAAACTGTTTAAGTTACATACTGTCATTAAAAAAAAAGGTGTTGGCAACCTTTATAAACTGCTTCATTTAAGTGCGTTAAGGGGTTTATAAAAGTAACAGAAATATTACCTTTACTATACTATATAAATGAATGTTATTTAAGCATCTTGATGGCAAAACTCTTATATACACTTTTTATTGAGATACTATAACCGATTTAACCACCTATAGAGTATAAGTTATATTTCTATATATTCTATACTAGAAGATCCATAAAAAAATGAAAAAAAAATTATATATTTTTTAAGGACATAATACAGATTTCAAAAATTTAGGGATTATACCGGGTACCACAGGGTTGTGGCTCACCCTATATTTCCTTTATTTTTTAACTTATCCATTTGAAATTTGGGGTGAATAAACTACCCGTGAAAATAGATTTTTGGACATAAAAACGGTATAAAAACCATTTCCGGTTTACCCGAAAATGACCGCAACTTTCGATTTTTAAATGGAACACCCTGTATATTTTTACATATTTGGATTCAAGACAACATTCTGAGTATACCATGAGACTTTCGCGAATTTTTGAACCGATGTTCAGTTTTTAAGCATTTTAAGGAATTCGTCTAGAGTGCTTTGGAATACTAAAATTTGTTCTCTTAGACTTTACCCGTCGTAGAACAAATTTTGGTATTTTAAAGTACTCTAGACGAATGTCTTAAAATGCTTAAAAAAATGAACATTGACTCAAAAATTCGCGAAAGTCTCATGTTATACTCAGAATGTTGTCTTGAATACAAATATGTAAAAATATATAGGGTGTTCCATTTAAAAATCGTAAGTTACGGTCATTTCCCGATAAACCGGAAATGGTCTCATACCGTTTTTTTATGTCCAAAAATCCATTTTTACAGGTAGTTTATGCACCCCAAATTTCAAATGGATAAGTTAAAAAATAAAGGTGCCACTAGCTTGTGGCACCCGGTAGAATACTATCCCAAGATGATAATTTTAGCATCGGCGTATCATAATTTAGCAAAAATAAAAGAGGATATTTTATTTTCTTCAAGTACACATTTGATAGCTTTAGCAAAAATATGTGTGGTAAAAAACCATCAGAAGATTCTACAAAAAAAAAATTGGTAGTTCTGCCGAAACTTTATAGGTGTTGAAAATATCTAGAAAAATTCATGAATTTTTTTTCAATGTTCCCGTTGTCAGACTCTGTTCCAATTTATTCCATGGTTATATTCTGGTAGTATCTATAATTGGTCGAAATTTTATTTGAATCGGTGATGCGGTTCAATAGATAATAATTATTTTCAAAAATTTTCGATTTCTTTGTTACTCGAAAACGGTTTAATAGTAAGGGCTGAAGTCTGGCAAAATTGTAAGCGATATTGATAACAATCTAAGAGAAAAAAATGAGCACAATCCATACAGGCGCAAATTCACCCATCTTAACCGACTGTGGCCTTTGTACTAGTAGGAGGTCTGCATGAGGAATGGTTTTCAACTTAGTTGAATAAAATATTGTTTTTTTTTTTGAAAATTATTTCTTTATTTTGAAACTAAACTCGGTATATAAGCTTCTCTTCAACTTTGTTAAATAAAATTTTCAATACAAATTTTAAAAAAAGTAGTTTGCTTAAAAGTCGATTTCATATTTTCTAATTTTTAGAATACCCTGTATAATTAATCTTTAGTTTGACAACCGTTTATGACTTCCTAAGACAAGCAAAACTTTTTATAAAGAATTACTTTTTCTCGGAAATTCAAAAATAAGAAAGTTTACAAAAGTGCGGTACCCCATCCGGGGACACACTTTTAAATTTACATTTTTTTAAATCTCGTATGTTTTTCAAGTTTTATGTTTAAAATACAATAAATGTTACACTACCAAAAATAATACACCTCGAGCTTCAAACTGAAACATATTTTTCTTTCTATTACAATTGTTAACTGTAATAGTACCTATTTAAAACATAAGTCCTTCCAAGACTAAAACATAAAAGTTTTAAAAATACACGATACTGAAACAAAAAAAATCTCTTTTTTAGGAGGAAGCAGATGCCCCACCTATGGAATGTTTTTTAAATTCCATTTATATTGCTGAAGACTACTCACATCTGAAATTTCAGCTTGTTTTGTTTTAATTATTATTATTATAATTATAATGAGAGGTCAAAACCTCTAAGCATGCACTAGGCTATAAAGGCGACATTTTCAAACATATTTAAAATCAATGTTTGGTTTATTGGATACCATGTACTTGGTTCAAAACTACGCTTTTACTGCGATTCAAATGTATTGAATTCTCATTTTAACCGCGAACATGCCAAAAATAGGGAACGGAAGAAATTAAAACAATTATGTGTCCATTATGTGTCTACTATAAACCACTCACTGAGATTTGAATAACTTAAGGTAAAACGTTGTGAAAATTTGTATTTAACCACAAATTGTACCAATTTTTAACAACACTCTCGTCACATTAAACATGTGGTCATTTTTCGAAAATCACTTATTTTATGTGTAATTTTGTAGTGGTATGAAAGAACTTTTTATATGGAGTAATTTTGTTCAATTTTTTGTTCAAAATATTTGTTATTATATGCAAAAAATATGCCACCATGTATATTCAGTTATCTTTAGAGACAAGGCGAAAGTGGGAGATTTTTCGATATGACTTAGCATATATCCGAAACTGTTCAATGAAAGTTATTTAAATTTTAGACATAAAAACACATAATTTTTGCCCATCTCTGTTTTTGAGATGTTCACGATTAAAGTGAGAGCTCAATGCATTTGAGTCGGTTATTAGGTGCATATGAGCCGCCGCGCCGGCACACCACAGGATGATTTGTATCTGGACTTTTTACAAAATGATCCAAGTGAATTGCAAAACGATTTGTTGTTAAATTTTAGACAAAATATATGGTTTGTAAAAGGTGGAGCACCACCTCATTTTCCAATCCGAGTACGAAAACATGGAAATCTGCGCTTTCCATAATAATCCAGTAAAATACACAAAAAAAAGTCCAAACCTGGGAAAAATTCACATAAAGCTAAAAATTGGTACAGACCTTAAAAATATAATTACAAATGAAATGTCAAAAACATTTTTTTAACATATGCCGTCTATATTTTTACATATTTTATTTGCCTATGACTAAATTAGTTTATACAAAATTAACTTTTGAACAAGCTTAAAACATTTAAAACGACGGCTATTAGTTAATACCGTTCAATTGACCATTAACCATAATGTTTTTGAGGGCGGTTAAATTTCTTTCATACAGAAATATTCGCTAGTTCAATCACATTGTCTGTGGCACTAATTCCTATCGATCTTTCGTGATTTTAGTTTAAAACTACGCTTTCCTAGACAAAGTTCCAATTCGTTAGGCGAGGTAAAATATTAATCAAGGCCGCAGGGCAAACAACCTTTTCGTGCCCCCTTCCGCAGCGCCTTTTGTAGTAAAATGTAGGGGAAGGACTAAATTGGCGCGCGCGCGAAATCTTCATGTGCCACATCTGTCTTTTACATACGCACGTGCTTATACGAGTTTTGCCAAAATGAAAATATCATTGAATATTATCGACCCTCATCCCTTGTTTAAATGTAAATTAAGTTTTTATAGTGCATGGTCTGTTTAAGAATTTAAATAACAAAAAAAAATGGAAAAGGACTTAAGAAAACGTAAAATAAGCATGAGCCTAATATCGACGGTCAGCCACGATCACTTTTAATAAAATAAAAATGTATAATTTCATTAATTTAAATAATTTTGGTAACATAAGATTTGCAAATTATTTTTTTTATTAGCACACGGTGTGTATATCGTAAGTGTAATAGTCTGCTTCAGCTAAGCAAAAAGTTTATTATATCATAGATCCTAAAAAGCAATCATTTGAACGACCTGTAACGACGTTTTCATTGATTTGTGGTCAAATTGAGCAATAATTTTGTCAAAAAATATCCTTTGCATGAAATTAACTGATACAGCTGGAAGGATGTTGCGGGATGCAGTCCATTTGGAAGATAATCAAGAATTGAAAGTAAAATTGTCAAGATTTATTTCCGAGGGAGATACTCAATGCTCATATATAGTCGTAAAATACCATAGGCGATGCTGGGCGGTAAATGTTAATACTCTTAGAAAAGTTGAAAATATACCAGAAAATAATTACCAAAATAAGCTGCTGTCAGGAAGTTGACAAGTCGCTTCGTAAGGTGAACTTCTTGTTGATATGCTATCATGATCAGATTTAGATCAATGGTATACGAAAACAACGAATGGTTTCTTGGAAAGTTGTCTGCTGAATACCCAAAGTAATATATTTTTTTAAAATAATGTAAGCAGAAACACAAGATATTTTTTAAAATTTAAGTTTACACACGAATGGATCTACTGTTAAGATTTTATGCTTCATGTATAGTAATTTTGATTAATTGGTTTTATTGACATTATACGCGTCTGAAATTAAGATTGCAGCGCCTGTGCGATTGACATCGGTACTAATTCCTGTGTGATAGGTGTTTTGTTTACATTCAAATCTTTGTATTTTTGGTGATTTAAAAGGTATTTTATAAATAAATTTCAATGAAAATATACGTATAGCAATTGATTTTATTATGTATTAAAGTGATATTTTAGAACTTGGGTGTATTTACCGTAATTCTTTAGCGTAAATTCACGAAAACAAGGTACGTATTATGTTAGGTTAGGATATTGTTATTTTAATCATCTTCTGTGAAATGAAGTGAACAAACTTTCATGTACTTTGTCACTGGCTTTCCAATTTTACTTCCACGTCCAGTGGAAGTATAGTAACGACAAAAAAATTTTAAAAAATTTTTATTGTCCAAATAGGCTTAAAATGCCATGAAACGTCGAGATTTATATTTTTATCTTTTTCCGTCGAAGGGTTGGGGTGTAAATTGGGGTAAATGGGTAAATCAAGCAGGTAAGAGTCCACGAAATTGGTATTTAGTATATACAAGAGAAGCTAAGGTCTCAAAAAAAAAATTGGCATTAGCCACCCCATTACCACCCCCACCCCCTTATTAAAGGGGATGAAAAGAAATTGTGATTTAGTGTATGTACAGGAACCAGAAACCTCAAAATATTTTTTTACTTCGTCCGCCCCCCACTACCACCCCCCTATCACCACCCCCACCACACTACCGATGTGGGGTATCGTTTTATGGGTTTTTGGGGTAGAAGATTTCAAATATTATATTATTAAAGTTCCATAAACAATTATTTTCACATACAAAGTTTTTTCGTTGTGAGTGACTTGGATAGAGAATCTGGATGTGGAAGTAGTGATTCCTTGGGCAGCGGTTTTTAATTTTATTATCCAGGCTTTTAGCCTGTCCACAAAATCCTTCCCCCCAAAACTATTATCCATCTGCACGCGGTGTTTGCCAGCTTCGGGAAACAAATGGAAGCTTAAGTTGGTTTTTTTGCCCAAGACGAACACTGAGGTTCGTAGGTGACGTATCGCTTATATTGAATCGCGTATTATCGTATGTAATATTACTAGTGCTTAAAATTTTATCAAAAATGTTTTCGAAAGCGTTGTTGCCTGGTAATATAAAGAGTGCAAATTGGCAGTTTATTATCTGATTAAATCCCGACCGCTTTAGCGTTTAAAGTCGTGGACCTTGTTAGTAACATGTATTAGTGTTAATGACGTTACCGCTACCTGCAGAACTGAACTTCACCGTGCATTGCTAAATTCACCATAAAGTAAATTTCACCATCTACTTCCCATTGTTAACCATATATAGTAAAGGAGGGGCGTCAAAGTAACAATAACTGAGGTGGGAACTTCGAATGAGTAACCACTACGAATCCGTCACTAAATTTACGAATCTGATGTGTAAATAACTTCATTTGACATATCCGTAATCGCTGCCTCGCAGTTTTTATCACTAGTGGTTACTTTAGAGTTATGTGACTTGTACGTGGCTTTGCCGGTGCAAGTAGCTTTGATAGTTGCCGCGACGTTCTGGGAACCTTTACTATCCGTTTGAAGTCGTGGACCTTATTAGTAACATTTATTAGTGTTAGTGACGTTACCGCTACCTGCAGAACTGAACTTCACCGTGCACGGCTAAATTCACCATACAGTAAATTTCACCATCTACTTCCCATTGTTAAACATATATAGTAAAGGAGGGGCGATAACGAGAGGAATGAAATACATAAGCTATACAGTTTATGCTTGTCTTGTGGCCTTTATCTTTTCCAAATTTGGGTTGTTTACCATTTTAAAGTAATAAACATACTTTTTTGCGTTGAATTTCATACATTTACCTTTCCTGTTCCACACAACTCGTTAGGTGAGGAAAACAACTATTTTTAGAATTTACCTGTTTTTCAAAAAATAATAAATGTAAATATGTAAATATAGGTAACATGTAAGAGTACGAAGTTACTTCACAATATTAATTAATGTTCTAAAATAAGTGGTAAGAGTAAAATTTATTATTCAGTGCATCAGTGTAGTACATATTGCTCAAAAACCGTGTCAATGCAGTTTTCCCAAAGACAAAAAAACTTCGCAGTAAGTGGATAATAGCTTTAAAACCACCTACCAAATGTATGTGTGTATATAGAGAACATTTTCTACAGGATGATTTTTTCACTAAAGTAAATTTTTTATATTTGTATTTGCATTCATAGATAATATGTTAGGTTAAGTTTCAAAATACCTATAATAATCTCTTTGGTTGGAATTTTTTCACTTAACATAATTTACTAGATGGTTTTCCAATTTTTAATTGGAGAACTGTGCGTTGACACGACTTTTAAACTATACGCACTGAGGTACTGAACATTGTCTTTTACACTTACTAGTCATTTCAGAACTGATATTGTGAAGTAATTTTGCTCTCTTACATATGTTGAACTTGTATTGTTTTTTGAAAAACATAAACAGGTAAATAACCACCGGCTCGGTGGCGCAGTGCTTAAGGCTTGCGACCACGGGGTCCCGGGTTCGAATTCTGGCTAGGGTATGGATATGTAGTGGCGTTTTTCACGTGTTGCCGAGATGGTAGCAGTGGGCTAAACTGCGGTTGTGTGAGAGACAACACGGTCTAGTCGCTCTCCTCTTCTGAGTTCGAGTCTCGGCTGCGGCAGATGGCAATGTCGCAGGGAATGGATGTTGCGATGTTGTCTATGTGTGTCCGTCCGTCCTGGTTGAGTGGTAGAATAGCCTACGGCTAAACTCCGCCAGGATATTAATCTAAATAAGGCGATAAAAAAAATACAATAGTACTGAAATAAAACATAATTACTACCTTCGGCATATTTGAAAACAGTTCACAAACGTAAAAAAATTAAACAACAGACGCAAATTTATAACAACTACATGTTTTCGTCACTATTTCCGATATATGGATTGAAAATATTGAAATTCATTGATACCATCTGCTGATGTGATTTTCCCCTATAGATAAAAGCCTACAGACAATTTGAGCCGTTACTCGTCAAAATCTATTATTTTCTTGATAGCTTATGGACGTTCAAAGTTAGTGCCTTTGAATGTTTAAATAATATCATTAGAAAAGTTTAGGTGAAAATTTTTGAACATACAAACCAACTTCTGTCATCTATTTCGAAACGATGCTTTGAGAATTTTGAAATAAAAAAATTGAATTTGTTTATAGAAATTATTGGGTTAAGGTACCAAAATGTTTCAAATTTTTTTCCCTATGTGCAAAAAACATCGAAATCGCAAAAACCCTTATTTCTCAAGTTCAGTTGTTATTAAAAAAAAAAACACTCCAAGTTGCGTAAACTGAGATTTATAATCTGTGTGACAGTATTAATCGAAATCAATTGCAAACACGACCTCGGATCAAAATTTCATTAAAAAACCTAGGACGACTAGACTGGACTGCCCTTCTTGTGGATGAACTTTGATATTGTGGGAAAAGTGTTATTCTCATCCCTCCACCACAATTGTGCGTTTGTCGGTACGAAGGACAATTAACAATTAGTATTCCCAATAAAATAATGAATTGTTAAATAAAAAGAAACAAGTAAAGTGAGGCCGACATGAATTGTCCCACCTTAGGTGGCCGCTCTGAGACAATTGAATCTAGCACCTGAAACAATTGGGTGGTCACTACAACTCGCATATTAAGGAGTCTCTTACGTGACTTATCTCAAACAATGGTTCATATTTAATTTTACAATACAGACAAATGAATTGTTACAAGGGCACATCTGCCTAAATCCATGTGTTTAAGTATCCAAAACGTATTTTTTAAGGTAAATTTTCCGAGAACTACAATTCTAATTCATATACCCGGTGAACGGGTCAACGGGGAATAATATGCCATTTCTACGTTTCAACCTGAAGTAGCACTTCCGGTGTAACCCGAAATGACCCCATAAACATTTTAAATTCTATTTAAAAATGTATTTACCAATCTAGAGTGCTGTGATGCTTAAAAAAATATTTTGAATTCGATACTACGCATGAATAAGAAAAATAACATAGTTCCTATGACTGTAATAGTTAATTGCCTAGAGATTTAAAAAAATTTTCAATATCACTTTTATTCAATAATTAGATTTTTTTTTAAATGAAAAGTGGACAAAACTGAGCGCTGGTGTGCTGAGCGAGAATAGAGCACACATTTAGCAGAATTAGCAATTAAAACTTTGTCAAATTAAAAATATACCATACGTGAGTGAAACATTGTTGAAAGATGCATAATATTTTGTAGCGGATGCCTCTAGTTACAGGCTGCAACAGCTTGTACCTTTGCACGTTTGCTAATTAGTCCGGTAATTTTAAGAAAATGTTTCGGAAAGTTTTGGGACTAGCCAAAAATTAGTCTACCCTACAGAATTTCCTCAGTAATCTGAAAAAAAATAGAGTTGACCACTCAAAACAGCGGCTTTAATTGTTATTTAACTATTTGTAAACAAAATGAATTTTGCAACTTACTTTTCTGCTTCTATCTTCGCTTCTAAAGGTCGTAGAAAAACGTTCTACACGTCAATTTCTTCGTCATGAGCTCCCCCCCGAAGTAACAATTTAAGTTTTATCACAATCTACAAGAGGTTATTAAGTCTATATAATAAAACTGATCGTAAAACTGTTTATACTAGATAACCCCTTAAAAGCTACAATAAACCCAGCATAAAACCAAAAAAGACCTTTAATAAAGGTTATAAATATCTTCCTTAAAACTATCAATAAAACCAACAATACTTTAGAACCCAAATATGCAAAATGTTTTCAAGTCTACCATAAAACCTTCTATAAAATATTCTTAAAACCGTTAGTTCTCGCAGTCAAATTTTAAGCCTGCTTTGAGAACATCATAAATAATTGTGTCTTTAATAATTCTTTGTCGAAAACTTGTTGCACTTAAACTGTCTAAATCAGAAAATGTCGCCAAGTAATAAAATATGTCTGCCTCGATTGAAATATCTGCATGTGCTAACGTTTTAAAATTTGATATTAATAAACAACATAGTATCAAAAAATTGTCAATGCAGACCACTTTGTTGATAAAGTATATCAAAAAACTTTAAAAAAAATCTGCGCCTTTCATTTGTCAGCTTATTGATTATTATTTACAATTAATAAAAAAAATAGTAACCCTAGTATTAGCTTATAGCTTACACAGTATGATTTTGGGCTTTTTAGGTGTTCATATGACATATTAACACATTTTAGATAGTTGCAGGCTAAATGTAAACAGTAAGAATAAGAGAAAATATAACTAAACACTGTTACCCAACTTTGTTCAAACATGTCTGTCATAGTAAACAGAAAAAAAACATGGCTGAAAAATTAATAAAACTGTTTATTTTAATAGAATACCCTATTAAGAGTTTGTGGCTTTAGGAAATATTTTTATAAAACAAAAGGTTTTGTTAAATTCTAATTGCTCCACTTTATTACCATTTTAAAGCCTGTAAGACTTTACCCAGCCTTACTACTCCCCTTTAAAACTCTTAAGATTTGTCTCTGACAATCTCTAATCCAAATGTACTTAGCTTAGATAACATAATCTAAAAAAACATTATTTATTTCGTGTGGATTTGAGTGCTTTATAAAAACCAAAAAGTTTTAACGTAGCTTAGTAAAGCTACCAAAAAACTATTAAGTTTTAAGGAACCTTTACCAACTATTAAGTTTTAAGGAACCTTTACCAATTATCGTTAAAAGCAAATAGTATTTATGATAACATATATTAAGGATAAGACTACTTAAGAGTTATTAGTTTTATTGCTTGATCATAAGGAGTATTTAAAGGACCATATTTTAAAACTCCCATAAAACTTAAAGATTTATAGATGGTGTACCACAAAACTTAAAATATTTAAAATCCACTATAAAACTTATGAGTTTATTGTGGTTTTGAATAATGCAGCAATTAAGTGGCTATAAAACCAATAGGTTTTAAAGAGCAATGAGGTTTAACAAATCGCTTTAAAGATAACTTCAAGGCCTTTTTTAAAGTATAGTATCTGCAGATAAATTGGTATGCACAAAAGAAATAATAAAACCCAGTTCGGTTTATTTACTTTCTTAAATCTGTGATAAAATCCGATAAATACTTGTTGGCATTTAAATTGTTACTTGGGCACCCTATAAGGTAGGTAAATGCAAAGAACGAATCTTTGATTGCATTTTATGGCAAAAAACTGAAAAAATTGAATTTTTCGATCCTCGAACTTTGAAGTATTGTAGAAACAAATATAAAATCTGTATGTTAACGATATTATGCGAAATAGTACATATTTTTATCCTTAATAAAATGCATTTTATCCCGTTGCAAAATATTAATTATTTTTTTTGCAATTAATTTATAAAAAAAAATTCAAACTGTTATATTAAAAGATTAAAATATTAATTTGATCTTCAATTCTGTTTCGGTAAATACATTGTATTTGACGTACATTTACATAACCAAAAAGAATATTGCAAACAAAATTTAATTTGGGACTTTTTTACACGAAAAATCAATTTTGCAACTTAATCAAATGTAAATATCTCAGTGGATTTTGCATAAAGTTTATTGCAACCAACGGTATTTCAATTGTCATAAAAAAAACACGAATTTGAAAAAAAAAATTTGTGCTCCGATGCTTTGGAGCCGAGAGCCACGTTCTTTGAGATTACGACGAAATTTGAAAATATTTTTAATTGAGAACTTAACTGAATATTCCTCAGAGTGTGTGTTATCACTTACAAAAAGTGCTATGTCTATATGTATAAATGGGCCATGGAAAAAAAATCGAGAAAATTGCATGTTTGTCGCTCGCGCTGTAATCTTTATATATTTATTTTATGAAGCAAAGTAGTTGAATAATTAAAAAATAATCAAAGAATCGGAAAGCTGAGAAAAAAATAAGTCGAATTAAAAAAAATAAACGTCCATCTAGCCACTCCTGAAGCCGAGAAAAAGAGAAATAAAGCTGCAGCCGCGGTGAAACGTCCAAGTACGTCGCTCGCAGTAATAGTCGGAGAACGAGCAATGTCTAAGATGCACCCTCTATAACACTCGCGAACAACCACCTAAAAAAAATTGATTCTTATGTAAATCGACTTGGCGGATCCGATTTTGGAGTTCGCCAGACAATCCGGAATTGCGAAACTGGTCAAAATCGGCAATTTCCGAAAAATCTCAAATTTTATGGATATTTTTTAATTTTTACTTATCACCCTATATATCCCTTAGTTTAAGTCCGATTAAATTGAAATTTTTAGGAGAGCCAATTTAGACCTTTGTTATCATGACGGACATGACAGAAATGCAAAAAAATTTACGTGTCACCAGTAATATTTTTTTTAATAGTTGGTGACACGAAATTTGTTAAAAATGCAGCAACAAATACTCGATGGAGAAAACTTTTTTGTTTTTAAAGATAGATGTATATAGAAAGCTACAAAGTTGTAGCCAAAGAACCAAAGAAACTTTTTTATTTCAGTGATTTTTTTGATAACTGGCTTGGTTTTTAACATAACGGTGCCGCAATATAGAAAAGAACTATGCCGGCCGCGGCCGGTTACGTACTGCACGAGCGATAACGCCATGCATAGCTTGAGAGCGCCAGGATTTGTATTGTACTAATAATAACCTATTTAATAATCGTTTATTCAGTAAATTTTAATTTTGAAAAAGGAGCAAAATATAAAAATTAAGTTTTAAATTTTGATAAAGGCAATTTAGACATACTCATTTTATTTCCACATTTAACTTCTACTCGTATAATTAAGCAGCAATATTTAAGAGATAGTTAACACATTTGTATTTTTTTTATCGCAAATTATACAACGTTTTGGGCTTTCAACGGTCTTCCTTTTTTTATAACCAGCATTAGCCACATCTGTGATTTCTGCTTTTTGTTTATAAGCTTTTCGGGTGTAATTTCTTCTGCATCTTGCATGATAGACAGGACATTTTGACAAAAATAAATCCCTTTTTTGGTGTAATATTTCAACTTAAGAGAGATATCATCCGACTTTATAATAGAAACAGCTTTAAATGTATAGTCCAGTGCTTCTTCTGTAACACCCTGCACAGTTTCTTCACTATTTTGTTGGCAAAATATGCATTTCATAAAGTTTAACTCTAGGTTTAACTGTTAAAAAAAAGTTGAAAACGCGCACAAAACTGCTGATGTTAAAAAAATTGCTTAAAAGTTGTTCTTTGTTCAAATTAAATATTAAAACTAGTGTTAAATGTCTGGAAAAGAAATTCCGTTACTTTAATATGCACTTTACCCTCTATAGCACTTTCCTAACGCAATAATAATTATTATTATAGCTGCAACTCATCAATTTTCAATAAGAATAAGCGTCATAAACCACACAGACGACAACAACTCCTGTCGATCGGTTAAAAACAACTAAATAAACGTTTTATAATAGCTATTTATGTAACCAGTTACAAAAGACGTAACAACACGAGTTACACAAGATTGTCTTCCGTTACATACATGATTTTTCTAATTTTAAAATTCTAAAAACAATTTAAACATAATAAGTGAAATTAATGTATTTAAAAATCTTAAAAATTAAGTCATCTTTTTCATAGTTACCTTTGCTGCTATCACACATTATAATTTTAGTGTCAAAATTGACAGACGTCAAGTTACAATATTATTTGAAATCCTAATTTGATAACATAATAAAGGTAAATTGTATTAATGCAAAAGTTTTGTTAGCGTATTTTGAAGGAAAGAAGAATTTAAAAGCTTCCACTTTATGGACTTAGTATTCTATTTTGTGTTGAATAAATAGTGTTTCTTTATCTTTTTGAGAGTTGGTTATCTTTCCTAATTGATGACATAAGGAACTTTTTGTAACGCCATATCCTAAAATGGCATTTATTTGACACATTCCATGAATCAAAACAATGTCATTATTGACAAGTGTAAAATAAAGAAAAAAGAGTGAAATAAAGACATTTTATTTCACAGCGTGATATAAAACTTATTGGTTTATATCGAAACAGCAATAGAATTTAGTCTATTTTTATAAAATTATATTGTTTTCTGATTTCGAATGGCGATACAAAAAATTTTGTATACAACTCGAGACTAAAATGTGTTTTTTTTACTCGTGTGGTTTATAGCACTCGCCTTCGGCTAGTACTATAAACGCCCCATTCGTAAAAAAAACACCATTTTAGCCGCTTGTTATATAAAATACTATGTTGTTACGTCATGTCCTAAAACGACGTTTATTTGACAGTTTCAATGAATCAAAACAATGTCATTATTGACAAGTGTAAAATAAAGAAAAAAGAGTGAAATAAAGGAATTTTACTTAACAATGTGAAATAAAACTTACTGGTTTCTATGGAAACAGAAATAGAATTTAGTCTATTTTTACAAAATTATATTGTTTTCTAATTTCGAATGGCGATACAAAATATTTTGTATATAACTCGAGACTAAAATGTGTTTTTTTTTAGTCGTGTGGTTTATAGCACTCGCCTTCGGCTCGTAGGTACTATAAATGCCCCACTCGTAAAAAAAAACACCATTTTAGCCACTTGTTATATAAAATACTATTTCGTCACCAGTTACGTAAAATTTTACTTTTCATATCTGGTTACATAAAGTAGGATGTTTTGACACTTACGTCAGTTTTGAAAACTGTCACTTTATACGTCAAAATTAAAAAAACCAATATTCACAACTACGCATTATTTTATTCATATCGGGCGGGGCATCCTGAAAGACGAGAAACAAAGCCGCGGTATAGGCCAACCCAATCTTTTATCTTGCGACGCGACCCGGCGCGGCGGTCAAATACTGCAGCACCGTTTTCTTGAAAACTATGTAAGTTATCAAAAAAATCACCGAAATAAAAAAGTTTCTTTAGTTCTTTGGCTACAACTTTGTAGATTACTATATACATCTATCTTTAAAAACAAAAAAATTTTCTCGATCGAGTATTTGTTGCTGCATTTTTAACAACTTTGGTGTCACCAACTATTAAAAAAAATATTACTGGTGACACGTAAATTTTTTTGCATTTCTGTCATGTCCGTCATGATAACAAAGGTCTAAATTAGCTATCCTAAAAATTTCAATTTAATCGGACTTAAACTAAGAGAGATATAGGGTGATAAGTAAAAATTAAAAAATTTCCATAAAATTTGAGATTTTTCGGAAATTGCCGATTTTGACCAGTTTCGCAATTCCGGATTGTCGGGCGAACTCCAAAATCGAATACGCCAGGTCGATTTACATAAGAATCAATTTTTTTTAGGTGGTTGTTCGCGAGTGTTATAGAGGGTCCTTAAAATGCATCGTAGAGATCCTCGTTTTCCGACTATAAAGGGGGGACGGGGATTTGGCGCCTAGATGCAAGTTTTTTTCCATGACCCATTTATATATATATAGACATGGCACTTTTTGTAAGTGATAACACACACTCTGAGGAATATTCAGTTAAATTTTTAAGTAAAAATATTTTCAAATTTCGCCGTAATCGTAAAAAACGTAAATTATTCATATCTCGGCTCCAAAGCATCGGAGCACATTTCTTGTTTTCAAATTCGTGTTTTTTTATGACAATTGAAATGTCGTTGGTTGCAATAAATTTTATGCAAAATTCACTAAAATATTTACATTTGTTTAAGTTGGAAAATGGATTTTTTGCGTAAAAAAGTCGCAAATTAAAATTTTTTTTTTATTCTTTTTTGATTATGTAAATGTATGTTAAATACAATGTGTTTACCAAAACAGAACTGTAAAATATTAATTTGATCTTTTAATATGACAGTTTGAATTTATTTTTATAAATTAATTGCAAAAAAAATAATTAATATTTTGCAACGGGACAAAGTGCATTTTATTAGGGGCAAAAATATGTACTATTTCTCATAATATCGTTAACATAAAGATTATATATTTGTTTCCACAATTCTTCAAAGTTCGAGGATCGAAAAATTCAATTCTTTCAGTTTTTTGCCATAAAATGTTATTAACAATCAAAGATTCGTTCTTTGCATATACCTACCTTATAAGGGAGCTCATGACGAAGAAATTAACGGGTCGAACGTTTTTCTACGACCTTTAGAAGCGAAGATATAAGCAAAAAAGTAAGTTGCAAAATTCATTTTGTTTACAAAATGTTAAATAACAATTAAATCCACCGTTTTGAGTGGTCAACACTTTGTTTTTCGGATTCCTGAGGAAATTCTGTAGGGGGTAGACTAATTTTTGCGTAGTCCCAAAACTTTCCGAAAAATCGTTATTTTTTAAGCCAAAATCACCGGAGTAAATGAGTTTATCACTGATAAAGCTTCCAAACACAGTTTTCTTCGCAAACTTTGCCGATTGCCTGCAGCAGATTTGGCGTGCAACATATGTTTTTTAAGGTCCCAGCTATACCTTAATTATTGTTAATAAAAAATAGTCGAGGATCGGAAGTAGACATAATTCATTTTTTACCTATATATAGCACGTGTGAGAGTCACCCATGTGTTTTAAAAAATTCTGATCTCAACATCCACATCGCGTTATGACATCCTCCCCAGCTCCCTTATCTGCATTTTTTAGATAGCGGGCAGAGGGAGAACGCACGTTTACGCTGATTTTTTACCACATGTGTCAAATGCAAGATACCTATTTATGATTTGTTATTTATAAAAAGCAGATAAAAAATGGTAGCAAGCCGCCTTCCTTCGATATTTTAAGAATTAGGGGTGATTTTTTGCGCTTTTAATTTTCCATATTTAATGCATCTGGACACGCAGAGCAGCTGGGTATGTAAACACGTTTTGCGAAATTATGCAAATTCGTTTTACCCACTACCTTCCTATATCAAATATAAATATTTCGATCAAAAATAAACATAAAATTCATAGTTACCTATAGGGGCCAACGGGTTGAACACACTTGTATGTAAATGGAATGGCACTACAAACGAGAAACGAGACACCAAAAAATATATTAAACGAATAAGAATCGTCTGATAAATTCCAACGCAGGGTCGCTGATATTTCCCGCATAGCAAGAGATTACCTATTATTTTCGTTACTACATACAGGGTGTCCCAGAATAAAGGTAAAAAATAAAGAGCGCACAATACTCATCAAAATTATGAAAAAATTCCTATAAACATCGCCACTAAAATACTTCCTAAGAGGGCAGCCCCACCGAAAAAATAATTCATTCGGTGTTTTTGTTGTAGAACCTCGGAGAACCGATTTAAGTCGAAAAATGGCAAAAAATCGACTTGGAAATTTTTCGTTTAAAAAGATATTATAGGGCACAACTGATCAAATTTCTGGCATCAGCACCGAAATTTAGTATAATAAATTAATGGTTTAAAAAAACACGCTTTTATAAATAATGCACTAAAAAGCAAAAAATAATCATCGAACCTGTTTTCTCTGTCTACCTCGTAAGGCCCTTGTTAAGGGGCCACTTGGCCCTGGGTTGGCCTTTCTTCACCTCGACCTAAAAGGTCTTTTGTGAATGAAGGGCCTTAGTGTAAGCCGTGTTTGTAATTAAGTATAATATTTGATTGATTGATTGATTTCCCAGCGCGCGGTAGGCATTTCTGCCACTCCGAAGGATTATATAACTGAGCTGATGGTGGGGGCAGTTGTGGGGTGGTAGGGGAGGTGGTTGATGGTAAAAAAATTTTGAGGCATTTCACTCTTGTTTCTGGCACATACACTAAATTCCACAGACCGGCAATTCTTTTTGCTCAAACTTAGTCATGATTCATGGCATTCTAAGCCTATTTGAACAAAATAAAACACTAAAAAAACACGCTTTTATAAATACTGCACTAAAAAGCATAAAATAACACAGCCCCACAAAAAAAAAGTTCAAAGCAGCGAACTAGACCCATGTATTCCTATGTATTTTCGGTCGCTGAATTCGAATCCGGGGTCAAAAAAATCGTACACCCCCAAAATCATTAGCTATAGTTTTGATCGATTTATTTTATATATGGGGGCTAGTTTTCGCCCCTCCCTGGGGGTGTGTTTCATATCTATTGTACGTACGCTGCTGTTTAACCTTAATTTGTATAATTCGATTGATTAAGAAGTAACAACTGAAGAGCTAAGTGGATAAAGGTGTTGTCACAAAAACACGTTATTGAGTAATTTAACTCGAAAGTTTTTAGGCGAGAACTTTTTTGTTATAACGACTATATAGCTTGCATTTTGCGATGATATTGACATTTGATGTACTTTTCAGAGACAAATAACTAAAGTTGTCAGTTGTCATTATTTTCGAAAATTTTAAAAAATTAATGTACATAACCCCTTTATCCGATCATAAGTTTCTCTGAAATGAATAGAGAATTAGTGAATAAAAGTGTTAAGAAATTAAACATATTTTATTATTATTAAAACATTGTACAATTTTTAGGTAGTCGAACAGTTCTAATGGTAATTGTTCTTTAAGATTGGCCAGTTTTTCTACACTTAGGCTGCCCTTGTTTTCATTAAACATCGTTAGAGCAATACCGTCGGAATTTATCTTATGCATATTCCTTTTCTTTAAAATATCGACTTTGTAAAATGAAGTCATTTCATCTAGTGATGTAATAGTAGCACCATAGGTGCCATTTTATACCGTCGCGAAATTCATTGTTCAAGTTTTTCTTCCTGTTGTACAAGTCGAGTTTTGAGGCAATTCCATCAATATCCTTGAAATGATTCTTCATATCTATGACAACGGCGCCTTTGGGAGTTCTTAAAATTTCTCGATACTGGTCCGGAACGTAGATGTTTTGATGTTTCCTTAAAATTTTCTCGACTCTGCCAAAGTCTCTGTCTGAATCTAAATATGAATGTCCCACCTCCGAAAATTTATGGTCGATAACTTTAAATTCTCTCTTTAAAATCAACAACTGGTAAAATGTAATGATATTGAAGTTTTTATTTTGTGCACCACAGGAGTCGGGCCATATTATAATGTGATCGATCGTTTTTTGGAAATATTCATTGTAAATTTCTGAAAAGATATGTAAGCAACTAGCAATTTCTAGGCTTTCACGGCTGGCCATATCTTCAGTCCATGTGAAAAAGAACGTTTTTTTTTTCAGTATTCCTCAATGTATGTATGCCAAGCTTGTAAAACCACATTTGACGAAGGTAAAATGCTTTCGATGTACTTAATTTTGGCAGCGGCATGGTTTGCTGAAGATCTAAAGTAAGAAAGCAAATCGTTCTATCTACTGCAACTTTTGCTCCGTCACGTTTTTGTTGTTCGAAAGCTAGTTTGTGATTTTCTCCGTATTCTTTAGTATTATTTCCAGCATCATGATCTCAATTAAACAATTTTGAATACCATGGACGTAATTTCAGCATTTTTATTGGGTAGGCAGGGATTTTTCACAGATAACCCAATAGATGTATGCATAGCGAACCCTGTAATTCTTAAACGATAACCTTACAAACCCAAATGACCTTTGACTTGATTGGCGTAATTATCATACTTATTATTTTTTCCGCAAGAATTTCGGAATTCGCCAGATTTGCCTTAAACAATTTAATGCTCTTTCAAAATATTGGGTGGGCAGAAGCCATACCAGATATCAGTTTTGCTCTTGTCATAAAAATTTCTACGGTCCAGCCCTCTTCTACTTGTCAGCATAAAAATGTTTGTACAAAAATCAACACCGCAAAACGTCACTTTCCAGTATTTCTGATTTACAGACTAATTTGCTAGAATACTTTGGTAAATTCGTATTTTATTATTGCATTTTATATTGATAATGTTTTGTTTTTAAAACATTATTAAAACTTGCCTGGGAAGAAATTGCCACTATGTGACTGATTTCTGCTGAATTGTCAAAAGGTATAAATGTGTTTACAGCAATTAGATACTCAAGTACCATCTCGACTCTTGTACCATCTCATACCATTTCGAAATTGAACGAAATGAATATATGGATTAAAACACTATAAGCACTATTTCCAAATATCAGCCAATTTATAAACATCTTACATGATTCATGAAATAGTTTATTCATTGCCATTTGTAATATCAGTTTACTACGACTGGCCAGCAAAGTGTTTTGGATTAAAACAATTTAATATCGCACAGTAATGGATAAAGGTGGTATGTGATCATGACACCTTTATCCATTAAATTATATAAAAACCATATGTACATAACACCTTTATCAAACATTAAAACGCATTTAGGAAAGGTTTATTATGCCAAAAACTTATTGAAATGATAGATTATAAGTTAAAATAGTTGTCTGTGTAGAAATCTCAAAATTTTCAAAAATGTCACATAACACTTTTATCCACTTAGCTCTTCAGCTATTCTCGTAGCTTAATCTTCTTTTTATCCCATTTCAGGGGTGTTTCTTGGCTCTAGCTAATGATTTTGGGGGTGTACGATTTTTTTTGACCCCGGATTCGGATTCAGCGACCGAAAATACATAGGGATACATGGGTCTGGTTCGCTGCTTTGAACTTTTTTTTTTCCTTGTGTGTATTTGGGTATAAAAGCGTGGGGCGTTTTTCGAACGCTATTTCGAACAGGTTCGATAATTAAAACGCTGAAGACATCATTAGATTAAATGAAAACCTCCCCACGCTTTTATACTCAAATAATATACTTAATTACAAACACGGCTTACACTAAGGCCCTTACCTACTCCCTCTGTCTACCCCTTACGGGGTAGACAGAGGGAGTAGGTTAGATGACTATTTTTTGCTTTTTAGTACAGTATTTATAAAAGCATGTTTTTTTAGTTTTTTAAGCCATTAATTTATTGTTTTACTTTCTAGTCTTATATTTGAGGAGATCATTTTGGCACTTTCGACATTTATGTAAAGAATTCGACTGAATATTTATAATCTGCGAAAATTCCCAGATATCGATTTTCATACAAATTAGACCATAAATTACAAAACTTATCCGCCATTTTGACGCCACCATTTTGAATTGTTAAATTTACACTGGTTAATTGTAACCTGCAACCTCGATAACTCACACAGATACCGATTTTCAGTCGAATCCGACGATAATTAGGTGTGTTCACTGTATGCAAATTTGCTTTTTTGATATTATTAAAATGAAGTACTCCATACATTCAAAGCACTTACCAATATTTAAACACCATTCTTTCATCTATCAATTTAAAATTTCAACAAATAAATAACAAAACTGAATAACTGAACGGGTATTATACAAAACGGACTGTGACGTCATCGGTTGCATTAACATAACCTCAACTTTTAGGTTTTTTAAGTTTATTGTCATTTTTAATGATTATATCCGCACTTCTCATTTGAAACCAGTATGGCTCCAAGCAAACATTTAAAAATTGACGCATTTGATGTCTCAATATTGCTGATTACTAAAAATGGGCTGTCAATTATAGGTCGGACTTCCAACCTACAAAAATCGCCTTATTTTATTGGGAGAAGATATTTAAAACTGTATGAACATTACATTGAATAAGATTTTAGTTGAAAATACGAGAACCAAGCGGAAATTTCCATAATAGTGACATATTGCTCGAAAATTTTTAAAAGATATGTATTTTCGAGGTTAGGTGTTTATGACCGATGACGTCAACAATATAGCTTAGTGTTTTGGGCGGTAAAATTTTAATTCAAATTTAAAAATACTTTTTCTTGGATATTACTCAACTGGTTGTGGAAATTCAAATGTTTTTAGTTATAATTAGGTATTACCTTCACAGTCAATGAGATTTTGAAATTTGTGAAAACACCCAATTGACAGGGCCGCACCAAGCCTTTTGAGCGCGGTCGTGCAAATACGAACATGCGCCTTTCAGTGGCATATTTAGAATTCAGCTGAAAAGGGAGGTTGAGAAAAAAAGTATCACAAATAAATCACGCTAAACAATTGAATATAAAAATTCCAAATTTTTCAATTTATGCCAAGGCCGGATTAAGGATTCGTGCGCCTTTAGGCAAATGAAGTATTTGCTTCTTCTTATTCACAAGCGGAGTTATGGAATTGCAACATGCGCCGCAGACGAAATTTTCGAATTTTTCAAGGTCAAACATCCCCAAATTAAAAGTTAGAAGTTTGACTTAAAATTATATTGTCTTCGAAAAGTAGGTTTCGTGGGCGTGGGACATAAAAATATAAAATATCAATAAAAAATGTTTTATTATAAAAACATTGCAGTATTTATATTTTGGCCTGAACTAAAATTAAATAATAAACATTAAATATAAAATTAATATATTGAAAAACATATCCTTTTTCATGACTTCTTGCTTCCGAACTCCGCTATAATACACTCGCGGCGCCTTACGGCGCCTTTAGTTACGTGGCGCTGTCGTGCGCCGCACGACTTGCCTTTATAATGGCCCTGATAATTAATAAAACCTGTCCGCCATGTTGACGCTGCCATTTTCAATTCTTAAGTTTTGATCACATATTTGTTTTCTACTTATCAAGCCCTTTCTTTTGATACCCATATCAAGGGGGTTGTAAAGAAAATTATGATCCGCCATCTTGGGGCGGCGGCCATTTTGAACATATTATAATATTGAGTATACTATATTGTATTGTCATCAGAGCTACACACAATTGCCAAAGGGTCTCGCCGGTTAAGTATATGGAATTGGGCCCAGGGGCTTATTGGGCTATTCATTCACATGAATGTTGCTTATGACTAGGAACGCTCAATAAAATATATAATAAACCTCTATCATCTATATTAGCAGAGTTATGAGGTAACAACCCTCAACTTTAAAAATTAATTTTTTTCAAAACTATTGAAGATAATTAATTGAAATTAATAGGAGACGTTGATATAAAATAGCTTTATATTTTACATTTTTTTACAGTCCTATTAAGTCATTTAGTATATAAAAAAAAATAATTTAATTTTTGAGGGTGCTGTTTTTATATCAACCCCTCGAGTGACACCTACCAAAAAAATATATATTATTTAACACTAACATAATTATCGCGTGTAAAAATTACTTCAAGGTCAAATTGGGAGAAGATGTTTAAAAATATAAATCTAAATAATGAACACAGGCACACAAAAAAAAAATTAGGTGCGAAGCCACTTAATTCCTACTCATTTGGAAGCCAATAATCAAAAAAATATACTACTACTTTTAGCCTGGCTCTCAGTTATTTCTTTTGCTTCAGAAGTATTGGTTTTATTAGACAATATGGTTAGGCCATTTTAATTAATCCACAGGAATATCTCCTCAGGAAAGGAGATTAGCGAAAAATATTTCAGACAAAAGTTGTTCCATTCAGAGGGGGACATGTTTTGGGCAGAACAATTTTCCTCTCCCCACCTGTGATAAGCGGGGGATGGGGGTAAGTTTTGAATTTTTAATGGCACTCTCCATTTTTGATTGCGTATTCTGATTCTACGAAAAAAATTGCAGAACTTTTGTACCAAATATCCCCCCCCACCACTGTGATCAGCGGGGATGGCGAACTTTCGATTTTTCAAAATCCTGCAGGCGAACATCTCCGAACTAGGGCATTTTTAGGAAAAATGTTTCAAACAAAAGATGCCCCTCTCTGAACTAAACAACTTTTGTTTGAAACATTTTACCTAAAAATGCCCTAGTTCAGAGATGTTTCGATGTAGGTTTTTGAAAATTCGAAAGTTACACGTCCGTCCCCGCTCATCAGGGTGAGGGGGGGAAGAAAAAATGAAATTATGTAATTCTTTTCGTAGAATCAGAATACGCGATCAAAAGTAGAGGGTGTCATTCAAAATTCAAAAGTTACCCCCACCCCGAACTCATCAGGGGTGGGAGGTGGAAAATTATTTTACCCAAAAGAGGCCCCCCTCTGAATGGAACAACTTTTGTCTGAAACATTTTTCGCTAGTGTCCCTTCCTGAAGAGATATTACTGTGGTTTAATTAAAATGGCCTAACCATATTGTCTAATAAAATCAATACTTCTGAAGCAAAAAAAAATAATTGAGAGTCAAACTAAAAGTAGTAGCATATTTTTTTGATTATTAGCTTCCAAATGAGTAGGAATTAAGTGGTCTAGTCTTCGCACTTAAATTTTTTTTGTGTGCCTGTGTTCTAGATTTATATTTTTAAGCATCTTCTCCCAATTTGACCTTGAAGTAATTTTTACACATAATAATTATGCTAGTGTAAAATAATATAAATTTTTTTGCCTAAGTGTCACTCAAGGGGTTGATATAAAAACAGCACCCTCAAGAATTAATTTTTTTTTATACACTAAATGGCGTAATAGGAATGTAAAAAAAATGTAAAATATAAAGCTATTTTATATTAACGTCCCCTATTCATTTCAATTAATTATCTTCAATAGTTTTGAAAAAAATTAATTTTAAAGTTGAGGGTTGTTACCCCCATAACTCTGCTAATATAGGGGATATAGGTTTATTATATATTTTATTGAGCATTCCTGGCCATAAGCAACATTCATGTAAATGAATAGCCCAATAAGCCGCTGGGCCCAATTCCATATACTTAACGGGCGAGACCCTTTCATGATGATACAACAGTTCGAAGTGGATGAAATTCAGTTCCTTAGACTTTTTACTTACTTACATAATAGTTTTTTTCTGGTAGACCCAATAAAAGCGTTTTAAAAAGGAATGACCCGCAACATTTTTTGGTCGGACGAATCAAATTTTTCTGATTATGGATTTTTTAATAGAAATATTCGTTATACGTAGACACCAGAAAATACACAATGGTCAAGAGAGACTGCTTTCCAAGAAAAACTTTCTACGAATATTTGAGTGGGTTTTTTAAGGACTAAGGTAATTGGACCTTATTTTTATAATGGAACATTAGCCGCTCGTAGATACCTTAATTTCCTAATACAAAACGAGTATCCAGATTTTTTTTATGAATTAATATTGGTAAAATAAAAATAACTATAAATTATATAATCCCCTCCTTAATACATACTCAAGCAATTTAATTTTTTATAAAATTGACCCTCTCGATAACAGAAGGAGGATTTTGTCTGTAAAAGAAATTATAAATGAAATATATTGGGTTCGTAAATTGTAAATATTTTACTTCCACATCCAGTGGAAGTATAGTAACGACAAAAAAATTTTTTAAAATTTTTATTGCTCAAATAGGTTTAGAATGTCATGAAACGTCGAGATTTTAAGTTTGAGAAAAAAAATTCTGTCGGTCTGTCCGTAACTTTTTTGTGCGCACGATTACTCTGGAACCGTTTAAGATATTGACTTGAAATTTGGTACACGTATGTATTTCAACGATCTGGAACTAGATTATATTTTCATCTTATTCCGTTGAAGGGTTGGGGGTAAATTAGGGTAAATGAGGGTAAGTGGGTAAATCAAGCAGGTAAGAGTCCATAGAATTGGTATTTAGTATATATAAAAGATGTTGAGGTCTCAAAAAATTTTTTGGCATTAGCTCATTACTACTCCCACCCCATTATTTAAGGGGGGTGAAAAAAATAAAATTGTAATTTAGCGTGTATACAAGAACCTATATAAGGCCTCACCCCCCACTACCACCCCTGTACCATTACCACCACCACAACTCCCACTACCGATGTGGTATATCGCTTTATAGGTTTTTCATTCCATCATTAGAAAAATTTGATTCGTCAGATTTCAAATATTATGTTATTAAAGTTACCTCGAGGAATATGGATGTGCAGTGGCTTTCCTCGAGTACTATGGATGCCCAGTAGGTTTCCCCGAGTATTATGGATGCGCAGTGGCTTTGCTCGAGTATTTTGGATGCACAGTAACTTTTCTCGAGTACTATAGATGCGCAGTAGGTTACTTTAAGTAGTATGGATGCGCAGTGGCTTTTCTCGAGTACTATAGGTGTGCAGTAGATTACCTCAAGTGGTATGGATACGCAGTAGGTTTCCTCGAGTAAAATGGATGAGCAGTGGGTTACTTCAAGAAGTATGAATGCGCAGTGGCTTTCCTCGAGTAAATTGGATGCACAGTGGGCTTACATTTCCAGTTAAGGTATATTAACGCAAAAAAAAATTTGGAAATTTTCATTGTTTAAATAGGCTTAGAATGTCATGAAACGTCAATATTTTAAGTTTGACCAAAGTAAATTTGTTTGTCGCGTCAGTCTGTCAGTCAGTCTTGTATCTCTATGGTGCTCACGATTACTCTGGAACCGTTTAAGATATTAACTTAAAATATGGCATACGTATGTATTTTAACGAGATCTGAAACTAGATTAAATTTTGATCTTATTCCGTTGCAGAGTTGAAGGGTAAATTGGGGTAAATGGGTGTAAGTAGGTACATCAAGCAAGAGTCCATGAAATTGGTATTTAGTAAATATAAGAGGAGCTAAGGTCTCAAAAAAAAATTTGGCATTAGCCACCCCTATTACCACCCCCAGCCAATTATTAAAGGTGGTGAAAAAATATTGTGATTTAGTGTGTGTACAAGAACCAAAGTCATTAAGAATTTTTTTCACTTCATTTATCCCCACCACCACTACCCCTACTACCGATGAGGCATATAATTTTATGGGTTTTTGGGGAACACGATTTCAAATATTATGCTATTAAAGTTCCATAAACAATTATTTCGACATAGTGGAGTACAAATGTAGTACTTTCGTTGTAAGAGACTTTGATAGGAAGTCAGGATGTGGAAGTAGTGACTCCTTAGGCAGCGGTTTTTAAAAAAATGACCGAGTTCCTTAGTTCTGTTAACAGCACTGCATAAGTTAAAACGGAATAATACGGGAACGTGTTCAGTCAACATTTACGTGCAAGATTTTTTATATACCCTTATGCCTACATACAAAGTTAACTTTTTACAATAAATATACCTTTTAGACAATGAGGGTACTAATTAGAAAACAAACACACATTTTAATACAGGTCAATTCATATTTAAAAAACAAATTGTGCCGATCACACATCAAATATATTACTTTTTAGTACTTCTTAATTAACATTCTCTATTACCTCGCCAGTCTAGCCACCATGAATTTTAAACAACAGCTCTATTTGATGTTAATTATAATAAGCACTTATTTGACCGTGACATAAACGCACAGTGAGGCAAAATAACTCCATCTCAATTTTTCTCTATTCTCTATGGGTTTTTCTATCACACATGTGATCTTTTTTAAAAATAATGTTCAGAGGCGTAGCGAGACAACTTTTTTGGAGGGTTATTTTTCAAATTTGCCAACTTCATAAACATAAGAAGCCAACTCTGTAAATAAATAAATAATAATTCCTCCAAAAAATTCGTGAGCGGGGCAGAGAAAATCCGAAAAGATTGATGAGCGGGGAATCTAAAAAAAAAATCCTCACCGAAATAAAAATTCCCAACTTATATCTCAAATTCCCATACCCTCCTTCGCTACGCCCCTGATAATGTCCATAGAATCTAAAAAAATAACACTATTATCCAGTATATTACCAAGAAATTACTTGTACCCCTGGAACGTTTACGTTTTATTTATCATTTTTCAAAAAACACCCTCTAACTGTTCCTTTGACGTAAGTGTCGCGGGTGTAAATGTTACTTTCCAGTAATATACTGAATAATTGTGTTGTTTCATAGATCGCTTGAATATTATTTTCAGCAGAGAATACATATTTGTACAGTACGTCCCCGAATGGGGTACCGCACTCTTGCAAACTTTCTTATTTTTGATTTGCCGAGAAAAAGTCATTCTTTATAAAAAGTTTTGCTTGTCTTAGAAAGCCATATGCAGTTGTCAAACTTAAGATAAATTATACAGGGTAGTCTAAAAATGAGAAAATATGAAATCGACTTTAAGCAAACAAATGAAAACCACTCAGATAAGTTGAAGATAAATGATTGTAAGGTAGTAGACAAGATGGTGTACCTTGCAGTCCTGAATTCTGCGAGGAATACAGAAGGTAACTTGCTAGTTAAGTAAAATTTGGCACGACAGAAATATCAAACGTACAAAGACTTCTATGACTTATATCTATCTGTATGTGGAGGTGCAAAAAAATGTCGATAAAACACTATGGCAAGCAATGGAATACAAATTGACCGTATTTGATTTCAATGAAATTTTCATCGACTCGTAATCAAGTTCACCATAATTTAAAAAAATATATTATCTAAATAAAACACCATAAAAAGCGGTGGAACACAAATTGGTCCGATCTCATCCCGACACACTTAATTATAAAGATCTTTGTAAAGATGTAGTAAAAAATAGGCTCGTTTCCTTCAACAGAATTTATAAAATATTGTCATATGATCAAGAAGTATATTAAATATACATTGTATATCGATGGTGAACTGGCAATATTTCCTATCTCAAAAAAAGCAAGTTATCCAGGAGGCAGAAGAAATGTTATATATAAAAGTTTGAATTGAGGAAACGCAAAAAGAAACAAATTGATATTACTTAGTTTGTGTAGTTGGGATGCCTTGGATGCCAAAGTTCAAATTGGTAAAGATGCGATATAGTAGATAGGACAATTTGCCACTAAAACTGAAAATGCTCAAAAATAAGACTGGACTTATTGCCAGTTCACCATCGATATACCATATTAAAAAAAGTTCTAACCATCACATGTAAGAACAAATTAGTTTTGAAAATAAAAAGGCGGTAAATAATGACATAATGAGAATTCAATTCTAGAGAATTTTCATGTGTTCTTTTGTGAAAGGTACTTCAAAGAATTTACCCATATTTGATTTTTATATGGTACACGAGTTTTATGTAGATAATTTCCCCTATTTAAGTGCCGAATCCCGAAATGTTGAAAATTTGAGGTTAGTATTTAAAAGAGCATGACAAATGACTCACATCGATACTGACACTAATAGTCCAGTCAACGGAGCGCTAAAATGGCCAAAATCTCTAATTTGAGTGCTAATGAATGGATTTTGATGAAACCTTGTGCAATGTGTTTGTAATGACGTTAATAAAAAAACTGAAAAAGAGATTAGAGCAGGAAATGATCGGAAGGGGTAGAAAACACCCCTTCATCACAGGTTCGGTAACTTGTAGAATTAGGTCAAAAATGAAAAACAATGTATTTACCTTTTTTGGCTCAAAGTAAGATGTTTCTACTCTTGTGAATTTTTTCAAAAAATGTGGGGGAAGGGAAAGGTAAAAGTTAAAAAAAAAAATCTGAAAAAATTCAGGTGAATGTATCATCGAAATACAAGACTTTTTTTTATTTGCCATTTTTCTGTAAAGTGCGTTTTCACCGAGTTTTTCCGGAAAAACATGAAAAACTATCCCTTTATTTTAAATTGTAGTACTTTAAAAACATGTAATTTAAAAACTTGAAAAAATTCACACGTAAGCATTAAGGCCTCCTAAATATTCTTTGTCTCTTAGAATTTTTTTGTAACTTGCTAATTTTCCGAGTTACAGGCAGTTTTTCACGATAAATAATGTACTACATTTATTGCAAGAAATTAATGAAAATTCGAAAAATGAGCGTGATTTATATATATTATTATAAAAAAATATGAAACCTATGTAGTTATACCATTTTTAAAGGTTCAATATAATTTTATATTTTTGAATGTGCAAAAAATGTAGTACATTATTTATCGTGAAAAACTGCCTGTAACTCGGAAAATTAGCAAGTTACAAAAACATTCCAAGAGACAAAAAATATTTACGTCTGAATTTTTTCGAATTTTTAAATTACATATTTTTAAAGCGCTACAATTTCAAAGGTTCTTCCGGAAAACTCGGTGAAAATGCACTTTACAGAAAAGTTGCAAATAAAAAAAAAGTCTTGTATTTCGATGATACATTCACGTGAATTCTTTCAGATTTTTTTCAACTTTTACATTTCCCCTCCACCGCTTTTAGAAAGTTTCGAGTGGCCATATCTCCAAAAACATGCATTTTTCGAAAAAAATCACAAGAGTAAAAACATCTTATTTTGAACCAAAAAGGTAAATTTATTGTTTCTCCTTCATTTTTGACCTAATTCTACAAGTTACGGAACCCATGATAAAAGGGGTGTTTTTTACCCTTTCCAATCATTTCCTACTCTGATCTTTTTTCAACTCTTTTATTAACGTCATTACAAACACATTGCTCAAGGTTTCATCAAAATCCATTCATTAGCACTCAAATTAGAGGTGAAACCCCACTGACTGGACTATATGCTACCAGCAAATAAGCAAAGCAAACGACGCCCGTCGATTATTCCTTTATCTAACTGCGCATGCTCTCACGTCTGACGTGGCGATGGGCGCGAATTCAAAATTTCTTAATTTAAATAATAAATTTCACTATTAAAATGACTTTAGATTGTAAAATAAAAAAATACGGGTCAAATAAAATTTAATAAAGTACTTGACTATAAAATTTTTAAAAAATGGTCAACGACCTTATTGTCGATAAATCATCATATAAAGCAATGGAACTCAAACGTATTCGATTTGTCTCCAATCGATCTATTTACTGCATTAAAAGTGTATCATGTTTCCATCCTCGGACATAGTGCCAAAAATTCTTTCCTTTCATTGCTTTTTTTTATTAATTATTATTTTAGCGGTATAATATATTATTTTTCAGTAAAAGTTTTTTAGGGCATGAAGTATCTCCACCGTGCATATTTTTAACTAAAGGCATATTATCAGATTTCGTGATGACGAATTTATCAATCTGAGCAATTGCCATTACTATAACTCAAAAGTTTATCCAGAGTCAAAAAAAATAAACCAATGCTTGCATTAAAAAATATCTTTTCTGAAGATTATTTTCTTGATCAGAGGATCTTTCTTAGTGGGATACTTTTGCCAAGAATTCGTTTTCAGAACTTTTCAACTGGGATTATATTGTCAGGTTCAGTTACCAGGAAATCTCCCTACCCGAGCTAAAAAGAACCTACATACAAAAAAACCGCTGCCTAAGGAATCACTACTTCCACATCCAGATTTTCTATCCAAGTCTCTTACAACGAAAAAATGTAGATACTGTATTTACACCCCACTATGTGGAAATCATTGTTCAGTGAACTTTAATACAACAGTGTCTGCCAAAAAGTCTGCACCATATGGGAAACTCTGTTGTTACTGACTTTCTGAAAATGTTTATTTTTGACAACAGTTAGTGCATGTTCTTAAACGAAAAAGGGGCAGCACAAATATGTGTTAGTTCTGGCGCCTAGGTCGGAAAATTATTTTTTTTTTTTTTAATTGTCTCGGGGCGAGCGTAGAGGCGACTTCAATGTGAATGTCAGTAGATATTCCGTTGAAGCAACGTCGAGCGCGGTTAGTACTTGGATGGGCGACCCATCTTGGGAAATACAGCGTTCTCGTCCCACCTTCTAGAGGCTTGTATATTAGTGTATACTCGGAAGTTACGTAATTTCAGACGAGGATTACGTAATGGATATACCATCCTTCGGAGGGGATGTAAAGCAGGCGGTCCCTTGTCTATTAAATGTTAGGCAAGTAAAAGATCCCTACTCTTCTTAAGGGAAGAGGTTCGGCAAAATTTCCAGGTTGGGGGTAGCTCGTCTCCTGGCGTCGGTGATAGGCCCTGGTAGCGGAAATAGGCCGACGTTAAAATAGTTAAAAAAAAAAAATTAATTGTCTCAAGAGTAAACTACCTTTATTTTTGAAGATATCGAAAAATGTTATTTGAAGAAGTTGCTTATAATGAGAAGTTATATCCTGATGTCAAGTTTGGTTGTTCTACTTAAAAAATAAAAATTTTAGACTTTTTTACGCATAATTCCTGAACTATATTTTAAAATATTTTTCTGTTATTAATAATTCTCTCTATTTAATAGTTTCAGCCTAAGTAATGGATAAAAATCCCCCTTAAAAAAGTTTTAGCAGTACTTTTTTCACCAAACAAATATTTTGGGAAAAAATGCTGAATTTCTTGGCGCATAGTTGTTTTCTTTTTTAACTTTTTCGAAACTTGCATTGAGCGATTTGTATTAAAAAATTTCGTGATATTTCACGCCATTCCATGTATACCAAATTTGAAATAAAAATTTTAAATCTAACAGAAGTTATCATGTTTACAAGAAACAGTTAGACGCACACATATACAGGGTGTAATTTAAGTACATTAAAAAATTTCACTGTTGTTATTTAGCTAATTTTAAGAGAAAAAAAAATCGATATAAACAGTTGCCCCAAATTTCTTCGTAAGGTTCGTTGAGTTGAAATTTGTTAAACGTGTTGAAATTTCCAAAAAAATATTGAATTTTTCTTTTATTCCCATTATTAGTGCAGTTATTTAAACAATGACATGTGTCAAGCTAAGAGAAATAAATTTGTAATTACAATGACAAAAACAAAAGAACTAAAACCTGCTTAGTTTAATAAAATGGTGTGTTTGTATAAACGGCGGAATAAATTTAAAAAAAAATATACCTCTAGATTTGCTACCCAAATCTCTCACAACGAAAAAATTTTGTATGTGGAAATAATTGTTTATGGAACTTTAATAAGATAATATTTGAAATCGTCTACTCTAAAAACCCATAAAACGATATCCCAGGAGGTAGCGATAGGGTGGTGGTAGTGGGGATGGATGAAGTAAAAAAAAATATTTTGAGGCCTTTGGTTCTTGTACACACTAAATCACAATGTTTTTTTTTCACCCCCTTTTTTAATGGGGTAGAGGTAGTAATGGGGGTGGCTAATGCAAAAAAATTTTTTTGGGACATTAGCTTCTCTTGCTTGATTTACCTATTTACCCTCATTTACCCCAATTTACCCCCCAACCTTTCAACGGAATAAGATGAAAATATAATCTAGTTCCAGATCTCGTTAAAATACATACGTGTACCAAATTTCAAGTCAGTATCTTAAACCAGATTTTTTTTTGCTTAAACTTAAAACCTCGACGTTTTATGACATTCTAAGCCAATTTGAACAATAGAAATTTTTTTAAATTTTTTTGTCGTTACTATACTTCCACTGGATGTGGAAGTAATACAATTATTGTCTGTAACTGAATGACTTATCCTGAAATGTTATCATCGCTTTCAATTTTCTGCAGGGCATTACTACTTTTTGTCTTTATGGTACTGATATATCCACCACTGGTTAATTGTAGAGCGTGATATAATCGCATCTTAAAGCATTCTATCTACGTCTATTTCCGAGATTAATTAATAAAAATCACTATTTAGGCGTCTTGCTCAGTGGATCTTAGCTCCCTTAGAAAGCATTACCCAACACATGTTTATAGAGTTTTTCTTATCATTTTTGAATATACTGTGTGCCACAGGCTAGTGGCTCACCTCTATATTTTATTTATTTTTTAACTTATCAATTTGAAATTTGGGGTGCATAAACTACCTGTAAAAATGGATTTCTGGACATAAAAACGATATGAGACCATTTCCAGTTTACCCGCAAATGATAGCAACTTTCGATTTTTAAATAAAACACCCTGTATATTTTTACATATTTGGATTCAGGACAACATTCTAAATATAGCATGAGATTTTCGCCAATTTTTGAGTTGATGTTCAGTTTTTTTTAGGCATTTTAAAACATTCGTCTAGATTGCTTTGGAATACCAAAATTTGTTCTACGGCAGGTAAAGTCTAAGAGAAAAATATAATTTTCCGTTTACTTTCATTAATAACTAGTTACCAAGCCTCCAAAGTTGAACATATCACTTTTTTATCGAAAACTTTTTTTTTCAAATGAGAAGGTGGTGGCTCATAGACTAGTATTACTATGAGAAGATGCCAGGGCGGAGCCAAAATGCGCGAATATTTTTACCAGTGGCATAGCTTTATCTGGGGTATAGGAATGTGTAATTGCAATAAAAGTTTCGCGGTCGAGGAACTGTGAAAATGGAGTAGATTAAAACTTGCCAACTGTTACGAGTAACCTTTGTTCAGGAGAAGTGTAAGAATAGTAAGTTCTACTAAACTTTGCCTAATAAAATTGTTTTATTATTATTATTACCATCACCGCCGCTCTATTGCAGGGCACCGCCGCCACTGGTGTTGACATTGAATGTCACGTAATTCTTTCTCATTGGCTTAGAATGATGGAGCGCACAAACTCGTTTCTGCGCATATTTTTTGCTGGCATCTTCTCATAGTAATACTACTTTACTGTTCAATAAATTATAGATTTTTTTCTGAATTCATTGATATCCATTTCAAATGTTGTTTGTATTTGTTTCTCTATTTTATTGAATTTATTTAAAAATAAAAAGTCACCTTCAGAATAGTTTTTATTGATCTTTATAGTTTGCACTAATACTTATACCTATTAAGAAACAAAAGAGAGAACTAAAAGGCTATTATTCACATTTCATTATTAGACATGATTTTTTTCAATTATACAAGTGCAAATCGCCCAATTATAAGTATTAAATTCCTATATAGAAATGGTGAACGGCATTTGAATTTTACAAATATTGTTCAAAATGAACCCCATCACAATTAATACATTTTCTTACTGACACAATTGTGTTACCTACTCATCACATTCCTTAACATTTGTGGAATGATGCTATTAAAGCTCTTTTTATTCTCAATTCGAGATCCTCGATGGTCACAACGGGAGTTATGTAGAACTATCCCTTGATATAACCCCAAAAAAAGAAGTCTAATGGTGTTAGATCAGGTGACCTTGCAGGCCACCTTATGAAACCCTAGTTTGAAATAAGTTGTGGGCCATAAACTTCATAGGGGTAATCCATAACAAAAAATAAAAATAACAAAAATCTCTGAGCATAGATTTGACCTGCAAGCACAGAATTTTTTCAAAATTCGCCATAAATTAATATCATGTCAGTTTTTTCGTTATTGGTGTAGTTCATGTTAAGAAATATCAATAATGGACACAAATCTTTCGCTAACAATAATTGTTTACATTTGTCTTTCTTTTGTTTTATAATATTGTATCAAATTGTAGTGCAAAGGCAACTACGTTAAAGTTCAATAAAAATTATATTGAAAGTGATTTTTTATTTGTAAATAAATTAAATAAAATAGAAAAACAAATAGCATAGATTTGAAATGAATATCAATGAATTTAGAAAAAAATCTATAATTAATTGAACACTACGAGCCACCACCTTCCCATTGGAAAAAAAATCGATAAAAAAGTGATTTTTGTTCAATTTTGGAGGCTTCGTAAATAGTTATTAATGAAATTAAACAAAAAAATTATATTTTTCCCTTGGATTTTACCTGTCGTAGAACAAATTTTAGTATTCCAAAGCACTCTAGACGAATGTCTTAAAATGCTTTAAAAAACTGAACATCGACTAAAATATACGCGAAAGTCTCACGGCATACTCAGAATGTTCTCTTAAATCCAAATATGTAGAAATATACAGGGTGTTCCATTTAAAAATCGAAAGTTGCGGTCATTTCCGGGTAAACCGGAAATGGTCTCATAGAGTTTTTTATATCAAAAAATCCACTTTTACAGGTAGTTTATGCGTCCCAAATTTCAAATGGATAAGTTAAAAAACAAAGGAAATATAGCCTGTGGCACGCGGTATAATCGGATCCTAAGTGGATAAGAGTTAGGTTTCTTCAACACCCTGTACACATTTTCATAGAAGTAAAATGGTTAAATACGACTGCAAAATATCAAGGAGATTAGCTGACAGAATTTAATGCTTTCCATGGAAAATGACTTAAACTTATTGTTTTTGATAATAATTAAAAACAAATATTGATCTATTTTTGTCCAGTATATACGTGGGAAGGTTACCTTAGCATAAAAAAATATAAATATGAACCATATGCAGTTCACAAGCTGTAAAGCTGTGCTTAAACGCTGTCCCTAATTCTTAGGAAGACATTAAGGAAATATTTTTTAATATAATTTCTCGCTTGTTTCCGGCATAGGGTGTTTTTTGTTGCCTGTACTTTTTAAATCAATACTAATTTGAAACGAACTTAATATAAGTAGGTAAGTCAAAAAGTAAGTAAAACAATATTTAATATTAGATTCACGCGTATCCCATTTTTTTCGGAATCAATTTTTCTTTTATTGAATCGTCATCAGAATGAAGCATCAAATATGACGAAAATTAAAAAAAAACAACTTTGTTACTTCGATCATTTATCTGGCAAAAAATATAATAAAGAACTGTATTTCACGAAAATATATATACAGTGTGTCCCAGGATAGATGTAACAAGAGGTGTAATGGACCAAAAATTTTGGAATTTTTTAATGGTATTTGGGGATTGAGTCCTGCTTGTTGTAAAACTAAAGTATACCAAAAATGACTTGATTTGATGTTCTACAGGATGTTTTATAAGCAGAGTTGTAAAAATCACCACTAATAAAGTACCTTTATTTTTCAAAATTTGAAAAAATTTCACTAAGAAAAGTTATTTACAATGCAATTTTATACTTCTATACCAAATTTCAGGAATATAAAATTATTTTTTTGAAACTTCCCATTTTGTCAATAAATTATTTTTTTTTTTTTAACTGTTTAACGTCGGCCTATTTACGCTACCAGGGCCTATCACCGACGCCAGGAGACGAGCTACCCCCAACCTGGAAATTTTGCCGAACCTCTTCCCTTAAGAAGAGTAGGGATCTTTTACTTGCCTAACATTTAATAGACAAGGGACCGCCTGCTTTACATCCCCTCCGAAGGATGGTATATCCACTACGTAATCCTCGTCTGAAATTACGTAACTTCCGAGTATACACTGATATACAAGCCTCTAGAAGGTGGGACGAGAACGCTGTATTTCCCAAGATGGGAGCCCATCCAAGTACTAACCGCGCTCGACGTTGCTTCAACGGAATATCGACTGATATTCACATTGAAGTCGCCTCTACGCTCGCCCCATAAATTATTATTTTATTTTGAACCTTTCAATTAAAACTGTATAGAAATTATTTTTTGTGAATTAATATTTAAAGTTATGTAGAAGCTAAAAGTAGGCTATGAGAAAAGCAGTTGATTCACACTTATCATTTATTATTGACATATCTGTCAAACGTAGTTAATATTATCCTTAATTTCTGTTTCAAATTAACGAACCAAGCATAAAAAATTAAGTGAAAATGGTACTCACAGTGCGTGAAAAAATTTATATTGTAGAATGCTACGGAATTGGCGGTGAAAACTCGCTAAGAGAAGTGGTAAGCCAATTTAATTTGAAATTTCCAAACACTGCTTTGTCACGTACTCAGGCTATGAGAATATTTAAAAAGTTTCTGGCTACTGGTAGTGTTTTTAACATGAAAAGAAATATAAAAGCATATGATGAAGGCAATGTTGGAGCAATTATAGCTCATGCCTCTGTTATAGAAAATCCTAGGATGCCATTAAGAGAGAGATCAGCTCTTATTAATATTAGCAAGTCTGAACTCCAAAGAATTTACAAGGCAAAGAAAATTAGGGCATATAAAGCAAATTATAAACATACGCTTGAAGAGGGAGATGACGGCCGTAGGTTGGATTTTTATTTGACCATTGGAGAAAAAATCATGGAAGAGAGATTTTTTCATAATTTCATAATTTTCTCAGATGAATCCACATCCACATTCACAACCAATGGTCTCTCCCTGCCCCTTTTTTCGCTAGCCACCCCAGAAAATATTCAATTGTGGAATAGAGTATAACACTTTGGGGCTTGGTGTTAGTTAAAGAGGGTATCTTGGCGATCAACATTCAATATATGCCAACATTTTTTCTTCGTGCAATTGGCAGCACTGGCGACTTCAATTGTGGCCAAAACTGGAACCTAGTATAACACTTTCTGACCAGGCGGAAAATTTTCGTTGTCAATGCTCATTGCTGGAAAACCATATGCCAACATTTTCTGCTTGCCCATTTTCCAGATTTTTTGCCAAAAATTGGACTTTTGGCCTAAAACGGGCCAAAACTGGTGCATTAAAAAAAATGTTGGCATCTTCTCAAACTTGTAGTTTTTATACCAAAGAATAGGCTCTGTGAGTGCCAACATTTTTTTTCTCAAACCACCCCCAAACATTCAACTACTTTGTTATGGATACTTTCTCGGTTATTACTCGCTAAATGTGTAATTTTTTAATCCTCTTTGGCATAATAATCGGTGTTTGAATGTTTGGGGAGGGGGTTACATTGAGAAACTGTTGGCATTCACAAAGACTATTCTTTGGTATAAAAACTACACAAAAGTGGCTAAAGATATGGAAACTTTCGTCTGTGGAAATGTTGAAGTTTTGAAATCTGGAAATATGGATATTTGTTACGTTTATTAACCCCCGACCCCAAAAGATGTGTTATAAGTTTGACGCGTATGTTTGTATGTCTGTCTGTCTGTGGCTTCATATCTCTTCAACGGGTGATCCGATTTTGATGCACTTTTTTTATTTGAAAGAGTATTCTGTCGAGAAGGTTTTTGCCAAATTAGATTTTGATGTTTGGTCGCCATCTTGATTACAGGCTTTTATTTAACTTGCCTTGTTCTTGTGGGTTAAATCTTGCCACTGAATTTTAAAATAGTTATCCCCATCCTATTGAGCTGAAATTTTGCATACACATTTAGTTTAGATGACAATGCATGGTTAGCTAAGTGACGTCATTCCAAATCCAACATGGCGGACTCCCAAAGATGGCGGACCAGTTATTTTTTATGCACCCCCATGATATGAGTATCAAATGAAAGGGTTTGTTAAGAAGAATACGGAAATAAAATGACGTCATACTAAATTCAATATGGCGGACGAAACTGAATTTTAAAACAGTTATCCCCAACCGATTGCCGGACCAGTTATTTTTTATGCATCCCCATGATATGGGTATCAAATGAAAGGGTTTGCTGAGAAGAATACGAAAATAAAATGACGTCACACTAAATTCAATATGGCGGACGCCCCAAGATGGCGGACAAGATTTTTTAGTTTTAACACTATAATTTGATCGTTTAGTGTATTCGCTCATACGTTGCATTCTAATAAATGGTGAAGGATTCGGTTTAAACTATAAGTTTTATTCGGATAGGAACGACGCAATGAATATACACTTCTCCAAGAAATTAACGCACCACCAAAAAATAACCAAAAGTTTGAAGTTAGTTAATTTTTAACCCCCGACCCAAAAAGAGGGATGTTATAAGTTTGACGCGTAAGTTTGTATGTTTCTCTGTATGTCTGTCTGTGGCTTCATATCTCTTCAACGGGTGATCCGATTTTGATGCACTTTTTTTATTTGAAAGAGTATTTTGTTTGGAGGTTTTAGGCCATATTAGATTTTGATGATTGGTCGCCATCTTGAATTCGCCATGTTGAACTTCTCTAGAAATTGTCCGACTGAAGTAAAATTGAAAACGTGCAGACAATTATGGTAACCGAATATGATTTCGGCCTCATTTTTATTCGATCATATGAAACTGGTACGATTAGATACATTGACCGACCCAAAAAGAGAGGTGTTATAAGTTTGACTCGTATGTTTGTATGTTTGTCTGTTTTTATGTCTAGACAGATAGACTGTCTGTCTGTGGCTTTATATCTCTTCAACGGGAGATCCGACTTTGATGTAGTTTTTATTAAAATTAAATATAACACATAAATATATTTATAATAGAACCGGTCTTGTAGACCATGTGCGACTAGTAGAATACAAAATTGGACCGCGTCGGCTTAAAGGTTAAAAAGTTCTGTGTGGGACTCGTGATATAATAATACGCTGTGTTGTATGTATTTATATGTTATGTTTAAAAAGTATAGAATAAAATTAAATTACAAATTTAAAAAACCCCGACACAAAAATATTGACTAAATAACTAATATAAAAAAAAAAATAAAAACACAACTTTAAAAATTATGAAATAATTTTGATTCCATATACGAACTCTTATGATTTATTTAAATCCAGCTTACATTTTCTTTATGTCCTCGAGATTTGCTTGCTTATACGCATGAATATGTCGGGGGCTGCTGTAAAGACGAACTACTAAATAGTTATATCTATTGAATAATGGGGTGGGTGTTGGTAATGGGAGTGGTTAATGCCAAAAAAATTTTGAGACCTTAGCTTCCCTTATATATACCAAATACCAATTTTATGGACTCTTACTTGCTTGATTTGCCTATTTACCCCCATTTACCCCCCAACCTTTTAACGGAATAATCTAGTTCCAGATCTCGTTACAATACATAGGTACCTACGTGTACCAAATTTCAAGTCAATATCTTAAACGGTTCCGGAGTAATCGTGCGCACAAAAAAAGTTACAGACAGACCGACAGACAGAATTTTTTTTTGCTCAAACTTAAAATCTCGACGTTTCATGACATTCCAAGCCTATTTGGACAATAAAAATTTTCAAAAATATTTTTGTCGATACTATACTTACACTGGATGTGGAAGTAAAATGCAGGCGCGCAGCCAGGGGGGGGGGCATGGGGCCCGGCCCCCCCAAGCCGTCTTCCATGAACCAAAAAATAAAGAAGCATAATCACTATTAGTACAAATATTCCCTTCAAATTAGGAAATATTTAAGAAAATTTTCCCACAATTATGAGACCTATAAAAAGTGAAGTATTTGGGTTGTTGATTTTCACCTTCCGCAGTTCTAGAAAAGGGTGGTTTTTGAGAAATATATATATATATCAATTTTAGCGTTTTTTCGTCTTTTTCTCCATATTGAGGAAAAACTATGCATTTTGGTGAAAAGTATCAAGAGAGCAAAATAGTAGTGCATAAAATTTCCTATAAATTTTGTCTCTACATTTTTTTTCGAATTCCGCTTAGTTTCGCCGCTAGAGGGCGCGAAAAAAATAAATATACATATAGACTTTTGTCCCTTTTTTTATATTTTGAACCAAAATTATGCATTTTTATGAAAAATTACAAATTATTTACTTTAATTAATTACAATTTACAAAATTACATGGTATTTTCTAGTTTTTTTTTTTTTCATAAAAATATTATATATATTTTATGTTCTACAACTTTGATCTCACGTAGTTTTTCATAAAAATGCATAATTTTGGCTCAAAATCTAAAAAAGGCGCAAAAGTCCATATGTATATTTATTTCTTTCATGCCCTCTAGCGGCGAAACTAAGCGGAATTCGAAAAAAAATGGTAGAGACAAAGTTTATAGGAAATTTTATGCTCTACAACTTTGCTCTCTAGATATTTTTCACCAAAATGCATGGTTTTTTCTCAAAATAGAGAAGAAGACGAAAAAACGCTAAAATTCATATATATATGTATATATTTCTCAAAAACCACCCTTTTTTAGAAATGCGGGGGGTGAAAATCATGATTAGACAACCCAAATACTTAACTTCTTACAGGTCTCATACTGTGGGAAGATTTTCCATAAAACAGCGAAAAGTTTTTCTCAACCTCTGGGGAGGCCGGTTCTATTGGCCCCCCCCAGATGAATTTTCTGGCTGCGCCACTGGTAAAATGTGTAACGATATTCTTTCCCTTATTACCACTTGTATTATATTGTAGAACGTATGGCCATTGTGCGAATTGAGCCTGGATTATCTGCTAAAAAAATATTTAAGATAAAAAAGCAATCTAAGTTTCATTGTAAAATGGAGTGGATTTTATGTGGCGTAGTAATAGAGGAGAATGATAAACTTGTGCACAAACCATGGAAACAAGGTTTCTATAATTAGGGCTGCGGAAATTAAAAGAGACTTAATTTAGGATATTTTTTTCTTTTTTGTCACCTAATTTAGGCGAAAATAACACGTTTACTCAATTATTGTGTGGATCTAGGGTAAAAATGCAATGCATGGGAGTTTCGGATAGGGACTCTGACACAGAAAATGTCGGATACAAATATTGAGATTGCCGTGTTCAAAAAAAAGTGCTTTAAGAAACTGTCTTTTCTATTTAGCTCCAATAATAACAAAAAAAAGGAAAACTCGATAGTTTACTTTTTACCAAAACACTCCAAAATGATTACTTTTCCTAAACTTCTGTTTATGGAATTTTATTAGCCCCCTAGTTGCGCAACTTTTTTTTCCATTTACTATAATATTATTACTTCCACATCCAGTATAGTCGTATAGTAACGACAAAAAATTTTTAAAAATTTTTATTCAAATAGGCTTAAAATGTCATGAAACGTCGAGATTTTAAGTTTGAGCGAAAAAACAATTTCTGTCTGTCTGTAACTTTTTTTGTGCGCACGTTTACTCTGGAACCGTTTAAGATATTGACTTGAAATTTGGTACACATATGCACTTTAACGAGATCTGGAACTAGATTATATTTTCATTTTGTTCCGTCGAAGGGTTGGGGGTAAATTGTGGTAAATTTGGGGTAAATGGATAAATCAAGCAGGTAAGAGTCTATAAAATTGGTATTTAGTATACACAAGAGAAGCTAAGGTCTCAAAAAAAATTTTGGCATTAGCCACCCCCATTACCACCCCACTCCATTATTAAAGGGGATGAAAAAAAAGTGATTTAGTGTATGTACAAGAACCAGAAACCTCAAAATATTTTTTTACTTCGTCCACCCCCACTACCACCCCCCTGTCACCACCCCCACCCCACTACCGATGTGGGGTATCGTTTTATGGATTTTTGGGGTAGAGGATTTCAAATATAATATTATTAAAGTTCCATAAACAATTATTTCCACAAAGTTTTTTCGTTGTGAGTGACTTGGATAGAGAATCTGGATGTGGAAGTAGTGATTCCTTGGGCAGCGATTTTTTTACCGTTTCCAAGATCCCAATGCAATGCATTTTTATCCCAGATACTCTATTTAAGATTTTTAATTCCTTTTTGCCTTCAACCTTAGTCCTTAATGCGCCACTGGAAAAAGTAAGTTATCCTTTTAGATCCTAAAACGTGATAAAACAATCCTAAACATAAAAAAATAATAATAAAAAGTTCCGTTACACAGAATACATAATCATTATTATTCTAACGAGCCACGCGCGTACGCTTCGACAATTCCTCCATACTAAAAAATCCGTAACTTACTTACTATTGCTAATAATGACAATATTTTTTTTCTAAAAACTTTTTTAGTCTATTGACTTCGTTTTCTTCATAGCATGTTCACAAAATTTTCAAAAACAAAAAAGTTCCTCCCTTAGTGAAAATTTGATGGCGTATTCTCTAAACTTTCAGGGTCATCTACGTTTTTGGCATGTTCACATTTTTTTTTATTAGCAATCCTATGTATAGAAAGAAGCGCTTAAGTGTGTGTTTTATAACAAAAAAAAGTTCACATCGATAGCTGAATTCATTTTTGAGATATGGCAATAGATGTACAAAAAAACATGATTTAAAAAAAATAAATTTTACACTTTTTTTAAAATAAGAATATCTGTGACCACTAAAAAATGTCGTATTTCGTGTTTTTATGTGTAAAATGATGTTGTCGGTAATACCCACTGTGTCTGATCTTGTTCTAAGCTGATAAAAAAGAACGACACAATTTTACCTCTTTTTCGCTGCTCTATAGTTTCTTTTAAATTTTATCGCAAACGATTTTTTACATTTTTACGACACGAGTAGTACATTCAGAGATATTTACAACGAACGGAAAAGAAAATCCAATTTTTCGTGATATATTGTTTCATTTTATTATATAAAGCAATGCCCGGTTATATCCCAATATTGTCTCTTCTTCGTGCGAAGCCAAGAACTTTCAAGACAAAACTATTCCACGATAATTTTTGGAAAATTAAAGTAGTTTAAACACTAAATAATCGATAATTTTCTTAGTGAATGCATTATAAAATGGTAAGCGTTAAAAGGACCACACTTAGGTTGAGAAAATTTGACAAATTCTGCAAACTGAATTGATGATTTGTATGAAACGGTTTGCTGACGGGTTGCTTAAGGTTATATGCACGCATATTTGGTTTACGTTGGCCTAAACTTGTAGCGCACTTATATATATTTTTATTGAGTACTTGTATACATTTATTTACATTACAAATTTCTTACACATAAGTAACATATGTGGTGAAACCTAACTTGGGGGGTAGTGTATCAAAACAAACTATGGTTACCGTTAAGTAGAAAGTTCCAACATATCCCGTTATATTAAATAGACCAGAGTAAAAGAGTCACTTCCAAAATATAGGCTGAGTTATAATGTATCTACATCTGTCAGTTGAATCATTTGATGGTGACCCTTTCTAAAAATGAAACACCTTTATAGGTCAGGGCAACATGTGGCATTATGTAATTGATCTATCCTATACCTTATTTTTACATTTAATATGAATGGGTTGACGTATAATACGGACTTGCCGCCAATGGGTGTACATTCCACTGCATATTGTTATCACCTGTGTCTGAAATATGGGTCATTGTTATTCCGTACACCTTTTATACTACCCCCATTTCATTTCACCATGTTGACTATCACTATTAAAAAGTATTAGTTAGTAATTAAAAGTACAGTATTCTACTTAGACGTACAGTATATCTGCTAAATAAAATAATAAAAGTGTAATAAAAATAATAAACGCTCTTTAGTAACATAATAGGCGTGCAACAAAATAATAAATATTCAGTAAAAATGATAGGTATACAAACAACAATGGTTCAGTAAAAACTATTGATGACCAGACAAAAAATTATAAATGTCAAATGTTATACAGAGTTGTTCAATAGTGGTGTGGATGACGGTCATTATCTCCTCAACGGTTTGAAATTTGGAAAAATGTCTCAGATAGAAATTGTGAAAGATCAGAGTGGCATATTCTAAAATTATTTTAAAATCTACAGCATGTCTCACAGAGTAGTGAATTTTTTAAATGGAACACCCCACGTTTGCAGCGGTTAAGAGTAAAAAAACGTATACATTTGAGGGTCATTTCATTTTGAATCTTCTATATATATATTATATATAAAAGAATACCCTGACTGACTGACTCACTGATCTATCAACGCACAGGTCAAACCGCTGGGTCTAGAAACTTCAAATTTTGCATAGAGGTTCCTCAAATTACGTAGGCAACCACTAAGAAGGAATTTTTCGAAATTAAGAGGGTGAAAAAGGGGAATGAAAGTTTAGGCTTTTTCAGAAACGGTTAGATCTAGATGCGTGAAATTTGGCAGAAATATTTTGTTGAAATCTATTAGATACGTGTAAGACGAAATTTCGATTTTCACTTTTTGAAGGGGTGAAGACGGGGGTGGTAGATGGTTTAAAGCGCACCCGTATTTTTGTAATCGCGTAAGTCTTAAACGTGATTATTCGAGCGATGGACTCTTCTGAGGAAACAGGAAGACACTTATTCGACAGTTTTCAAAAAGAGACCCCGAAAGGGTGAACAGGGAGGTTTTTAAGCTTTTCGGAAACGGTCAGACCTAGAAGCGCGAAATTTTTCAGAAATATGCTTTATTGGAATCTATTAGACATGGGTAAGGCGAAATTTCGATTTTCATTTTTGAAGGGGTGAAAACGGAGGTGGTAGATGGTCTAAAGGGTACCCGTATCTCTGAAATCGCGTAAGTCAGAAACTCGATATTCCAGTGATGGGCTCTTCTGATGAAATAAGGAGACACGTATTAGATGGTTTTCGAAGAGAGACCCCCCGAACGGCTGAACAGGGAGAGGGATGTTTTTAAGCATGAAATTTGACACGTACCCGCCCATGTGCTTTATTGTCGATTAATATATTTTATTAACCAACCAAAACGCACATTTTCAAAAAAAATCGACCAATAGGATTTTTTTTGAAGTGAGAAAAACGGCTATCGATCAGTGGAAAAAATCGAGAAAAATGTATGTTACTTTTTCGTAATAGCCATGTGTCAAACTAAAAAAGTCACTGAAATTATTAAAATCTGACATTTCTGGTTTTCATCTAGATTTTTATACACAAAATGAATAAGAAAAAGCGATTTGGCGATGTTTCACAAGAAAATATTAACGAAGCTATCAATGAAAGTGTCCCAGTTACAATGAGAAACACTAAAAATTCTATATGGAAACAATTTAAAGCTTTTTGCAAAGAGCATTATTCCCTTGAAAAAGATGCGACTACTGATGAACTTGCAAATAATTTGACTGGCTGGGGTTATAACATGATAAAAAAACATTAGAAAAAGTTTCAATTTTTTATTATAAATTTTTATAATTTTTTATTTTTTAAATTTTAAATAAACTGTTTTTTTTTAATGCCTTATTTATATTAACGTCCTGGCGAAGTTTAGCTAATGCTACTCTACCACTTAACCAGGACAAGGGCGGTCCTAGATTGATATTCTGAGGGGGGTAATTTGATATTCTGTGGGGGTAATTTTTAATAAGTTCGTATTTTTTGTTCGTTTTTGTAGAGTTAATAAAGTTATAAAAAACTTGATATTTTCTTCCTTTTGTGTCCCTTCTGGGGGGGGGTTTATCCCCCCCCCCCCCGTAGGACCGTGCTTGAGCCAGGACGGCGAGATGAGATACGGTCACCAATCCAAGTAACGGACTCACTCGGCGTGCTTAACTTCGCCGATCGAGGTCCAGTCACTGAAACCGGTACCGTACCTCACCTCACAATTTTAATAATTATTTTAGATAATATTTTTTAATCATATATTAATCTTCAGTAATACACACGAGGTTGATTTTCTACTTGGGATTTTCTACTTGAGTGACTCAGACCTGTTTTCTATGAAAATTTTGCTCGAATTAAGGGACATAGGGAAAAATCGCTCCACTTCGTGCCGCGATTTTTCCATGCCCTCAATTCTCGAATAATTTTCATGAGAAAACAGGTCCAAAAAAAATTTACCCGTTAAAAAATCGACCTTTTGTGTATTAATACCTGATAAATTAACTTCTATATAAAAAAGTCTATTTGACAGTCACATTTTGTCACTTTGACAACGATAAAAAAAAGGTGCATCGTTTTTTATCACGATAAAAATGCCTGTTTCTCAAAAGCAGAGTATATCTAGTAGTCGCACGTCATTTTAAAATCTGTACTGTCGGCTATAATTTTTAAGTCTTGTGGAAACTATACTGTACGATGAGTCGTTTTGAGAAAATTATAATTATTTTTAATTGTTGTTCGTTTACATATTCTGTCGTTAATTTATCTTGCCAAAAATCACTCGAGCTTTTCTTTTATGGATAAATTTCTGTTTAACTCAATATTTTGCCAATCAGTTATTTTGCTCGAAAAACTGACATTTGACAAAATCGCTCGAACTCCGGTCTCGCGATTTTTTCATGTCAGTTTTTCTCATAAAATCATGAATATGCCACAAATAATAAATTATAAACAAAATCACTGGTTGGCAAAATTATTTCATTACAAAGAGAAATTTATCCGATAAAAAAAAAGCTCTTGTGATTTTACTGTTGATAAAAAGAATTATTTTTTCGTTTAACTCGCTCTAACACAAAAATAGAATAATGAATTGTTTTCAAATTGCGATGCGCAGTGGGTTTCTCCGAGTATTATGAATGCGCAATGGGTTTCCGGTTTCCCCTAGTGCAATGAAAGCGCAGTGGGTTTCCTCGAGTGCAATGGATGCGCAGTGGGTTTCCCCGAGTACAATGGATGCGCAGTGGGTTTTCTCGAGTGCAATGAATGCGCAGTAGGTTTCCTCGAGTACAACAGATGTGCAGTGAGTTTCCTCGAGTACTATGGATGTGCAGAAGTTTTCCTTGAGTGCAATGAATGCGCAAAGAATGTGCAGTGGGTTTCCCCGGGTACCAATGATGCGCAGTAGGTGCCGTCGAGTGCACTTCCTGAGTACTATAGGAGTACTCAGTGAGTATGTAGTACTTCTTTATAGGCATAAGTTAGTATGTCAATGATCTTAATTCCACGAGCAAGAAGTCTTCCACGCGAACGAAATCGCGGGCATCAGCTAGTGTTAAGATAAAATAAGATAAGTTAAGATGTTTTATTAGACCAAGTTACATGTGTTGATGTTTCTGGTAAGTCAAAAATAAATACATAAAAATAAAAACAACGTACACACATCAAATACATACACATATACTTCACATACAAAATTTTTGTCTACCTATGAGTTCTCGAAAATAGCGATTTTCTTTTTATTGCAGTAGGCCGGCATTTTAGATCTAGGTGGCACTTATGTGTTGAGTAAAGTGGTCTTATGGGGTTGTATGGGTGATAAAAATTTGAAATGAATTCGGTCACGAGAAGTGAAACAATTTTTTTTTTAATATTCCGATTTTCACAAAATTTTATAAGGGGGCATATCAAGTGATTCCGAACAACTTTTATTAACAAAATTTTTGTCTATCTCTAATCATAGTATGATTTCTCGAAAATTGCTATTTTCTTTTTATCGCAGTAGACCGGCGTTTTAGATATAAGCGGCATTTATGTGTTGGATAAAGTCGTCTTGTGGAGTTGTATGGCTGATAAAAATTTGAAATTAATTCGGTCACAAATAAAAAAGATACAGGGGTGTCTTCACGAGAAGTGAAACAAATTTTTTTTTTGAAAATATTCCGATTTTCACAAAATTTTACAGGTTGGCATATCAGGTGTTTCTGAACAACTTTTATTAATAAAATTTTTGTCTATCTCTAAACCTACTATGATTTCTCGAAAATTGCTTTCTTTTTATCGCAGTAGGCCGACGTTTTAGATCTAGGCGGCATTAATGTGTTGAATAAAGTCGTCTTATGGAGTTGTATGGCTGATAAAAAACTGAAATGAATTCGGCCACAATTAAAAAAGATACAGGATACAGGAGGAGGAAGTGAAACGCAGTGTATACAGAGTGCGCCATTTAAAACTCCCCAGACTTGTAATTTGTTTATTTTTGAAGTGATGACCATGTTGGGCACATCAAATTGTAGACATTTTTAAAGTCTTTAAACATGCATACAGAGTGATTAAAAAAAAATTTTTTGAAAAATTAAGAAAGGAAACTGAATTTCTTTGAATATTTTTTACCTCACCCTGTACATGAACTGTGTTAATGTTTTTTTATAAAGGTTTTAATTAGCTTCAATTTAGGTTATTAAAATAAAAAATTTTTTAAAATAAAAATTTTTGCAATCTCCTATTTAGTACATTTAAATATAAGTTTGTTTTTAGAAATATTTATTTCTTTTGTTTCTCGTTATTGTTGAGTTACGTTGAATATTGTTTGTGATATGTCTTTTACAAATAAAGCATAAAATTATTATTTACACTCTCTTCAAAGTTATTTAAAAAAAAATCAGTTTGGAATCGGAAGGAGTTTTTAATTTCTTTCTCTAAAACCAAAAATAATTTCGAATATGACGTAATGACATAAATTGAAGCTAATTAGAATCTTTATAAGAAAACATTAACGCAGTTCAAAAAAAAATTTCTTAAGTCAACCTGTACACATATTTAAATGCCTTAAAAATATCTACAATTTGATGTGCCCAACATGGTCGTCACTTAAAAAATAAGAAAGTTAGAATCCTGGGGAGTTCTAAGTGGCGCACCCTGTATACATGCATAATATCAAATCATTTCCTACTGAGAGAAGGAGATGATTCCATAACCTCGACTTAGAAGGTAGTGATTCAAAACCAACTAAAGAGAAAAATTTCAAGCATTTTTTTGTCTAAATGAGCTAGTGAAAGCAGTATAAAAAACATAATTTGAAATTTGTATTTGTATGAATTTTAATATCTTCAACACAAACAACGCAACAAAATGTTGAAAACGTTGATAAATATAGGACGGTTTTGGATCACTACCTTTTTTTTTTGGATCACTACTTCTTCGTCCAGATTTCCTGTCCAAGTCACTTGTATCGAAAAAAATATTATTCATAGAACATTAATAACCGAGAATATCATAACATTTGAAACCAAAAAACCCGTCAAGCGATATGCGACATCGGTAAGGGGGGGAGGGAGATGAAGGGGGCAGTTGTAGGGTGGTAGGGGAGGGGCTGATGCTAAAAAATGTTGAGGCATTTGATTTTTGTAGACGCACTAAATCTTAATTTTATTTTTTCATTTACTTTAATAACGGTCGGGGTGGCTTATGCCAAAACAGACTTTGACTTCTGACACATATACTAAATTCCAATTTTATGGACTTTTACTTGCTTGCTTTACCCATTCACCCCCATTTACCTCTTCAACGGAATAACATCAAAATATAAACTAATTCTAGATCTCCTTATATATCAAATTTCATGTCAATATCATAAACCGTTCTAGAGTAATCGTGCACACAAAAAAGTTACAGACAGAGCGACAGACCGGCAATTTTTTTTGCTCAAACCTAAAATCATGATTCGTGACATTCTAAGCCTATTTGAACAACAAAATATATAAATTACTTCCACATCCAGTGGAAGTATAGTAACGACAAAAAATTTTAAAAAATTTTTATTGTTCAAATAGGCGTAAAATGTCATGAAACGTCGAGATTTTAAGTTTGGGAGAAAAAAATTTCTGTCTGTCGGTCTGTCTGTCTGTAACTTTTTTTTGTGCGCACTTTTACTCTGGAACAGTTTAAGATATTGACTTGAAATTTGGTACACTTATGTACTTTAACGAGATCTGGAACTAGATTATATTTTTATCTTGTTCCGTCGAAGGGTTGAGGGGTAAATTGGGGTAAATTTGGGGTAAATGGGTAAATCAAGCAGGTAAAAGTCCATAAAATTGGTATTTAATATATACAAGAGAAGCTAAGGTCTCAAAAAAAAATTTTGGCATTAGCCACCCCCATTACCACCCCCACCCCCTTATTAAAGGGGATGAAAAAAAATTGTGATTTAGTGTGTCTACAAGAACCAAAAGCTTCAAAATATTTTTTTTTACTTCATCCACCCCCACTACTAATCCTCTACCACCACCCCCACCCCCAGTACCGATGTAGCATATCGTTTTATAGGTTTTTGGGGTTATGTTGTTAAAGTTACCTTGAGTAGTATGGATGCGCGGTGGCTTTCCTCGAATATTTTGGATGCGCAGTGACTTTTTTCGAGTATTATAGATCGCAGTAGGTTACCTCAAGTAGTATGGATGCGCAGTGGATAACTTTAAGTAGTGGCTTTCCTCTAGTACAATGGATACGCAGTAGGTTACCACGAGTAGTATGGATGCGCAGTAGTTTTCTGGAGTGCTATAGATGCGCGGTAGGTTACCTCAAGTGATATGGATGCGCAGTGGGTTTCCTCGAGTAAAATGGATGCGAGTGGGTTACTTCAAGAAGTATGAATACGCAGTGGCTTTCCTCGAGTAAATTGGATGCACAGTGGGTTACCTTGAGTAGTATGGATGCGTAGTAGGTTTCCTCGAAGAAAATGCTTGAAGTAGAGGCTTTACTTCTATCGTATAGTTTACGGCACACAACGATTTTTTATATCTTTGTCTTGCCATTTTTGCGTATTAGCTCGACATTCAGTTGAAGTATATTAACGCAAAAAAAAATTTTTGGAAATTTTCATTGTTTAAATAGGTTTAAAATATCAGGAAACGTCAATATTTTAAGTCTGATCAAAATAACTTTGTCTGTTGCGTCGGTCTGTCTGTTTGAGATATTCACTTAAAATATGGCACACGTATGTTTTTCAACGAGATCTGGAACTAGATTATATTTTGATCTTATTCCGTTGGAGAGTTGAAGGGTAAATGGGGGTAAATAGGTAAATCAAGCAAGAAGACTCCATGAAATTGGTATTTAGTAAATATAAGAGGAGCTAAGACCTCAAAAAAACGGCATTAGCCATCCCTAATACCACCCCCACCCTATTATTAAAGGTGGTGAAAAAATAGTATGATTTAGTGTGTGTGTACAAGAGCCAAAGTCATCAAGAATTTTTTTCACTTCATTCACCCCCCACCTCTATTACAGATGTGGCATATAATTTTATGGGTTTTTGGGGTATATGATTTCAAATATTATACCATTAAAGTTCCATAAACAATTATTTCCACATAGTGGAGTGCAAATATAGTATTTTGTTGTAAGAGACTTGGATGTGGAAGTAGTGATTCCTTGGGCAGCGGTTTTTTTATATAAAATCATTTTTTAACCACTTCTCCCACTCCCCTAAAGCTTAGCCAGCAGTCTATTTTGGTCAACTTCTTTTTTACATGTGCACTTTACTAATTGTATCGTATTTTAATGGGCATAAGTAACGGTCATACCAATACTAACAACAGATTATGTTTAGGCAATGAAATGATATTTGTATATTTGCATATTTCGATCGAAGAAATAGATAAATAAAAAGCTGAAAGTTTCTTTGTCGGGAAATGAAAACCAACTTTCCGATAGCAAAAGACTTCTTAGTCACACACATAAACAATGTTTTCAAAATAAAGGAAAACATTCAAAATAAGGAGCGAAATATAGGGGCTGAAACACATTTCTCAGGAAAAAACAATTCTTGAAGAATGCTTGTAACAGGTTATTTCAACCCAGAGATATGTTGGCTTTGTGAAACAATTAAATAAGATATTATAGTATGTCATGGTATACTATAATTACCAGAGGTGAATTTATTTAATAATAATGGAGACAATTTTTTATTTATTTTTTCATATTCATATAAATCTTCTAATAAGTTCATGACGAGGACAAGAAATATTATTATTCTTAAATAAATTCACCAGTCACTTCTGGTATCTTTCGGAGGAACTCGTGTGCCTTGCATTTTTTGATGATAAAGTGACTCATGAAATAAAAATAAAAATGATACAAAATTCAAAAAAAGAAAATTTACGGGAGCCGCAACGTAATGTTAGAGATCCAAAAGATTTGTAGATCCAAAAAAAAATAAGGTTCGGGTATTTGTTTATCTATGGAATTCAGGCCATTATTATGTGTGTGGAAGAAATGTATGCATAAATTTTAAAGCTGTCAATGATTCTGCTGAATGTCAAATTGCGTTGACTTCTCGATTTAATAATGTTATTACAATAGATGAAGAACAAAAACAAGCTTTACTGTTAACACAAAGTGCAGAAACAAAGAAATGTACAAAAAAAATATATATAATAAATTAAAAAATTATTATTAATAATAATTATTTACAATGGTGAATAACTTAAACAAATTCGAGCCTATCCTTAAAAACCCGGGCCTCAAAAAACAATATTTTCTATATTTAATATAATTTTCCAAGAAAAAAAATATTATTTAAGTAACTTCATTAGTTATTTACAATTTTAATGATATATTTTTGGTGCTTTTATTAGTAAAATTGTGAAATACACCCTGAAAACTTTAATTTTCGCACTCTAGTTTCTGCTCGCTTGCAAGTAATTATAGTAAATTTTGGTTTAGATATGTTTTGGAACATATTGAAAAAGTATTTTCGGCAGGCCTAAAGCAGATTTATTTGAGATTTTCCTTTTGTCCATTTTTTAGCATTTTAAAGTAGATTTTCTTTATCGGGTTTCTTACAAAAAAATTTTACTCGATAATTTTCAATTATTTATATAATATTTAAAGTGAAAAACCACTTTGGTACTAAAAAACATATATTAGATGAAGTCCACAGCCTAATTTTTGTAGATATCTCAAAATTATTGAAATAGCGTACTTTAAAGCGTGGTAGCACATTTTAAAATTCATTTTTTTTTAATCAAAAGAGCATTTTTTCTTTTACATAAAAAGGAACATTTTTACAGGGTGAGACATAAAATATGACAAGATTTTTTTTTTGGGTTGGTCTAATATATATGCAAATAAATAAATTCTTCATCTAAAACAAATACATTTGTGGCAAGTAATCAAAAGCTGATTGTAAATTAATTATTCTTGAAACAAAAGTGTTTGTTTTATATGAAGAATTTATTTATTTACGTATAAATAAACCAATATATTCTTGAATCAAAACATTTTTTTTTTCAGTGTAGTTTTCCATGGCCTCCTCACAAATATATTAAATTTTTCGAAAATTAACCACTTTTTCTAGAGATAAATTTGACATGTGATATATCGTTGGATAGCTAATTTAAGTTGTGATCGAATAATTAAATAATTTACAGGATGTTCTATATAAAAACACAAGTTATGTCTATATATCGAAAACTGAGGCATGCATAATTTTCTTCTTATCACCAACGAATTCTACTCAAAAAAGTACCTTAAGAACGTGTTCCTCGATTTTCGATTCGACAGTTGGTAATTGAGATATAGAGGTCATCCAAAAGTGCCAATTTTAAAAAAACGCTCTGTAGCTCGGTAATCGAAAAAAATTGACGATAGCGATTTACGCCATTGTTTGTTTCTCGAAAATCGAGTTCAGGACACCTATATTGGTTTTTGCCTATCTGCCATAGTTTTAGAGAAAACCTCAAATCCCATTTAATTTGGTCCACCCTGTACAATACCCTTATATTTTTTACACAAATAAATACCTAATCATTTTTACGGTGTTTTTATTTTTGACATTAGCGTATGCCATGTGAAATATCTGTCCATTTATAAACAATGAAACAGAGCAAATAAAACACAGCTCTTTATTAGATGTGTAAACATCATACTTTACTGTTATAAAAAAATGCTGTTAGCTCGGTTGTTGACAAGAAATCTTATTGGCTAACAACATTGACTTAATGCATTTATTTTGACTAAGTAGCAAGTAGTAAAAGGCAAGATGAGAAATGTTACATCAACACAAAGTGTATACCTACTATTGGATCTTGGGAACCACATTTAGATAACATCTTTACCAATCCAGTAAATATTTCTTTAAACATTTGTATTGTACAAAACGCAATTCTCAATTTCACATACTTTATTAGGAATATGTAAATATTGACAGAAACAAATCTATTTTTGTTTACCTCTACTCCAGGGCTGGACCCATACATCCTAGACCAATGAATTTATACAGCTAAACGCTTCCAATCAGACCGACAGCAATTACTCTGAAATCGCAAGTAAATTATGTCTTTAGTGATTTCAGAAAAAAACAAAACATGAAAGAGTCTAGCAGGATAAGATAAGGTCAGCGGCCCCAGAGAGGTATTTTCAAAATAACTTGTGTTATGACATCGGTGAGTAATAAAGTTGTCATTGGCACAAATGCAATATTTCTTTTTCATAGTTCACTCGGAGGTACAATCCCAGAAAAATATACAGTGTGTCCCAGGATAGATGTAACAAGAGGTGTAATGGACCAAAAATTTTGGAATTTTTTAATGGTATTTGGGGATTGAGTCCTGCTTGTTGTAAAACTAAAGTATACCAAAAATGACTTGATTTGGTGTTCTACAGGGTGTTTTATAAGCAAAGTTGTAAAAATCACCACTAATAAAGTACCTTTATTTTTCAAAATATGAAAAAATTCCACTAAGAAAAGTTATTTAGAATGCAATTTTATACCTCTATACCAAAGTTCAGGAATATAAAATTATTTTTTTGAAACTTCCCATTTTTTCAATAAATTAGTATTTTATTTTTAACCATTCAATTAAAACTGCATAGAAATTATTTTTTGTGAATTAATATTTAAAGTTATGTAGAAGCTAAAAGTAGGCTATGAGAAAAACAGTGGATACACATTTATCATTTATTATGGACATATCTGTCAAACGTAGTCAATATTATCCTTAATTTCTGTTTCAAATTAACGAACCAAACATAAAGAATTAAGTGAAAATGGTACTCACAGTGCGTGAAAAAATTTATATTGTGCAATGCTACGGAATTGGCGGTGAAAACTCGCTAAGAGAAGTGGTAAGCCAATTTAATTTGAAATTTCCAAACACTGCTTTGTCACGTACTCAGGCTATGAGAATAATTAAAAAGTTTCTGGCTACTGGTAGTGTTCTTAACATGAAAAGAAAAATAAAAGCATAGGATGAAGACAATGTTGGGGCTATTATAGCTCATGTCTCTATTATAGAAAATCCTAGGATGCCACTAAGAGAGAGATCAGCTCTTATTAATATTAGCAAGTCTAAACTCCAAAGAATTTACAAGGCAAAGAAAATTAGGGCATATAAAGCAAATTATAAACATACTCTTGAAGAGGGAGATGACGGCCGTAGGTTGGATTTTTGTTTGGCCATTGGAGAAAAAATCATGGAAGAGAGATTTTTTCATCATTTCATAATTTTCTCAGATGAATCCACATTCACAACCAATGGTGTTTCATCTCATAATTGTCTGTTTTGGGCTTCTGAAAATCCAAATTTTAGAATTCATTGTAGAAGACAATATTATAAAAAAGTGAATGTGTGGTGTGTCGTTTCTTATAACGTTGGAGTTATTGGACCTTATTTCATTGAGGGAAGGTTAAACCAGCACACTTATTTACAGCTTCTTGAAAGATTTTCTGAAGAACATTTAAATATTTTAAGAGATGCCTTCAGTTCATTTTCAACATGATGGTTGCCCTGGCCACTCTACAGAAATGGTTAATCGGTGGTTGTATTTAAATTTTGGAGAAAATTGGATTGCCAGGAATGGACCGATCAAGTGGCCGGCGAGATCCCCAGACCTATCAATATTGGATTTCTTTTTATGGGGTCGCCTCAAGCAGTTGGTTTACGCTGAATGACTTCCTAACGATGTAGCAGTATTGAAGCAGAGAATTACAAATGCCGTAAACTCCATACCGTTAGATCATATTCGAAACAGTTTTAAGGACTTCAGGCGAAGGATCGAAATGTGTGTGGATGTGGGTGGTAGCTACGTCGAATAATAAAATGTAAACATTGCTTTGTATTGGTCAATAATTAATTTGTTTGTGAATCTGTTATATTTTTGACATTTATTACTTGTTATAATTTTTAAACCTCATTAATCTTCTGTTAGTTATTGTTTCTTGTTTTACAATTAGTTCGATTAACATTATACCTTCTTACATCTCGTATATTCAATTTTTTATTTACGAATAGCCTATTTTTTGAGATGATTAACATTTGCTCCTACACAACTTTAAATATGAATTCAACTCTTAATTCGCAAAAGGGAAGTTTCAAAAAAATAATTTTATATTCCTGAAATTTGGTATAGAGGTATAAAACTACATTCTAAATAACTTTTCTTAGTGGAATTTTTTCATATTTTGAAAAGGTACTTTATTAGTGGTGGTTTTTACAACTTTGCTTATAAAACACCCTGTAGAACACCAAATCAAGTCATTTTTGGTATACTTTAGTTTTACAACAAGCAGGACTCAATCCCCAGATACCATTCCAAAATTCCAAAATTTTTGGTCCATTACACCTCTTGTTACATCTACCCTGGGGCACACTGTATAACGTAGCTTACTATGTATAATATTATCACCAAAAAGTGTATTCAAATAAAATGGGTCAATGATATCAAACGGACATTAGATGAGATTACTTTTGTTAAAATCGCGCCCAACATATTTAAACCGGAAGTAAGATCAAGGCATATCAACAATAAAACTTACCACATTTACATTGGTTATATACCTAATGGAACGACAATTCAAAGCATACATTCTTGTTGATTTAATCAAACATTATAACGGGCAAAGTAATTGTTCAAAGTTCTGTCCATTTTGATTCCCGCAAATATTATACCGACGCCGTCGGCGTCGTAACTAAAAGTGTAGCGGTTAATAACATCGCAACTAGGGCAAATCTTAACCAAGTTCATCATATCGTCTACAGGATCTTCATGGACTACAATTTTTAGGTAAAAAATCTAGCGGGGTTAAATCCGGTGACTAAGCTGGCCATTTGATTGATCCACTTATCTCTATTCAAGAATTCGGAAAAGTATTATCTAAATACTTCGTAACAATTCTTACGTTATGAGATGGAAATCCATCTTACTAAAACCACATTCATGCAATATCGTTAAGTACTCCAGGACAGTGGCGTAGCCAGGAGGGGAGCCCCCCCCGAAATTGTCAGCATAGGTACTAATTCTAAGTTAAAAATTGCTAGAGATTTCGTTCTCAACATGTTAGCTACAAAAAGTAAGAGACGACTGAAATTTATAATGTAGGGTAATATGTAATGTAATGTAATATATAATATAGAACTAAGTCTTATAATTTTCTAATGGAAAATAATAATTTTAAAATTTAGCAATGTATGCATTTTGATACACAAATATTCTTAAAATACATGAATTTGTGTGTCTTTCAAGTTATTATACTCTTCGCAAAAACAAAGCATATTATGCATTTGATCGGCACGTTTCTAAAACCGTAAATATCGCTCGTAGAGAAATAAATTTCATACCATTGTGTTAATGAACGAATTCTGGACAACTTTCAAAATGTCCGTCTGTCTGTCCGTCCGTCACGTTTCTTGTAAGCACGATAACTTAAGGAAGAAAAGTTCGATTGATTGAAATTTAGAAAGTAAATTAGTGTTAGCTAGAGGAAGAACCCTATTGTTTTTGAAGAAAATCAATCAGTAAATAAAAAAGTTATTAATCATTAATTTAAAAAATATATATTTTCTTAAATTTTGTCTCTTGTACTTAAATAGAAATCTTGCGAAATGTTATTTCTATAATATTTTTTTCTGTTTATACATTTTACTAATATATATTTCATAACAATATATCTAATGTGTTGAAATATGATTCTCGAAAGGTATATAATACAGATATTCAATTTTTGTAGTAATGTGTGATGGTGCAGTGGCTAAAGTTTTGCCTTGCTAACTGGACATTATTAAACAACAAAGTAGTGTAAATATTGTTTAATTTTTAAAAAATAATCGTCCTATTTTGTGGCCAGCTAGATCTCCCGATATAACCCTTACCGACTTTTGACTTTGGGGTAATTTAAAAAATATTATATATAGAGAATGTTCTAATAACATAGAAGAATTGGAAAACAAAACATTAGCTGCGTTTCGGACAATAACTCCTGTCATGATTGAAAATGCAACAAATGCCGTAAGGAGAAGGTGTCAAAAATGCATAGATATCAATGAAAGACAATTCGAACATTTATTGTAGTTTAGTTTTTCCTATTTTTGTCAAAATTATTCTATATTATAAGAAGTGTTGTTGTTGTTAATAGTTTTCCATGGCCTCCTCACAAATACAGGGCGTCTCACCAGGAACTGCATCGATCGATATAGGGAAAAGTACGCACCAGAAAATTTTGAAAATTTAGGGAGCTACTAATGGCAGTGTGGTCAATCCAACTAAAATAATTACAAGAATCTGGTACTTCCGATTATACCGGAAGTCGATACCAATTTTAAATGGAACACCCTATATATGTTAGTGTTTTCGAAAATAGCATAAAATTCTGAGTCAAAAACATGTAGGATACCCTATGCCTAAACCCAGCCCGTTTCAGAGATATTTGACATTTAAAGAAAAATTTGACAGGTGTCATGGTTTACAATATCCTTTCTTCGTGTAACTTTCTTCGTGTAAAATATACTCACTTGCTTTCTGGCATGTGAAAAGAACACGAGGAGAGCTGCAGTCTACAATTCAATTACATTCAACAATAATACACCAAGTGTTCCATTTTTGATGTTACATTTTGTAAACTTCAAACCGCGAAAACTTGTTTAGGTTAAACGGAACAACCTATATTTTTTTACATCAAGTTATGCAAAATTAAATTCCTTTTTTTCTGATATCAGCATTGTGGGGGTTTAAGTTACAACTTTTTGAAATATTTGCGATTTTCCTATAAATTCAAGAATTGTCAGTAAAAATGTTATCAAATTAGCCATGATTAGAAACAATCAGGAATGTCATTCTCTTATGTCAAAAAATGCCACCGCATTTAAATTACACCCACGAAAACTCTGAATTTGTTTTTTATTTATGGAGAATATGATAAAGTAATACCAAGAACTTATCGATACCACAAAAACGGTAACCGTCACCAAACACTTTAAAACGCATGTTGGATAATTTTAAAAATTATGGTTCTGTCAAGGCAAGAATTCAAAAGCGGAAGCCTATTGTTGATGACAAAAACGTAGAAATAGCAATTCTGGGATATTTTCATGCATTTCCAATGATATCATTAAGAGAAGCTGCTCTGGAATCGGGACTATGCAAGGATTCAGTTCACAGAATCTTAATTAAACATAAATTTCACTCGTTTTCGTTCCAAATGGTTCAACGATTAAAAGGAACAGATTTCCTAAGAGAAAATTTTTGTGAATTTATTCTAATAAGACAAAGATTCTTATTTGGGAAATATTATATGGTCAGATGAAGCTAAATTTACCAAAAACGGACTTTTTAATCGACACATATGGCGGATCCAGAAAGGTTACTGGGGGGGGGGCACTAACATCTAAATTTTCACCTCATACAGAGAATGCTATTAATTTATCGCCTTGAAAACGTAACAAATACTATTCTGGGGGGGGGGGGCAATTGCCCCTACTGCCCCCCCCCCCCTGGATCCGCCCTTGATATGGGTATCACATGAAAGAGTTTGACGAGTAAAATACGATTAAGTGTGTGACGTCATTCTAAATTCAATATGGCGGGAGTGGGAGATGTGAGAAGGGGGTGGGACGAGGTGGGCAAGAGGAGGGAAGGGGTGGAAAGAGGTGGGAATAGGGTGGGATGAGATGGGGAAGGGGTGGAGAGAGGTGAGAAAGGGGTGCGAAGAGGTGGGGAGAGATGGGGAAGGGGTGGGGAGAGGTGGGAAAGGGGTGGGAAGAGATGGGGAAGGGGTGGGAACAGGTGGGGAAGGGGTGAGAAGGGGTGAGAAGGGGTGAGAAGAGGTGGGAAGGAGTGGGAAGAGGTGTCAGGGGGTGGGAATGTTGTAGAACTCTCCAAAATCGTCCTAAGTTGAAGACATAATCAAAATTCGACTTAGGCAAAAATTTCATTTAAAGACATTTTTGGGAGTCTGCAGAGGCGCAGATCAGTCCACAAGGACCGTTTTGGGTTCTATAAGGCGTTGGAAATGACCAGGCGAAAATTCGAAGAAACACCGAATTTTCACTTAGGAAAAATGTTTTTGGTTCAGAATATCAGAGTAGAAGTATATAATGACAAAGATTTATGAATAATATACTTTTTCAAAGGTACCATAAATTGGACTTTGAAAAATAATATTTTTGGAAGGGCGTCAAAATTTGGCCCAAGAATCGATTTATCGAAAGTACGCCAAAGTTTCACTTGCAGACTAATTTTTCAAAACTGCGTTGAAATTTGGCTTGAAGATCGATTTTTCAAAAGTACGCCAAAATTTCACCCGCAGATTAACTTTTCAAAAGTACCTTGAAATTTGGCTTGAAAATCAATTTTTCAAAAGTACGCCAAAATTTCACCCGCGGATTAACTTTTCAAAAGTACCTTGAAATCTGGCTTGAAAATCGATTTTTCAAAAGTACGCCAAAATTTCACCCGCAGATTAGTTTTTCAAAAGTACCTTGAAATTTGGCTCGAAAATCGATTTTTCAAAAGTACGCTAAAATTGGTCTTAAACTGAATTTTTCAAAAGTACCACGAAGTCAGTTTAAAAAGTACCACGAAAATATACTTTAAATTATTTTTTATTTTTTATTCCTCAACCAAAGACATTGACCTTTGAGGTACGATCATTGAAAGCACAATTCTAAAGTATGAGCATAAAATTTTAACGATGCACTGCATCCAAAAGGCAAAATAGAAGATTTTGTCAAAGCCGGCGTAGTGCCGATAAGCAAAAATTGATAAAAATCAATGCACATGTACAAGGCCGGTTTCTCGCATGGAAAGAGTTTGGATTGACCCAGCGGCTCGCAATTTGGTCGAGCGCGATGAGTAGTCCAGACAAAGCGATGGTAGAAAAGCCAATAACGGGGCTTTTCAAATGACAAAGTTATAGAGGAAAACGCCTTGTGCATAAAAATCAAAAAATTCAATTTTGCCTAATAGTCGCTCGAAGGTGAGACGCTGCCAAATCGATATTATTAATCGACTGTGATAAGGGTTAGTAAGTCGTGGACTGATCGAACGCCACTCAACTTATGCAGTAATAAGTCCTCTGAATGTGTTTGAGTACGTGAATTTCCACGATACAAGAACTTTAAAGCTAGGTAGTCTCTAGCGAAACTAAATTCATTTAGTAAAACTTTTTTAAGTTAATTTCAGTCAGCCTTAATTATTCATTTACCCAGAGTCTGAAATGATTCTAAAAGCTCGCATTTTGATTCTGAGAAGGTACGTATGAATCTTTTCTACCTAATCGATCGTTAGCGCGAGCGCTCTCGCTTGTATGGTCTGAAAGTCACTACCTTGATTGGGGAAGGCACGATTCTTTCTTGAGAATTTTGTATAACCAATTCTGTTAAATAAACGGATTCTTTGAACTAATGTTTCTTAATTGATCTTGAGGCCTGTTGACGGTCTATAATCCCTGGAACTTTCGTATAGAAAACCGGATGTGTCGAGTTAATTCGCATTAACGTTCGACCTTCTGGTTGTTTTACGGAGGTTCGATAGGGATTTTTTTATGCGTTTTTTGAGAAATATATTCCGTTATTAATGGACCAAAACGCGATTTTCGCGTACTAAAACTAATCCCTCCGCAGAGAAATTCTTCGGTTGGGATTTTTTTATGCAAAAATTCAGGAAATTAAGAGGTGCCTAAACCCCTAACGAGGGAATTCGGGTCCAGAGAGAGCGTAGTTTCCGATCTGTGGTAGTGCAGCCTTGGTCCCGCTTTTCGGCTACCGAAGTCATCTTATCTCGAACCCGCCTGGGAGGTAGAAGAACGGGGTAATACGCGACTGGCGCCCCCTGAGAAATAAATTGATGTCGCGTCATTTTGACGCCCGGTAGTGCGTTCTTCTACATGGCGCCCAACGTGGGGCGTTGTTAGTCAGCAGGGCTTTCTGGAAAGGATATGGATGAATCAACGCCTTTCCAGTTTTACGACGAGCCGACATCTGTGATGGACAACGTCTCTAGAGGGTTAGAGAGGCCGTGCGCGGAGGATGTACTGGGTAGTTCGGGGGTTGGCCCGAGTACCACTGAAGGAGTCATACAGCCCTCCTCAGAACAAGTGTTCGCCCAAATGGCAGCAGGTCTTGCCAAAGCTCTAAGCGAAGCCACGCACGAGCATAAGTATCGGTCGAAGCATCCAAATGCGGAATTTCATGGCTTCGAACACGAAGACCCTGAAACCTTCATTCATCATATGGAGGAATTTTTCGTCCGAGTACGAATTACGCAGGATAACGACCGTCTGTATAAAATATCAGAACAGCTCAAAGACGATGCTAGGAAATGGTTCGAACAATACCGAACCCTAATTACCACGTATCCTCTATTCCTCGAGCGGTTCAGAAGCCGTTACGATTCAGGTGAAGTACTCACCGAAGCAGTAGCTAATTTATATGGCAAGAAACAAGATGCCGAGGAAAATACGTCAGTATTTATTTCCAGGAAGGTATGCCTCTTCAACAGGATCGATCCGTTTAAGCCGGAGGCGATGAAGGCGGCTACCATCTTCAATCAGTTGAGACCTGATATGAAAATGCTCCTAAAGAGTGCCGTCATACTAGATACAAATACACTAGTGACGATGACCGAACAAATGGCCAAAATCATGGATGAGAATAAAGAATTCGAGATTCTGCAGAATGCAAAAAAAAGCAAAGACCGAGAAGCGTCCACCTCTACCGCTTCAGCTCAAGGGAATCAGCAATCGAGCAGTAACTGGAGAACGGAACCCTCCGCATTAACGAAGCCGTCCTCCAGTTCCTTTGGTGCATCTAGGACACCATTCAATGGATCTCAAAGAAGAGATAATCCGCCAGCACCAAGGGTGCATTTTGCAAATAATATTTCCTCGCTGCCTAGAGGGGATATACCGAGAAGGGGTACTGGAGACGTAAGGAACTCCCGAGTCCCGTATCGTCCTTGCAGATATTGCCCAACGGAGCAGTGGCATTTTCATGCAGAATGCCCAAACAATCCCTATCGTAATATGAATACGGGAAACCAAGCGGGGGTCAGAGGCGATGGCCCAGGCCGAACTGTACCAGCCCCGCCTACCAGGCCCCAGCAGGCTCGAAGCGACCCTCGGGGAAGCTCCGAAGCAAGAAGTTTAAATTAAAAAACTTCGATGACCTTCCTGACCTTAATTACCTGTTTAAGGATCAAGAAGTCAACCTATCTCCCCACCGATTCACTCCATTAGAATCTATCAATCAAACCAACGACGCTTTCCCTCTGCCTCGCATTAAGATTATAATTAATAATCGAGCGGTTAACGCTTTATTGGATACAGGTTCGACAAGGAATATTATCCAACCGAAATTTTTGAACGACATTGATCAACTTACAGCTCCCCAAACTTTTGTTATGGCTTGTGGCGATGGTTTAGTAGAATCCCTCGGGACTACGACCATAAACGTTAATGTACTAGATGTACCCTTTCAGACCACGTTTCAGGTCATTCAAAATTTAAATGAAGAGCTCATTCTGGGAGCCCCGTTTTTATATGCTCACAATGTCGTATTCGATTATCAACGTAAATGTGTCTACGTCGGCACCGAAGAGCGAATAACCGTCTTCTGGAATCAAGCGGCACATCAAGCAAGGAAGCAATGCCGGCTTCCCGAAGAACTGATCATCGGAAACGATAATTTAAAACCTCTATTCGAGGAATTCGCTGAATTGTTCACCGCGGTGCCTACCCAAGCTACCACGGTGACAACGAAACATAAAATAAAAGTTAAAGACGACCGCCCGTTCAATATCAAACCCTACCCCATGTCTCCTTCTAAGAAAAAAGTTATGTACGATCAAATTGAAGAGATGCTGAAAGCCGGGGTCATAGAACCGAGTACCGCTCAGTACAGTTCGCCTCCCATTATAATTGAAAGGCCCGGCAAGAAGCCTCGCTTCTGCATTGATTATCGTCACTTAAATGAAGTAACGGAAGACGAAGCATCCGTCTTACCAAAGATATACGAGAGTATAAAGGATCTAGGAAACGCCAACATATTTACGGTGTTGGACCTCAAGAGCGGATATTGGCAAATCCCTCTTGAGGAGTCGTCAAAAAACTATTCTACGTTTACAACATTAGATGGAGCATCTTACCGATTTAACGTGATGCCTTTCGGATTGAAGACCGCTCCATGTACATTCCAAAAATTTATGGCAAGAGACGTATTGACCGGCTACTTGCATCATTTCTGCAAAGTATATCTCGATGATATTATCATCTACAGTGAAAATATAGAACAGCATGTAAACCATCTGAGAGCCGTCTTTGAACGCCTGCGTTTGCATAATTTAAAGGTGTCACCGGAAAAATGTGTGGTAGCCACGTCAAGCATAACCTATCTCGGGCATCAAATAAATGCCAACACCACTCAACCATTAGAAAAACACATATTACAGATACAAAATTATCCGGCCCCTACGACGAGGCGCCAGCTTCAGAGTTTCCTTGGTCTATGTAATTGGGTACGTGAATATATCCCTAATGTTGCAATAATTACAAAGCCCTTGACCCGACTACTCTCGAAAGACTGGCGCTTCAAGTGGAATCCGGAAGCCCAAGAAGCTTTTATTTTACTAAAAGAAGTATTGAATAAACCTCTAGGACTGCACCGGCCAGATTTCAATAAAATGTTCATACTGCAGACGGACGCATCCTTAATAGGATTATCTGCAGTATTATATCAATTGGGGGATAATGACCAGAAGCACATCGTCTCTTATGCTAGTAATACGTTATCTCCGACGGAGAGAAAATACCATATTAATGAATTGGAATGTTTGAGCGTCGTTAATTATATAAGGAAATACAAAATATATTTGGCAGACCGTCCATTTATAGTCAAAACCGACAATCGAGCTTTACTATGGTTAAATAAGCATAAGGACGAGAAAACGAAATTTACACGTTGGTCATTATTACTTCAGGAATACAGCTTCACCATAGAACATTGTCCCGGCAAGGAAAATATATTGGCTGACTATCTTAGCAGGAATCCTCAAGGCCCAAACGTCGAAGCAGACGACGAAGAGGAGAGAATGTACCCACCAAAATTCTCGTACAAGGAACGAATATCAGTGATTACCACATTGGAATTAAACGATCAGGTCAGAGAAGCGCAAACGCACTCCAGAGATATCCAAGACCAAATCGAACGATGGGATACTCTAGTGCGACAAGCAGATAAAACCGAGGCAGAGGTGAAATTCGTCAATACAAGACAAGTGATAGGCGGCACACTTTGGACGAGAGGCGAAAATGTTATAGAAAAATTATACGTACCAAAACGTATGGTCATGAGAGTAATATCTCATTTTCACGACCGACCGGAAGTAGGTCACCCCGGCCGCGATGAAACTGTTAGAATCATCTCGGGCCGCTATTATTTTAATAATTTGTCGAGACTAGTTAACAAATATTTAAATGAGTGCATTATTTGTAATTCCGTAAAAAGCAGACAATCACAACCGAAGGCTCCTCTCAGAAGCCATGCTCCATCGCATCCGTTCGAAGTTCTAAGCGTCGATGTAATCGGACCGCTTCAGCGAACCAAAGATGCAGATAACCGATATATATTAATGGTAGAGGATGTATTTAGTAAGTGGGTCGAAGCCAAGGCGTTCACCCAAGTCAGTGGAAAAACAATAGCACAATTTATCGAAGAGGAACTAGTGGCGAGATATGGCGTTCCGAGGGTCATCATTTCCGACCAGGGAGGCCACTTCAATTCCGGCTTTTACGATACGTTCTGTACACGTAACAATATTGAAAGATTCTTCACAGCAGCTTACCACCAACAGGCCAATCCAATAGAAAGGAGGGTGCAAGAAGCCAAGAAGATCTTAAAAACCTTATTATATGGTTCACCCAACGACGAGTGGGATCGACATGTTAGTCAGATGGCATATATCTTGAGAACAAGAAAAAACGCCGCTACGGGGCATACGCCCAGTTTCGTAGTGCTCGGCTATGAATTACCGCAGATTGGTGATTGGAATATGTTCGCTTATAGACAAGAACGTCGTAATCAAGCGGACGTTCCCCGCCTTGAAAGAGTCAAAGAGATTCGTAAAAATCAAACAAATTACCAATGGCGTTACGCGCCCAAAGTGGCGGTAACGCCGGTCGTATATAAAGTGGGAGATATGGTAATGACTAAAAGGATCAGGAAGGATCATACCTTCACACCGTCGTGGAGTGGGCCACACAAGGTTTTAAAGAGATTGTCTAATGAAGTTTACCTCATTCACAAGGGAGTAACTTCGACGAGATTACATGTCGATGCCATCAGGCCGGCACCTAAGGGAGACCCCGATGTTGAATTGGAATTGTCTGAAGAATCAGAAGATAGTCCGGATGAAATTCATCTTAGTGACGACGCTTCCTCATCAGACAATGAGATCGCGCCCAGGTCAGAGCGACGTAGCGATACCACACTAGTTCAAATCAATGTTCCCGCAAGTGCTCAAGATGAGCCGGATGTAATAAGTCGAGATCCCGAAGATGCTCGAGATGAGCCAGATATAGAAGAGTCACCTCTAGATATTTCTGAGGTCGACCACGGCTAATAGCCGTTTTCGCTTTTTTTTATATTTTTTCTCAAAATTCTAAGTAGCGATTTTGACCTGTATGCGGTCGAATCGAAAATTTAAAGTCTACCCCATGAGCAGACATGGAAAGACGGCGAACCCGACGCAAGAGCGCGATCCGGTAAGCCTAGCTTCTCAAGAGCGAGAGCCGCCAAGTTCGAGTAATGGACGTAGGCATAAGTACGAATCAGTACGAGTTTCGGAAGCTGTTTTTCTTATGCAAGAAGACAACTTCAATTTTAATCATTTTAAGTCAACAAAATTAACGTATACCCCAAATGGAAACTACGAGTTTCAGAAGCCGTTCTTCGCTCAAGAAGACGCTTCAATTTTTTTTTTTATACTTTTTTCACAAGTCGTGATGACCGCACGAGTATCGTAAGCCGATTTAATCTACCTTACGAAGTAGAAACTACGAGACGAGTTTCAGAAGCCGTCCTTCGCTCAAGAAGACGCTTCAATTTTTTTTTTATACTTTTTTCACAAGTCGTGATGACCGCACAAGTATCGTAAGCCGATTTAATCTACCTTACGAAGGAGAAACTACGAGACGAGTTTCAGAAGCCGTTCTTCGCTCAAGAAGACGCTTCAATTTTTTTTTTATACTTTTTTCACAAAGTAGTGATGACCGCACGAGTATCGTAAGCCGATTCAATCTACCTTACGAAGAACCAATTTCTAACCATTATAAGTTAACAAAATTCATGTTAGAAAAATATTTCATTAAAAACAACACATTGTGTTTGTTAGTCGACGCGTTCCAGTCGACGACTTGCTAAAAAGTCAATCTAGTTGCAGAACTGCATTTTCCATGTGCAAAAATGGAAAGATGACCCAGCCTGTCGCAAGGGCGCGGCATGGTGAAGTCTGGAACTCAAAGGCGAGGACCGTCCAAGCTGCGGCATGGAGATATAGACAGCCTCTTCTAGAAAGGACCGAAGTTAAGCAAGAGCGAGACCAGGGCAAAAAAGCGAGTGCAACGAGTTAGTGAGAGTGGACGCTAATCAAAATTGTGCTACGCTTCGCTTCGCTTCGCTTCGCACCTCGACGCGGGTGTAATTAAGTTGATAAAAATGTTGTATCAACTTGTCGTATTGTTTAAAAAATGTATTTATTTTAAGTTAGATAGGCGAATCAGCCGTCTGCCCCAATTAAGGCCGTTATTTTTAAAACATCTGTACCATAGGTCAGACCGTCAAATGAAGGCATACAGACATACAAGTGAATATGGAAATTAAAGGCAATCGATGAGTAGAAAAGATTCAACCAAAGGAGGGGAGTGTTGTAGAACTCTCCAAAATCGTCCTAAGTTGAAGACATAATCAAAATTCGACTTAGGCAAAAATTTCATTTAAAGACATTTTTGGGAGTCTGCAGAGGCGCAGATCAGTCCACAAGGACCGTTTTGGGTTCTATAAGGCGTTGGAAATGACCAGGCGAAAATTCGAAGAAACACCGAATTTTCACTTAGGAAAAATGTTTTTGGTTCAGAATATCAGAGTAGAAGTATATAATGACAAAGATTTATGAATAATATACTTTTTCAAAGGTACCATAAATTGGACTTTGAAAAATAATATTTTTGGAAGGGCGTCAAAATTTGGCCCAAGAATCGATTTATCGAAAGTACGCCAAAGTTTCACTTGCAGACTAATTTTTCAAAACTGCGTTGAAATTTGGCTTGAAGATCGATTTTTCAAAAGTACGCCAAAATTTCACCCGCAGATTAACTTTTCAAAAGTACCTTGAAATTTGGCTTGAAAATCAATTTTTCAAAAGTACGCCAAAATTTCACCCGCGGATTAACTTTTCAAAAGTACCTTGAAATCTGGCTTGAAAATCGATTTTTCAAAAGTACGCCAAAATTTCACCCGCAGATTAGTTTTTCAAAAGTACCTTGAAATTTGGCTCGAAAATCGATTTTTCAAAAGTACGCTAAAATTGGTCTTAAACTGAATTTTTCAAAAGTACCACGAAGTCAGTTTAAAAAGTACCACGAAAATATACTTTAAATTATTTTTTATTTTTTATTCCTCAACCAAAGACATTGACCTTTGAGGTACGATCATTGAAAGCACAATTCTAAAGTATGAGCATAAAATTTTAACGATGCACTGCATCCAAAAGGCAAAATAGAAGATTTTGTCAAAGCCGGCGTAGTGCCGATAAGCAAAAATTGATAAAAATCAATGCACATGTACAAGGCCGGTTTCTCGCATGGAAAGAGTTTGGATTGACCCAGCGGCTCGCAATTTGGTCGAGCGCGATGAGTAGTCCAGACAAAGCGATGGTAGAAAAGCCAATAACGGGGCTTTTCAAATGACAAAGTTATAGAGGAAAACGCCTTGTGCATAAAAATCAAAAAATTCAATTTTGCCTAATAGTCGCTCGAAGGTGAGACGCTGCCAAATCGATATTATTAATCGACTGTGATAAGGGTTAGTAAGTCGTGGACTGATCGAACGCCACTCAACTTATGCAGTAATAAGTCCTCTGAATGTGTTTGAGTACGTGAATTTCCACGATACAAGAACTTTAAAGCTAGGTAGTCTCTAGCGAAACTAAATTCATTTAGTAAAACTTTTTTAAGTTAATTTCAGTCAGCCTTAATTATTCATTTACCCAGAGTCTGAAATGATTCTAAAAGCTCGCATTTTGATTCTGAGAAGGTACGTATGAATCTTTTCTACCTAATCGATCGTTAGCGCGAGCGCTCTCGCTTGTATGGTCTGAAAGTCACTACCTTGATTGGGGAAGGCACGATTCTTTCTTGAGAATTTTGTATAACCAATTCTGTTAAATAAACGGATTCTTTGAACTAATGTTTCTTAATTGATCTTGAGGCCTGTTGACGGTCTATAATCCCTGGAACTTTCGTATAGAAAACCGGATGTGTCGAGTTAATTCGCATTAACGTTCGACCTTCTGGTTGTTTTACGGAGGTTCGATAGGGATTTTTTTATGCGTTTTTTGAGAAATATATTCCGTTATTAATGGACCAAAACGCGATTTTCGCGTACTAAAACTAATCCCTCCGCAGAGAAATTCTTCGGTTGGGATTTTTTTATGCAAAAATTCAGGAAATTAAGAGGTGCCTAAACCCCTAACGAGGGAATTCGGGTCCAGAGAGAGCGTAGTTTCCGATCTGTGGTAGTGCAGCCTTGGTCCCGCTTTTCGGCTACCGAAGTCATCTTATCTCGAACCCGCCTGGGAGGTAGAAGAACGGGGTAATACGCGACTGGCGCCCCCTGAGAAATAAATTGATGTCGCGTCATTTTGACGCCCGGTAGTGCGTTCTTCTACAGGAACAGGGTGGGATGAGGTGGGGAAGGGGTGGGAACAGGGTGGGATGAGGTGGGGAAGGGGTGGGAAGAAGTGGGAAGTAGTGTTAGAGTGTGAGTGTGAGAAGATGGGAGAGGGAAGGGGTGGATGGCGGTGGCAAATGCCAGGGTTTTGTCTGTCTGTAAAATAAGTAGACTAAAAAGTAAAAAATAAAATTATATAAAAAAATATTTTTAAGAGAAAGCTTTTATTTGGAAAAACTACACACTATTTATACACCTGGAAACCAAAAGCTTTGGGGGCGGTCAATTGATCAAAGTAACTATACAATAGCGCTATATGACCGCCCCCAAAGCTTTTGGTTTCCAGGTGTATAAATTTAAAAAAAATTATTTTTACTTTTTAGTAGTTTTTTCAAATAAAAGCTTTTTCTTAAAAATATTTTTTATTAGATAATTTTATTTACGTGAAAAATACTAAATATTTTACAAAATTTGAGTAACAACTATTTAGAAAATTTACCTCTCGCCGAACATAGAAACATTTTTTATCTGCGTATTTGATAAATAATTTTTTACAAGAAACTATCGATCAGTTTACTTACGTTCAATGGGTCGTTTTATTTGGGGAACTATTAAAAATAAAGTTTGTGAAAGGCCATTAACAGCTATTGAAGATTGTATGCAGAGAGTAAGAAATGCATTTCAAAACTTATCACAGAATTCAATTAGAAGAGCTAGTCATGGAGAACTAATCCGAAGGTGCGAAAAATGTGTGGAGGTTCGAGGGCGGAATTTTGAACAATTATTAAATTAAAATGGAATTATGTTTTCAGCTGATTTCATCTTAGCTACTTTAGTTTATACAAAGTATCTTCAATCCAATTAATAGGCATGTTACAGTGTTTAGTGTTATTTTCCGTTTTTGTGGATATCTAGTAACAAAAGTACTACAAGTTCTTGATATTACTTTATCGCATTCTCCATAAATAATTAACAAATTCAAAAAGTCTTCGTGGGTGTAATTTAAACGCGGTGGCATTTTTTGACATAAGAGAACGATGACATTACTGATTGTTTCTAATCATGGCTAATTTGATAAAATGTTTAGTAACATTTCTTGAATTTCTAAGAAAATCGCAAATATTTCAAAAAGTTGTAGCTTAAACCCCCACAATGCTGATATCAGAAAAAAAGGAACTTAATTTTACATAACTTGATGTAAAAAAATATAGGGTGTTCCATTTAACCTAAACAAGTTTTCGCGTTTTGAAGTTTACAAAATGTAACGTCAAAAACGGAACACTTGGTGTACAATTATGAATGCAACTGAATTGTACAGTGCAGTTCCCATTGTGTTCTTTTTACAAGCCAAAGAGCAAATGAGTATCTTTTACACGAAGAAAGTTATAAAGGTTATTGTAAACCATGACAAATATCAAATTTTTCTTTAAATATCACATATCTCTAAAACGGCTGGTGGGTTTAGGCATAGGGTATCCTACATGTTTTTGACTCAGAATTTTATGCTCTTTTCGAAAACCCTAAAATATATAGGGTATTCCATTTAAAATAAGCAAGTTGGTATCGACTTCTGGTATAACCGGAAGTGCCAGATGCTTGTAATTATTTTAGTTGGATTGGCCACACTGCTATTAGTAGCTCTCTAAATTTTCCAAATTTTTTGGTGCGTACTTTTCCCTATATCGATCGATGTAGTTCCTGGTGAGACATGTATATTAAATTATTCGAAAATTAACCACTTTCTCTAGAGATAAATATGACATATGATATATCGTTGGAGAGCTAATTTAAGTTGTGATCGAATAATGAAATAATTTACAGGGTGTTCCGTTTAAAAAAACAAAAGTTATGTCTATATCTCGAAAACTGCGGCATGTATAATTTTCTTTTGTGTTACTCGATTTTCGATTTGATACTTGGTAATTGAGATATAGTCATCCAAAAATGTCAATTTTCCAAAAACGCACTGTAATTCTGTAGTCGATAGACGATCGTGGTTTGCGTCATTATTTGTTTCTCGAAAATCGAATTCAAAACACCTACATTGGTTTTTGTCTATTTGTCATAGTTTTAGAGAAAACCTCAAATCCCATCTAATTTGGTCCACCCTGTACAGATTAGAATTTTAATAAATTGTTATATAGGTACTGAGATTCTTTTTTTATTAGAGTTTTGAGGTAAATTTATAAGATGTAGTTTACGTCTAATTTTTAACTTTTAATTTCATGAATTTATACTTATACGTTCATACTAACGGATACCAAAGGCAAATCTGAAATACGAATTTTGAATTTTCTGCAATCTGTTGCTGTCATTAGCTAACAGTGCAGGTTCGTAGACACAGTCACAGCAAGTAAAATTGAAAATTTTTAAAAACCCCCGATCAATCTAATATGGCCTATATCCTTCTCGACAAAATACTCTTTCAAATAAAAAAAAACTACATCAAAATCGGATCACCCGTTGAAGAGATATGAAGCCACAGACAGACAGGCAGACAGACAGACAGATCCCCCCTCTTTTAGGGTCGGGGTTAATAAGACAGCTTGGAAATAATTAGGGATTCAATTAATTATCTTAAAAGCTTATCGTGTGAATAGAAAAAAAAATGCTTACTTAGGTACTTACAATCTCAATTAATGCTTGTATGAAATGACAAGCTTTTAAGACAATTAATTCCATATAATGTATTATATCTGTTTCAGGGATAACTTTGATAATACTTTTATTAGGATCCACCCATGCGAACTATGTCCGCTTATAATAGCTTTCAGCAGTGTCCCAATAAAAATACTATACTTTTTTTCGTTTTAGTACACTAAATAATTACTTTTCAAAAAGTATTATAGTTTGGACAGTTTTTCCTGAATCCAATGGAAATAATAACAATTTGCCGAGTTAATGGCTAATTATTTCCTTGTCATTGCCATCTTCAATTTAAATTGGAACAAAATAATAAAAAATTGTTTTGTTTGCTAATATTTTAATTCAATTTATTCTTGGCCTTGAGGTAACGAGTATATTATTATTTTTAGCGATTAGTAATTTTTATTACAGTCTTTAAGACACATAGGTAATGTATAGAAACCCACATTACAGTTGGGTGATCCAGAAGACTTCCGGTTTCCGGAAGAGCGCACACACGAGCCAAATTACCACACTTAAATTCATTTGTTTTTCACTTGCATAAATACACAAGCAAGAGCGCTTTTCGTTTGCCATGACGACTAACATCAAATGAGTAATGAACTCAAATAAACGTTTTTATACAAATTTTTCTCGACAATTTTCTTTAGTTGTGCTGTAATAAAAATCATTAACATTTAAATATATTTCCTGGACACTGTTAGGGTCGGTACCGAAAAAAGGGTTACCGGAAATAACATAATAAAATTAACATAACTGAATTTAAAATTTTGTTTATAAAGATGATATTAAAAAACACTAATTAAATATCTCAGTAGGATGTATCCATCATTTTAATGCGAGCCAAGGTAATAACTGGCATAAGAAGGAAGACGAAAAAATATTACGTATTTAATCTGTTTATATATAAAAATTAATTAACAACTGGATTTTATTAATGGTACACTTTTAAAGACCACTTAAATTGTTTTTGATATTAATGGCATTTTTAAAATTTACTTCAGAACTTTAATTTTTATGTTTGAAAGTTGTATACCTAGTTATAATACAAATTGTTAACACCTCTACAGTCTGCAGTAGAATGGTCGATAAAGCATTCAAGTATTCCTCTCAATTTCTCTTCACTTTTTAATTTCTCTTTAATTTCTAAACAAGGAAATAAATTCTACTCTAGAAATGGTACCATTTTTAGATTGGTTTGAACTTGTATTATGTTCCAAAACTGCTTTTGAAAATTGCCATAAATATCCGTCAGTTGGTTTGTACATGGTGGACCAAATTAGATGGGATTTGGGGGTTTCTCTAAAACTATGGCAGATGGACAAAAACCAATATAGGTGTCCTGAGCTTGATTTTCGAGAAACAAACAATGGCGTAAACCGCGATCGTCTATCTTTTTCGACTACCGAGCTACAGAGCGTTTTTGGAAAATTGGCATTTTGGGATGACTTCTATATCTCAATTAGCAAGTGTCGAATCAAAAATCGAGTAACACATTCTTAAGGCACTTTTTTGAGTACAATCCGTTGCTGATAAGAAGAAAATTATGAATGCTTCAGTTTTAGAGATATAGACATAACTTGTGTTTTTTTTAAACGGAACACTCTAAATTATTTCATTATTCGATCTCGACTTAAATTAGCTATCCAACGATATATCATATAAAATATTTAATATAGTTGTGAGGAGGCCATGGAAAACAATTAACAACAGCACTTCTTATAATACAAAATAATTTTGCCAAAAATAGGAAAAACTAAACTACAATAAATGTTCGAATTGACTTCCACTGACATCTATGCATATTTATTGAATTTCTAATATTTATTGAGAAGGCCATGGTAAAAAAAAAGAAAATCGAAATAATCATAAATGTCAAAAACTAAAGTGCCGCCTAAACAATATTTTTAGATATCCAGAAAAGAGACAGCCAGACATAAAAATATTCAAAAGGCTACGACAAAATTTAAAAAAGTTTGGATCATTTGTAAAACCTCGAGCAAAAATATATAATAAAGCAGGTAGAGAAGATGTAGAAAATATTGTTTTAGAAACTATAAGAGAAAATCCTATTATATCGTCTCGCGAAATACAGGAAAATTTAGGAATCCCAAAAACAACTGCGTTCCGTTGCTTTAAAAAAAAATAAATTCAAACCCTACAAAATGGGCCTTTCCCGCATGACTGAATTTTACTATTTCACCACGACCAAACCATATAATAAACTGTAATATAATTTTATATTAATTTAGTTTCTTTCAATTTTGTATGTTCTACCAAATATTTACTTTACAAAATCAGTTTTATTTCACTTAATTTGAAACAAGAGTTCTAAGGCGCGAGCTTGCAACGTCAGTCTGATTAGACCAATAAAAAGTCGTATTTTTAAAGGGAGTTGTCTATTGCCAGGTGTATGCCTTTTTTTGTGAACATCGTATTTCTGATATCAACTGTCTACTTTGAATAGTACATTTTTTTTCATTACAACGTACTCTTCGTTAACCTAAATAAAAGCAAAAATTCTGTCAACCTTTCACTGTCCGAGTCTAAAATCCATATATCATGTTTATATTCTCTATTTTTGATCGTTTGGTTCACATATGGTATAATATCAGTATCATCTGGCAACGCTGTATTGAAATGCTCAAATCATATTCGATAACCTCACTTTCTATTGTTTATGTTTGATACGATATTTACGTAATTTTATTTTATAATTAGAAAATGCCGCTTACAAGGGTTTGTTTTGTACCAGTGTGTTCAATCACTAGTGAAAATACTACCAAGTTATTTTTGCGCGTCCCAACAAATTTGAAAATTCGAAAATTGTGGTGGAAAGTTGCAAAAGTTACTGGTGTTGTTTATACTGCTCCTGGATTTTTCTGTTGTGAAGATCATTTTAACGTATGTGTATATTGTTACTAACTTCCTTTTAGTGGGCTTGATTTTATACTTTATTTGTCTCTTTAGAGTGAAATCACAACATTTACGTTTACGCAATGTCAATCGGGATTATAAACGGACGTTCTCAATTAAACGTTAGCACTTTACTTTACGAGATTCTATTGGTGGTCCCTCATAAATGTACTTCAGGCACCAATAGAATTGCAAGATATGGAAAAAGAGAACGCAAGTGAGATTGTTTGGGAACTTGGTTTGAGAATGCACCTTTATAGCTAATTCTAGCAGCGGTTTAAGATCATATTTGATTGGTGTGGTTATGATGACGTCACATTGCCGCCCGAATGCTATCGTTTAAATCTACTGTTGATTTAGGTAATATTTGAATATTTTCTGTAGTATTTTATGCGTTTAGAAAAAAAATTAAAATTCATTTTTAGTAATATTTTGATAGGATCTTTCCAATAACACAATAAAAAAAAATAGCGGGAAAGGCCCATTATGATTAGTCACCATCTATACCCAAACGATTTCCAAAGGCGTCTCGATTTTGCCATAGATGTCAATGGAAGACGATTCGAACATTTATTGTAGTTTAATTTTTTCCTATTTTTGGCAAAATTATTTTATATTATTAGAAGTGTTGTTGTTGTACATAGTTTTCCATGGCCTCCTCACAAATATATTAAATTTTTGGAAAATTAACCACTTTTTCTAGAGATAAATATGAGATATGATATATCGTTGGATAGCTCATTTAATTTGTGATCGAATAACGAAATAATTTACAGTGTGTTCCGGATTCAGTACCGGATTCTACTAAAAGTGCCTTAAGAATGTGTTACTCGTTTTTCGATTCGACACTTGGTAATTGAGATACAGAGGACACCTATATCGGTTTTTGTCTAACTGCCATAATTTTAGAGAAAACCTCACATTCCATCTGATTTGGTCCACCCTGTACATACGTACGTAAACAGTCTACAGGTTACACCCCAAGGAACAGTATCTTAATACAGTAATTTCTTAAAACTTGTAGGCTATTTTAAAACCTATTTTAAACCACATAGGAGTTAACACAGCCGCTTTAAGACATATAGGGTTTATGGCCCCTTGTATAACATAACCTAAAAATTCGGTTTGGTTTTAATATTTTGCCACTTTTGGGAAAAAGTTTCATTATCATAAATTGCCGAGAGCCGGTACAGTAGCGCAGCGAGCTAAACCGTATTAGTGACGAGCACGTTTGGTCATACTGTCTATCGCTTACTAGGTTCGGTTTCCATCCCCGACACTAGCAATGTCGGTAGGTAATCGATATTTTCTGCGCTTCTTCAAATGTGTAACCCCCCTTCCAGATAGCACTGGCCAGAGGTTGGCTAGTAAGTTTGTTGTGTTTGTATTTATTCATCCATGTACACTGTACACACGTCATCCACAATCAAAAGAAATGTCACCGAATATTTCTTATCACAGCTTTAAAACTCTACGGGGAATACAAAAAACCAAAAAAAATCACAGTTGTTACTTACATGAGGACTGTTTACCCAATTTTTTCCATAATTTTTAAATATAAATTTCGTATGCAACATCCTGTATATTTGTTAAAAAGACATGCGTCCAAATGATACTGAGGCGCGTATAAGAGAATGGTCGGTAAGGCAGTTTTTCGTTTTTTTAACTATCTTCACACTTTTTAAAAATATGAAAATAATTTGAGAATAGGCCTCGATAAATGAGTAATTTACGATGAAAAATTCGGAGTGGCCTTCTTTCTTAAAGTGCCAAAAAATTGTATGCAAAAATTTGCAAAATTTTTTTGTACAAATACTATTTTAGAGTAGATGGTGTGATGCTGCCAGACGTGCTATACAACAGAGGCCAACTAGATAATATATAGGCTAAAATGTAATGAATACCAGGAAGACGAAGGAATTGCTGTTAAATATCATATTTGATGATATTTATTTTTGTATGTACTAGTTTTCTTTGAAACGATTTCATTTTTTTCCCTGTAAAGATTCGAAAATAGTGCATCCGAATAATATATTTACAGAAAACGGAGAGAACATCGAATTTGCAGCATTTGCTTTTTTATATAAAGCAATATTATTACGAAATTTTATCCATATTTCTTGACATGACGACAACCAAAAACAAAAACACTGTTCGAAGGCACCTTGTAACTAATTTCTGAGAATAGATAGCAAATTTTGAAAACTGTCAAAAACGACCGCGGTACTTTTTGTTTCGCCCTGTAAAACAGTATATTTGATCAATACATGAAACTAAATTTAAGACATCTTTATAGTGACCCAGATTTTTGCTATTACACCGTGAAGATATATTATACATAATCTTAGAACTGCTGCCAACTTGATTTCACAAAAAATGAATTTATGTGAATTTATCAAATTAAAATGTCACGAGATTAATCAATTTAAAGAAACTAAGTAAACGTTCGGGCATCTCAGGTCACCAAGCTAGTTAATTTAATGTGCTGCGTTTGTGTCAACCTTGTGAATAGAAAAAAACTGTTATAAGCCATATACATCATTAGATATGTTACCGTGGCTATCTCGGCTAAGTATATTGTAATGTTTTTATATATTTTATCTATAAAGTGACGTGAACACCTTACATAAAAATGTATATAGTAAGAATGCGAGAAAATAAATAATTAAAACATATGTATATTCCCAGAACAGTAATTACGTTAAATAATTAAAAGGTCACCACGAGTCAACGAGCATCTCAGGTGGGGTCAAGAACCTAATTATGACAGAAGATAATGTGGTGCATCAGGAATAAATTTTATTATAAATTTTTCTAAAATTTTATTACTTACATGTAGTTACCATAATAAGAAAGACAAACATCACAAGTTCAATGTGACAAACAGGTAAATGTCCTCTTTGGAAAACACTTTTTTTATCAGAAGTACGATATGTAAAGTCAATTTCTTTCACAATGTGCGTGTATTATTTTGTTAATAGGTTAGGCAAACGAATGAAATAATTTTTAGTCCTTAAATCAACTTAATGTAAAATCTAAATAGATCAGTAAAATGAACACAGGCGAGTGCTCAAAGTGTGTGCTAACTAAGGTGTCTGTCTATACATCGATAGCAAGTTTTTTTCATCTTTTATCACCAAGGCTCGGGAATTTTATCTCTGTAACGTCAAAATCAGGGTTGGCTCTAGGTCAGTGCGGAAAGATTTTTATGCAAGTTGTTGTAATTAGTAAGTTAATAAATTACTGTATAGTGTTACCCTGCTGTTATAATTTCCGAACCCACGATACAGGGTGTTTACAAAAAGGGTGTAAACAAAACAATTGGTGTCAGAAGCGGAATTATAACAGAAGATTTCTTTACTGTTCGGGAATTAGTGGTGACATGGAGAATTGACGTACGGGACATTGTTTAAGGACTATTTTTGGACTGAAAATTGTGAAAAGTGCGTTTTCGGGAAAGTTCCAGAACATTCTATCGGAAACTATTGGACATAACTAAATTCTTTCAACTGGAAAGTGATAGAGATACTAAATAAGACTTATTTGTGTTAGTTTAAGAAAATTTCTAGAACATTATATTTAAAAATTACTGGACATAGTGAAATTCATTCAACTGGATAGTGACCTAGACTTTAAATAAGACTCTTTTGTGTAATTTATAGATTTTTCTAGAAAGTTCCATCGCAAATATCGACGAGATATCTGGATTTTCTTAACGTTATTATACAATAAACTTGGTTAACTTCATCGTTTGCCCATAACAACAAGAAGTATGGCAGGAGAAAAAGAAATGAAGGACCTATTTGCGGAGTTTACATGGATGATGGTGCAGCAACGCCAGGAAGTCAAAGAAGAGCAGGAAAAAAGACGTCAAGAGGAAGAAAAACGACGTCAAGAAGAAAAAGACGAATTGAGAAAAATTATGGAAGACCAAGAAAGAAGACGTCAAGAGGAGGAAAAACGACGTCAAGAAGAAAAAGAAGATACAACGTCAAGAGGAGAAAAAGGAACAAGAAAAGCGACGTCAAGAGGAAAAAGAGGAACAAGAAAGACGACGTGAAGAAGAAAAAGCCGAACTGAGAAAAATGATGGAGGACCTGAAAATACGACAGCAAGAGGAGAAAGGAGAACAAGAAAGACGACATCAAGAAGAAAAAGAAGAGCAAGAAAGGCGACGTTAGGAGGAGAAAGAAGAACGAGAAAGACAACGCCAAGAAAAACCGAACTAAGAAAAATGATGGAGGACTTGGAAATAAAACGTCAAGAGGAACAAGAAAGGTGCCAGGAGGAACTAAGAAAAATTCTTGATGAACAAGGGAAAATACAACAGCACGCTATAAACAAGGTCGAAGATAAAGTAGGTGTGGTCATGACAGAAGTCAGTCAAGTCAAAGGGGAAGTAAGCGACATCAAAGAAAAGATGAGTGAGGTCGAAGGAGAAGTAGAGCGGCTTAAACGATAATTGAGAGAGAAAGGAGGTCAGCTAATAGCGTCATCAGGTCCCCGTTTAAAACCTCCCTCATTTGATGGCCAAAGCTCATGGACAACGTACAAGAGACAATTTGAGGCGACTGCAAGTGCGAATAACTGGGATAACGAGGAAAAGGCTTTGGCATTAGTTCTGGCGCTAAGGGGCCAAGCCTCAGAGTTACTTCGGACCATCCCGGTAGAGAAACAAAGGGATTTCAAAGTCTTGGAAGCTGCATTAGACTTGAGATATGGCGACCAACACCTCGCTCAGGTATACCAGGCCCAGCTGAAATCACCAACGCAAAAGGATGGGGAAAGCTTAGGAGAATTCGAAGCTGCAATAGAGAGACTGGCACACCTGGCATATCCAAGTGTTCCCAGAGAATTCCAAGAACAATTAGCTGTGGGAGCCTTTTTAGATGGCATAAGGGACGAAGAGGTTAGGCGAGTTCTTAGGTTAACGAGACACCAAAGTATTAGCGAGGCTCGGGTGCGTGCCCTCGAATTAGAAGACACCCCGCGGTCAGAAGTGCGTGCTGTGACAGTTGAAAAGGCACATTCGGGTCAAGAGAACATGGGCACTATACTGAGGGACATGCAGAAAATGATGAGTCAATTACTAGCCAAGTCGGGTTCTCCAATTAGACAGGACAAACAAGGTGGAACAAAACCAAACGGAACTATCCAGTGCTATCAGTGCGGCAAGTTAGGTTATATTAAGAGAGATTGTCGACAGCAGAGCCCTGAGAAGGTAAATGCCGCAGTGGTCGAGGAGTCGTATTGGGACAAAAAGAATCTGGAGACTTTACTGCGAGACTTGCACAGAATGATAAAGCAATTGCTGGAGAGTTCTTCAGGGAAGCAAAGCAAGCAACCGAGCAGTGGGAAGCCAAGTGGGGGTATTCAATGTTATAACATTGAATACCCCCACTTGCGGGAAACTAGGCCATGTGAGGCGTGATTGTCGACAGTGAAATTCTGAGGAGGTACATGCCACTGGGGCGGAGGTGGCTAGAGAATGTGATGCTCCCAGAGAAATAAAAGTTTGCCAGCTTCGGAGAAGCCCGAGTAGTCTACTATTACCAGGCTGTGTAAGCGAAAGGAAAGAGATTCCAGAGAATTGGACAAAGGAAGCTTTAAGGCAAGAGCAATTAAGCGATATAGAAATTGGACCCATGTTGAGAGCAAAAGAAGAGGGGACACGTCCAGCGTGGAAGGATGTTTCAGACAAAGGAGTGGGGCTGAAGGCTTTATGGTCACAATGGGGTTCACTTCCCGTCGTAGACGGGTTGTTGAAGAGAGCATGGGAAAGCCCGGATGGAAAGCAGGTTGCCATGCGTCTAGTGATTCCCTGATGTCGTGTAGGTACTCCAGGAAGCGTCCGGTGGACACTTTGGCGTAAACAGGATGCTGGGTAAAGTTCGGGAACGGGTTAATAGTCGCCAGGATGTGGAGGCTTGGTGTCGCAAATGTAAGAATTGTGCTGCCAATGGGAAACCACTTTCCGGGAGCAATTATGTGAATGAAAGTCGAGAACAGTCGAAGAATGTCCAAGAGCAGATCACCAAGGCTAGCGACCGAATGAAGGCTCGTTATGATCGGAATGCCAGTACAGGAGGATTCAAAGTGGGAGATCGGGTTTGGCTGTACAACCCACAGCGGAAAGAATGGACGTCCCCGAAGCTTCAACCACCTTGGGAAGGACCGTATTCAGTCATCACCCGGATCAATGACGTTGTGTATCGGATTCAAAGAAGTAAAAAGTCGAAGATGAAAATCGTACACTTGGATAGACTGGCGAAGTATGTGAAAGAAGCTGAATTGCCTGACCGGGACGTTCAAGCTTAAGAAGGGGGCAGTGTTATGTGTTGCAACCCCCAGAATGTAGGCAACGCAGAATTCAATTAGTTTGGATGTTGTCGGAATGTAGAGATTTGCACCTACTAGAAAAAGAACCTACTAGAAGCTCTAGAGTGATGACATCTATTCTGGAACAATCTAGAGAATGGGGACGTCATACAGAAAATTCGGGATCCCTCATCTTTAGGTATGTAAGGCATGGAGTAAACCAGAGTGGACAAGTTAGTACAGTTCTAATGGTCAGTTGAGATGGTCAGAGAGTAAAGAGTAAACACAGTGATAAAGTGACTGAATAACTGATTTGTAGTACACAGTGTATTATTAGTCAAGTAATTAATTGTTGTTGTAATTAGTAAGTTAATAAATTAGTGTTTATTGTTACCCTGCTGTTATAATTTCCGAACCCACGATTTTTTAGCTTGACTCTTGACCCATGACTCACGGGTCAAGGTCAAGGGTGAGTGTGTCATGATCAACGACACCTTCTTACTCCAATTTGACTTTCTACCGAAGGACTGAGTCGCCATCGCTAAGTGATAGCTCATACGACCCTTGACCTTCAATATCTGGAAATTTAGGACATTTTGGGCTTTGTGGCCATAAGCACTGTTGATCAGGATGTTATGACTATAACATACCAAATTTTCAGCCAAATCGACGGCTGTATGAAATCCCATGTATTGTGTGCGTGGTCCTTTGTAGAAAAGTGTATACCCGGGAAACAAATCTCAAAAAGGTGGCGGCAAGCCCGATGTCTTTACAGATGTGAAGTTGTTACGATCTACAGTATCAAAAAATACTTCATTTAATTTCAAAGAATGCTGTCTAAATTGTAGCAAAGAAACTAAAAGAACGAAGGAAGGAAAACACGGCGGAAATGCAAAAGGACAACTGTTTATAGTGCACTACTTAGATCTCAAATCGAATATGCACCAACATGGTCTTCGATGTGTCCGGTGCATAAGAAAACTTTGAAGGGAGTTCAGCATGAGTCTTAAGATTTTGCTCATTGAAATTATATCATCGGTTTCAGAGCGTCAAAATACTTCAGAAAAGTTAGGTCAGAACCTTAGGAATAGGCCTTTGTTGCCCTTTTTAGGGGATGAAAGGATTGGGGGGGGGGGGGGAAACTAACACAATAAAAAAAATATGTCCAAAATCAGCTTTAGCGCGTCAAAATACTTCAAAAAAATTGGATGAGAACCTCAAGACAAGACTATTTTTGTAGACCTGTGTAATTAATCTCAACAATTCAGAGCTATTAGAGTTGCTCGATTTAAAGATCTTGGAGAAACGCAGAGTACATGCTGACATTATATTAATATTTAAAATAATAAATGGTTCTATTGTGTGTCCGCATCTATTAAATAATCTTAATTGCATTGTTCCTTCCAGAATACTTAGAAATCAACATTACTGCAGCATCCTACCTCATTCTATTAATTATGGTAAACATTCTCCCATTGATAGAAGCCTTAGAGTCATTAATGATAATAATTTAAATTTATTTGGATGTAGCTTAACAAGTTTCATTAGAACTGTAAGAAGTACGCTCTAAAGCTGCACATTATTATTAATTACTTCCACATCCACGTGGAGTCGAAATACAGTAACGGCAAAAAAAAATTGATTTTTGTCTTAATCAAATAGCCTTCAAATAATATGAATCGTCGGGATTTTAAGTTTAAGCAAAAAAAATTCTGTCTGTCTGGTGATCTGGAACTGGGTTATATTTTGATCCTATTCCGTTGAAGGTTGCGGGTAAATGGGAAAGCGAGAAAGTAAGAGTCCATAAAATTGGGATTTAGTGTATGTATGAGAAGCCAAGGTTTCAAATTTTTTTTTCATCAGCCACTCCATTGCCACCCCCACCCCATTATCAAAGGAGGTAAAAAAATAAAATTGTGATTTAGTGTATACACAGGGTGATTCTTTTATCAAGGGAAATGCGTTTTTCTCGTGAACTATTGAAGAAAATTATATTATGCATAAAGTGTTAACACTTTGTACAGAAGAAATTGAGTTCGACACTTGAGATAAAGCCTCATTCGACATAGCAAGAAGGGCTTCGTCACTAAAACCATCTTTCATGTGTTTGTCGTAACACTCCTTACAAATTCTATTCTATTGGGTTGAACTAACAGTGATATGGTGGAAGCCGCAGTACTTCATGTCCATGCTCTCTAATTAAATTGTCGACAACATAGTGTTGCTCGGTTCTGTATTTTTTCTTTCGTCAAAGATCGAGTTGGTTATTTTTATTCAACCCGAGAGTGGTACTAAAACAATAATGCTTGGATTTTGTAACCCCGGCAAAAGTCTCTCTGTCAGCCATGTTCCAAAATTATCAGATAACATTTCTTATTTCATATTTTACAGCATCGTGTAAATCTGTTTTGGACTTTTTAGGATTCCGTTTAACAGAAGCTTGAGGTTCCACATTTTCTTTGTCGTTTTAGCTATTTTTCTTACAACCTTTTCATCGATTTAAAGCCTCCCCACTCCCTTTGAACAGCTTTTATTGACAATAAAGGTCCATCATTTTCATTTCCCTTTTGAAAATATTCCAGCAAATTCAAAACTAACTGCTGTGATTGCGGACTTAAAAATTCACCAGGACGTATGTTTACTATTTTAACAATAGAACAACACTAAAATTGCCCACTTAGGCACTAATTGAAAAGAGCACTATATCTGCTATACCGAGAAAATCGACCCGCCTCTGGAATCGCCAGCCGCATTTGACGACGACACGCGTTACGCAAATTGGTTTGCTGTCGAACAATAGAAATGCCGCACGTCGGTCATAACTTGACCACAAAGATTAAAACTTACGTTACAGATTAGGTTACAAATAATATTTCAATAAAGACAAGGAAGGATAGAGCTCCGGACGATATTCCTTACACTTACGAACGGGATTCTATCAGTGAACAGGCTTTATGCTATGTAACCTGTGTAATTACCAGATTTGGGTAATTTTCAATTAATCACGTTACATGGGCTTTACCTTAAAATACCACACTAACAGGGCCAAAAAAGTAATTACGAATTTTCACCATTTTTATTAATAATGCCTGCGGTGATGTCTCTTTTTAAATGCCTAAATTTTAGTTGTTATTCAAGTAGGGGATGCTCAATTTATAATGAAAAGATCAGTTATCAGTTCCAAACAATTAAATCGTTGTTTATCCCCTTGGGTATAGCAAATTGACAGCTTAATGAAAAGCAGCCATCTGCCTAGATAGAAATCAAGCAGTTTCATATAAAACGAATAATCTTTATCTGCTTTGACAGACGCTTAGATTCGCAATCTACTGACATCCTATTTTAAAGGACTCTAGAGACAGTATAATTCAAGCGTTTTATCACTAGAAATCAATTTTAGTTTGCATCCATATTAATCGTTGGGTAGTCGAAACAGAAAAAAATGAATATTTTATTCCATAAAATAGTTTATTTACAAAAAAATTAAAACATTGAAATTACTATAAGCATATAAACTGCTGTCCAATTGAAAGGAATTTTTAGCTAGAATTTAAATCCACATTTTTCTGAGAACGGGAAAAGATATCAATGTGAGGTTTTCAGAGATAATTTATTTGTGAAACAGCGAGTTTTGCCCATTTCTTTGATTTTAAAGCACGTTACTATCTACAGGGTGTGAAAAAAGGCGTGTTTTTTTTACCAAACTTTATAACTTTCGAGAATCCACAAAAATAATTTTATATTTTTTTATGCGTATTTTACTTCCACGTCCAGTGGAAGTATAGTAACGACAAAAATTAATTTAAAAATTTTTATGTCATGAAACGTCGAGATTTGAAGTTTGAGTGAAAAAAAAATTATGTCTGTCTGTCGATCTGTCTGTAACTTTTTTGTGCGCACGTTTACTCTGGAACCGTTTAAGATATTGACTTGAAATTTGGTACACGTATGTACTTTAACGAGATCTGGAACTAGATTATATTTTCATCTTGTTCCGTCGAAGGGTTGGGGTAAATGGGGGTAAATAGGTAAATGAAGCAGCCATAAAATTGGTATTTAGTATATATAAGAGAAGCTAAGGTCTCAAAGAATTTGTTGGCATTACTATTACCACCTCCACCCCATTATTAAAGGGGATGAAAAAAGATTGTGATTTAGTGTGTGCACTGTGTACAAGAACCAAAAACCTCAAAATATTTTTTTACTTCATCCACCCCCCACTATCTCCTATCACCACCCCCACCCCACTACCGATGTGGGGTATCGTTTTATGGGTTTTTGGGGTAGAGGATTTCAAATATTATATTATTAAAGTTCCATAAACAATTATTTCCATATACAAAATTTTTTCGTTGTGAGAGACTTTGATAGAAAATCTGGATGTAGAAGTAGTGATTGCTTGGGCAGCGGTTTTTTAGTCACTGGTTTATGGGGAAAAAAGCAATTTCTCAAATTCTTGATAGCGCTTTTATTTTATAAGATTTTTTTCTAAAAACCAGTGGCGGATTTATACTTCTGCTGCCTCAGGCTATCTGATCCGCTTCCCATTCTCTGCCCCTTGTCTCAACAGTAAAAAATGATATTCCGTCTACACCTCATCTCCCCTTTTAAAGGGTCAATTCCCTTCTCGCTCACTCCTTTTTATGCTTTCTCCCCATAGGTTTGTCAATAACACAAAGCACAAAATCATTAGTACTAGCAACAATGGTTTTGGATAAATCAAAAACCAGATCGATATACAAATATTGTTTATTGTATCATATGAGAACGAGAACAAAATAAAATTTGAAATAAATTACTTCCACATCCAGTGGAAGTATATTAACGACAAATTTTTTTTAAAAGAGAGATCTAGAACTAGATTATATTTTCATCTTGTTTCGTCGAAGGGTTGAGGGGTAAATTGGGGTAAATTTACGGTAAATTGGGGTAAATAGGTTAATCAAGCAGGTAACAGTCCATAAAATGAGTATTTAGTATATACAAGAGAACCTAAGGTCTCAAAAAAAATGTTGGCATTAGCCATTACCACCCCCACCCATTATTAAAGGGGATGAAAAAAAATTGTGATTTAGTGCGTGTACAAGGACCAGAAACCTCAAAATATTTTTTTACTTCATCCACTCCCACTACCCTATCACCCCCACTCCACTACCGATGTGGGGTATCGTTTTATGGGTTTTTGGGGTAGAGGATTTCAAATATTGTATTATTAAAGTTCCATAAACAATTATTTCCACATGCAAACTTTTTTCGTTGTGAGTGACTTGAACAGAAAATCTGGATGTGGAAGTAGTAATTCCTCGGGCAGCGGTTTTTTGGTATGCATTTAAAATGTTGTTCATTTAGACATAGGCCAAATAGGCCTAGGCCAGATAGGCTTATCAGCAATAAGCAAAACAACTCATACTAATTTAAGTTCTATAACAGATATTGAGAAAATTCTATGTAAAGGGTGGTCGCGCGAACGTTAGAACCTTCGTTATTTTTGGAATTACGTAAAAAAGTACAAAAATAAGAGTTATAGAAAATCACATGTATTTTCCAAAAATTATTTCACAATAGCAATTGAAAGTCGCATTTCGGAGATATGAACTTTATTCCTCTAAAATAATAATAATAATATTTGGTACTTTTAGTTAATGGTGAATCAATATATTTTTCCTCGATAATGCTCATTTTATTTTTATTGCTTCATTAATAATAAAAAGTTTGGTTCCTCCCTTTTTCTTTACTTGACATTGTAAATAATAATAGGTGCTTATAAAAATAAATAAATAATTTTTTTTTATTGTTTATTTACATTCCGCTTTATCCCATTTTATTTCATTTAAAAGCCATACATACAATTTTTCGTATATTTTGGATTTCTTGTGTGAAATATACATCAAGAAAATTTGAAAACAATATAGTTTGAAACTACAGATAAAGTCCTTTACATGTGCCAAACTTCTAAATGATATCTTCAACCGTTTCGGAGATAATTGGAGTTATGTTTTTTACATTTTGATGTAGGAACCCAAAAAGGGAATCATCAATCCATAACCGTATACAGATTTGGGTACGGGTCACCATGAACTAAAAATGTTAAAAAATGTACTTATTACCATTTTAAAGCAGCCATCATAAACTAAACACAACAAGGCCTAGCGACAAAAATAATGGAAAAATTACAGGTTTTTAGAAAAAAATCGGTATCTCATAAAATAAGAGATATATCGAAAATTTGAGAAATCGCTTTTTTCTCAATAAACCAGTGACTAAAAAAATATATAAAATAATTTATAAGTTATAAGTTACAAGTTATAAAATTTGGTAAAAAAAATACACTTTTCTTTCACACCCTGCAGATAGTTCTTCAAAATAAAAAAATCGGGCAAAACTCGCTGTTTCACAAATAAATTATTTCTTAAATCCTGAAAACCTCACATTGATATCTATTCTCGCACGGTCTGCTACAATCAAATTTAAATCAAAGTTGTTGCCACTCGGAATTTTTTTAACGCACTCTTAGATGTATATAGAACCAATTTCCACGATATTTAAAATCATTCATTGCATAAATTTTACTTTTTTTGTTTAATGACACAACCACACAAAAAAGTGGTCTGGCCTGCGGACCAGGCTAGTGTGTCTCTATGTATTTGGACCCGCTGAAACCGAATCCTAAGTCAGAATTGTCAGATTGGCTCGTTTTCACCCCTAACCCCAAAGGGTACATTTCGGAGGTATTTCTCTTATACGGGAAAAACGGTAAAGCTACATTAAAAGTGTTGAAATATTTTTTTGTTGGGCATAAAATTACGTAAAGTGAACTGAATTCCTAGCGATGAAAGAACTGGAGATACTTAAGTTCGAACATGACACAAAAAAATTATTAAATTAGATTGTACTCTGATCTTGTTCCGTTGAAGGGTTGGGGGATAAATTTAGGTAAATGGGGGTAAATAAGTAAATCAAGGAAGTAACAGTAACATAAAATTGGTATTTAATAGATACTATAAGAGAAGTTAAGGCCTCAAAATATATTTTGGCATTTCCCACCCCCATTATTACCCCACCCCATAATTAAAGGATATCAAAAAACCAAATCTTGATTTAGTGTGTGTACAAGAACCAAAGGCCTTAAAAATGTCCCTTTATTTCACCCAGACAATCTTGACATTGAATTTGAGGCTTATCTAATTTGTGTCATAAATCATAAACTTAATGCAGTACAGAAACATAATAAATTATAATGACCAACATGCAATATTAACAATTTAGCCAAGTAAATATGTATAATATTTATCCTCTTATTATTTATAAACTTTCAGAAGTAATAGAGAAATGTAATTACTTCCACATCCAGTGGAAATATAGTAATGACAAAAAATTTTTTTTTAATTTTTATTGTCCAAATAGGCTTAAAATGTCATTAAACGTCGAGATTTTAAGTTTGAGCGAAAAAAAAGTTCTGTCTGTCTCTCTGTCGGTCTGTCTGTAACTTTTGTGTGCGCACGTTTACTCTGGAACCGTTTAAGATATTGACTTGAAATTTGGTATACATGTGTACTTTAATGAGATCTGGAACTAGATTATATTTTCATCTTGTTCCGTCGAAGGATTGGGGGGTAAATTGGGGTAAATTTGGGGTAAATGGGTAAATCAAGCAGGTAAGAGTCCATAAAATTGGTATTTAGTAAATACAAGAGAAGCTAAGGTCTCAAAAAAAATTTGGCATTAGCCACCCCCACCCCATTATTAAAGAGGATGAAAAAAAATTGTGGTTTAGTGTATGTACAAGAACCAGAAACCTCAAAATATTTTTTTACTTCTACCAGCCCCCTATTACCACCCCCACCCCACTACCGATGTGGGGTATCGTTTTATGGGTTTTTTTAGGTAGAGGATTTCAAATATTATATTATTAAAGTTCCATAAACAATTATTTTCACATACAAAGTTTTTTCGTTGTGAGTGACTTTAACAGAGAATCTGGATGTGGAAGTAGTGATTCCTTGGGCAGCGGTTTTTTTTTTTATGAATGATGAGACATTTTATAGATTCGTAACAATAGATATATTTCAAAGTTTATGCTAATTAAATTAAAAATGTTATCTTACTGTAATATTGTATGCTTACATCACATTGTTGAATAAAGAGCAGGTAATGCAGGAATTAAAGTAATTCATTTTTATGAAAATATTTACCCTTCTACACATACCCGCCACTGTTGATTATGGGATGTAATGTTTATCTTTTTAATGGACATATAATGTGACTATCTTAGGAGCAAACAAGGTTATGTACTGAAGAGATAGCTGTTATATATCTAGGAATAAGTTCTATGTAAAATATTATTTCCTTCTTCGTTTTTTATTAATTATTTTATTAGTGAGGCACCATGTATATTATTTTTCAATAAAAAAAACTAAAAGCATATTACCAAGTTTCGTGATGATGAATTTGTCAATTTAAACCATTGCCATCACTCTAAAATGATCCAAACGCAAAAAAAAATAAACCAATACAATGTTGTATTTCGAAATTATGTTTTTTTCGACAATTTTTTTTTAATCCAGGGATTTTTTTCAGTTGCCAAGGATTTGAATTAAATCAAATAGGTATAGGAATACATGGTTTCAGACATTTTAAACCATTTTTCATTTTGCAGTCATTTTACGCAAAATTGTATACGAAACAAAAAATATATTAAACACTTTTCCCGCATGAGCATAAATTATTAAAATTTAGCGTCTATCATTGTTGATAACCTGTATTTGATTTTTTTCAAACAAAAATAAGCCATTTTCTCGAATAAATATTAGTATCTATTTTTTCTTGTTCGGGTATTTTTTCTTGGTATTAACTGGCCTACATTTTTAGTTTTTTCTTCTACAACTTATATTTTCTGATTTGCGACGTGCGAGACTGTCTCCATATTTTTTAACTTATACACTAAAGCATCTGCGAAGTATTTTTCAGGACTTATCACCGCTGGAGGTTAATTTCTCTTTCATATTACATTCATGAGTAGATAGTTCTAATAGATCTGTATAAACCACCCCTGTTTTATCCACCCTAAACGTATGAAGAATCAACCCTTTTATAACGTATTTTTCCACCTTCCATATGACAATACAAAAAAGAACCATTATCAAATATCTTACGACACAACTATTAGTAAAGGCACCTTATATTGGATCACTTTTTACAAAGAATGAACAAAAAATGCTATTATATTCATTTTAAGCAGCTGTGTTTAAGTTTTTCCCCGCGTTTTGGAATTTACAGTGTTTATCAGATTATGAGGATTCGTTTTTTATAAACAACAGAAATATTTCGTCGTTGTCGCAGTAAGTCACTCTATGTTTCGAAAACAAAGCATATACCGAAATCCAAACCAAATATTCTAATTCTAAACTTCATTATCGAAAAAGTCAGCTCTTTTAAGCTTTTTATCACAGTTGTTGCGACGCGACAGCAGGCATCAAGATAACGAACATTTTGGTGTTCAAATGAGTATTTACATAAAACAAAATGAAGGGTGTCATTGAAATAAGGGAAATTATGCTCGGTGATTCAAAAAGCTCTCTAATATTGCATACCCCGCTTGAGGCGTGCTTTATTCTCACTGAAAAAAGTCATTTTTAATTAGATATTTCTGCAAGGAATCGATTTTAAGTATAGCTTTTTCACAAGTGAAGATTCTATTCTAAAAAATTGTACAATTTTCGATGCTGGAGAGTAGCTTTGGACAATCGAGATGTTGCACTGTGGTCAGTCCTATATGACAAAAATAAAATAAAGCTACTTTGTTACTTCGATCATTTATCTGGAAACAAAGGTAATAAATGAACTGTATTTCTCGAAAATATACCGGGTGGCCACGAGAACTTGCCCAGGCTTATAGCTCCTTTGTTTATGAACCAACTGTTTTGAAATTTGGAACATGTGTATAAGACTTATTTTCCGATTTAGTGACATGTGTAATCAAAATGGCCGACTTCCGGTTTCGACGGAAATAACATCAAATTTGATTTTTTAAATGGAACACCCTGGATATTTTGGTATTTTTGGAATCTATGGACCAAATTCTATCTGATCACGTTGCGAAATTTTCATTTTTTTCAAAAATAATTTTAAAATTTTTATTTTAATTTTTCAACACAGAAGGCTATGGACTGGGGTAAAATTTATCTATCTCCACTCTTTCATCTACATAAATGATAATTCTTAGTAGTAAGTTAATATTAAGTGTATTGTGGGCCGATAAAGTTTAAAGTGTTAGTTTTTGATAAGAAAGTCATTTTTACTTCCACATCCAGTGGCAGTTAGTAACGACAAAAAAATTTTTAAAAATTTTTATTATTCAAATAGGCTTAAAATGTCACGAAACGTCGAGATTTTAAGTTTGAGTGAAAAAAAATTTCTGCCTGTCTGTCTGTCGGTCTGTCTATCTGTCGGTCTGTCTGTAATTTTTTTTGTGCGCACGTTTACTCTGGAACTGTTTAAGATATTGACTTGAAATTTGGTACACGTATGTACTTTAACGAGATCTGGAACTAGATTATATTTTCATGTTGTTCTGACGAAAGGTGGGGGGGTAAATTGGGGTAAATTTGGGGTAAATGGGTAAATCAAGCAGGTAAGAGTCGATAAAATTGGTATTTAGTATATAGAAGAGAAGCTGGGGTCTCAAAAAAATTCTTGGCATTAGCCACTCTCATTACCACCCCCGCCCCCTTATTAAATGGGATGAAAAACAATTGTGATTTAGTGTATGTACAAGAACCAGAAACCTCAAAATATGAAAAAATGTATTAATGAATTTATCAGAATTCAAAATAATTCAAAAACTACCATAGATAATGTATTTTCAAATGTTGACGTTAATTTGTTAAATCCTCAAATAATTTACACAGACATTTCAGACCATTTTATGCAATATATAAATTTTAACTTTTTAACATCCACCTCAAATGAGGACAAACCAGTATTTAAAAGGTTTTTTAATGGGGATAAAAACTTAAATCATTTTAAATTATTGTTGTCTAAAGAAAAGTGGGACTTTTTGGCCGCCAGTGACAACTGTGATGTGAAATTTGAAGCTTTTTTTAACATCTTTATGGAGCTCCTAGACATAGCCTTTCCTCTGGAAAAAATTAAAAACAGGAAACCTAAACCTCAAAAACCATGGATTAATAATCATCTTATAGAACAAGGTAAATTAGTAAGGGAAATTTTTAACACCTTTAAATTAACAAATGATCATGAATTATTAATTCGATACAATATTCTAAAGAAAAACCATCAAAAACAAATTTTGGAAGCAAAAAACGGCTATTATGAATCTCTATTTTCATCCTCCCACAATAAATCTAAAACAGCATGGCAAATAATCAAGAACGAAAGTAATCTTAAGAAGAAAAAATCACTTCCACCATCGCTTTTTGATACTGATGGTCGCGAAATTTCTGATCCTCAGGCAGCGGTTGGCGCTTTTAATGATTATTTTATTAATTCTATTCAAACCTTAACTGAAAATATGTCGGTTAATAATTCTTTAAATAATATGATTGCTAAAGATTCAACCTTTAATTTATCACCTATTACCTATGAAGAAGTCCATAAATTAATAATATCCATTTCTTCAAAGCACTCTGCCGGCTTTGATGGTATTCCTAGCTCATTATTAGCTAAAGTCGCTGATTGTATAATTGAACCCTTACTTTACTAATAAATCTCTCATTTCAAGAAGGCATATTTCCCACTATATTAAAAAAATCTCTGATAATACCGATCCCTTTTATCTGCCTTTTCAAAAATCTTTGAAAAATCTTATCATAGTAGGCTTATAGTTTATTTAGAAGATGAAAATGTACTAACTGGGAGGCAATTTGGCTTTAGGGGAGGCCTTTCTACCCAGCATGCTGTTCTGTCATTATATAATTTTATTTTAAATAACATCGACGCAAAAAATAATACTGCATGTATATTTTTTGACTTAAAGCGTGCCTTTGATGCAGTAAATCTGGAGTTGCTGTTAATGAAACTAGATAAATATGGAATAAAAAATGCTGCTTTGAACTGGCTGAAGTCATATTTGATGGATAGGACACAGGAAGTTGTTATAAGGAGCAGCGGTGTTGTTTATGAATCCGATACTAGCTTGGTCACCATGGGCGTCCCCCAAGGGAGTGTGCTGGGACCATTGCTCTTTATAATTTTCATAAACGACATTGTTGATCATTTTGATAATGCATTTGTGTCTCTATTTGCTGATGACACATCTACTGCTGTCTCTGCACCAAGTATGGCTGAACTAAGCTTATATGCAAATGTTGCTGTAAATAATATGACAACATTTTGTTCTAACAATGGTTTATCATTAAATAATTCAAAAACCGAATTATTGTTGTTTTCCGCTAAAGAAATCAACCAAAGTCTTCTTGTAAAAACTGATAATATAAGCATTCAGCAAAATAACTCTGTTAAGTTTTTAGGATTACATCTTGACGCCCATTTAACCTGGAACATTCAAATTGATTTTTTGTTGAAAACATTAGCTACACATTGCTTCGTATTATGGCAAATGAGAAGTAAAGTTAACCTAGACATTTTGAAATCATATTATTTTGCACATATACACTCGTCTATTAACTATGGTATTATATGCTGGGGAAATTGCTCTAGAGTTAATGAAATCTTGATAATGCAGAAAAAAATTATTCGCACGATGTTATTTAGGCCTATCACTGCATCTTGTAGAGGACTATTTAAGCAATTAAATATACTAACCGTATCTTCCCTATATATATTTAACTCATTAGTTTTTGTGAAATCTAATCCAGAGAATTTCATATAAGCTCGAGATGGAAGTTCTCGTTATGGGCTTAGGATGAATTTTAACATAAGTATTCCGCATCATCGATTGTCTCTGGTTGCTAATGGCCCCACTATAATGGGTATAAAACTTTTTAATAAGCTCCCTGCTAATATTAAAAATCTTGAAAGATTAAATGAATTTAAGGCCGCTGTAAGGAATTTATTAATAAGGTTTAATTTCTACTCTGTCACTGAATATTTTACTGCTGATTTTAATAATTAATTTTTAACATGTATTTCACTCACTTGTATGTATGGTTATTTTATTTTTGTATATTTTAAGTCCTTTACTGCTGATAAAGCGATTTTATATTTGTTTCTATTGACAATATTCTATACTTGTGTAAGCGAGTCTCATGAAAATAAAGCTTTATTATTATTATTATTATTATTATTATTATATTTTTTACTTCATCTACCCCCACTACCACCCCCCTATCACCACCCCACTACCGATGTGGGGTATCGTTTTATGGGTTTTTGGGGTAGAGGATTTCAAATATTATATTATTAAAGTTCCATAAACAATTATTTCCACATACAAAGTTTTTACGTTGTGAGTGACATGGATAGAGAATCTGGATGTGGAAGTAGTGATTGGTTGGGCAGCGGTTTTTTTAAATGGAACGTGTATGGACCATCCACAACAGTAGATAGAGAATTTTATTTCGAATACGACAATATGCAATATCTCCAGTTTTATTTCTATTTAACACTAAAAAATTAAATAATTCAAAAATGGTACCTTATTCTTCATTGCATACCTTTATTTCATTTTGCTTATTTGAATTAGAAACATAGCAGGCCTGGAAACAAATATTAAACGTTATAACAATCAGAAAACTATTTTCGTTTAAAGATGTCAGCTTTACGTTGTGTTTTAAGCAATAATGGAAAATAATCAGTACAAGTATACCAGAAATTAACAAATTGACATGCTATTAATATACAGGTACGGGGAATGTCTGAAAAATTCGATCAATGCATGTGCCCTGTATACTGCGCGTTTTCCCGGGAGATATCATCCAGACAGGACGTACTTTAGAAGAGTAGAAATGAAATGAAATTAAGAAAAGAACCAAATAACGTTGAAAATGAATTTATTGTGAGTGAAGAAGCTGAAACTAATATGTTGCCGTACGCACATTTTTCCCCGTCTGCTTCAATTCGACAACTCGAAATAGAAGGTAATATTAGCAAGGAAAGTGCGAGAAAAATTAGTCGGAGAACGAGGGATCTCTACGATGCATTTTAAGGACCCTCTATAACACTCGCGAACAACCACCTAAAAAAAATTGATTCTTTTGTAAACCGACCTGGCGGATCCGATTTTGGAGTTCGCCAGATAATCCGGAATTGCGAAACTGGTCAAAATCGGCAATTTCCGAAAAATCTCAAACTTTATAGACATTTTTTAATTTTTACTTATCACCCTATATCTCCCTTAGTTTAAATTGAAATTTTTAGGAGAGCCAATTTAGACCTTTGTTATCATGACAGAAATGTAAGAAAGTTTACATGTCACCAGTAATATTTTTTTTAAAAGTTGGTGACACGAAATTTGTTAAAAATGCAGCAACAAATACACGATCGAAAAAATTTTTTTGTTTTTAAAGATAGATGTATATAGTAAGCTACAAAGTTGTAGTCAAAGAACTAAAGAAACTTTTTTATTCTTATTGAAAATTGATGAGTTGCAGCTATAATAATAATTATATTATTATTGCGTTAGGAAAGTACTATAGAGGGTAAAGTGCATATTAAAGTAACGGAATTTCTTTTCCAAACATTTCAAACCAGTTTTAATATTTAATTTGAACAAAGAACAACATTTAAGCAATTTTTTTAACGTCGGCAGTTTTGTGCGCGTTTTCAACTTTTTTTTTAACAGTGACTTCCCAGTTAAACCCATAGTTAAACTTTATGAAATGCATATTTTGCCAACCAAATAGTGAAGAAACTGTGCAGGGTGTTACAGAAGAAGCACTGGACTAAGCATTTAAAGCAGTTTCTATAAAGTAAGGGAGATATAGGATGTAAAAATTAAAAAATTTCCATACAATTTTAGATTTTTCGGAAATTGCCTATTTTGACCAGTTTCGCAATTCCGGATTGTCTGGGGAACTCCAAAATCGGATCCGCCAGGTCGATTTACATAAGAATCAATTTTTTGTTAAAGAAACATATATACCGTTCGTATACCAATTTTATGGCGACACTGTATGTTATGCTTTTCATATTTAATACATTTTAATATGTCTACATTTTTATTCATATTGAGTTGAGATCATAAAATTTATTTTTGTCGCACCTTCCTATATGCGAGTGACCACTGTGTGTTAGTAAAGTGTATTCCACAAATAATTCAGCGATATAAAAAAGCTCGCAAAAAAGCATAAAGGACGCCGACCGCTTCTAGTTAGTGTACCGCCCGCCGGTCCAATTTGACAACGCTAGTCCACGTTGACCCTATATTTTATTCCAACCTATCATAATTTTGGTAGAGAAAATTTCAACCAATTATATTCAGTGGGAGTGGCCTGTATTTTTGTTCGGAAATATATGACCATTTTTTTGTGATGATAATAAAGAAGCCGAACACTTTTATGGCCTTTTATGTAAAATAGACTGAAATTGATACACGCTCGGTACCTTTTATGTTTTTTTGCGAACTTTTTTATATCGCTGGATTATCGATGGTACAAACTATACGATTTGCTGTAAAAGGAATTCGTAACAAGCATCTCAAGATCCACATTTCGAAAGCATTAATGCGTCGTCTGTCTGCCAACCTAAAGGTCCATGTCTCAAAGGCATAAAGAAACATGGCGTTACCAAGACTGATCTTAGTGCATTTCGTAATATTTGCATGCCAAATTTTACTCAACTGGCAAGTTTTTCAGAAGGTTTGCCAAGAGAGGCAACGCTGGAGTCTGTATAAGGAATACACAGCATTAATTTGGTGGCGTGTGATATTAATGCCAGCAATCTGTAGTTATCATAGACATCTGTATCTGTGTATCCTTTCTTTATGTAGTGGTGCAAAGATTGAAGTTCTCCACAAAAATATTTTTAGAAAGGAAATTAATATCCTTCTTTTCTTCGTCTATGAGTTAATTAATTCGAATACGGCACAACGTACGTGGTTTGTTCAAATAGGTTTAGAATGTCATGAAACGTGGAGATTTTAAATTTGAGCAAAAAAAATTCTGGCTCTGTCGGCCTGTCATCAAAATTGGCTAAAAACATCGGGAGGACAGTAAAAAACAACCCTTTGGGGGTGGCATTGAAATTGATATTAAAACTTGCAACTAAAAGTTATTCTTTAGTGCAGGAAAGGAAATTCTTTCAAAATACTCAGTTTCTTTAGGTAAGTGGAAAAAGAAGAAACAATTCTAAATTCACCCCCCTCGTCGTTTCCCTCACCCTTCACCGCCCATAAGAACGGTGTAAGCTACAATATCTAATATAGGGTTATTTATTTATTTTTAAGAAACCAAAACTCCTCGTTAAATGGCTATTATCAGGATTACTTCTGAATATTCTTACACCCATCCCCACCAATTAAGGTGGTGGATTTTATCTTTTTAGAGTTTTATTGGTTTTAATTGCAAAAGAAATTCCTTAATCACCCAGTTTGATGTTGTTTTATCATAATAAGGTGATTTAGTCAATTCAGATAAATATTTCTCACACTTTTGGGGTTAGGGTGTACGGTGTGCATATCACTATCCAGAAAATATTACTTGTTTTTTTTTAAATTCTTTAATTATCATTTAAATAACTAAATAATTTTTTTCCTATAAAAATCAAGCAACATTTTTTAAAGGGGATATTGACACCCTCCCTAGAGGGGTAAGAAATATTCAGGAGGGATTTGAATTAGCCAAGTCACCTTAATGTGATAAAAAAAGCATCCAACTGAGTATTAGGATTTTTTTTATAATTAAAACCGATCAATATCCCTGAGAAGGTGAGAACCACCCTTTTAGGGGTGATGATGCATATGAGTGTACTAAAAGTAATCAGATTATTATATTCTGATAGCAACCACTTAATGAGGTGTTCTGGTTTTTTAAAAAATATGTAAATAACTATATAGTAGTTATAGTAGCTTACAGCCTTGTCAGGGGTGGTGAGGGAATGGCGAGGAGGGTTGAAGGGGTGAATTTGGATTTTTTAATTCTTTTTCTACTTAGTTATCGCAACTTATTAAATATCAATTCCAATGTCACCACCAAATAAGGGTTGTCTTTTAATGTGTTCCCGAGACTTTTCGCCAAAACGGATGACAGATTCGTATTCAGCACCCCAAAAGTAGTAAAAAAGTTTCCACACTTTACCACGGATGGGCCAAAAAAGATTTTTTTGTAAATAACTATACCGGGTGTCACAGGCTAGTGGCTCCCGTCTATATTTCCTTTATTTTTTAACTTATCCATTTGAAATTTGGGGTGCATAAACTACCTGTAAAAATGGATTTTTGGACATAAAAACGTTATGAGACCATTTCCGGTTTACCCAGAAATGACCGCAAGTTTCGATTTTTAAATGGAACACCCTGTATATTTCATTCTGAGTGTACCACGAGATTTTCGCGAATTTTTGAGTCGATGTTCAGTTTTTTAAAGCATTTCTAGACATTCGTCTAGAGTGCTGTGGACTACCAAAATTTGTTGTACGACAGGTAAAGTCCAAGGGAAAAATATAATTTTTCGTTTCATTTCAATAATAACTATCTGCGGAGCCTCCAAAATTGAACAAATCACTTTTTTATCGAAAACTTTTCTTTTCAAATGGGAAGATGTTCAATAAATTATAGATTTTTTTCTGAATTATCCATTTCAAATCCATGCTATTTATTTTTCTATTTTATTGAATTTATTTAAGAATAAAAAAATCACTTTCAATATAATTTTTCTTGAACTTTAACGTAGTTGTCTTTGCAAAAATCATATGTATAATAATTAAAGGTGAATAACTACCTTTTTGTGAATAGTAGCCTCTTGGTTCTCTCTTTTGTTTCTTAATAGGTATAAGCAATAGTGCAAAGTATAAGAATCAATAAAAATTATTTTGAAAGTGATTTTTTATTTTTAAATAAATTTAATAAAATAGAGAAACAAATAGCATAGATTTTAAATGGATATCAATGAATTCAGAAAAAAATCCATAATTTATTGAATACTGAGCCACCACCTTCCCATTTGAAAAAAAAAAGTTTCCGATAAAAAAGTGATTTGTTCAATTTTGGAGGCTTCATAAATGGTTATTAATAAAATTAAACGAAAAATTATATTTTTCCCTTCGACTTTACCTGCCGTAGAACAAATTTTGATATTCCAAAGGACGCTAGACGAATGTCTTTAAATGCTTAAAAAACTGAACATCGACTTAAAAATTCACGAATATCTCGTGGTATAATCAGAATGTTGTTTTGAATCCAAATATGTAAAAATATACATATTCCATTTAAAAATCGAAAGTTGCAGTCATTTCCGGGTAAACCAAAAATCCATTTTTATAGGTAGCTTATGCATCCCAAATTTCAAATGGATAAGTTAAAAAATAAAGGAAATATGGGGGGGGGAGCCACTAGCCTGTGACACCCGGTACAGTAGTTATAGTAGCTTCTATAGTACCTTCTTAGAGGTGGTGAGGAAATGGCGAATAGGGTTGAAGGGGTGAACTTGGTTTTTTATTTCTTTTTCTACTTAGTTATCGAAACTTAGTATTTAGACTAATATAATAATAATAATAATAATAATAATAATAATAATAATAATAATAACAATTGACGTAGTACTCCTCGACCACCAAACCAAGATGATGTATGTCATCGAGTTCTCGGCACCTGCCGAGACAAACATCATCTTGAAGGAGGGGGAAAAACGGACTAAATACAGAGATCTCCGGGTGCTATATCCAGACTACTCGGTCAAGATGATCGTCCTGATAATCGGTGTACTTGGTGGAATGAGGCCTACGCTGCTCTCGGAATTAAAGGCCATACCAGCCTGCCAAAAGTCAGCCGAGTGGTTGGCAGGCCAAATGCAGAAGGCAGTTATCCTGGGGTCCCTCCGTCTTCTTAGGGCACACGAATCTGGAATCTACAGTCACTAACCCTGCGGGATGCGGGGAGTGGCTGTGGATAGTTCGCTGGCGCTGCTCCCGTGAGAATGTCGGAGACACGGGAAAACTGTCCAGCATCGCGCACGCGAAAAAAAAAAAAAAAAAAAAATAATAATAATAATAATAATAATAATAAATCGACTTTATTGTAAGATAAATACACTCTATATAAAAGAATACAAATATTGAGTCCACAAAAAAAGAAAAGTCATACTCCACCATGAAAGAGAGTGTGAATTCTTCAAAATTTCAAATTTGTAATTTAAATGACACTAGATGGTTTTTTTTTTCTAAACATATAACATATATAAGTGTAATTCAAAAATAATTTTGGAAGAAATTGGTAGACGGACAACAAAACATAATCACTGCCCGCGGAGTAAATTAAGTTTTAAAAATGTACTTAAAAAAAACTTATAAAAGAAAACTTATATTTATATCTGCTAGGTAACACTATATATACTCACTGCTTGTTGAAAAGGTAAATTTTATATTTATATTTAAATTTATTGATGTTATACAACTTGAATTCTTGTGGAAGTGAATTATAAGAATAAATTGCGTTATATGCAAAACCTCTTTTAAACATAGCTGTCCGATGGTGTGGTATTGTAAATTTATTTTTTTCTCTAATGTTTTTCAAATGAATAGTTGACCTGGTGACGAATTTACTTTTAATGAGGGAAGGGTTGGAGGAGGTAAGTTATGAGAAAAATTACCCAAATGGAGCTTACGGCGATTCTCCATATCAAGCCACTTACACTCTTTTATTTTGTGAGAAATATGATCATATTTTCTAATTCCATAAAGCATTCTACAGCATGCATTTTGAACCTTTTGTATACTATATTTCTCATTATGATTGAGGCATGGCCCATAAATAAAATCACAATAATTGAAGTAAGAAAGAACGAGTGAATCGCATAACATTTTTTTAAAATTAAAATTTAATATTTCTCGATTAGCATAAATTAATTTAAGAGATGTGTATGATTTTTGCAGCAACATTTTAACATGTTCTCTAAAACGCAGATCAGAGTCAAGGATCACCCCCAAATTTCTTGCATGATTAACTATAGGCAAGGGAACATTATCAATTCTAATATTTAAATGTTCTTTTACAAATGACCTTTTCTCTTTATTGCCGAAAATTAATAAATTACATTTTTTTGAATTTAATATTAAGTCATGCTCATAAGAAAGCTGTTTAATATTTTCCAGCTCCACATTAATATTGTCAGATGCCTGAACTATTTCTTTAATGTTAAAATGCATATATAATTGCGTGTCATCGGCATATGCCTGTACTTTACAAAAACTTACTGAAGACAAAATATCGGCAGTGTATATTATGAATAATAGAGGGCCTAAAATAGATCCCTGTGGAACCCCAGATCTTATATTTATACTGGAAGAAAATTTACTGTCAATACATATTTTTTGTGACCTGTCGTTTAAATATGAAGTGATAAGTGAAAGTAAGTCAAATCCGTAATATTTACGTTTAGCGCACAGTAGCTGATGGTTAATTGTATCGACCGCCTTAGAAAAATCTAGCAGCACCAGGACATCAGCCCATTATCACATGCTTCGATCAAGTCATTAGTAACATTTGCCAAAGCTGTGGCTGTACTGAAGCCTTTTCTAAAACCACATTGAGTATGTGGCAGTAGATTATTAAACGTGAGATATAAGTAAATTTGATTGTACAGAATTTTTTCAAAAATTTTAGACATTACAGGTAAGATGCTAATAATTCTTAGATCGGAAAAAGTAGTGGGGTTACTATTTTTAGGTAATGGTCTACCAATTGCAATTTTCCACATGCATGGAAAGTATCTTTGCTCAATGCAGCAGTTGATTATTATATGAGTGACAATAATATCAATAAATGGGCTACTGTATTTCAACATAGAAGAAGAGATATCATCTATACCAAGAGCATCAGTTTGTATACTATTTAGAATATTATGTACTTACTTCTTCAACTGTCGTTAACCTAAAAGTAAATTTATTATTCTCATTAAAAATATTATTGTTGTAAAAATAAATTTTTTCATTACAATTATCTGAAACATTTTGTAAAAAAGATGGAAAGTATGTGTTGACTTCATTCGGATTTGACAGTTCCTTAGGTAGAGAAAAATCTTTTTTTGCACGAATATTAAAATCAGTAACCGCAGACCAAATTTTATTTCCACATCCAGTGGAAGTATAGTAACGACAAAAAAATTTTTAAGAATTTTTATTGTTCAAATAGGCTTAGAATGTCATGAAACGTCGAGATTTCAAGTTTGAGCGAAAAAAAAAATTTCTGTCTGTCGGTCTGTAACTTTTTTTGTGCGCACGTTTACTCTGGAACCGTTTGAGATATTGAGATATTGAGAGACTAGACTAGAACTAGATTATATTTCCATCTTGTTCCGTCGAAGGGTTGGGGGGTAAATTGGGGTAAATTTGGAGTAAATAGGTAAATCAAGCAGGTAAGAGTTCATAAAATTGATATTTAGTATAGACAAGAGAAGCTAAGGTCTCAAAGAAAATGTTGGCATTAGCCACCCCCATTACCACCCCCACCCCATTATTAAAGAGGATGAAAAAAAATGTGATTTAGTGTGTGTACAAGAACCAGAAACCTCAAAATATTGTTTTACTTTATCCACCCCCCACTCCCACCCCCTGTCACCACCCCTACCCCACTACCGATGTGGGGTATCGTTTTATGAGTTTTTGGGGTAGAGGATTTCAAATATTATATTATTAAAGTTCCATAAACAATTATTTCCAGATACAAAATTTTTTCGTTGTGTGACTTGGATAGAAAATCCGGATGTGGAAGTAGTGATTCCTTGGCCAGCGGTTTTTTTGGTATTTTTTTGAGCCGCAATATCAATTCCAATGTCACCTCTAAATAAGAGTTGCTTTTTAATGTGTTTCCGAGATTTTTCGCCAAAACGGATGACGAATTCGTTTTCAATACTAGTAAAAAAAAAGATGGCTTCCACACTTTACCACGGATGGGTCAAAAAAGCCCATTTTTTAACATTGTTCTGTGGTACACTTATGTATTATAATGAGATCTGGAACCAGATTATATTTTGATCTTATTCCGTTGAAGGGTTGGGGGATAAATGGGGGTAAATAAGTAAAGCAAGTAAGTAAAAGTCAATAAACTGAGATTTAGTATATGCACAAGAAGAAGGGGTCTCGAAAAATTTGTTTGCCATCAGACACCCCCACTATCACTTCCACCCCGTTATTAAAGGGGACAAAAAAGTAAAATTGTGATTTAGTGTGTGTGTATAAGAACCAAAGGCCTGAAAATGTTTTTTTACTTCAGCCACCTCACTACCACCCACACCACCACCAAACCCCCACTGCCAATCTGGCATATCGTTTTATGGATTTTTGGGATACACGATTTCAAATATTGTATTATTAAAGTACCATGGATAATTATTTCCACGTAGTGGAGTAAATATAGTATCAATTTATTTTTCGTTATAAAAAACTTGGTGAGGGAATCAGGATGTTGAGCGATTTTTATTTTTATTGTTCAAATAGGTAGGTATCTAATCAACATTACCATTATTATAAGATTATACGAAAGTAAACTTCACTGTATTACATCAGATAATGTCTTTTCCAAAAATTGGATTTAATAATAGGATTTTTTTTTACAAAAGAGAAAACCAAAGTGTTCGATATAGAAACAGTTCCAGATGGAGCCATGTGGAACTCCTGATACTACATGAAATTAATATCAATTAGTTTAATTTAATACTACACACTGCTCAGTTCTACTGAAGACATATTATGACCGTCCTAGATACATATTTGAACTCTACCTTTTTTTGTAAATTAAATTTGATCTACTAAATCATATCATGTAGGAGATACCGTCGTTTATCCTTTTCACACAATCCAGTTATTAGGGGGAGCTCTTTCCTTTTTATATGAAAGCACCCGGGCTTACGTAAATATGAAATAAGGATAAAAACTATAACAGGGTCGCTTTATGTAACCTGTATATAAATCAGTACAACAAATCCAAATAAATTGACTTTCTATGGTAGTTTTTTTTATATTTATACTTATACTCATAGGGGAAAACGTAGAGAGACAGGAGCTTTATTTTAAATTGTCGGATTAGGTCCCCGCATTTCCTCGCGAATGTCTCTCACATCTATATCCTCTTATAAAAGGACATTTCAGTGAGTCTCAAGTGTTATTGTCCTTTAAAATAACGCGCTTTAGATAATATTGATTTTAGCAAAAGAATAGCGACTGGTATTTGTACTTTAAATAAAACGCTATGTGTTTTTCTGCCAACTACACTGGTGTTGCCACTAAGGACTTTTAAGCTAACAAAATGAACAATTCTGAATTTCTATACAGAGCAAACAGGGTTTATTTGTGGACAATGTATGCAGTATGATTAATTCTAATTTCAGGCAAGTCTATAATTACTATTGCCTAATATGACGAAAGCAAAAATGCTGCTGCAGACGCAGGTGTATCAAAGTTATTGTTCCTCATCAGCGCACCGTAGCTTCTCCAACAAACATTTATAGTCAATATTACTTCAATTCGACCTACTATTAAGGCAGAATATTTAGTTTGCCAATTTACCAATGTGGTGTGTGAAAGAAATGCAAGTAAATTTGAAGTCGAAAATAGGCAGGAAAAGACATTTTGTCCAAGAGGTTAAGGCAGTGAAATGATACAAAGCAAGTTAATTTGTGGTAATTACGTTCACATCCAGTGGAAGTACAGTAACGCAAAAAAAAATTGTATTGTCCAAATAGGCTTAGAATGTCATAAAATGTCAAGTTTTTAAGTTTGAGCAAAAAATTTTCTGCCTGTCGGTCTGTCTGTAACTTTTTTGTGCGCACGATTACTCTGGAACCATTTAAGATATTGATTTGAAATTTGGTACACGTATGTGTTTTAACGATATCTGGAACTAGGTTATATGTTGATCTTATACTGTTGAAGGGTTGGGGGGGGGGGGGGGGGGGGGGGTAAATTGAGGTAAATGAGGGTAAATCGGTAAATCGAGCAAGTAAGAGTCCATAAAATTGGTATTTGGTATATACCGGGTGACACAGGAGATATGTAACACCCTGTAGCATGTTTATTTAAAAAGATATTATTTTGAAATTTGGTAGACCTATATAATGTGTGATTGTCCTTTTTTTAGTATAAACAAGAAATTTTTTCCGCTTCCGGTTTCACCGGAAGTGACATCTACTTTGTTATTTTAAATGGCACCATGTATATATTTTTTCTGATTCTCCTGATTTTATAAAAAGGTTACGTAATTAAAGGTAACTTACCGGACCATAAATTGGTAAATTACGGTTTTACTCTCTCTCTCTCTGCTGCTGACCTGCCATGTAGATGATCTTCCAAAAGCTGCTCGTCCTGCAACACCAGAAGACACAATGCAAATGTCATTGATAACACATCCACACAAAAAAAAAATTCTTTCAGATCTGGGGATCAGACTGTCATATCCTATAGTATTTTGACCCGCTGAATCCAAATCTGCCATCAGAGTTGAGCCAGCAATCTTAACTTTTTGTTGTGCGCACGATTACTCTGGAACCATTTAAGATATTGACTTGAAAGGTACACGTATGTATTTTAACGAGATTTGAAACTAGATTATATTTTGATTTTATTCCGTTCAAGAGTTGGGAGGTAAATTGGGGTAAATGGGGAGTAAATAGGTAAATCAAGCAAGTAAGAGTCCATTAAATTTGTATTTAATATATATAAGAGAAGCTAAGGTCTCAAGAATGTTTTGGTGTTAGCCACCCCCATTACCACCCCACCCATTATTGAAGGGGGTGAAAAAAATAAAATTGTGACTTAGTGTGTGTACAAGAACCAAAGGCCTCAATTTTTTTTTTACTTCATCCACCCCCACTACCACTATCGACGTGGCATATCGTTTAATGGGTTTTTGTGGTAGACGATTTCAAATACTATATTATTAAAGTTCCATAAACAAATTTTTCTCATCTGGATTCCTTGGGCAGCGGTTTTCTGTTAGTTATTCGAATTATTTGTAATATAAGAAATGATTTCCCTGTCTCCTTTTATATTTCCTCAGTATACAAGGTTTGATAAAATTCCACAAGCATAATAAAAAAAACTGGACGCCACTGATTACTATAATAATAATATGAAGCCGATGATCTTTCTAATAAAACTACTTTAAAAGTCTTGAGAATGTCAATGTTTCCGTTTTACAGCACGTCTATGGGTGGTGCAATTTGAGTTAGTACATTATTCGATGTATTACTTCCACATCCAGTGGAAGTATAGTAACGAAAAAAAATTTTTTTAAAATTTTTATTGTTCAAATAGACTTAAAATGTCATGAAACGTCGAGATTTTAAGTTTGAGCGAAAAAAAATTTCTGTCTGTCGGTCTGTCTGTAACTTTTTTTGTGGGCACGTTTACTCTGGAACCGTTTAAGATATTGACTTGAAATTTGGTACACATATGTACTTTAACGAGATCTGGAACTAGATTATATTTTTATCTTGTTCCGTCGAAGGGTTGGGGGGTAAATTGGGGTAAATTCGTTGTAAATGGGTAAATCAAGCAGGTAAGAGTCCATAAAATTAGTATTTAGTATATACAAGAGAAGCTAAGGTCTCAAGAAAATTTTTGGCATTAGCCACCCCCATTACCACCACAACCCATTATTAAAGGGATGAAAAAAAATTGTGATTTAGTGTATGTACAAGAACCAAAAGCCTCAAAATATTTTTTTACTTCATCCGCCCCCACTACCACCCCCTATTACCACCCCCACCCAATACCGATGTGGGGATCGTTTTATGGATTTTTGGGGTAGAGGATTTCAAATATCATATTATTAAAGTTCCATAAACAATTATTTCCACATTCAAAGTTTTTTCGATGTGAGTGACTTGGATAGAAAATCTGGATGTGGAAGTAGTGATTCCTTGGGCAGCGGTTTTTTTTTATATTCTACAAATTTAATCTCTTGTGTTTTTTCCATATGTGTTATATTTTTCATGTTACAAGAATTTTTTTTTAAAGTGCGAAAATTTGCCGCCATTTTGAATATTCTGGACTTATTTTTTAAAAATCAGCTGAGCAACAAATAGATTCGAAATCAGCGACTTCAAATTAACAGAAACCCTCTGTTGCTCAAGTCTCCAGATTTGCTGTTAGACTTCACATTATTTAAATTTTTTTTCTAGCCTATACTGAAGGAATAATGATGTGTGTATACAAATGAACATCCGTTTCAGGATCTCTTTCGTCATTTAGATGGAGAAACTTTGGAGCCTCGCATATCTGAGAGCTTCGACTTCGTCCCTTCGAACCTGTATCTGAATCATCCAGGACGATCAAAGTGTCGTGTTCTACATTCCGAAGAAAAAGAGTACTTTACATGAGTTCATCAGTTGATAAGAATGTGAGGTAACAGAACCAGGGGCGGAGCGACGGGGGATATAAGTTGGCAATTTATATTTCGGTGGAATTTTTTTTTATGCTCTAGGAGTGCCTGAAGGTCTTAACAACGAGGTAACGGGTAATCTATATGTACGTGTTTATGAATGGCTTCCAGCGTGTTTGTGTACGTGCGTGCGTGTGTGTGTGATTATTTTTATCAAAGAACCTGCTCTTACCGGCACTATGTTTCTTATGAGAGCATTCTCATTGCCAACCAGGGTGATCCCATTTTTTTGGTTTCGCTTTCTATCTGTTTATTTTTACTTTTTGTTGTTTTTTAATATTTTTTTTAAATATTGAGAACATCCATAGGATTTTCAGGAACAAGTGCTCTGTTTCCAGTATCATTTATCGTTCGAGGAAGAATCATTGATGGATATTTTATGTGATTTTCATGCCGTGCGTACCATACCAAAAACCATAATACGCTTGCGTTTTCAGCGGTTCCGCATCAAACTCATTAGAACGATTTTTCTGACAAAGTCTGTCCTACGACTAAAATGAAAGAAGGCATTTTTGTGTGTATTTTTAATTAGTGAATGACATACTTGTACCAAAGTGAAAAAAAAATAAAAGACAAGAAATTAATACAAAATATCAACAGCCCCCCTCAATATCACCCACTTACGGTAAAAAATATTTTTAAAAAATAATGTAAAAACAAGGTTGTATTATTGTTCAATATGCGTATAAAGTCGCGTCCCTGTGAATCAAAAGGTTTCTGAAATATAAAATAATAATCAATTTTTGGGTGCCATTTTCAAAGGGCCGTAGCTCAAGGTATTTGCGAACATATTTTTGCATGTAGAATCTGCACCAGAAGTTTGTCATCGATATTTCCGGAGAACCCTGTATACACTGGCGCATACATACACACAAACGCACGCACGCAGTACACAAACACGCTGGAAGCCATTCATAAACACGTACATATAGATTACCCGTTATCTCGTTGTTAAGACCTTCAGGCACTCCTGGAGCGAAAACCACTCATAGGATAGACTCAGTGCAATGGAAATTTTTAATCAGCATGACTTTAACTACAAAATAGCAAAGTTTCAGCCAATCCCACCGAAGCATGCCGGAATATGGCATATATATATTTTACCAAACCTAAAAATTGATAAAAAAATTCTGAAAAAAATTGTTGAGCTTTACTGGACTTGAACAAAAATATTTCGACCCTTGCAACTTTATGCTAAAGTTAATAGTTTAAGAGTAAAAAGTTCTTGAATGTCTAAAATGACGCAAATTACCTAACTTTGACAAGCTGTATCTCAAAAACTGTCCATAGGATTGGCTCGATGTGATAAGAACTTTTGATCAGCATGACTTGAACTACAAAATACCAAAAATTCAGCCGATTCCACCGAATCAACATTTTCATGGGTTTTGTTCCGGGGTCCTTTGGAAAATAACCTCCCAAAAAAGTTGGCTCGCTACGCCTCTGAACAGAACCACCTAAAATTTGGGAAGCTAATATCGTAAAACTAAGGAATATTCAAGGTCATGGGAGGCAAAAGTTGTTGACCGAATTGAGTCAAACACCACAGTATTCAATTTTCAAGTAAAAAAAAGTTAAATAAAATTGTTTCACTCCACCCTGTGTTTTCATATTTTGCAATTTTAAACGACAATGTTATATTAGCTCGTCGTTTATTAATAACCTGGATTGTAACAATGATTTCAATAGGTGTAGGATTAAAGTTATTTATTAATAAATTATAATTTCATTCATTCATGTCATGATGTATACATAGACATGATTATGAAACAACGTGTTACGTATCTAAACTGTACCTTTTTCCTGCTTCACAAAAACGAAAATGAATCACTCCAGTCATGATTTAAAAGATAGCCATACATTAACATAGTAAGTGTTCTTCATTAAATTTATCTTACATTTTACTCAGTAGGTAATTCCGCTTATAATTTTCTATTGTTTTTAATTACCGTAAATGTCTAAATTTAGAAAAATTACTTTATTAACAATTCATGAGGAAATACAACTAGAAGAAAGAATTGTTACGATTGTTACCGTCTTCCTTTCATCGCAAAGCTCTGCACGAAGGACAGGCCTCTTACACTGCATGAACGTAGAAATACTGCCGTCGGAATAGGAAATAATCATCTAATCAGTTAATGGCACCCGGTTCAAATCTGACCACACGAAATTTTCAAAAATTCAATCATAAACATTTACATTTTATACAAAATTGCATATCGCATAAGTTGCTAGACAACAAATGCTATACATATGAAATATTTCGTGTTCGGGCCATTGTAAAATGAAAGCGGCTTATCACAGATTATGCGTCCAGCGACGAAGTGATGAAATATCATCAATTTGTTTCTGTCAACATTTTTTTAGGTAAAGGATAATTTCGTATTCAAAGCAATAAAGAAAATATTTTCATACTACTTTGTTCCAATGTTTACAGCATATTAAACATGAATAATATATTGTAGAAAAAGTATAGTATGCAACTCGTACAAAATGGCAATTTTGCACTCGTATAAATTGCAGCACTCGCTGCTTCGGCTCGTGCTGTAAACTTTCAATATTTCATTAGCATCATTTTGTGCTTATTGCATAATATACTATTTTTCTTCGACCATCGAATAATTCATTTATTTTAGATACGTTTTTGAACAAGTAATGTGGCTTATTACTCACAGCCATGGGCAATAATTCATTGCTCAATGGGCTAGAACGAATCATAAGAGTTCATTTTCATTATGACAGGTGCGGAACAATCACAAAAGACGAAGTTCAAAAATATCGCGTATGCCATGACTCAATTCAGTCTGGTACGCAAACATCAACATATGTCATGAACATCTAGAGTTCTTTAAATTTTAAAATTACTATCAGATTTTTCTTACTAATTTGCACAAGTTTGTTGTGAAAAAATTATTCAGTGATGAGTAGTCGTAGAAAATAATATTATTCAACGAGCGGTAATGTAGGTAATAACTCACGTAGATGTTTACAGCACGAGCCGAAGGCGAGTGCTGTAATTCATCAAGTGAGTTATTACCATTACCGCAAATTGAATACTATACTTTATCCACGATTATAACGATAAATATTAAATTGAGAAAATTTTGTTTAAATTACTCAGTTTGGTTATTAATAAAATTAACTGTAAAATTTAATTTTGTACACCTTTTTATATTTATTTTGTTGTCTTCAAAGATTTAAGCGGAGGTAGAATGTGATTTTTAATTAAAAATGGTGCATAAACTACTTGTAGACAAAAAATCAGCTTTGTAAATTAATATTCCGCGGCCAAAAGTCTTGTTTTTTATGTTAGAGAAAAAATAAAAAAGCGTCGTAAAGCTCAATCAATTCTCTTTACATAAGCTGTCTACAAATTTTTCGAAAAAAACGATAATTATCGAGATATTCGAGGAAATGTATTACACGTTTTCCTATAGAGTGTATGTAAATCTTAAAAAAATAAGTTTTCTCAGAAACCTTAGTTTCGAAGGGTCAAGATTAACACATTCACTGCCGGCACCGCCCCAGGGGCGTTCATCCGATTTTGATAAAAACGCCGTGACCGCCCGAGAGGCGTTCTTCTATATACCTAATACAGGGTTGCTCTAAATTGTAACTAATTAAACAAAAAAAAAAAAAGAAAACGAAAAGAAAAAAAAAAGAAAAAAACTAATTTTGTTTTTTAGAAAAAAATTTGGAAAATTTGAACTTAGTAGAATGTCCACTAGCTAATACAAACATTAAATTAACAAATTGCAAAAGAAAATAGGTGGCAAACTATCAATCGTCACTAATGAGCTCCGGCAGTGAATGTGTTAACGGAGCGTCAAAGTAGTACATGATATTAACTGAACATCGAATATGAGACCGATTTCAGTTAATTACCGATTAATTACGGTGACAAAATGGAGAAATTTTACCGAAAAAAAAAAGTCCCAAATCCCGCCCCCTCTAATTCCTTCATTTTTGTCGTAATTCAAAAAATAAAAAAAAGCGTTTTTGCAAATTTAATCCTATATAAATTAACTAGAGTAGTCTTTTGGCGTAGGAGCCAAGATTAAAAAGTTGCCAATTGTAGAAGCTCAAAATTTGCAATTTTTTGCCGTACATGGCCAACATTTCAGTAGTTATCTCCGAAACAAAAAAAAAATCAAAATTCTGATGGTAGCAAAAAATTCGTAGTGGAAAATACTCGTTTGACATTGTTTTTTATTTCGAGCTAACACTCCCACCGTTTCGAAGATATCTGCCAAAAAGAGCAAAAAACAGCTTACATTTCGGAGCCGAAAAAATTGCAAAAACATACAATCTTGACACGTTCACATTTTTCGAAAAACACCATTGGGACGGCCGTACGATGTCGCGACGTAAAGAGGATAAACCTGGTCGTAAATTGCATGGCGAAATTAGAAAATTCGGCTCGGCACGAACGAATCAAAAGTAGCATTTTGTGACATTTCAGAAAATCGATCTCTTTTTGTAACATGTTTAATTTTTTACTCATTTTTGCAACACTAAAAGTTTGGTAGACTTGCACTTTCATCATTGATACTGTCTAAGCTATAATGTGAAAAAATCCAGCTTTATAGATATTAACGCGAAAAATCTGTCGCTACCTCCCTGGCTACCACCTTGGTGCGTCGCGCGTTACGTCGACTGGACAGGCTAGGCATGAAGATAAAGGTGATTGGCTCTGTACCTAGCGTGAGTTATAATAATTCACTCATTATAACTCACCCTATTTGTTTGTGGATACTATTAATTGTTCAAAACCAGTTCATTAATTAGTATATAACCTAATAAGAGTAGATAAAGTATAGTATTCTACTCTCGTGTAATAGTTATTACACTCCCGTTGAATAATATACTATTATACTATTACTTGAAATAAAGGGAATATTGGGTAACATTCCAGTAGAGCGTTGCCGATTGCGAATGTCTGTTAAAAGCAATAATTTCTGTTGGACTTAAAATTTTTATTTTGAATTTGGAACATTTAAGGACCCTGAGTTGGCCTTTCTTCACCTCGACCACCAAGATCTTTTGTGAATTACCCTACAACTAGTTGTTGCCCGGGATTCCAAGACTTTTTGCAAAACTTGTGATTTTTCTGGGAGCTAATTTTCCTATGTCTTCTGGCGTTAATTCCGCCTGTTCTAGGTACATTAGCATAATACGGATTAGTACCTTGCATTCACAAAGTATATGTTCCGCAGTCTCAGTTGCAGCTTCGCAATATCTGCATTTGTCATCTTCTGCCATGCCCATGTTCTTGAGATTATATCTCAAGGGCAATGGCCAGTTAGAAGGACTGTAATCAGCCTTAGGTCGGACTTTTCGTGTTCGAGAAACCTTGTGGAATTCTTTGTCGAATAGGTTTAGCTTGTCTTTGGCCTGGAGTAGGACTTCTTTTGTTCCTTTTCCGATTTTTGGACCTCCTCCGTTATGTGTCCCTTAGATAAGTCACAAGGCAACTTTGTTGTTTTTTGTCAGTTGTTTCAGGGACTGTCTGCATTCCGAGGCAATTTTAGACTCGAAGGTATAGGACCTGAGAGACTTTATTGCCTGGCTATCTGAAAATATATAGATCTTTGCCCTTCGAGTGCCTCTGTTAAGACATTCCTGGGCACACAGATCTATAGCATAGATTTCTGCCTGGAATATGGTTGGGGTGTTGCCAAGGGCTTTAGATAACCTGCATTTAGGCTCCGCTACGCCCACACCAACCCCCTCCATCCATCTTAGATCCATCTGTGTACCAGATGAGTGACTCTTTCTCCAACTGCAGTACTTCGATCCTGCTCGCCTGACGGCTCTCAATCAGCACATCAAACGGGCAGTCAAAGTCATGCTTGATTGGCATTGAGTCAGCGGGTTTGGTCATGAATTCAAATTGGATTGATTAGCTCCAAAATCTTTAAATGGCCAATCGGGTCGCCTGGTCCAAATTTAAGTCCTCCTTCCTCACATGCAAATGCAGAGGAAGTAAGTCCAGCATTGCCTCCATAGATGCTGTGGGATAGGAGCGCATTGCTTCTGTAGTCCCTAGACAGGCAAGACGTTGTACTAGTTTCTGTTCTGTTTTCGGCCACCATATACATTATACATGATGCGTAAATCCCCAAACAGCCTACGGCACGTCCAGATAGCCGCGTTTACTTTTGTAAGTGTCCTTTCTCAATGCGAGTTCCAGGTAAGTTTTTTGGATTACTCCTAGATATTTGACTTCACTGGAAAAATTCAGTGCTTTATTTAACATAGGAGCTTTCAAATTTAGTTTTCTCCTTTTGGTGAATGGAACAATAACTGTTTTGCTCGGATTGACACTGAGGCCTTCTGACGAGCACCATTTAGATATTATGTTTAAGGCAATTTGCATGTGGTTTGAGATCATAACCTCATGCCTGCCTCTCACAGTAACGATCAGATCATCAGCATATCTTAAACGTGGAAGCCATTACTCAGCTTATGGAGGAGATCGTCGACCACCATTGACCACAGTAAGGGTGATAAGACTCCACCTTGTGGACAGCCCCTAACTGCAGTCACGGTGGCCGACTCGTTCCCCATATTTGTGGTAATTATTCTGCTTCTTAGCATGAATTGTATCCATTTGATTGTTGGGGACTGTATTCCCCTTTTTTCCGCGGCTCTTTGTATGGATTCATAGGAGGTGTTGTCAAAAACATGTATCTATGAAAACACACACAGCCAGTTCCTTTGCTGTAAATGTCTTTTCGATGCCTTTAACCAGGCAGTGTAGAGTATTTATTGTTGATTTGCCAGGTTGATAGGCAAATTGTTTTGAGTGAAGCGGTTTCCCTGTAATGATTTCCCTTTTGATGTGTTGATCAAATATTTTCTCCATTGTTTTTAGGAGAAAAGAGGTACAGCTGACGGGGCGATAAGATCTAGGCTCGTCTGGTAGACGTCTGGCTATTTTTGGGATAAAATGGCACGAGAATACTTCCCATTGAAATTGGTTCATATCCGTCATATAGGGTAGTCGCCAGAAAAACGTGTAATCATGTATCATGCTTTGTATAAAGTATATTTTATTATAATTCCATATTCCAAAGGTTTTTGATTAACAACATAAGAAATGCAAAAATATACAAGATTTCTAAACTGCAATATACAATACGTTTTTCAGATTCAAGCGAGCTATACGCTGTACAGTACAGTATTACCTTAAAATATTGTTGAGGTATTACTTCCACATCCAGTGGAAGTATAGTAACGACAAAACAATTTTTAAAAATTTTTATTGTTCAAATAGGCTTAAAATGTCATGAAACGTCGAGATTTTAAGTTTGAGCGAAAAAAATTTCTGTCTGTTTGTCGGTCTGTCTGTAACTTTTTTTGTGCGCACGTTTACTCTGGAACCGTTTAAGATATTGACTTGAAATTTGGTACACATATGTACTTTAACGAGATCTGGAAGAGATTATATTTTCATCTTGTTCCGTCGAAGGGTTGGGGGGTAAATTGGTAAATTTGGGGTAAATGGGTAAATCAAACAGGTAAGAGTCCATAAAATTGGTATTTAGTTTACAAAAGAGAAGCTAAGGTCTCAAAGAAATTTTTGGCATTAGGCCACCCCCATTACCATCCCCACCGCCTTATTAAAGGGGATGAAAAAAAAATGTGATTTAGTGTGTGTACAAGAACCAGAAGCTTTAAAATATTCTTTTTACTTCATCCACCCCCACTACCGATGTAGGATATCGTTTTATAGGTTTTTGGGGTAGACGATTTCAAATATTATGTTGTTAAAGTTACCTTGAGTAGTATGGATGCGCAGTGGCTTTCCTCGACTACTATGGATGCGCAGTAGGTTTCCCCGAATATTATGGATGCGCAGTGGCTTTCCTCGAATATTTTGGATGCGCAGTGACTTTTTTCGAGTATTATAGATCGCAGTAGGTTACCTCAAGTAGTATGGATGCGCAGTGGATTACTTTAAGTAGTATGGATGCGCAGTGGGTTTCCTCGAGTAAAATGGATGCGAGTGGATTACTTCAAGAAGTATGAATGCGAAATGCATTACTCGAGTAAATTGGATGCACATTGGATACACCTTGAGTAGAATGGATGCGTAGTAGGTTTCCTCGAAGAAAAATGCTTGTAGTAGAGGCTTCACTTCTATCGTGTAGTTTACGGCACACAACGATTTTTTATATATTTGTCTTGCCATTTTCTGCGTATTAGTTTGATTCAGTTGAAGTATATTAACGCAAAAAAAATTTTGGAAATTTTCATTGTTTAAATAGGCTTAGAATATCAGGAAACGTCAATATTTTAAGTCTGAGCAAAATAAATTTGTCTGTTGCGTCGGTCTGTCTGTTAGTCTTGTATCGTTTTGGTGCTCACGATTACTCTGGAACCGTTTAAGATATTGACTTAAAATATGGCACACGTATGTTTTTTAACGAGATCTGGAACTAAATTATGTTTTGATCTTATTCCGTTGCAGAGTTGAAGGTTAAATTGAGGTAAATGGGGGTAAATAGGTAAATCAAACACGTAAGAGTCCATGAAATTGGTATTTAGTAAATATAAGAGGAGCAAGGCCTCAAAAAAATGGCATTAGCCATCCCTATTACCACCCCCACCCTATTATTAAAGGTGGTGAAAAAATAGTGTGATTTAGTGTGTGTACAAGAGCCAAAGTCATCAAGAATTTTTTTCATTTCATTCACCCCCACCTCTATTACAGATGTGGCATATAATTTTATGGGGTTTTGGGGTACATGATTTCAAATATTATACCATTAAAGATCCATAAACAATTATTTCCACATAGTGGAATGCAAATATAGTATTTTGTTGTAAGAGACTTGGATGTGGAAGTAGTGATTCATTGGGCAGCGGTTTTTTTAATAAGACTATTACGAAAGGAGGGGAATTTATAGTCGAGCATTGCCGAATACCTAATGAACTCGATGTTCAACAAAATGTTTATTTAAAATATGTAAAAAGGTATTTTTAATAAAACTAGTATGAAACGAATAAAAGTTTGAGTTTAGCGTTACCGACTACGAATATATATTAAACACGATCATTTCTGTTAACTTAAAATCTTTGTTTCAATTTTGTTCGTAAATGAAATAACTTGGTAGAACACTTGAGAGCCATGGAAACTAACATATTTTAAATAAATTGTGTTATTATGATTTTGGAGCGAAATGTTCTTGATTAAGAACATAAAAAAGGTTCTTAAGATGTACAAGATATATAAACTGCATAAACAAGTGCGTCTTTCAGGTTCGAGCGAACTTTACGTCGGTTAGATGATATAACAATTTTACCTTAAAATGTTATTAAGGTATTTTTAATAAGACTATTACCGATACGAATGAAATTTGCAGTCGGGAGTTGACGAATACCTAATAAACAAGATGACTTCTGACATAAAAAATTTATATGTAGAATAGTATGGTAGAATGCAGTTATTAAACTTGATTCCTGTGATCATCAGAGGCATGTAAAATATCTTAATTAAGCACAAAAAATACGAAAATGTGCAGAATATTAGAACTGTAATACAATGTCTCTCTTAGGTTTGAATCAAACTTTACGTAGTCTAAATGATATATCAATTTTACTTTAAAGGGTATAAATTGTTTGCGTCTAATAAGTCTATTATGAAAGAATAGAAGTTGCAGTCAGGCGTTGCCGACTACTAATACCTATTTCGGCATCAAAAATAAAATACATATAGACTGTGTACTTAACCGCAATGACACCCTTTAAAAGTCAGTTGTGCCGTATTCATAGAAAACATACATCAAACATACACTCTTCGCAAATACGAAAACGAAGAGTATATTGCATATTGCAACAACTTTCAAAATGTCCGTCCGTCACGTTTCTTGTAAGCACGATAACTCAAGAAAGAAACATCCGATAATACTGAAATTTGACAGTAAGTTAGTGTTAGCTAGAGGAAGAACCCTATTGTTTTTTAAGAAAATCGATCGGTAAATAAAAATATTATTAATGATTTAAGTTTGAAAAATTTCTAGGGCTATTTCTGTGGCTAGTCGAACCTGTTTTCGGAGGCCAAAACACTTTAAAAAAAAAGAAAAGTTTGAAAAAAATTTTTTTTTGATTTTTATGTTTTTGTAATTGAATAGAAATCTGGCGGAATGATATTTCATTTTAATATCTAAATATTTATATATTTTACAAATATACATTTCATAATGTAATATACAAAAGTGAAAATATGATTTTAGCTCATGTCTTTATAATGTAACATGTTTTTACGTGTAAGGTGGTGGTGTAGTTCTTTCGCTTTTGACTCGAAACCCAAATGGGGTTTGGTTTTTTTTTATTTTTACTTTATTTTACACTGAGTCTTTTACCAACTAAGTTCGTACTATAAAATTAAAAATGTCTAAAACTAACATTATTTACAAAAAACTGCGAAGAGTAACCTATAGAATGTATAACAAATATAAAAAGTTCAGTGAACAGGCGAAGAGTACGTTTTTAGCTTGTTTTTGTTATCTTTTGGAGATATACAGATCTATTATTTAGCATCTAGCCACCGTCTTTGAGGTTAATGAAAAAACTGTTTAATTGATCCTATCAAAAAATTTTTAAGTCACCCTGTAATGTGGTGTCCCAATTTCAATAGAGTACTCTATTTCGCTGTTTTACATATATACCGAATTACATTCACACAGACACACTGACACTTTTTTTAGAATGTCATAAATCGGATTTTAGTGCAAAAATTTGTTTCTATAATTATAATATTTTGTCCGGTTGTATATGCCTGTTTCATTGAATATATCGGAGCGAGGTGGTATAACAAGGATGTAAGTCAGTTAAGTACCATAAAATGGGCAAAATGACTTAGTACTTTGCTTGAATGAGTTTACTTTAAAACTGAAAAAAGGTAGACAGCGGTGATCAGGCATCTATAAAAAAGCCCACAGCGTTGCAAATATTTTAAAACATTTTGCCCAATTTGAGAAATAATTAAAAATCTAAGTGCATGTCATGGCTAACTGCTTCATTGGTCAAAAATACGATGAACAATTGCCATAGGACATTGATTTTTAAGAGGACAGGTGTCAAGCAATGGTTTACACCTGGTACATAGCCGGCTGGCGCGCTTCAAGCCTGGTGTTCAGTGGCGGACATTTTAGCTTTTCGTTATTATCTGCCCAAGCCAAAAATATGCAGATAACATCTAGACGAACAGTGTGACGCTTAGAGCGCCTATTTTATCATTAAAATAATACCAAATTTTGTGTCCCTTTGTTCAAAATTGCCAAACCCCTACAGCAATCATGGGCGTATCTATATACAAGCAATAATGGGGATTCGGCATTTTTTTTTAAAGCACAGAAAACGCCTTTTTGTCTTTCTTAGGTTAATACATTTGATATAAATGTTTTAAATTTTTTTAGATGTATGTAAGTATATTTTAAATAATACATATTTTTTCTAAATATTGGTAATAAGCAGTTCAACATGAAATGAATTTTTAGTGATGAAGATAAATCAAAATTTAAAACAAAATTAAGGCAACAAAACTGGGAGTAGTTGTTTTGACTGGTTCGGCAATAATGAGTATTTTAAAGTATTTACCAAACTAGTACATTAGCGTGCCCAGATTAGGGCAGCAATATACAGACAGTAGGTAATTTCATAATAAATAAAAAAGGGTGTATGCTATGATTTGTTTAATACCTAAATAATATTCTGTCAAACTGGGAGGTCTATACCGGGTGACAATGATATTGTAGAAGAACGCACTACCGGGCGTCAAAATGACGCGACACCAATTTATTTCTCAGGGGGCGCCAGTCGCGTATTACCCCGTTCTTCTACCTCCCAGGCGGGTTCGAGATAAGATGCACTTCGATAGCCGAATAATGGACCAAGGCTGCACTACCACAGATCGGAAATGACGCTTTCTCTGGACCTGAATTCCCTCGTTAGGGGTTTAGGTACCTCTTAATTTCCTGAATTTTTGCATAAAAAAATCCCAACCGAAGAATTTCTCTGCGGAGGGATTAATTTTTGTACGTGGAAACCACGTTTTGGTCTGCTAATAACGGACTCTATTTCTCAAAAAAAACGCATAAAAAAATCCCCATCAAACCTCCGTAAAGCAACCAGAAGGTCGAATGTTAATGTGAATTAACTCGACACATCCGGTTTTCGATACGAATGTTCCAGGGATTATAGACCGTCAACAGGCCTCAAGATCAATTAAGAAACAATAGTTCAAAGAATCCGTTTATTTAACAAAATTGGTTTTACAAAATTTTCAAGATAAGAATCATGCCTTCCCCAATCAAGGTAATGGCTTTCAGACCATACAAGCGAGAGCGCTCACGCTAACGATCGATTAGGTAGAAAAGATTCATGCATACCTTCTCAGAATCAAAATGCGAGCTTTTTAGAGAAGTCTGAGACTATTTGTAATTTATAATTACGGCTGACTGATATTAACTTAAAAAAGTTTTACTAAATGAATTTAGTTTCGCTAGAGACTACTTAGCTTTAAAGTTCTTACGTACTCACGTCATGAGGACTTATAACTGCATAAGTTTAATGGCGTTCGATCAGTCCACGATTTACTTGCTCCTATGCAGTTGTTCAATATTATCGATATGGCAGCAACCCACCTTCGAGCGACTTTTAGGCAAAATTGAATTTTTGGTTTTTTATGCACAAGGCGTTTTCCTCTGTAACTTTGTCATTCGGAAAGCCCTGCTATTGGCTTTCCTACCATTGCTTTGTCTGGATCACTCAACGCGCTTGACCAAATTGCGAGCCGCTGAGTCAATCCAAACTCTTTCTATGTGAGAAACCGGCCTTGTACATGTGCATTGATTTTTATCAATTTTTCCTTATCGGCACTACGCCGGCTTTGTCAAAATCTTCTATATTGCCTTTTGGATGCAGTGCATCGCTAAAATTTTATGCTCATACTTTAGAATTGGGCTTTCAATGACCGTACATCAAAGGTCAATGTCTTTGGTGGAGGAATAAAAAATAAAAAATAAAAAATATTTCAAAGTATATTTTCGTGGTACTTTTTAAACTGACTTTGTGGTACTTTTTAAACTGACTTTGTGGTACTTTTGAAAAATCTATTTTAAGACCAATTTCGGCGTACTTTTGAAAAATCAATTTTTAAGCCAAATTTCAAGGTACTTTTGAAAAACTAATCTGCGAGTGAAATTTTGGCGTACTTTTGAAAAATCGATTTTCAAGCCAAATTTCAAGGTAGTTTTGAAAAATTAATCTGCGGGTGAAATTTTCGCGTACTTTTGAAAAATCGATTTTCAAGCCAAATTTCAACGCAGTTTTGAAAAATTAGTCTGCAAGTGAAATTTTGGCGTACTTTCGATAAATCGATTCTTGAGCCAAATTTTAACGCCCTTTCAAAAATATTATTTTTCAAAGTCCAATTTATGGTACCTTTGAAAAAGTATATTATTCATAAATCATTGTCATTATATACTTCTGCTCTCATATCCTGAACCAAAAACATTTTTCTTAAGTGAAAATTCGGTGTTTCTTTTTTTTCACCTGGTCATTCCTAACGCCTTATAGAACCCAAAACGGTTCTTATGGACTGATCTGTGCCTCTGCAGACTCCTAAAAATGTCCTTAAATGAAATTTTTGCCTAAGTCGAATTTTGAGTCTGTCTTCAACTTAGGACGATTTTGGAGAGTTCTACAACAATATCACTAGCACCCGTCTCTTGCGTCTTGTTTGTTAACATATCAAAATAAAACTCGGCATAGTTAACATAGACGTAATATTCCACATTTTGACATATTTGAAGGTTTTTTCGGACTTCCGATTTAGCCGAAAGTGACACACATTCTTGATTTTTAACAGACAGAATTTTTTGCTCAAACTTAAAATCTCGACGTTTCATGACATTCTAAGCATATTTGAACTATAAAAATTTTTTTTAATTTTTTGCGTTACTATACTTCCACTGGATGTGGAAGTAAAATAACAAATCAATGTTTGTGATACCAGTAAACCCTACTGAAGTTATAGACATAGTTAAAAATCTGAAAAAGAAAGTGATTAGCAGTGAAGATGAAATCCCTACAAGTCTAATTAAATGATTCATACATAAAATAAACTGCTGGCCAATTAAAAAGGACCAAGCGAATTTTCGATTTTTTATGCGCATTTTTTTTCGCTGGTTTATGAAGAAAAAGCCATTTCCTCAATTTTTTTATATCTCTTATTTTATAAGAAACCAATTTTTTTCTAAAAACCTGTCATTTTCCCATCTTTTTGTGTAAATTTGCGGCGTTTTGAACACAATTAACAAGAATTTTAAATAATTTTTAAAGACACAATAAAAACACCAGTGAACCAACAAATGTTTGACAAGCTAAATATTTCATTGTTTTTAAAACCACCTTAGTTAGTTACTTCTTAACATTTAATTAGAACAAAATTGTATTTTCTTATTTTCTTTTAGCTGTAATTTCGTTTGTATTTATCGCATATTTTAATACAACATATAAATAAATTCCTTATTAACAGTACTAATAAATGGTACCACGGTACCATTTGAAAACATTGTTTTGCCCCAAAAACCATTTTGATGAACTTTATTTACTCAAAAACCACGTAATTTAGTATTTTTGACGGGGTTTCGATTTTTTTAGCGTTACACGGGTCATTTAGAATAAATTGGAACCGTCATGGCACACTCAACGGAAAACAAAAAATTATATTATAAAAAATATTGACGTTTGAAATGTCACTTATATGATATCGTTGGATTCAGAAAATTATGCAGAATTCAAAAATGCAATAATGTACAGGGTGCTCCATTTAAAAATCGAAAGTTAATGTCACTCAATCAATTATCTTCAAACCTGTTACACCCGGTATAGGTTAATCCATTTAGTCCCTTTACATGTGCGCCAAACGGAATTCCGTTTTTTATATTTTGATGTAAGAAACTCAAAAAGGTTCTCCAATCCTTGAACGTATACCGATTTTGGGTACTCCACTGACTACCATGCAAAAATGTACTTATTATTATAACGTTAAAGGATCTATCATAAGGTATTATAATAACCTACAACGATCGGCTCTTACAGAGCACAATAAGGCCTAATGACAAAAAAATTGAAAAATGACAGGTTATTAGAAAAAAATCGGTATCTTACAAAATAAAAGAGACATCAGAAATTTGGGAAACTAGTTTTTTCCACATAAACCAGTGTCTAAAAAATGCGCTCCAAAAAAATATAAAACATTTTTGTGGTATTTCGGTAGTTATAAAGCTTGACAAGAAAAACACGCATTCTTTACACCCTGCAAATAGTAACGTGCTTTAAAATAAAATAATTGGGCAAAACTCGCTCTTTCACAAATAATTATCTCTTAATCCTGAAAACCGCATATTCATATCTATTCTCTTTCTCAAGAAATGTGGATTTAAACTCAACCTAAAAATTCGCTTGGTACATTTCAATTGGCCAGCAGATTAGTAGAACCACTTTGTTACATTATAAATAACTCCTGAGACTTGATATTTCCCAGATAACTTAAGATAACTTTCGTAGTTCCAGTATACAAAAAAAAAAAAAAGGTGATAGTTCACTAGTAGAAAATTAGACCCATTAACCTACTTCCGTCATTCTCAAAAATTGTTGAAATTTCGATGCGTAATAGACTAACAAATTTTGTGAACTTATGTAATAATTTTAATAACATTCCACGTGCTTATCTAAAAGGATGTTCTACTCAAACCGCGTTATTTCAGTTTACTTCAAAAATATTTGAATCTCTAGAAAATAAAGATTTAGCACTGGCCTTGTTTTTGGACCTATCCAAAGCTTATGATGACAGTTTGGATCATCAAATATTACTAAAAAATTAGAATAATATGATGTTAAAGGCATCGTGTTGGGATGGCTTAAATCGTATCTTTCTGATCGAAAGCAAAGGGTAGTAATTCAAGAAAATGGTGGAAAAACTAAGTAAATATTATTAAATCAAATAAAGAAACGACAGTGATGTATGCGGATGACACAAACTTTCTAGTAACCGCCCACCTATACCCAGAATTTGATAAAGTAAAAAAATATATTGAGGCCTTTGATTCTTGTACACACAATAAATCACAATTTAATTTTTTTTTCACCCACTTTAATAATGGTTTTTACCTTTGCTTATATATACTAAATACTAATTTGGTTTGATTTACCTATTTACCCCCATTTACCCTAATTTACCCCCCAACTCTTCAACGGAATAAGATCGAAATATAATCTAGTTTCAGATCTAGTTAAAATACATACGTGTGTGTACCTAATTTCAAGTCAATATCTTAAACGGTTCCATAGTAATCGTGCGCACAAAAAATGTTACAGACACACTGACCGACAGATAGACAGACCGACAGAACGACAGACAAAAAATTTTTTTTGCTCAAACTAAAATATCGACAATTATTTATTTTTTATTTATTTGCTTTTATCATGATTAGAGAATTTTATTTAGGTATTATGCAAATCACAACTTACACACTTTTTATTTATTATGAAAATACCTACTTTCTGTATATTGTTGCCCTAATCTGGGCACGCTAATATACTAGTCAGGTAAATACTTTAAAACACTCATTATTGGAGAATCAATCAAAACAACTACTCTTCTAGCTAATACTGACGAAGTATTGAATTACATGATAGGATACTTAGCATTTTAAAGAAAAAAAAATATACTGAAAATACTTAAATCGTTTATTCAAATTTAATCATTCACACTTTTTTATTTAATATGAAATTATCTACTTTCTGTATATTGGTGCCTTAATCGGGTCACGCTAATATACTACTTAGGAAAACACTTTAAAACACTCATTATTGGAAAACCAATCAAAACAACTACTCTTCTAGCTAATATTGACGAAGTATTGAATTACATGATAGGATCCCTGGCATTTCAAGGCAAAAAAATATATTGAAAATACTTAAATTATTTATTGAAATTCAGTCATTCACAACAATTACTAAACCATACATTCTATTTCAACTCTAGAAAAGTTGTACAAGTTTTTCGAACTCGTTAGTTCTCATCAGTAGAGTATAGAAACATTCATTCATTATTTACAAGCCTATGTGAACGATTAAATTTGAATAAACGATTTAAGTATTTTCAGTATATTTTTTTTCTTTAAAATGCTAAGTATCCTATCATGTAATTCAATACTTCGTCAGTATTAGCTAGAAGAGTAGTTGTTTTGATTGATTCTCCAATAATGAGTGTTTTAAAGTATTTACCTGACTAGTATATTAGCGTGCCCAGATTAGGGCAACAATATACACAAAGTAGGTATTTTCATAATAAATAAAAAGTGTGTAAGTTGTGATTTGCATAATACCTAAATAAAATTCTCTAATCATGATAAAAGCAAATAAATAAAAAATAATTAATTGTAAAAATAAATCAAGAATAGGCTTGTAAATAATGAATGAATGTTTCTATACTCTACTGATGAGAACTAACGAGTTCGAAAAAACTTGTACAACTTTTCTAGAGTTGAAATAGAATGTATGGTTTAGTAATTGTTGTGAATGACTGAATTTCAATAAATAATTTAAGTATTTTCAATACATTTTTTTGCCTTGAAATGCCAGGGATCCTATCATGTAATTCAATACTTCGTCAGTATTAGCTAGAAGAGTAGTTGTTTTGATTGGTTTTCCAATAATGAGTGTTTTAAAGTGTTTTCCTAAGTAGTATATTAGCGTGACCCGATTAAGGCACCAATATACAGAAAGTAGATAATTTCATATTAAATAAAAAAGTGTGAATGATTAAATTTGAATAAACGATTTAAGTATTTTCAGTATATTTTTTTTCTTTAAAATGCTAAGTATCCTATCATGTAATTCAATACTTCGTCAGTATTAGCTAGAAGAGTAGTTGTTTTGATTGATTCTCCAATAATGAGTGTTTTAAAGTATTTACCTGACTAGTATATTAGCGTGCCCAGATTAGGGCAACAATATACAGAAAGTAGGTATTTTCATAATAAATAAAAAGTGTGTAAGTTGTGATTTGCATAATACCTAAATAAAATTCTCTAATTAAAATATCGACGTTTCATGACTTTGTAAGCCTATTTGAACAATAACAATTTTCAATATTCTATTTCGCGTTACTATACTTCCACTGGATGTGAAATTAATTAAGTTCAGTGTGTCACTGCATCGGGGTAATAATATGTCAATGTAAATAAAATCAGAGTTGCATATTTTGCCTATTTTCTAGCTTATTTTTGGGTAGCAGTGGAGCAACAGAGAAAATATTTTGTATACAAAAGAGTATTGTCAGAATTATATTAAACCTAAATTATAGTCGTGTAGGGTTAACAATAACAATTTCTTAGCAGTAGTTGCTGAATACATTAAAGAATGTCTAATAATTGCTCTTTAAGAACAATTTGTTTAAGAAGAATGTGCCATTAAAGTACCATAACACCAGGTCATTAAATCTTAATTATGCAAATCATACTCTCCCTATGACTGAAAAAGGAGCTTATTATTCGTGCATAAAATTCTACAATAAGTTACAGGAATGTATTAAAGCTATAAAAAATGTCAATAAATACAAGAAAAAAATTCATGATTTTCTGCCGCAGGTGGAACCGTATGGCGTAAATGAATATTTAAATTGTTGATATTACGAATAAGCTAAATTGTTTTAATTACTTTTTTAAAGTATGTGTATGTGTATGAGGTATGTGTATGTGGGTTATTTTTTGAGGGGATCTAGGTAAATTTTTCATTAGTGTGTAAGATATTGAAACTTGTTCTGTCTTTCTATCTATAATTAGGTAATCTTACTGTATTCCAATTTCATTGACGCAATTACACTTCTTGTTTGCTTTGTAAGCCAGACTTGGAAATACAGCTATATTGTTATTATTATTATAATATTGAAAGAAAAAAATAACAAAAGACAAGTGAAAGACCCCTTCATATTGGCAACTAATTTCGATGACTACTTTATAACTATGATAATCTTCTAAAATCAGAGCCAGAATTCAAAATTCATTCATAATTTGCAACAATTCTTGAATTATGGGCCAATTTCTCCATTTAATGGTGGATAGAAAAACATTTACTCCAAAACGTTCCTAAAAAGCACCTTCTCTTACTAATTTCTGATTTTTCACAGCCCAATAACGAGTATTGTTTCTGTTAAACATTCCTAGATTGGTGAACCTGGATTCATTCGTATAAATAATATTATGATGAAATACTGGATTTATGTTTAAATTATCTAAAAACCAGTTGCAGTTAAGTCTTCTTTGGAAGTCATTTTCATATAGGTGATGGTGAATTTGGTACTTAAATGATTTAAATCCGCGTTTCTTTAAAATTTTTCTGGCACTTTCGCAGGAAGTATTGCATTGCGTACATAATTCGCGAATGGAAGCAGTTCAGTCATATTCGATATACGCTAGAACGTTTATTTCAACTTCTTCTCTTCATTATTGTTAACACTAATATCGCCATTATTCGATGCTGCACCAGCCAAGGGTAATATGCATGTGAAGTAGGGATTGCATTACCGGTTAACCGGTTAACCGGTTATTAGGACAAAAAACACATGACGACAATTACCGGTAATTTTAATTTTTTACCGGTTATTTCGGTAAATTCTGAACTTACGATATGTCACGTATTCAACGTTTCTATTTATGTCACTGACTAGTATTCACTAAATACAGAGTGACTGTCCCAACACCGAGCACTTTTAACAATAAATAAATAATATTATAAAAAGTAAACTCCAAACACCAAGCCCTAAGAAATACAAGAGAGACATTGACAATATCTTACGACAGAAAATTGAATATTTCACTGCCGCGAATATCCGTGGAATACATTTAGAAGTATGTTATTACCAATTCTTATTAACTTATCGACCCACCAATATCGATTGAGGAGGGGCATTTTCAGCTGGTGGTATTCTATGCACAAATATCAGACGACTAACATATATAGCTTTGAAAAACTAAACCCTTTCAACAGGCTATTTTTAAAAAATATTGTATTTTTAGATTAGGTATTCAGTAAATGCCCTATTTGAGTTTATGTTTATAATTTTTGTTATTTAAGTGGATATTTTTGTTATTTACAGAATAATTAGTTATTTAAATTTATTTCATTTATATTTTTTCTTTTTGATAAATTAACTCCTATATAAAAAAGTCACATTTTTGTCACTTTGACAGCGATAAAAAAGGTGCATCGTTTTTTATCACCGATAAAAATGCCTGTTCCTCAAAAGCAGAGTACACCTAGTAGTCGCACGTCACTTTGAAATCTGTACTGTCAGCTATAATTTTTAAGTATTGTGGAAACTATACTGTACGATATGAGTCGTTTTGGGAAAATTATAATTATTTTTAATAAATTATTGTTGTTCGTTCACATTCATATTCTGTCGTTAATTTATCTTGCCAAAAAATACTCGAGCTTTTCTTTTAAGAATAAATTTCTTTTTAACTCAAAATTTTGCCAATCAGTAATTTTGCTCGAAAAACTGACATTTGACAAAATCATTCGACCTCCGGTCTCGCGATTTTTTCATGTCAGTTCTTCTTATAAAATCACTGATTGGCAAAATTATTTCATTACAAAGAGAAATTTATCCAATAAAAAAAAGCTCTTGTGATTTTACTGTTGATAAAAAACCTTTTGTTTGTTCATTATATCACATATAAGTACGTATATAAAAATGTTTTTTGTTAAATTTAGATAATTTTGTATATGGAAAAAGACAATTGTCATTTTCGCCACCCTAATCATCCATTCTAAAAATTACCGGTAAATACCGGTTAACCGGTTATTTACATTTTTATTTACCGATTTACCGGTTATTAAAACTTCCGGTAAATTGCAATCCCTAATGTGAAGGAACATCACGATTTGGAAAGCATTCCTGGTGCACTCTTTCAGCGTTTCTGGCATTTTTTTAACAACATAAATAAGGAGCATGTCAATTTGATGCTCTCTTGAATAAAGCATTATAATTTTTTCAGCTAACTATTATTACTGGTACTTACTGTTAATAACACAGGTCAATATTTAGTTTAAAAAAATACACCGGACTCTACCTAGGTACCCAGGGGTTTTTGGGGTCGCTGATTCCGATGCCGAGGTCGGTAAGCTCTATCACGTCAGGTTCAAGGTCATTTGAAGGTTAAACTAAGAAAAGGTGGTTGAAAAAAATCTGAGAAAATTCACACATAGGTTTTTGGGGTCGCTGAGTCCGAATCCGGTGTTCGTTTACCCTTAAAAGGCATCCGGAGGTCATTTCAAGATTAATTTGAGAAAACAGAGGAAGTTGTTAAAAAATCTGAAAAAATTTACATATAGGTTTCTTGGGTCGCTGAGTCTGTACCCGATGCCGGTTGACCTCTCTCTTGTCAGTTTCAAGGTCATTTGAAGACTACACTAAGAAAAGGTGGTTGGAAAAAATCTGAGAAAATTCACACATAGGTTTTTGGGGTCGCTGAGTCCGAATCCGGTGTTCGTTTACCCTTAAAAAGCATCCGGAGGTCATTTCAAGGTTAATTTGAGAAAAAAAGAGAGGAAGTTGTTAAAAAATCTGAAAAAATTTACATATAGGTTTCTTGGGTTGCTGAGTCTGTACCCAATGCCGGTTGACCTCTGTCTTGTCAGTTTCAAGGTCATTTGAAGGTCAAACTAAGAAAAGGTGGTTGAACAAATCTGAAAAAATTCATACATAGGTTTTTGGAGTCGCTGAGTCCGAATCCGGTGTTCGCTTACCCTTAAAAGGCATCCAGAGGTCATTTCAAGGTCATTCTGAGGTCATTTCAAGCCGGAATTCATCCGCCAGCTTTAGCTGCACATGAAGATTCTTCGGCTATCTCAGTGCAAATATATTTAACTCAATGAATTACCTACTTATTTTTATCTGTGAAAGTTGACGAGTTTATATTCACCACATAAATCCTGTGGAACGCAAAGCCTGGCCTTTAAGTATAGTTGCAGAAGCAGAGCGAACATGCAAGTAAAGAGTACCTTGAGTATTCGATAGATGGCGCTTGCCCACCGCAAGTGACTTGGGGCAGAAGAGGGATATAAGTTCGGCGCGAATCACGGACGTTGGCTTCACTCACTTGGAGCTCAATCATGTCAGCATCAAAGTAATTTAATGGTTTTTTTCAGTCAGACAATCTGACAAGGAGGCAGACAGACTGTCAGATAGAAATATTTAGTCATTTAGTCAGACAGGAAGATAGACAGAATTACCGACAGAAAGGCAGGATGTCAGATAGATGGACAGAGAGAAAATGCAGGCAGACGATAAATACAGACTAACAAGCAAACAAACGGGCAGACAGATAAACAGACAATAAGTAGGCAGGTGAGCATTCGTATAAATTTTTTCCAATTTTTTTCACCTCCTATTCTTACTTTATCCTTCAAACGACCTTGAACATGAGGTGATAGAGGTCAACCGATATCGGATTCGGACTCAGCGAGCCCAAAAACCTATGTGTGATTTTTTTCAGATTCTTTCAACCACCTTTTCTTATTTCTTAGTTTGACCTTCAAATGACCTTGAACCTGACGTGATAAAGCTTAACCGACCTCGGCATCGGAATCAGCGACCCCAAAAACCCCTGAGTACCTAGAGTCCGGTGTATTTTTTCAAACTAAATGTTGACCTGTGAATTAATGAATTTATCAAGAACAACACAAAGTCAACAACAATGAAAATACAAGAACCTTTGACGTTTATGATAAAACTAGCTTTCTGGTACATATATTTGTTTCCAACGCCTTCTTATGTTAGGTATTTTACTGCCCCGTGTTAACCATTGGAATAAACAATCTCTAGTTTCTTATTTCCTATTTTTTTGTAAACTAAAGAGAGAGACATGAAATTTAAAAATAGCGAAATTTACTTACCAATAAAAACTATTAGCTAATTTAGTGGGACACAAAATCTCATGGATACCGCGTTTCCAGTTACTTTATAATGAAAAACCACTGCCCAAGGAATCACTAGTTCCACATCCAGATTTGCTAGCCAAGTCTCTCACAACGAAAAAATTTTATATGTGGAAATAATTGTTTATGGAACTTAAATAATATAATACTTGAAATCGTCTACCCCAAAAACCCATAAAACGATATCCCACATCGGTAGTGGGGGTGGGGGTAGTGATAGGGGGGTGGTAGTGGCAATGGATGAAGTAAAAAAAATTATTTTTTGATGCCTTTGGTTCTTGTACACTCACTAAATCACAATTGTTTTTTCACCTCCTTTTATAATGGGGTGGGGGTAGTAATGGGGGTGGCAAATGCCAAAAATTTTTTTGAGACATTAGCTTCTCTTGTATATACTAAATACCAGTTTTATGAACTCTAACCTGCTTGATTAACCTATTTACCGCCATTTACCCCAATTTACTACAATTTACCTTACCCTTCAACGGAATAAGATCAAAATATAATCTAGTTCCACATTTCGTTAAAATACGTATAGTACAGTACCTAGAGGTAAAAAATATGCAAAACTTTGGAATAATGTCATATTGAACGGATTTCGTTCATTTTTGGCAGTAAAATAGTAAATGCTTCACAGAAAAGTTTCTATATTGTGCGGGGGCTTGCTAATTTATAGGGGGTGGATGCCATCCCCTCTCAGGGGGTGGCACTTAAAAAAAATATATATTTATTGGAGCTGAAGTAGAATCAAATTTTAAGAGGAAAAGGTTCTATGCAATTTTTCACATAAATTGATAGTCTTTAAGTTATAACGACTTCAAAATTGCGATTTTAGCTTAAAAAAAAAAAGGCATTTCCAAACGGCTTTCGTCAAGTATCTCGAAAAGTATTACTTTATCGAAAAAATGTTACAGACCAATTACAGAAAGTACAAACTGGAAATTAATTATAATTTTTGTTTATTGATATAGGATTAATAATTTCGGAGATATTTAAGTTTATATTTGGCATCCAAGTATTCATAAGATAATTATTTAAAATGAGAGTTAAATATCTCAGAAACTGTGACACCTACGTCAAGGATGCTAATAGGTAGAATAATAGTAGAATAATAGGTTATTAATAATTAAGCTTCTTAAGTTATGACCGAAGCAATGTGCGTCTACACATTTTTTTAATAACAACGTCTCCATTTTGTTACTGTGATTAGCCAGTAATTAAAAAAAAAGGAATTTCAAACACTGTTTCTCATTAATATATAGCATGACGTAGATACTCAAATTTTTTGGTTTGTATACAGCACTTGCTTTAGAAAAAAATACAGTTTAAACTATAAAAGTATTTTCGATAAAACGTAATTTTTTTTCATTTTCCAAATATCTCAATAAATATTAGTTTTATTGAAAAATTGGTAGGAACCAAAAATAAGGCACATTAACTGATAATGAATTTCTCTTGTTTATTTATTTACATAGATTTAATAGTTTCGGAGATATGAAGGTTTAGAAATGGCGTCCGAACGTTTATAAGACGAAAAATGCAGTTTAAATGTTAAATATCTCAGAAATTGTGACATCTACGTCACGCATGCTAAGAAATGAAATTAAAGACAATTAATTGCGTTTTCAATTTTTTTTTACTCTCGTTCCTGTAGTATTTATATTTTTTTATATAAAAAGGTCGCCATGTTGTTACTCTAATTAGCCAGTAATTAAAAAAAATTATCTCAAATACAGTTTTTCGTTAAGCTGTAGCATTACCTAGATGCTCAATTTTTTTTGCTCATTTAAAGCACTTGCTTTAGAAAAAAATGCATTTTAAACTTTAAAGGTAATTTCGAAACACTTGGATACCAAATACAAACTTAAATATCTCCGAAATTATTAATCCTACATCAATAAACAAAAAATATAATTAATTCCCAGTTTGTACTCTCTGTAATTAGTCTGTAACATTTTTCGATAAAGTAATACTTTTCGAGATACTTGACGAAAGCCGTTTGGAAATACCTTTGTTTATAAGCTAAAATCGCAATTTTGAAGTAGTTATAACTTAAAAACTATCAATTTATGTGAAAAATTGCATAGAACCTTTTCTTCTTAAAATTTGATTCTATTTCAGCTCCAATAAATATATATTTTTTAAGTGCCACCCCCTATAAATTAGCAAGCCCCCGCACAATATAGAAACTTTTCTGTGAAGCATTTACTATTATACTGCGACAGCGACCGACAGACAGAAAAATATTTCTTTGCTCAAACTGAAAATCTCGACGTTTCATGACATTCTAAGCCTATTTGAACAATATTTTTTTTTGCGTTACTATGCTTCCACTGAATGTGGAAGTAATTAAATTAAAATAAATATTGACGTTTAAACTGTTACGTGGTATCGTTTGATTCAGAAAATTATGCAGAATCCAAAAATGTAATAATATATAGGTTGTTCCATTTGAAAATCAAGTTAGTCTCACTTCCGGTGAAACTTTCCGGTGAAAAGTGGAAAAAAATCATTAATATGTCAAAAAGTGACATTTATTAAGTATATAGAATATTCCAAATTTAAATCGTTTATCAAAGGGGGTGTGCCATGCTCCTGTTCACGCGGTATGTCCTGAAGCCATCAAGAATTCTTAGATTTTGTCCCTTTACAACATATTTCCATGTGTTGCATATCTTAATTTGTTTAAACTTGTAATTTAAGTTTTCGGTAAAACTTTCAAATTTATTTATTAATTTTAAATTATATCCTACCTGGTGTTTGCTTCGATAATCTTAGTAATTAAGTAAAAGTGATGCATTAATTTGTATGAGCTGAGTATTTTTTAAAGCTGCTGCCAACACCCCGGGCTCGAACATAAGCAACTTTGTAGTCACAAAAGCATCAACTAGTAGTAGTAAGGGATCACGTATTTCATTTATTAATACGCCCATATAAAACGACCCTGAACTGAAAAATGTAATCGTATATAATTAGACCTAACGATTTTGGTATTATCGACTACCACAACTATATCCGAGCCGGTGGTGGTTTAAAATTGATTTTATAGAATTGCAGATGGTACAAGTACGAGTTATACTGATCTAACCGTTAACATATGTAAGTCGTTTTTAACACAGTTTAATGATTTAAACAAATCTAAACCAAACAACTTCAGCACAAAAGATACAAAGGATAAATCTACGTACTACGTTCATGGTCACGTAAAGTGGGGACGTATGATGAAATGAAAAAGTTGTGTTTGTTAAACTTCGTAAGAATTCCTTCTGGTCATGACCATTTACGAATATTTTATTCCATATGTACAGGTTGGACCTTTAAAAGAGACACTTGGGAAACTTGAGTGGGAAATTTGCAAAAAATATTTTATTTTCAATGTGTTTGTTGTAGAACCTTAAGTAAAAAATTCATTTAAGGGCATTTTCATCATAACATACAAGTTTGAAGGGCTTGAAAGCCAAAAACTAGCCCGAAAAGACCGTTATAAAGTCGTTAAGACATTAAGCATAACCAGGTGAAAATTCGAAGAAACACCGAATTTTCACTTAGATAAATACGTTCCGGTCCAGGCCCCGAGAGTGAAAGTATATGGTGGTCATGGAAAAATGAACCAAAAATAAAACTATAATTTTTTATCAAGGAAAAATAAACCATACCATACTTTTACGAAATTATTTTTAACTTTTTTATTCCTCCACCAAAGACAATGACCGTGAAGATACAGTCATTATATACATCATTCGACAGACTGAATATAAAATTTTAATAACTATGTTACATATCAAAAAGGGTAAAATCGACAAATGTGGCGAAGGCGCGTGGCGTCTATAGGCAAATATTGGCAAAAAATCATTGAAAATGGACGAGGCCGGTTTCTCACATAAAACAAGTTTGGATTCACCCAGCGACTCATAATTTGGACGAGTGCGTTGGATGGTCAATACAAAGCGATGGTAGGAAAGCCAAATGCATGGCTTTCCAAATAATAAAGTTATAGAGAAAACCGCCTTGAGCATAAATGACTCAAAAATCCATTTTGCCAAAAAGTCGCTCGGAGGCGAGTCGGTGTCATTTTTACAAGCTTTTATTTAACTTGCCTTGTTAGTATGGGTCAAATCTTGCAACTGAATTTAAAAACTGTTATCTTCAACCGATTGAGCTGAAATTTTGCATACACGTTTAGTTTGGATGACAATGCATGGTTAGCTAAGTGACGTCATTCTAAATCCAATATGGCGGACTCCCAAAGATGGCGGACCAGTTATTTATTCCGAACTCCGTTCTGTGAATGATATAATCACGTTATATTGAACTTTTAAGTCAGTCATAAGCGAACCAATAGAGAAATATTTTTATATTATTTTCAGCCAGCCATAATTACCGTAACCACAAAAATTAATAATTTTTTAAAAAAGCTTGCATAAATTTTGGGAAGTTGCATGAATCTTTTCTACCAAATCGATTGTTAGCGCACGCTCTCATTTGTATAGTAAAAATTTAACTTGCCTTAGTTGGGAAGGCGTGATTCTTTCCCATTATATCATTTTGCAGAATCTAACTGTACTATTTTAAATCTTTTAAATAAATGGCATTCTTTAAACTAATTGCATTTTATTGATATCTGGACTTGTTGCTAGTCTTAATCCCTGAGTTTTCATTTGGAAGACCGAGACAACCGAGTTAATCGGAGTCTCATGACTCCACAAGTCTGATACTCAGTGTTCTGGTCGTCTTACGGGAACTCGATAGAGATGTTTTTATGCGATTTTTTAGGAATCATTAAGTGTAGAATCCTTTATTAGTAGGTAAACAAACAGAAATCACGTCAAATTTTAATCCCGTCGAAGAGAAATCTCCGATAGGGATTTTTTTATGCAAAAATCCATAGGCGTTAAACTCATTATTACTGTTTAAACAAATAAAAATCACGTCAAATTTTAATCCCGTCAGAGAAAAATCTCTGTTAGGGATTTCTTTATGCAAAATTTACAAAACTTCTCAGGCGTAAAACTCACCAGTAAATAAATAGAGAGAGCGTCGTTAATGTTTTGAGATTGTGCAGCCTTGACCTATTACTTGTCTATCGTGTTATATCTTATCTCGAACCCGCTTGGGAGTAGAAGAACAGGTCAGAACGCGGCTGGCGCCCTTCTAAACATAAATTGGTGTCGCGTCAAATTGACGCTCGGTCGTGAGTTCTTCTACATGTTTACAGAAAACTTTATATGGAACAATATTCGTTTTGATATTTTTTTAAATGTTACACGAGTTCTCCACAATGCCCTTCTTGTTACTAACTTAGTCTAATTATTTGGGGATTCAACCTTGCATTTTGGGTAGGGTGCAATTTTTTATTTTTTTACTATGTGGGAGGGTCCAACATAAGTTTAAATTTGAATTTTCGGGGTCGGGGATGCACCATTTGGACGCCATCTTGAAAATGAGGGTGCAAATGGTTTTTTTTAATATATCTTAAAAACTTTAACTCCCACAAAAATTCATAAAGAGCTTTTTGTAGATAATAATATTATCTACAACTATTATTAACACTTTAACACAATAACTTTTTGTTATAACTTCTATAATTAAGCAATCATAAGAAAAAATTATGAAAATTTAGGGGATGAAAAATTATTATTGTTAATAACTTTTTTTAATTAATTTTATGAAAAAATGCATCAGGGCTTTTTTATAGAGCATTTTATAACAAATAATTTGACCTACTATTTTTTTTTATTTTGATTATTTTTAAGGGTTTTTAGGGCTGCAAAGGGAGGAAGGTCAAAGGTAAGTGAGGTAAATAGGTAGAAAAAAATCATAGGTACTTTATTCCTACCTACATACTATTTATATTACTATATTTTACCTTTATTATATTAACTTATTAATATATTACACAGCCCCACAAAAAAAAATGTTCTGTTCACCAGACTAGACCAACATATCTATATGTTTTTGGGGTCGCTGAATCAGAATCCGGGGTCTGTTTGACCCCATCAGGTCAAGGTCAATCCAAGGTTAAATTGGGAAAGAACGATTAAGCTAAGGAAACTACGATTTCTGTACTATTTTGGGGTCACTGAATCCGAATTCGGGATCTGCTTGACACCATTAGGTCAGGGTGATGGTCAATTCAAGGTCAAATAGGGAAGGAACCTTTTAAGCGCAGAAAACCAGCATTTTTATACGTTTTTGGGGTAACTAAATCACAACTCCTGGTCTTTTTGACCCATCAGGTCAGGGTCAAGCTCATTCCAAGGTCAAATTGGGAAAAGCATTTACGCTAAAAAAACCACAATTCTTATACGTTTTTGGGGTTGCTGAATCCGAATCTGAGGTCTGTTCGACCTCACCAGGTCAAGATCAAGGTCATTACAAGGTCAACTTTTGTTTGTCAAATGGAAACGCGTTTTTGACCACGGATTCTGAAAGAGCTGGATATTTTACGCTGGATATATTTAATTAAAAGAAGGAATATAATATTTGATGAACCACAAATTCGTACTTTGTTGAAGGACGAAAATTTCACTACTCAAATTACCGACAGCTGCTCGGGTTAGTTTCAAAGAAGTTGTAGAACAATTTTTAGGTAACAAGAAAAGTGAAAAGTACAAAAATATAGTAGCCAACATGATACAGAATTACCACAAAATGGGCTGTCTAATTAATTTAAAATTGCATTTCCTTCATTCACACATTGACTACTTCCCTGAAAACTTAGGAGATTTCCGTGAAGTATATATAAGGCGAACGATTTCAACAAGATATTAGTGAAATGGAATGACGGTATCAAGATAGAAGGAACATCAATATAATGGCTGGACAATGAAGAAGGAATCGTTGTCAAAGAAAAAAGAAGGGAAAAAAACATGATTTGAAGATAAAAAGTATGAAAGAATCACTGAACCGAAAGAATTCTTGATTTAAGTTTACGAAATTTTTGTAATATGAATTGAAAAATTTTTAAATTCTAAAAAGAGGTAATAAAGATATCCGGTACACGTTCTAATATATATCTCCTTCTGAAAAAATTTCGTTTGTGAGAAAATAATCCAATCCCATCCTCAAGATACTTCTTTCTGTCCTTTAACTATCGGATCACATCCCCAATTTAGATACTCTATTTCGGATCCGGTGCACGTTATTAATAGTAAAACTATAAATACCAATAACCTTTTCAGGGCAGATAAAAAATGACAAGAGATACGATTAGAGCCCTCATGAACCTTATTATTAACATCAATATACGTAAGGATGTCTACTCTTAGACTTTGAGACTTCTTATCTGAGTTGGAAAAAATTTTCGTGGTGAAGGTATTGTTTACCAGTTCTACTAATATCGTCATCAATTTTTTTTTCCAGTGGACAGTTCGCGATTTAATTATGTCTTATTAGTGGCTCTTCAGTACTTCATACCTCTACACGTGGGACCCTGAGACATCGTTGTTCTACCGAATACACAAAATCAAACAACACTTGGCAAACGATTCTCAACATTAATAAACTGTAGGCCTTGTACTTTCGATTTCATTTATATTTTCATATGTGTACTAGGGATTTTACTCACTCGGGGGTGGTTTTACGTCTTTTGAGGAGTAGTTTTGCACTTGGTTTTGTGTCAAAAATAAATAGCAACTAAAATTCATTAGTACTACTGTTTGGCATAATTCTTTTCCTAACATCTACCTATTTTATTAAGCTGTCATTTTGTTCCATATCTGGTCCATTCTTCGACTATAAGGAGACTAAAAAAAATTGTGACGTGTATGCACAATTTTGATTCCAGATTAGGATTTTGCGGCTCAAATAACATAAAGTTAGATTTTTTGTTTTTTTTTTATTTTACTTAAATCTGATAATATGAATTGCTGATGTATTGCGTCATTAGGTTGTTGGGCCGTTGCATTATTGTTGCTTTAGTGGTCATTACGTATAACTTTTGAAGATAAAAAAAGTACGAAAGCATCACTGAACGAGAAATGTTTCTTTTAAATTTACGAACTTTGGTAATATGAATTGATGATTTATTGATTCATTGGGTCATTGGGCCGTTGGGTTACTGTTGGGTTATAGGTCTTATTGTTATCTGCTACATCGTTATCACGTCCAAGTATGTATTAGAGCTATCTTCAATTTACGCCAACGCTACTGCCAATGATCTTGGAATATGTAAGGTTCCCAAGGAACAATTTAAAAGTCATTTGGTCTTGAGGAGGTTTTAAGAAAGGTTTGTCATGGTTAGGAAATAGTCATGTGCTTTATTGATGTTGTAGTTAAGGCCTTTTAGGCTTCAAGTATACTTGCTCTTATATAGTAAGTTTTAAAGCATTTTGTAAGACCTAATTATAAAGCTAATTTGCTTCTAGGATAATATGTATTTGTAATGGATTTATCATAACCTACATAAAACTCTCCATAAAGCTAATTAGTTTTATGAACGTCTTAAATTCCATTTAGATTTAAAGAGGCTTTAAATTATTCTTTATGGTTTTAACATATTTGCAATAAATGCATTTTAAATCCTTTTTAAAACTAGACATTTTCAATGCCTATTGTACTTATTAAAGGCCATTACAAAACTAGACTCTTAAAACATCCTTGATAAATGTTGTGATGAAACCGTTATGAAGAAAAAAAGGCCTCTGTAAATCTAAAAGGCAAATTTTAATTCCATAAAACACTTTCCAAAACCGCAATAAAACATTTATTATAAAAATAATAAACAATATGTCTGCCTGAAGTGTCGTTGATGCATGTGTGTGTATGTGTTAATTAAAAGCATTTCATGACTTACTGATGTGTAATTGTCTTTTTTGGAAAGGTGGAAGAAAATAAAAAAGAGTGGCCATTTTAAAAGGACTGTTAAAACACACACACATTTATTTTGAGGTTAAGTTTTAAGTTTTTTGTATCAAATGTCAACGTCCCAAACGTTTTATTACAGATTTTATCAAGTCCATGTGATCTTCGCCAAGTGCATTTGCATTTTTGTAAGGAAGGGATTATTTGTGATAGTATACAAAAAGACTAAAAGGGCTTAATTTAGAGTAAATGTTCTAGGTCATTACCATTATTAGAATATATAGTTTAATGAGAGGACCAGTGTTGCTAGATCAAAATTTTAAAAGTTATCAGACGACGCTTTAAAACGTTACTAAATCTTACTAAAATTTCACTAGATTTGAAATTAAAGCTCTCATCTTTATTTTCAAAAGTTGCAGTGTCTGTAGGACACGTAATTTTCTTGAGCACAGCATAGCTTTGAGCGTCCTCTATCTGATTATTTTGTTGCCAGACTTCGTACTCTCTATTGTATTAAATGGTTTGTAACTAGAAAGTACTGTTTGTCTACGAGCCGCTAGAGGGCAACGAGCCCAGGCTATTCAACTGTAGCGATTCACGGTCAATAAACTATACGGTTACCTCAATTAGCAGCTTTTAGACGAGAGAGACGCGCTGAGCGGGGAATCGAATGAAAGAGATTCTGTTAGGGTCTACAGCCTACGTCAGCTGTAGACACTACAGGCATCTTTGTCTGTGTCTTTTGCACGGAAATCAGATATGTCTGTCTCTTTCATTCAATTCCCCTCTCCGCACGTCTCCCTCGTCTAAGAGCTGCTGATCGAGGTAACCGTAGGGTTTACTGACCGTGGTAGCGATTAACGTGAACAGTTTTGTATTAAATGGATCGCAACTCGAATTTAATGTTTGTCTACCTACCAGTAGAGGGCAATAAATTGGATGATTCAAAAATTAGGTTTTTAGTTGGCCGGCCATGTTTTTCTTGTTATATAAAAATATTCAAGGTCAATCTCACAATTATAATTATCAATAATTATCACTTTTTCGTTAGCAAATTAAGGTAGAATTACAAGAAACGACTGAAAATTACCGTGGGAACCGAGAAGCAGCCCACTTTTTTAAATTTGCTGATTACTTGTCTATGCAAATTTTGTATGGATATTAAAATCATCATTATTTCTGAGGGGCTCTTGTTTTTTGGGCCTTTCTTATGTAGTTTTAACGATAAACTGCCGTTGGTTTTAATTTTTTTGTCATACCTGATGGCTTTTTATTACCTTTTAAATCAGCCTTAGAGAGGTTATAGTGCTCTACGCTTTATACATTTCAAATTCCATTTTATCTTCAATAAGTCTGATGGTGTGTTTGCTTAAATCAGTTTAGAGAAAATAAATGCAATAATAAAATTATTTGGATTCCTTCGTGGACATTCTTATAGCTTCTCAGTTCTAATATGGACTTATAAGAGTTTTAAAAACTAGTTTTAAGGTAGCCTTCTAGGTTGTTTTCTAGAAATGCAGGAAGCTAATAGAAAAGATTCAGGTGTAAAATAAGTTTTAAGAAAGGTTTTAAAACGGCCCGAACAAGGTTTTCAAGAGCAGCACTATGCCTCACTAAGGAGTTTTATGATGGAATTTAAAAAGGCCTTAACAACCTTCATAAGGGTGGGCCCTTTTAGTCTACAAGTCGCTTTATGATGGTATTAAGGATATTGTTACAGCAAAATAGATTTTTCAAGGCATTTTATAAATAGTTTTATAGCACCCTTGTATACATTTAAGAAACTAAAATTGTTCCTTGGGTTAATACGACGAATTAATGGATTTCGAGCTTTTCTCCATCATAACTCATAAATTCGTCAGGAAGGTCCTATTCTAATGCCAGATTCGTGTTCAGCGACTGAAAATACATAGGAATATGTGGGTCTGGTCACTAGCTCTGGATATTTTTTTGTTTTTGTGGGCCTGAGTTATTATTTATTAGCTTAAAAAATGTTTCCTTACTAAATTGGAAGAAGATCGGTCAAGAGGGAGTTGAGATATTGCAAAAAAAAAAGAAAAAAAAAATCACAATTTTGACACCCTGTATCTTTTTCCACAGCAACAATTTACTAAAGCATGCTTGGTTATATCCTCATATTTTGATCCAAGGAATCTACCCTTGAACTATGGCCTATTATTAATGGTCCACCCTGTATAATAAAGTTTTGATATTCTTAAACTTTACAACAATGTTCTGTCGAAATACGACCTTTAATAAGAAAAAAATAAATAAAGATGTTGGATGAAATAAAATTAATAAATTGTTTAAACGATATTGATTTAAATATAATACCTGTCCAGATTCCGGTCGGCAACATGCGCTTTCAGAATCAGTGCGTCATATCATCCAGAACACGATCTCATAAAAAAAATGAATCCGAAATATTTTCATACATATACGCCCATACATGCTGGTCTATATTCATTCTATAGAATGTTCCCATACTGGCATGTAAGTAACATATTGATTAAATATATTTTGATGATAGGTTTAAGTTACTGAGGTGTGCCAACATATTGTCCACTTATACGAATCGAATGTGCTCCATTTTATATAATTATATATTGCTATATAATGGTAGGTATAATAAAAGTCTATTTATTATTACAGACTTGGAGGATACTTGTTGATACCGAAAACCAGGTAAACATGATCAGTTTTTCAATAGAAACGCAGACAAAGGGGCTTTACAGATACTGTCAGATAAATGCAAAGTACAGAAAAGGTCGGAATCGACAGCTGCAGCACAGACTGTCTATTCCATGGCACGCGCCAAAGCACGCGCTAAATTCGCTATTCCAACAGCGCAGGCGCTTGCCTAGCGCTCAACAGGTCGTCTCCACTATTTACCCTAAAATTTAAAAACATATGTCGCCAAATTCCAGCTCAACAAATATTTCACAAAGTTTATTAATGACTTATAAGTAAAGTGAAGCCATACGTGACTCCTGGCCAATGTTGGTTTTAAAATATAGTCGGAGAGCCAGACTCTCAAAATATGCAAAATAAAAGTGGCCTGGTATAGACCAAAAGGTTTTAGGAAAAGACTTTTTTAAATGGTCGACATTTCGTCAAAATTTATTGACATCCTCAGGATTATTTATGTGAGTTTTCCCTTTGTTAAATTAAATTTTAAAAACAAAACACAACACATTGATATAAATAAATACAATAACTCCTCAACGTATGAGTAGCTAGTTATACTGTTATTAATCCAGTAAAAATTCGCATGGAGCTAAAAATTTGTACAGAGCTAAAAATTGGTACAGACTTTAAAAATATCATTACAAATAAAATATCAAAAGTCCCCATCTATTCCACTTGCGTTAAAAATTTTATTCAAGGTCGAAACTAGAAAAAAAACGGTTTTTCGCAAATATTTCTTAAACGGTAAATGTTATTAAATTAGTTAATAGTTATTATAAATATTGTAGATTTTGCGATGTTCTACAAAACAGGTCGATAAGTTTTTTTTATGAATGATTTTTCGTGAGATATCAGGATTTCAAAAATTGCTCGATATAAGTTAAAATCTCGAGGTATTGGTTTGTGTGACTCACATCATAAAATACAAGCTGATAATGATACTGATGTCCTCATAAATGAAACAGCTGTATAGAGTGGCCAGATTAGATGGGATCCTAGGTTTTCTCTAAAACTATGACAGATAGGCAAAAACCAATATAGGTGTCCTTAGCTCGATTTTCCAGAAATAAATGATGGCGCAAATCGTGATCGTCTATCTTTTTCGATTACCGAGCTACAGAGCGTTTGTGGAAAATTGGCATTTTAGGATGATCTCTATATCCCAATTACTAAGTGTCGAATCGAAAATCTAGTAACACATTCTTAAGGCACTTTTTTTAGTAGAATCCGTTGCTGATAAGAAGAAAATTATGCATGCCTCAGTTTTCTAGATATAAACATAACTTTCGTTTTTTTAAATGGAACATCTTATAAATTATTTCATTATTCGATCACAACTTAAATTAGCTATCAAACGACATATCATATATCATATTTATCTCTAGAAAAAGTGGTTAATTTTCGAATGATTTAATATATTTGTGAGGAGGCCATGGAAAATTATTAACAACAATAACCTTCTTATAATATGAAGTAATTTTGCTAAAAATAGGAAAAACTAAACTACAATAAATGTTTGAATTGTCTTCCATTGACAATGCATTTTTGACACCTTCTCCTTGCAGCAAGGCTGGCTCCAGGTATTTTGCCGCCCCGGGCACAGTTTCATTTTGCCGCCCTTCTCTTATATAAATAACATTAGGGTCAGGTGGGGTAAAAATGAGACAAAATGACATCTTTCAATTTTTAGGTTGCTTAGAACAGAGTCATATTTAATGAAAGATTGGTATCATATGTAAAAATGACAGGAAAAATTATATTTCTATGTATTTTTTTACTAAAAGGTACCGTTAATTGATAAACAAAAATAAACAGTGTCTCATTTTTACCCTCCAAGTGGGGTAAAAAAAAGACAGTGGGGGGCAAATGAAAGACACGTAATTTATTCCCCTTCTTATTGACGTCGTACAAATGGAAGTGCAAAAATAAGACAGAGGAGGGTTTTTTTTATGTATAATTTATTCAGATTTTTCACTAAACAAGAAGGGGCTTGCAGAAGGGCTAGCTTCTCCTAAATTAGGAAGCTGAAATGTGCCTGCTTCAGTCTGCCCATTTGGTCTCTTTCGTCTCTTTTTTACCCCGCTTTTAATTTTTTCGTTAAAATCAAATTTTTGATGATTTAAAACTAGCAAATTAATAAACTTGATCACAAAATGTGAATTATGACACTTCTAGTTGACGTCTGCCAAATACGAACAATGCAAATAGAGAAACTATAAAATCCCCAAAAAAGTACTAAGGTGCGTTCAAAAATTTTTTAAAAGTGAATTAAAGAGTTTACTGAATAATATTTTTCCCGCATTAACAGTAGGCATAGGGTCTGATTGGATAACATAAAACAGTTCTGAATATACAAAACAAATTTGAATAAAAAAGTAAGTTTAATTTATTTCAATCTGGGTTGGATATCACGTCTTTTAGTTTATTTTTTTATAACATTTTAAGAGTCACCTATTGAATACTCTTGATGGTTTGTTTTTTTAGTTATAAGGTTTACAGCAATTTTTGGATTTTCAGCAATATGATTACTGTATTTAAAAGGGTAAAATAAAATAATTGAAAAAATTAACCGTATTGAAACTTAAAAAAATACCACACCACAGAAATTAGATAAAAAATAAAATCACATATAAGAAACAATGTATGTATGTAACCTACTTTATATACAAAAAAAACTAACAATAACAAATTATTTATTAAGTTAACATTTTTATTACTATATTAGTGAAACAATCGTTTCCTAGCTTTTTATATTTTTTGGTAACTGTGGATTTGAAGAATTTGCCGCCCCTAGAATTTTGCCGCCCCGGACAGCCGTCCGCTTCGCCCCCCCCCCCCCCCCTAGAGCCAGCTCTGCCTTACAGCATTTGTTGCATTTCCACTCATGACAGTTATTGTCCGAAACGCAGCTAATGTTTTGTTTTCCAATTCTTCTATGCTATTAGAACGTTTTCTATATATAATATTTTTTAAATAACCCAAAAGCCAAAAGAAGGCAGGGGCTATATCGGGAGATCCACAAAATAGGACCATTATTTCCTAAAAATTAAACAATATCCAAACGATTTTGTTGTTTATTAATGTCCAGTTAGCTAAATTAATTGTTAGTTACCAATTTAGTTAACTAAGCTAACTAGACATTGATAAACTAGTCCTGAGTGATACCTATCCAATCCTCCCCAAATTGAGCATTTAAATAATTTCATGTTTCATTTGACGTATGACCTGGGGAGCCATCGTGTTGGTAAATTAATCTTTGGAATTGTCTTACAGGCATATTGTTTACAAAGGGCTCTATTTCTTGTCGTAGAATGTTAATAACATTTTCGGTATTCAAATTACCGTGAAATAAATGAGAACCTATTATTTGGTATCCAATAAAACCACACCATACACCAAATCCTAATTTTGTAGGGTTTGAATTTTTTTTTTTTTTTTTAGCAACGCAACGCAACGCAACGCAGTTGTTTTTGGGATTCCTAAATTTTCCTGTACTTCGCGAGACGAGATATTAGGATTTTCTCTTACAGTTTCTAAAACAATATTTTCTAAAGCTCTTTTAAATTTTGTTGTAACCTTTGGAATATTTTTATGTCTGGCTGTCTTTTTTCATCAACCAGTTACCGGAAAAAAAATTTAATTTTAGAATAAAAGAGATTCTGCTGAATGGAGCATACTACTCATTTGACGAGTTTTTGTCTGATGTTTTATATTAAATTACTTTTCAGTGTTTTTACTATTGTTTGTCTTTATATAATGCATATCATGTGATGTAATTTACAATATCTGTACTTTTTGACTTGTGTAAACCAACCCACTGGGTATTGACATCAATAAATTATTATTATTATAATTATTTTCTGGATATCTAAAAATATTGTTTAGGCGGCACTTTGGCACAAAGTTTTGCCGTATATAACTTACCTATTGAAATAAAGCTCGAAAGCTAACTTTGAATCTCCGCATTCTATAAAACACTTTATCATATTATATTTTTCACCATTATTAAATTGAACCATTTTTAACAATGCTCACTCACAATTAACTCACAAATTAGTTTTTGACATTTACGGTTATTTCGATTTTCTTTTCTTTTATCACGGCCTTCTCAATAAATATTAGAAATGCGATAAATATGCATAGATATCAATGGAAGGCAATTCGAACATTCATTGTATTTAGTTTTCCTATTTTTGGCAAAATTATTTTATATTATAAGAATTGTTGTTGTTAATGATTTTCCATGGCCTCCTCACAAATATATTAAATTTTTCGAAAATTAACCACTTTTTCTAGAGATAAACATGACATTATGATAATATCGTTAGATAGCTAATTTAAGTTGTGATCGAATAATGAAATAATGTACAGGGTGTTCCATTTTAAAAAAACACAAGTTATGTCTATATCTCGAAAACTGAGGCATGCATAATTTTCTTCTTACCAGCAACGGATTCTACTAGAAAAAAGTGCCTCGATTTTCGATTTGACGCTTGGTAATTGAGATGTAGAGATCATCCAAAAATGCCAATTTTCCAGGAACGCTCTAGCTCGGTAGTCAGAAAAGATAGGCGATCGCGGTTTTCGCCATTGTTTGTTTCTCGAAAATCGAGCTCAGGAGCTCCAAAAAATTGAGTCATTAGATAGGTATAGATATTTAAGTCTTTTAAAAAGTAAACGGAACTATAAAAGTCTACAGTTATCCTGTCTTCCTCCAACATCTGGTGCTGCTTATCAACATTTATGTCGTGTCTACTATCAAGTCCAAGTATGGCTGGGTAAGGAACTGGACCCTGAAAACTGGAGATGACTATTAAACAGTAATGGTTTGGGGCCAATTCAAATTCTACTCCTGACTATCCCAGAAAAAATTCTCAATACTATTTTTTTAAATGCACGAAGGGTTGTAATTATAATTATGACGGTAAAAAAATGAATTATTTTGTTCAACAGAATGTGGTAATTGCCAAGGCCAGTCTTGCTCCAATTTCCTTATTTCATTAGCTACAATCTGCTCTTTACAGTATACAGTTATTTTGAAAAATAAAAAAGTTACTTCAATCCACACTTTTTTGTTGTAAATTTCACAAAAATGGCAACCCTTGAATTAATATTTATTTATTTTTCAGTCATATCATAACAAATATTATTTTTGCATACGCCGCTCAGTTGGAAAGCTAAAACTTTGAATATTTTAATACTAAAATATCAAACTTTTACGACAATAATGACAGATAGAAGAGTGGGCACATGGAAAATGTGAAATAGTTGAAGAGCTAAGTGGATAAAGGTGTTATGTCACAAAAACACGTTATTGAGTAATTTAACTCGAAAGTTTTTAGGCGAGTACTTTTTTGTTATAACGACTATATAGCTTGCATTTTGCGATGATATTGACATTTGATGTACTTTTCAGAGACAAATAACTAAAGTTGTCAGTTGTCATTATTTTCGAAAATTTTAAAAAATTAATGTACATAACACCTTTATCCGTTCATAAGTTTCTCTGAAATGAATAAGGAATTAGTGAATAAAAGTGTTAAGAAATTAAACATATTTTATTATTATTAAAACATTGTACAGTTTTTAGGTAGTCTGACAGTTCTACGGTTTTGAGCCACAGTGTGGTCATTTCCAAGTATGTTGTGATAATACGGCCTTACCATTCATTTATGAATGGTAATAGTTCTTTAAGATTGGCCAGTTTTCCTACACTTAGGCTGCCCTTGTTTTCATTAAACACCGTTAGAGCAATACCGTCGGAATTTATCTTATGCATATTCCTTTTCTTTAAAATATCGACTTTGTAAAATGGAGTCATTTCATCTAGTGATGTAATAGTAGCACCCATAGGTGCCATTTTATACCGTCGCGAAAATAAACCTTTTCATTGTTCAAGTTTTTCTTCCTGTTGTACAAATTGAGTTTTGAGGCAATTCCATCAATATCCTTGAAATGATTCTTCATATCTATGACAACGGCGTCTTTGAGAGTTCTTAAAATTTCTCGATACTGGTCCGGAACGTAGATGTTTTGATGTTTCCTTAAAATTTTCTCGACTCTGCCAAAGTCTCTGTCTGAATCTAAATATGAATGTTCCACCTCCGAAAATTTATGGTCGATAATTTGAAAATTCTCTCTTTAAAATCAACAACTGGTAAAGTGTAATGATATTGAAGTTTTTATTTTGTCCACCACAGGAGTTGGGCAATATTATAATGTGATCGATCTTTTCTTGGAAATATTCATTGTAAATTTGTGAAAAGGTATGTAAGCAATTTCTAGGCTTTCACGGCTGGCCATATCTTCAGTCCATGGTCCATGTGAAAAATAACGTTTTTTTTTTAGTATTCCTCAATGTATGTATGCCAAGGTTGTAAAACCACATTTGACGAAGGTAAAATGCTTTCGATGTACTTAATTTTGGCAGCGGCATGGTTTGCTGAAGATCTAAAGTAAGAAAGTAAATCGTTCTATCTACTGTAACTTTTGCTCCGTCACGCTTTTGTTGTTCGAAAGCTAGTTTGTAATTTTCTCCGTATTCTTTAGTATTACTTCCAGCATCACATTTCTGAAAAAATGTGAGTCATTTCATGATCTCAATTAAACAATTTTGAATACCATGGACGTAATTTCAGCATTTTTATTGGGTAGGCAGGGATTTTTCACAGATAACCCAATAGATGTAAGCATAGCGAACCCTGTAATTCTTAAACGATAACCTTACAAACCCAAATGACCTTTGACTTGATTGGCGTAATTATCATACTTATTATTTTTTCCGCAAGAATTTCGGAATTCGCCAGATTTGCCTTAAACAATTTAATGCTCTTTCAAAATATTGGGTGGGCAGAAGCCATACCAGATATCAGTTTTGTTCTTGTCATAAAAATTTCTACGGTCCAGCCCTCTTCTACTTGTCAGCATAAAAATGTTTATACAAAAATCAACACCGCAAAGCGTCACTTTCTAGTATTTCTGATTTACAGACTAATTTGCTAGAATACTTTGGTAAATTCGTATTTTATTATTGCATTTTATATTGATAATGTTTTGTTTTTAAAACATTATTAAAACTTGCCTGGGAAGAAATTGCCACTATGTGACTGCTGAATTGCCAAAAGGTATAAATGTGTTTACAGTAATTAGATACTCAAGTACCATCTCGACTCTTGTACCATCTCATACCATTTCGAAATTGAACGAAATGAATATATGGATTAAAACACTATAAGCAAATTTCAAATATCAACCAATTTATAAACATCTTACATGATTCATGAAATCGTTTATTCATTGCCATTTGTAATATCAGTTTACTACGACTGGCCATTTTCACTATAATAGTAAGAAACACTTAACACAACTTGTCACATTAATGTCAATATAACATAACTTTAAAAGCAAAGTGTTTTGGATTAAAACAATTTAATATCGCACAGTAATGGATAAAGGTGGTATGTGATCATGACACCTTTATCCATTAAATTATATAAAAACCATATGTACATAACACCTTTATCAACCATTAAAGCGCATTTAGGAAAGGTTTATTATCCCAAAAACTTATTGAAATGATAGATTATAAGTTAAAATAGTTGTCTGTGTAGAAATCTCAAAATTTTCAAAAATGTCACATAACACCTTTATCCACTTAGCTCTTCAGTTATTTTTGTAACAAGTACCTAAAATCATGTTTTTTGGGACGAATCGTAGCTGTTTCCGGACCAGGAGAAGCCGAATCCGGAATAGCAGATGAGTCCCAAAAAACTGATTTTAGGTACGTATTACAAACAACATTTTTTTGTTAAAGGTCTCTAAAACATATTTAAATTTTTGATCAGAGCAAATATTTCTCGAAAATAGTGAGCTTCGAATTTTAATTATCATGCGACCATAGTAACCAGATTGTTTAATGTAAACAAAAAAATTTTGACGCGTTCTTTTTATACGGTATAAAATGCATAATCCACAATTTATATCTGAAAAAGCGAAGGAAATTGTGTTAGATTTACTTCCAGTGAAATCTCGTCAAATTTATGAAAAGGAATATGAAGCATTCATTCGATGGAAAGAAATGAACGACATTGTAATTGTAGACGAAGATGCAATGTTGAAATATTTACATTAAACAGTAAGTGCTGCTATTCTTTGCATTCAGTATTAATAACATATGTAAATTATTATTGTGACTATTTTCGTATTGCAGTCTCAAGAAGTAAAACCATCTACTCTCTGGTCAAAATATTCGATGATAAAAGCTGTTTTGTCTGTCAAAGAAAATATAGAAATAAACAAATTCGTCAGAGTCATAGCTTTTTAGAAGTGAAATTCAGTAGGGTACGAGCCCACAAAGTCAAAAGTTTTGACGCGTCAAGAAATTAATATATTTTTGATAAATGCAGACGATGAGAAGTATTTATTAATCAAAGTAAGTTTAAAATCATACTTTAATGACATGCATCAGTTTCATATTTGATTCCGCAGGTTGGTCTACTCATTGGAGTGTGTGGTGCATGCAAGCGCGAAGAGCTACATTCACTAAAAATACAAGATATTGTCCAAAAAGGCACACGATGTCTTCTTATAACAATTCCCGATACCAAGACCAACATTAAGAGAGTGTTTCCCGTGGTAGCTGAAGGTGAAGCTGTTAATCCCTTGGAAGTGTACCAGAAATATGTTCAACTACGACCAACGAATGTTAAACACGATTCTTTTTTTTAATTCCTATCGTAAAGGAAAATGTACGGCACAACGTGTAGGAATCCATTCTTTTGGGAAAATGCCTATCGTTGCTGAATTTCTTAAACTACCAAACCCGATAGAGTATACAGGGCATTGCTTCCGGCGAAGTTCTGCGTCTCTTGCGGCAGATGCTGACGTCGATTTAATCTCGTTGAAACGGCTAGGAGGATGGAAGCAAGTTTTTTCACAATATTATTGTCTTTTTATTCTAAATAATTTCAGGTCGTCTTCAGTGGCAGAGTCATGTATAGAAGAATCAATTGAGAAGAAGAAAAAAGTGTGTAGAATGTTAATGGGGGAAAAGAAAATCGAACCATCGAGTGACATAATATCGATTACTACCGAAGCTACTACCACAACATCAAAAGGAATTAACACGATACCCTCGGGTTCAGGTATTTCGTTTGGGGGTAATAGTTTTGAAGGTGCTCAAAATTGTTCATTTAATTTTCATTCTGGGCCATAATCATTTAATTATTATTAATTTATCTTACAAACATAATAATCAAGTCATATTGTAAAATGAAAAAGTGTTATTTTTTCCAACTTCGCAATTCCAAATCAAATCGTGACCTCAAAAATATGGTTTGTAAGATGTTTTCATATAAGAAACAACTGTCTGTTTTTGCATGATTAAGAGTTGAATAGCATGTGTCGAAATCGGGGGTCTCGCCTTTCGACTAATAGCTACCTTAGCGAGACTTTTAAAAATACGTATTGTTTGTATTATCATATACTATACTAAATATTTATTTTTTGTAGTATTATCTAACCTCTACAGTACTAGACGTATGCAGATAATATTCCGTGTTCCCGTGTTCATTCAAAGCAGATAACATTTTGAAGTAAGCTGTGGCTTATCTAAGAACTGATCGTATGATAAACAATAAATATCAGAGGTTGGAAAAATCATGATTTCTTGGGGTTGGAATGATTACCGAATTATTAAGTAAAATATTTCAGATTAATTATAATACTATTGATCATTTCCGAGTTTTGTTGATAGTTAGAAACACTGAAAGTGGAATTATTAATGGATGTTCAAAATTCCAAACATCACATATACAATTTGCAACATTATGTAGATGACAATTCTTAAAAATACTTAAAAATAGTATAATTACCTTACACAATTTTGAACACTGGTTAAGTAAACCATAAGAAAGACAAAAAAATCCATTTGCCATTGATTGGTAGGGGTAAAAATTGATGCTAGACAAGCCAACCTTGGAAAAATTTTAAAGTATGGTTTTATGTTAAATTAGCGGTTGAAATTGTGAAAATAATTTAAAGTGAAAGAAAGTTGAAAACTTTATTATCGTACGGATAGGGTTTAAGTAATTACTTTCTTTATGGACAATTTCATAAGCTCAGCATACTTATGCGCTTACTGCATCAAAATTAACGAATTACTCAATGACATTTGCTTAACTTGTCGATAGGGATAATTTCAATATTGTGATAAATTGACATACGGATGAGATTAGGATAAACGAATATAAGAAGAATGCAACACCCTATTTAAGGGTTAACAATTGAATTTTTGAAATTTACTAGTTTTCTTTTAATTTTATTAAAAAAAAAACCGCTGCCCAAGGAATCACTACTTCCACATCCAAATTTTCTATCCAAGTCTCTCGCAACGAAAAAAAAAATGTATGTGGAAATAATTGTTTATGGAATTTTAATAATATATTTGAAATCGCCTACCCCAAAAACCCATAAAGCGATATGCCACATCGGTAGTGGGGGTGAGAGTAAAAAACCGCTGCCCAAGGAATCACTACTTCCACATCCAGATTTTATATCCAAGTCACTCACAACGAAAAAAAATTGTATGTGGAAATAATTGTTTATGGAATTTTAATAATATAATATTTGAAACCCTCTAACCCAGAAACCCATAAAACGATACCCCACGTTGGTAGTGGGGTGGGGGTGGTGATAGGGGGGGGGGTGGTAGTGGGGGTGGATGAAGTAAAAAAATATTTTGAGGTTTCTGGTTTTTGTACACACACTAAATCAAAAAATTTTTCATGTCCTTTAATAATGGGGTGGGGGTGGTAATGGGGGTGGTAATGGGGGTGGCTAATGCCAAAAATTTTTTTGAGACCTTAGCTTCTCCTGTATATACTAAATACCAATTTTATGGACTCTTACCTGCTTGATCTACGTATTTACCCCAAATTACCCCAATTTACCCCCCAACCCTTCGACGGAACAAGTTGAAAATATAATCTAGTTCTAGATCTCGTTAAAGTACATATGTGTACCAAATTTCAAGTCAATACCTTAAACGGTTCCAGAGTAAACGTGCGTACAAAAAAGTTACAGACAGACAGACCGACAGACAGAAATTTTTTTTCGCTCAAACTTAAAATCTCGACGTTTCATGACATTCTAAGCCTATTTGAACAATTTTCTTTGTCGTTACTATACTTCCACTGGATGAGGAAGTAAAAAAAAATGAGGCCTTTGAATCTTGTACACACACTAAATCACAATTTTATTTTTTTCACCCCCTTCAATAGTGGTGTGTGGGTGGTAATGGAGGTGGCTAATGCTAAAAAAATTTTCGAGACCTTAGCTTCTCTTATATATACTAAATACCTTATGGACTCTTATTTGCTTAATTTACCTATTTACCCCCGTTTACCTCCATTTATCCCAATTTACTCTTCAACGAAAGATCAAAATATAATCTAGTTCCAGATCTCGTTAAAATACATACATGTACCAAATTTCAAGTCAATATCTGAAACGGTTCCAGAATAATCGTGCGCACAAAAAAAAGTTACAGACCAACAGACAAAATTTTTTTTGCTCAAACTTTAAATCTCGGCGTGACGTTTCATGGCATTCTAAGCCTACTTGAAAAATAAAAATTTTCCGATTTTTTTTTGCGTTACTTTGTTTCCACAGGATGTGGAAGTAATAGTAAGAGATAAAACATTTTGTGAAATTTTCAATCAAGCCAAATACTGATTAACAAATTAGTAATTTGTAATAAACTATTACTTCCACATCCAGTGGATGTGTAGTAACGCAAAAACATTTTTTGAAAATTTGTATTGTTTACATAGGCTTAGAATGTCATTTTAAATTTTAGCAAAAAAAAATGTTCTGTCTGTCTGTCTGTAACTTTTTTTCTGCGTACGATTACTCTGGAGCCGTTTAAGATATTGACTTGAAATTTGGTACACGTATGTATTTTAACGGTGTCTGGAACTAGATTATATTTTGATCTTATTTCGTTGAAGGGTTGGGGGGTAAATTGATACATCACGCAAGTAAGAGTCCATAAAATTGGTATTTAGTATATATAGGACAAGCTAAGGTTGCAAAAAGTTTTTAGACATTAGCCACCCCCATTACCACCTCCACCCCTACCTCATGATTAAAGGGGGTGAAAAAAAATTAAACTGTGATTTAGTGTGTGTAAAAGAACCAAAGGACCCAGTTTTTTTTACTTCATCCATCCCCACTACCATCCCCCTACCACCACCCCCACTACCGATGTGGCATATCGTTTTATAGGTTTTTGGGGTAGACGATTTCAAATATATATTATTAAAGTCACATAAACAATTATTTCCACATAGTGGAATGCAAATATAGCATTTTCGTTGTAAAAGACTTGGATAGGAAGTCTGGATGTGAAAGTAGTGATTCCTTGGTCAGGGGTTTTTTTTATAAACAAAGGGTTTTTATTTCAGAATTTCTGGTTAATTTTAAATGAAAAATGTTTTCTTACATAAAATTCTAAATTCCAGTTACTAACTATTTACTAAAGTTTTCATTTTGCAAAAATCACGTTTTTCATACATTTTTTAATATCATGTTACATAATTAGATGGAAATGGTATATATATATATATGGTATAATGGTCATTTTATCATCATCATTTTAAACCTTTGCTTTAGTATGGAAGATATATAATTAATTTTATATTATAATTTTCAATTCAAAAACAGACAAGACTGAGAAAGGGTTCATTTTGACCTATGGTAAGATAAAGAAAAATCGTCGCCTTAACCTTGCTTTCAAAAAGTTGAGGGAATGTACTTTCTAGTTTCATATTTATAATTTTCTTACCATCATAAGTACCTATCATAAACAATTTCATTAAGCTTCTACTGTTTTACGATTTTTTGGGCATTTTTGACATTTTTTGAACTTTTTTTTGTGTTTCGAAGACAGTTTCCTAAGAGATTTAGGTATCAAGAGGGAGGGGCATCAAGGCATTTTCCTGAAAGTGTCTTGAAAAACTTTTCCTGAAGTCATTCAGGAAAAGTTTTTCAAGACACTTGTGCCAGAAACCTCGCCGTACTGAAGCTTAAGCTTATTGTCTAGCCTATAGTCTCGGTATCCCATTAATCTCGTTCCTCTCCAAAAGGAGAATGTAGGTCAATAGGAGCTCTGGCTATTTCTTCCGGGGTCACGGTTGATCCCCAGCAGTATGAAAACCTCACAGCCACCAAGGCTGGACATTCACGTAGTATGTAGTGAAGAGTTTCCTCATCCTCACCACACATCCTGCATTGTGGATTATCCTTCACACCTGTGTTGATTAGGTGTCTATTCAGTATGCAGAGTCCTGTTAGGATTCCCACTGCACATCTCAGCTGGTTTCTGCTCAGCCTTAGCAATTCGTTAGTCTTTGTCTTGGATGGCCCGCCAGTGATGAACATACGTGACTGTCTCATCCCCTGCGCTCCTGTTCACTACAAGTTATGTATCTGACTCAATAGTTCCTTTACCATTACTCTTGCGGTATTGTATGATATCCCGCAGGTTGGCTCGGGTCCCATCAAGGTTATTTTTGCGCATTCTTTGGCCAGCTTATCTGCTTTTTCGTTGCCTTCATTGCTCTGGTGTCCTCGCGTCCACTCCAGTTGTATTCTGTTGTGTTCCGCCAGTTTCGCCAGGGATTCAGGGCAGTCCTTTACCTTTACCGTTTTGGAAGGTATCTCTACTGCATTCAGAGCTTTGAGAGCTGCTTGACTGTCAGTGATGATGCGAATTCTTTTATCAATATATGACCTCCGTACCATTTCTTGTGCACAGATTTCTATAGCTGTGACTTCTGCTTGGAACACCGTTGCGGTACTGCCCAGGTTCAGACTAATATCTGTCCCTGGTTAGTCCCCTGTAACACCTGCTCCAGTACGTTTTTGATCCGTCAGTATATCATATGGTATCGTTTGGATGTCTTCGCAGTTGCCTCGTTCCTTCCTCTTCCCTATCGGGTATGTACACCCTGAAGGTCTTTGTGAAGTTGTGGCTTGTGCTGATTCTATCTGACTGCATATCCAGTAGTCGATTATTTCCTATTTGTTGGAATATTTCAGTATGGTATCCTATTCTTGGAATGGTCCCATGTCCGTCTGTTTTCAGCCTGTACGCCGCTAGCAGTGCCTCACCCTACACAACTAAATGTAGTGGAGGCAGGCAAAGTAGCGCTTCCATGGCTGCGGTAGGCGTTGTTGACATCGCTCCCGCTATACCTAGACATGCCAGTCTTTGTACTTTTCGTAGTTTTTTCATTTTCCGGCTTTATGTCACCAGATCAGGGAGGCATAGGTTATTATTGGTACTACAACCCTTTGGTACAGCCAGTGCACCATTCTTGGTTGCAGTTCCTGAAATCAGAGTACACAAGAAAGCTTATCAATGATCAAATAGTTATTTTAGGCCTTCTGCTTTCAATTCTAAGATATCAAACACGTCTTGAATGACTTGGACTTCGATCTTGTCTATCGAAGGCAGGCTTACATGCTATGGTTAACTTATAGTCTATACTATGAACACTTATTATTCTGTTATACGCCAGAGTGAAATAATGTTACTTTTTTACGTTTTTAATTTTTTGTCATTATTACCATAAACATATGTTTTAGGCATAAAAAATCATGAAAAAGGTAGTTTTTCAACAGACGTAGAAAAACAATTATAAACAAGACCCTGTAGCATACAATTTCAGAAAAGGTTTAATAATGGCCAACAGAACTCTGAAAAAATGAGGGAACTGTATTTTATTTCAAATGAAACAAAATAAATCTGCGAATAATTTCAATCACAATCGTTACACTGTGCTAAATGTAGGACCGAGCCCACCTCTAGAACATCATTTCTGTCAAGAAGTGACAGCTGCGCTTTCCAGATAGTCCTCCAAACTCATGATTTAAGTTCCTCTTCGAAAAAATCTGAAAAACATTAAGTAGCAATCTGTTGTTTCTGTGATAAAAATTTAAACTGTAATTAACTATAGAAATTCAGTATGTCATATTCTTTTCATGGGAATCTAACTAATAGTTGTGTATACATAAGTATAGTTATTAAGAAATAATCGTCTAAAATCGTATTCCATATAATAAGGCTAAAAAATACACCGTAGCATTTGATATTTATATGCATCCCGTAAATTTCTTCGGTGAAATTAATGTCGAAACAACCCGCAGAATTTTCTAATTTCCTCGGTATTAAAGCTGTGTTCTACAGAAAAACTTACGTTAAGGAACAAATGGAAGAATAAATATTTTGGTGATCATCATAAAATATTTCACACTTAAAAATATAAAAACTTGAAAACAAGTTACTAAAGAACACATTTTAGGTTGAAAATAAAATTTAAATTCGACATTTAAGACACAATGGGCTCATTCGGAATTTTTTTTATTGCATTTTCTGAAAGATCTTTTAAATTCTAGAGCGAAATGCAAAAAAAAAAAAAATTTCTACGGTCGCTTTAAAATTAATCAAGAACATCAACGCGTGGCGCTTTCGTGTTATAGCTGCGTGGCGTCAATCACTCCTATCGCATCGGGAGACGTAGCCGCCTGCTTAGATGCCTAAGAGATGTTTTTTTCAACACGATAATCGTCCTATGATGGTTGGATGTAAATTTTTCTCAAAAATTGATAGGGCGAGTGGCCTTCCAGATCTCCAGATGTTACCCTGCTTAATTTTTATTTTTGGGCACTACAAAAATAAAGTTTACAAAACGAGACCCCGAAGTAGGCTCTTGATTTTTATTAAAATTGGTCAAGCCTGCCAAGAAATTAACGTTCAAGAGCTACGACAAGTAGCAAGGAATAATAAAAAAACGCATTGAGAAATGTATTGCTGGAAGGCTACATTTAAGTACTTAAATATTGTATTAAAATTTGTTGCATTTGGGGTTATGATTTTGAATTATTTCACAATAAACTGATTTTGAGTACTTTTGTTTCCACGACAATCTTTGTTAAAGTTTCTGTACAATTTAAAAAAGTTTCCTGGACCACTGCAAACGGTTTTAAAACAATCAACATTCACATATTTTGATGAAATTCGGTATCTAGGTTTTTAGGTTTCTTGATTCTGAACAAGTTTTCTTAATAATTTTTTCCTGTATCTCCAATGCTAAGTAAAATATAGAAACATCTCATTTTTGAGTAGACACAGTGTGTTGGTGTGACAATTGAAAATATATTGAAAATTACGAAAAGATACGAAACATCAAGGTGTGTCCACTTGAGAAGCGACACACTGTAGAATGGGTCCAGAACATTTGAACGCTTAAGCAGGACAAAGGTATTGTAAAGGTGGAGGACGGAAGGGAGGTGTTAACTTTCCAGACTGGACTAAGGAAAATGAATTTTTCAAGATTGGCTGGAAAAAACATTGGAAAGAAGGTTCTGAGCTGCTTTTTTTGTGAACTAGTAAAATTCAAAGAGTAAGAATTTTTTTAAATAAATTCAGAATAAATTATGTTTTAAAGTATTTATTACCAAATATCAATCACTTTCAGTTATACAAGAAGAGGCAACCAACTTCATGATTTCAAATAGAACACCTCCATTTATAAAAAATGTATGGTTTAGACAGTATTCTTTTATTTTTAATTTTTTTTAACAGTTGCAGACATTTCAAAAATGCATAGTAAATATCAGATAGATGAAATTTTAAGTCAAAATGCCAATTCAGTTTTACACACTTAATATTTCAAACTATCAACAATGAATGTATGTTAATTACTTCCACATCCAGTGGAAGTATAGTAACGACAAAAAATTTTTTTAAAATTTTTATTGTTAAAATAGGCTTAGAATGTCATGAAACGTCGAGATTTTAAGTTTGAGCGGAAAAAAATTTCTGTCTGTCGGTCTGTCGGTCGGTCTGTAACTTTTTTTTGTACGCACGTTTACTCTGGAACCGTTTGAAATATTGACTTGAAATTTGGTACACACATGTACTTTAATGAGATCTAGAACTAGATTATATTTTCATCTTGTTCCGTCGAAGGGTTGGGGGGGTAAATTGAGGTAAATTTGGGGTAAATAGGTAAATCATAAAATTGGTATTTAGTATGTACAAGAGAAGCTAAGGTCTCGAAAAAAAAATTTGGCAGTAGCCACCCCCATTACCACCCCGACCTCATTATTAAAGGGGATGAAAAAATATTGTGATTTAGTGTGTGTATAAGAACCAGAAACCTCAAAATATTTTTTTACTTCGTCCACCCCCACCCCACTACCGATCTGGGGTATCGATTTATGGGTTTTTGGGGTAGAGGATTTCAATTTTATATTATTAAAGTTCCATAAACAATTATTTCCACATACAAAATTTTTTCGTTGTGAGTGACTTGGATAGAAAATCTGGATGTGGAAGTAGTAATTCCTTGGACAGCGGTTTTTTACTTCCACATCCAGTGGAAGTATAGTAACGACAAAAAAATTTTTGTATTGTTCAAATAGGCTTAAAATGTCATGAAACGTCGAGATTTGAAGTTTGAGCGGAAAAAAAAAATTCTGTCTGTCTGTCGGTCTGTCTGTAACTTTTTTTGTGCACACGTTTACTCTGGAACCGTTTAAGATATTGACTTGAAATTTGGTACACATATGTACTTTAATGAGATCTGGAACTAGATTATATTTTCATCTTGTTCCGTCGAAGGATTGGGGAGTAAATTGGGGTAAATTTGGGGTAAAGGGGTAAATCAAGCAGGTAAGAGTCCATAAAATTGGTACTTAGTATATACAAAAAAAATTTTGGCTTTAGCCACCCCCATTACCACCCCCACCTCATTATGAAAGGAGATGAAACAAAATTATGATTTAGTGTGTGTACAAGAACCAACAGCTTCAAAATATTTTTTTACTTCATCCACCCCCACTACCAACCTTCTACCACCTGCTTGTAGTAGAGGCTTTACTTCTACCGTGTAGTTTACGACACACAACGATTTTTTATATCTTTGTCTTGCCATTTTCTGCGTATTAGTTTGACATTGAGTTGAAGTATATTAGGTACCGCAAAAAAAAATTTTGGAAATTTTCATTGTTTAAATAGGCTTAGAATATCAGGAAACGTCAATATTTTAAGTCTGAGCAAAATAAATTTGTCTGTTCCGTCGGTCTGTCTGTTAGTCTTGTATCGTTTTGGTGCTCACGATTACCCTGGAACCGTTTAAGATATCCACTTAATATATGGCACACGTATGTTTTTTAATGAGATCTGGAACTAGATTATATTTTGATCTTATTCCGTTGCAGTGTTGAAGGGTAAATTGGGGTAAATAGGTAAATCAAGCAAGTAAGAGTCCATGCAATTGGTATTTAGTAAATATAAGAGGAGCTAAGGCCTCAAAATGGCATTAGCCATCCCTATCACCACCCCCACCCTATTATTAAAGGTGGTGAAAAAATTGTGTGATTTAGTGTGTGTACAAGAGCCAAAGTCATCAAGAATTTTTTTCACTTCATTCACCCCCACCTCTATTACAGATGTGGCATATAATTTTATGGGGTTTTGGGGTAAATGATTTCAAATATTATACCATTAAAGTTCCATAAACAATTATTTCCACATAGTGGAGTGCAAATATAGTATTTTGTTGTAAGAGACTTGGATGTGGAAGTAGTGATTCCTTGGGCAGCGGTTTTTATTATTATCATTTATATTTAAAATTGCATGATTGAAAAATTGTGTTTAAAATAAAAATATAATTCGATAATAAGTAGAAAATGCTTATATGTTTGATTTTCGTTATAATAGTAAATATCGCGAAAACGGTACACTATACAGTGTGCCCACAGATGGACACGCTCATAGGTGTAAATGAGTTGGATGTTCCAATTCTAGACATAGTATACAGCAGTAAAATTACTTATTACATTTTCTTCTTTCATTATTTTTTTTAATTCCTTCATGTTTTAGAAGAAAGTCTTGATTAATTCAAATATTTTTTTTGTTCGCAGGTAATTTTAGTTTTTTTTTAGGTTTATCGGTCAATTTTTAAAAAATCATAGTATACTTTTGCTAAACTCAGTTGAAAAATCATAAAAAATGTCGACAAAGGAATTGTTGATATTTTCAGCTTTGTCATGGGCGTCAACCGAAAATTCTTAGAATCACTTTTTAACTTTTGGAATAAATTGAATATTTTTTTACTACTTCATATTCATTGATAAATATGATGTAAATTATTTATTTATAATAAATAATGTTAGTTAAATGAACAGCTCCATAGAAAAATTTTAGATCAATCGGACGCCAAGAAGTAGAAATGATAAAGTTATATATGCTCTGACTGATTTAGCTAATATAGTAAGCATCGTTAAGTGTTTGATTAAATTGCCACGTCCACGATTATTTTACGATTTCATCGATGTGGGAACAGAGAGTTTAGTCGCTTATTTTTCTTGAAGTTCTTGAATTTCATACCACAAGCGGCATAACCCACCTAACCCACCTAACCACCAACCCCTCTAACCCACCTAATCTCTAGAAACCACCCCTTCTAAACCACAAGAAGGCTAACCCACCTGACCCTGGGAACAGCGACTTTAATCACTTGTTTTTCTTGAAAGAATTAAATTCCACACCACAGGCGGGTTAAACCACCTAACCACCAACCCTCTAACCCACCTAACCCCTACCAAACCACCAGTAGGCTAATCCACATGACTTTCGGAACAGTAGTATAAAAGTCTGAATGGGCACCAAGCTCAAAAATATACTGGTTTTGAGCTAGAGCTGCTTGAACGCTAGCGACAGCAAATATTCTGTTCGCTAAAAATCGCAAATATTCAAATACCGTTTTCATGGTTCAAAATCCGCCTATACTCGTACCAAGAATTTTCGAAGACGCTGATCACGAATCTGAGGTCAGATTATCGATATGGTGACCCATAATTGGTCATTTGTTTCCTAAAATGAATCAAGAATCTCCCAAAATGGATCAATTTTCCGATATCTCTAAGAAACAGCTGAAGCTCGTATCAGAGGGTTTTCGAATTATAGTGATCATAAATCTGGAGTCAGATCCCAACCCTCCGGACACTCTGGCAGTGAGGTAGTTCGATTGCTCTTGTTATTTACAATCATTTGTTATCAAAAAAACAACCTACCTCCAACCCCACCCCCTATTGTGTCATAGTACTTTGGAATATTATAAAAATATTTTACGGACGTTCGCATAATAACAGAAATGTCTACATAACCTACACTTCATGTGTTCAAGTGTCTGCATATGCTACGTTTCATATAACAGTATATTTACGCCCGAGGGCAATAAAGAGAAAGGCTGTCTGTCTTTATTCCCGAGGGTTGTATACTATTTTTTTTCACAGTAGCCTTACAAATAGCAACTTTCTATACCCGCCCCGGGCATAAAGTTGCTGCTTTGAAGGCTTCTGTGAAAAAAATATACATATCGATTGGTCCGAATTCAGCTGGTCTTATCTCGGAACCAATGGGGTTTGGAGCTTCGCGCCCATTTAGACTTTTTTTCTACTCACTGAGAACTACTATTTCCGAGAGTTTCACGAAATTCGACCGGAGCCGCAAAACCCATGTATTGTGTGCGGGGTCCCTTGGCTATTGAATAACAAACACCCTATATGAGATATCGAGCTAAAATTTTGTATAGAGGTATTTGAGACAACTGCGAATCAAATACGCTATCCAATTTGCCGATAAAAAATTGCCTAATAGTCGATCTCGAAATTTCGACCCATTCATAGGAGCATTATAGGCCTTGAAAATATGAAAATTACAAAATTTTCAAAACAGTAAAATAAAGTTCATTGAGCACTTTATCTCAAAAAAAAAAAAAATTAAAATCGGCCAACGTGTTCCAAAATAGCCGGGTGTTGCAGTCTTAAATCGCACACACTGTATAAACAGATGGTATTAAATAATAGTCCTGGCCGCCATGGCATTCATCGAGTAATTGTACACAACTAATTTTTTCAGTAATACTAATATTAATAGGCATGTACTAGTTTTCGGAGTCATAAAGTCATACATAAAAAAAATTAATCAAAATTAACCAAAAATAATTAAAAGTTAGATCTAATTCCAAATGTTTACTTGCAATTTTCCTAGTACCTTTTCGAAGATGAATAATCAGACATCTTTAATTCGTGTCCAAAGCTGATCACGTGTTCCTATTGGTTGCGAATAACCTAATGAGTTTAAGTATCACTTTAAGTAGACACAAACATTGTAAGGATTTAGATCTGGTGATCTTGCTGGCCAAGCAACTGGACCGCCTCTTCCAATCCAGCAGCCTGCGTTAGTATTATCTAGAAATTCACTAACAATCATCGTGAAGAGAGCCGGACAATCGTCATGTAGGAACCATGAGTTTTGGCGAATATCCAAACCAATGCCATCTAACAAATCAGGCAAAATATTTTCCAAAAAATTTAGATAATCTACATTTAAATGATTAGGCAATTTCACAGGCCCAAGTAGATTATTACCAAGAACATCTATCCAAACATTTATACTGAGCCTTTCCTGATATTACGTCTCTCTTATGACATGCGGATTGTCACCAACATAGGAGTAATAATGTGCATTATCCACATTAAAAATTCCATCCTCAGTAAAAGTAGCTTCGTCACAAAACAAAACAGTGAAAAAAGGTCTTGGTGTCGAATTTCTTTGTTTCGCAACCAATTACAAAATTCAACACGAGGGTGAAAATCGTGTTCATTCATTGCCTGAACTTTCCTTAAATGAAAAGGATATGGGTTTTCCTTGTGCAAAATGTTCCATATAGAAAACAGGATACATTGCACCCAGTCTTCTTACGCTAATTTCGGATTATCATTAACTTCTTTTAAAATAGTCTTTCGTGACATCAGCATGTCTGCCAGTTTCATTATTTTTAGGGACTACTGATCCCGTTTGTCTTATTCTTTGGTGAAGATCTGTAAATGTTGGGTGAACAGGATGTCTTCTATTTGGAAAATTTTCCGTTCTACGTTCCGCTGCCCAAGCGTTACATTGCATTTCACCATAAACCAAATCGGCATATGCTTCGTTAGTAAACGAAAAAAATTTTAAGTAACCTTTAATTTTTTTTTTTTTTAATTTCACGAAGCAAAATACATTAACACACTACAATAAATAAACAAGTTAAAAACGTACTCTTTGCCAATTTACTGAGCTTTTTATATAATTATTACACATTCTATAGGATACTCTTCGTAGTTTTCTTGTAAATAATGTTAGTTTTTGGACATCCTAAATTTTGTGATACCTACTTTGTTGTGAAAAAAATATATAAAAAAAAAATTGAAAAAAAAAACATCCAACCTGTCTTGGATTTAAACACACGATCTTTGGATTGCAAGCCAAAATTTTAGCCACTGCACCATCACACATGGCTTAAAAAATTGAACGTCTGTAGTATATATCTTTCGAGAATCATATTTCAACGCATTAGATATATTATTATTATTAGATATATTATTATTATTAGTAAAATGTATAAAAAAAATATATATATTATAGAGATAATATTTCGCAAGATTTCTATTTAAGTACAAGCGACAAAAATTAAGAAAATATTTTTTTTAAAATTAAATGATTAATAACTTTCTTATTTACTGATTGATTTTCCTCAAAAGAGTTCTTCCTCTAACTAACACTAACTTATTTTCCAAATTTCAATACAATCGGACTTTTCTTTCTTAAGTTATCATGCTTACAAGAAACGTGACGGACAGACGGACATTTTGAAAGTTGTTCAGAATTCGTTCACATACTCTTCGTTTTTGCGAAGAATATAATAACGGTATGACATCCATTTCTATTTTGGTAATTTGACATTCATACATTTGTTATTTTCTTGATTTTCCAAAGCCAACATTTTTCATTGTTAGTAATCATTTAGAACTTATGCAAGAAAACACGAAAAATTCAAATCGATTTTTTTCGAAAAGATGCACCATACCGTTACAAGAGTAACATAATGTTGGAAAAACCTCTGAAGTTTTAAAATCTGACATTAAAAATACAAAGAAATAGGATTCAAAATGTCCGCTGGCCTCCTCCAAATAAGACACCTATGTTCGCAATAGAAAAATCATGTTTACAGCAAATGACGGGTCATTTTTAGGTTAACAAATGTATCAAGGTTTAACTTTTTAGATTAAAGCGTTTTGAAGATAAGTTTTGATGACAAGGTTCCATCTTTAAAGGCCCGTAGTTCCGTTAAGAAGCATTTTCATTTGTCGGGAGAGTTTCTGTACACCCTGTATGGGTAAATTTAGTTTAATTGACGTATTTTTGATCTGGGGGTCAATTATCGAAATTATTCCAATGGGAAATTAGTATTTCATCTTTTTTTATTTCATTACGTTTCCTATTTTTTCCTCTTTCCTTTCTCTCACTAAGTCTACTCCCTCAAGTCAAAAATGGGTCCCTGTAGTTGTTCTGTGTCCAAGGAATTTTAAGATACTCTGTATAATGTATTCTGTGGAACGGTTTACTGACAATTCATAACGATACAGTTAATGCAATGTTCTCTTAAGATGTGCATTTCGGATGTAATAAAAAATGTCATAAAAAAATAACTAGGTGTTTTTTTACTAATCCCGCGCACATCTCTATAGCGCAGAACTTGGGCCAAGAGAGGCCAAAAAGTCTTAAGTCCGGTGTAAGGCAAGGTAAAGTAAACTATGAAGGATAAGGTAAGGAAGTTATAAGCCAAAGTCCAGCTGCCTTTACATTTACATCTGTTCCATACAGCTGCGGCACAATCATGCAGATATATACCAGCTTATTTGATTTTGATAAGAGAGCATCATACGATACGTATTTATACATCAATATAAACACTGATATGCAATAAATACATTGTTAAAAAATAAGACGCTAAAGCCCGCATAATATTTTTTTACTTTAAAGGTCGACTACAATTTCGCAGACAATGTTGGTTGTAATTATGATCGGCTCGGACAGGACCGAATTTAAGAAAAATATTTACAAATAATTTTATATCATTTTCTAAACATAATTTTCTCGTAATCGTTCAGTTTTCGCACCCTTTGACGTCCTTGAGGATAATTATTAAAAAATCTGGACATCTGAAAACAATACTCAAGGTCAATTTTTGTTACTAAAATTATGATTGTATGATTTGCACCGTTCCCTGCGTTTCATCCGCGAGGGCGTCCCCCCGTATTTTCATATGCGATATTCTCGAAAATCGATAATCCCAGAAAAAAGTTTCTTCCATCATTTATTGTATTTTTTTTTTAATATACTGGTATCATATTTTCTACACTGATTAAAACATGACCTTCATATTAACATATTTTGTTCGCAGATATGTAGCGATAACACAGTAAAAAATCATGACCAATTCATTGTTATATTTTTGAGTTAGAGCGAGTCAAACGAAAAAATTGTTTTATATTGTTTTTAATTACACAACCACATGTTATTTACACTCACCTGCGTCTTTTGAGTTTTAGCGGTAGTTTTCACCCCCCATAAGGGCGGATTTCGGTTTAATTTCTAGAAATAGCTTACTGTGGGTCGAATTTATATTCTCTACTCGACTACAAAACATCTACCATTTTGCACACTTCATTAAGAGTTATTACATTATTTCTATGATTTCATACCACATTAAGGGATGTTTTTGACTAAAAAACAAAACTGACACGATAGATCCTTTTTTGGACTACGGATTTGGATTTAGGGTCGAAAAACACACCAAATCCATATACTTTGGTCCGCTGCACAGTCCTTTTTTTGTGTGGCTGTGTTATCTATCTAATGGACGCCAAGAACTAAAGAAGTAAACCACGAAAACACATTTCGAAGTTAACATAAACATAAACAACAAGCAAATCGGGGGTTAGGCATTACGAAAAACACAGGCATATATGCATACCCACCGACATTGTCAATGTCGGATTTGGGGCTCGAATCGATTATACGATAGACAGTGCGATCAGCATATGCCTTGCTTGTTTTATATATTGTTTGTAACATATGACATATATACAGTATACCCAGCAAACACTAATAAGTAAAAAACGTTTTATATGATGCAGAATCGTACGTCAAAAAGCGGTAATATCAAACGTTTATTATCACGACAAATGTCCACCTAACTCAACGTTTATAAATCGCATGTACTATGCCTAGAAATGTAGTTAAACTATGACATTTAATAAACGTTTGATAAACGTTTCACAAACACATTTTACAAGCTGTATGTAAATAGAAAAATTAGTTAAATTATGACATTTAATGAATGCTTAACAAATGCGTTTAATGCATGTTTCACGGATACCTTTTTTTTATCATTCTATATGACATTTTATGAACCGCCTATAAAGCGCGTACGCAATGGTCGTGTGTTAGAATTCCAGACAGTTTGGGTGTTTCTTTTTTATATTTTTTATACTAACTAACTAACATTATTTACAAGAAAACTGCGAAGAGTATTTTATAGATGGATCATTGTAAAATTTAGTAGGTTCTATTCTGCTAGTGGACATGAAACGATTAAAAAAATCAAGTGAACTCGCTGATTGCAATCCGTACGTACGTACGTAACACTCTAGTTCTCTCCATGTTTAAGCCTGTGAGACATGGAGTGTTAGATATTTTCGAACAGGCGCGCAGCCAGGGGGGGCCATGGGGCCCGGGCCCGGGTCCCCTCCCAAGCCATCCTCGATGACCGAAAAAATAAAGAAGCAATATCACTATTAGTACAAATAGTGCCTTCAAATTAGGAAATGTTTAAGAAAATTTTCCCACAGTTATGAGACCTGTTGAAAGTGAAGTATTTGAGTTGTTTAAACATGATTTTCACCCCCCGCAGTTCTAAAAAAGGGTGGTTTTTGAGAAATATATACATATATATGAATTTTTTCATCTTTTCCTCTATTTTGAGGAAAACTATGCATTTGGGTTAAAAATATCAAGAGAGCAAAGTAGTAGAGCATAAAATTTCCTATAACTTTACCATAACTCTACCTTTTTCGAATTCCGCTTAGTTTCGCCGCTAGAGGGCGCGAAAGAAATAAGTGTACATATAGACTTTTGCGCCTTTTTTTAGATTTTGAGCCAAAATTATGCATTTTTATGAAAAATTACATGAGATCAAAGTTGTAGAACATAAAATTCACTATCTTTAAGTGTTTTCTAGTTTTTTTTTTCATAAAACATATATATATTTTATGTTCTGCAACGTTAATCCCACGTAATTTTTCATAAAAATGCATAATTTTGGCTCAAAATTTAAAAAAAAGGCGCAAAAGTCTATATGTATATTTATTTCTTTCGTGCCCTCTAGCGGCGAAACTAAGCGGAATTCGAAAAAAAATAGTAGAAACAACATTTGTAGGAAATTTTATGCTCTACAAATTTGCTCTCTTGATATTTTTCACCAAAATGCATTGTTTTTCCTCAAAATAGAGAAAAAGACGAAAAAACGCTAAAATTCATATATATGTATATATTTATCAAAAACCACCCTTTTTTAGAACTGCGGGGTGTGAAAATTATGATTAGGTAACCCAAATACTTCACTTCTTACAGATCTCATCTGTGGGAAGATTTTCCATAAAACAGCGATTTCTTGACTAATTTGAAGGGACTAAAGGCAGTATCCAAATTATCTCTTGAAATTAATATTTTGTAATTAATGCCCATATTATCTAGTAGAGGAATCTATACACATCCATTTTCAACCATTTGCTGAAAAGTTTTCCTCAACCTCCGGGGAGGCCGGTTCTATTGGCCCCCCCCAGACGAATTTTCTGGCTGCGCCACTGTTTTCGAATATGGGTCTGGAGACATTTGTTACGAATACTCTGGACAGTCCATCGCACCAATAGCTTGATTATCCAAAAAGTACGACAAAAAAATGCTATCAATAGTATCTTAGCGTCATAAAAACAACGTTTAACATCTCTTTTTTTGGAAGAAAATCGCCACGTTCCGTCAGGGCACCGGGAGCAGTTTTTTCGGAATTTCCGGAAGTTAGACCTGGACGCCAGACCACGAGAAATGCTGTCAAGGATATTTTTGGATTTTTTAGGGCATCTTAAAACATGTATCAAATGGACAACAAAAAATTTCATTAAAAATCCGATATCAAATTTCAATTTGAATTTTACAACTCACATTACCGCTCCGACCGCCAAGAGGTCTAACTCCTAATTCACCCCCTTCTCCTGCACCTACTGACAAATAAACAGCAAAAAATCGAGTGAGGTACGTATGATGGACTATATAGCGTGTTGCGGTAAATAATTTGCTATGAACAAAATAGACATATAATGAACAAAATAGACAAATTGGTGGCCTTAAAGCGATAAGTGTATAACTAAGTAGAAAAATCAACAAACTAGCTGTGTAAAAATGTAATAATATAATGTAATACTCCAATTTTCTTCAAAAAAATTTAAAAAAATTATGGTTTTCTTGTTTTTTTTTTTAATCAATGATTTTGTATTTTTTTAATAAAAATCAAATTTTGCCCAACCTTGTGAGTACATAAAAGGCTATATTGCTTTCACATCCACGTAGTGGAGAGGAGTTTGGTAATCGTTAAAAAAAACTTTTTTGCTCAAATAGGCTTAGAATGTCATGAAACGTCCAGATTTTAAGCTTGAGGGAAAAAGAAGTTTCGGTCTGCCGATCTGTCTGTCCATTTGTCTATAATTTTTGTGCGTACGATTACTATGAAACCGTTTATGATACTAACTTGACATTTGGTACACGTAAGCATTTTAACGAGATATGGAATTAGATTATGTTTTGATCTTTTTCCGGGGAGAGGGCTGGGGGGGTAAATGAGGGTTAATAGGTAAAGCAAGCAAGTGAGAGTCCATGACATTGGAATTTAGTGTGCCACCCCCACTATCACCCCCATTTCCACCCCACCTCATTATTTAAGGGGTTAAAAAATAAAATTATGATGTAGTGTGTGTACAAGAACCAAAGACCTTACATTTTTTTTTGCCATCAGCCACAACCACTAAATTAGGGTGATCCTTATTTTACTTCCACATCCAGTGGAAGTATAGTAACGACAAAAAAATTTTTAAAAATTTTTATTGTTCAAATAGGCTTAGAATGTCATGAAACGTCGAGATTTTAAGTTTGAGCGAAAAAAAAATTTCTGTCTGTCTGTCGGTCTGTAACTTTTTCTTGTGCGCACGTTTACTCTGGAACCGTTTAAGATATTGACTTGAAATTTGGTACACGTATGTATTTTAACGTGATCTGGAACTAGATTATATTTTCATCTTGTTCCATCGAAGAGTTGGGGGTAAATTGGGGTAAATTTGGGGTAAATAGGTAAATTAAGCAGGTAAGAATCCAGAAAATTGGTATTTAGTATATTAAAGAGAAGCTAAGGTCTCAAAAAAATTTTTGGCATTGGCCACCCCCATTACCACCCCCACCCCATTATTAAAGGGGATGAAAAAAAATTGTGATTTAGTGTGTGTGTACAAGAACCAGAAACCTCAAAATATTTTTTTACTTCATCCACCCCCACTACCACCCCCTAGCACCACCCCCACCCCACTACCGATGTGGGGTATCGTTTTATAGGTTTTTGGGGTAGAGGATTTCAAATATTATATTATTAAAGTTCCATAAGCAATTTTTTTTTATCGCCTTATTTATTTTAATGTCTTGGCGGAGTTTAGCCGATGGCTATTCTACCACTCAACCAGGACAGACGCACACATAGACAACATCACAACACCAATTCCCTGCGACATTGCCATCTGCCGCAGCTGAGACTCGAACTCAGGAGAGGAGAGCGACTAGACCGTGTTGTCTCTCACACAACCGCAGTCTAGCCCACTGCTACCGTCTCAGTAACACGAGAAAAACGCCACTACACATCCATACCCTAGCCGGGATTCGAACCCGGGACACCGTGGTCGCAAGCCTAACATTAACCATTAACCATTAAAGCACCTTAAGCACTGCGCCACCAATTATTTCCACATACAAAATTTTTTCATTGTGAGTGACTTGGATAGAAAATCTGGATGTGGAAGTAGTGATTCCTTGGGAAGCGGTTTTTTTCATTCTTTTTTAATGAATCTATTTATAGAAAAAACCGCTGCCCAAGGAATCACTACTTCCACATCCAGATTCTCTATTCAAGTCACTCACAACGAAAAAACTTTGTATGTGAAAATAATTGTTTATGGAACTTTAATAATATAATATTTGAAATCCTCTACCCCAAAAACCCATAAAACGATACCCCACATCGGTAGTGGGGTGGGGGTGGTGATAGGGGGGTGGTAGTGGGGGTGGATGAAGTAAAAAAATATTTTGAGGTTTCTGGTTCCTGTACATAAACTAAATCACATTTTTTTTCATCCCCTTTAATAAGGAGGTGGGGGTGGTAATGGGGGTGGCTAATGCCAAAAATTTTTTTGAAACCTTAGCTTCTCTTGTATATCCTAAATACCAATTTCATGGACTCTTACCTGCTTGATTTACCCATTTTCCCCAAATTCACCCCAATTTACCCCCCAACCCTTCGACGGAACAAGATGAAAATATAATCTAGTTCTAGATCTCGTTAAAGTACATATGTGTACCAAATTTCAAGTCAATATCTTATACGGTTCCAGAGTAAACGTGCGCACAAAAAAAAGTTACAGACAGACCGACAGACCGACAGACAGACCGACAGACCGACAGACCGACAGACAGACAGAAATTTTTTTTCCGTTCAAACTTAAAATCTCGACGTTTCATGACATTTTAAGCCTATTTGGACAATAAAAATTTTTAAAAATTTTTTTGTCGTTACTATACTTCCACTGGACGTGGAAGTAAAATGGACACAAATGGACTTATTGTTGAAATATCAATTTATTAGGTTATTACCTATTACATACCATTTATAAACATAAACATAAACACACCACAGATAGTAGACAACCCCCAAATCCATAGCCAAGGCTGTGCGGAAGGGGGTTACACATTTGGAAAAACGCAGACATACATCCACACCCACCGGTGTTGTTAATACCGGGGCTGGGGGTCGAACCCAGAGCGCGGTAGACAGTCGATCAGCATATTCGCCACTCAATACGCATTAACCGATTAAGCTACCGCGCCGGTAAACTAATCTTTTTTTGGACAAAATATTTTTCTTACATTTTTGTTTGGTAGGTAAGTAGCCCAGACGACAGAGAAAATTTTGTAGTGAAATCTCCAAAAACTTGCAAAATGAATAATTTTTTTTTAATAAGTTCGTAAAAGTGTATAGAACAATTTCCTGAAAAAATTACATTCCGCTCGGATGCAGAACATAAAAAAAGGTGAAATAAAAATTTTTCTTCATCCATTTTTTAAAAAATTTTGAAATTAAGCCAGTGTAGGAAAAATAAAAATACAGGTGGACAGACCACGTGTTTCTGAACAAAAAATGTCCTAATAAAATTTATCGCTAAAGCCACAGTATTCCTGAAAAAAAAAAACCGCTGCTCAAGGAATCACTACTTCATCATCCAGATTTTCTATCTGTCACTCACAACGAAAAAATTTTGTATGTGGAAATAATTGTTTATGGAACATTAATAATATATTTGAAATCTTCTACCCCAAAAACCCAGAAAGCGATACCCCACATCGGTAGTGGCGTGGGGGTGGTGATAAGGGGGTGGTAGTGGGGGTGGATGAAGTAAAAAAATATTTTGAGGTTTCTGGTTCTTGTACACACACTAAATCACAATTTGTTTTCATCCCCTTTAATAATGGGGTGGGGGTGGTAATGGGGGTGGCTAATGCCAAAATTTTTTTTGAGACGTTAGCTTCTCTTGTATATACTAAATACCAATTTTATGGACTCTTACCTGATTGATTTACCTATTTACCCCAAATTTACCCCAATTTACCCCCCAACCCTTCGATGGAACAAGATGAAAATATAATCTAGTTCTAGATCTCGTTAAAGTCCATACGTGTACCAAATTTTAAGTCAATATCTCAAACGGTTTCAGAGAAAACGTGCGCACAATAAAAGTTACAGAACTCAAACTTAGAATCTCGACGTTTCATGATATTCTAAGCCCATTTGAACAATACAAATTTAAAAAAAATTTTTTTTCGTTATACTTCCACTGGATGTGGAAGTAATAGCGAAATAACTTTGTCAGTCTGCGCAGCCAAGCGCATGGTTAATTGTATATTGGAACCTCTAAAAATTCTTAGCAGTTCTAACGAGTAAAATAAAGCTTTTTTCTGTTTCTGATTACACATTTTAAACATTTTTGAATAGGATAGTGAGTATGCAGGGAAAATATATTACTTCCACATCCAGTAGAAGTATAGGAACGACAAAAAATTTTTAAAAAATTTTTATTGTTCAAATAGGCTTAGAATGTCATGAAACGAGATTTTAAGTTTGAGCGAAAAAAAATTTTGTGTCTGTCGGTCTGTCTGGCTGTAACTTTTTTGTGCGCACGTTTACTCTGGAACTGTTTAAGATATTGAGTTGAAATTTGGTACACGTATGTACTTTAACGAGATCTGGAACTAGATTATATTTTCATCTTGTTCCGTCGAAGGGTTGGGGGGTAAATTGGGGTAAATTTGGGGTAAATAGGTAAATAAAGCAGGTAAGAGACCATAAAATTGGTATTTAATATATACAAGAGAAAATAAGGTCTCAAAAAAATTTTTGGCATTAGCCACCCCCATTACCACACCCACCCCATTATTAAAGGAGATAAAAAAAATGTGATTTAGTGTATGTACGAGAACCAGGAACCTCAAAATATATTTTTACTTCATCCACCCCCACTACCACCCCCTATCACCACCCCCACCCCATTACCGATGTGCTGTTAGATGATGTCACGTCCAATATGCTTGTGTTCTCAGACACGCCCCCCTCCTCCCGCATATTATTCGGTGATTTAAATATTTTCCAGTTAGAAATTATGAAAACAGATTTGATAATTGCTAATGTTTAGTAACACTGTATTAATATATACATAAATTAATTTAAAATATGACACATGCAAGGGGCCTATTGTTACAGACATTTATGCAGTGGTGCGAAGATTATACGTGTCCAAATACGGCTCTGTGTGATTTTTCTAAGCTCATTCATTCATGGCATGGTCCGTGCTATAGGGGTAGTCGTATAATGTATAAACAAGGCTTTACATTGTGTTGGTGCATAAAGAACCTGCGACTTTTCAAGGGCACGACATACTGCGAACATTCGGTATTTAAATTATATTACCAAAGGTAAAAGTAATTGATCTTAAGTATAGACATACCTATAATGCCCGTCTTGAATTTGTTGGTTTAAAATTAATAACAATTATGATTATATATTTTGTGGGGTAGTATTTGTGTAATATGAACACACCAAATTTCTTGATTTTAAGCCATCGAAACCTAATTTACTTAATAACAATAATAACAGTCTGCCGAACAAATTTACTTAAACAAAGTAACCATATTGGGGCAAATTTTTGGTCACTAAAGGGAAACGATGTCCATATGCTATAATAACACAATTGTCCTGTTATTTTCTGACAGGGTTTCTTGCATATTATTATAATTAAATTAATAATCAGGAAGTTTCCATAATTTTATTTATAGGTGATCCGCTTACCTCGCTTAATATAATGCGGTAGTAATAATATGTAATTAATTTGTAACCATTTGCAATTATCGTCTACATTTTAAAGTATGCATATTACCTCCAATCATCAAATAATTTCGTAGGGAAGTAACAAGTCTGGATTTCTTTTCCTTCAGTCGTTTATTCGGGTGTCCAACAAAGGCTCTGACTATGAGTTTTAACTCGATCTAGAAATATTTTGTTAAAAAGGTGCAAAAAATCACAAAAATGTGGATTGTTCGGATCCGGTTCGCCTGCGTTATAAATAGTTCTAAAAGAAAAAAAGCTGATAACAATAATGCTCTTCTAGTCTCAACAGTATCAAAAACACGCCCTTCCAAAACTTTTTTCTTGATAATTTTTGCCCAAAAATCGTACTTTCAAAAATTAGTATTTATGTTTAAATGTGTTTGTAATAGTTATTAATGTTCGACATTATTCTGTTAATTTTAAACTATTTATTACTATTATTATTTAACTTAATTTGTTGAGTGTGATGTGTATATATATATATATATATATATATATATATATACCGGGTGTAAACGAGTAGTGTAACTACCTTGTTTTTAAAGATATCGGGATGAAATTTTGTATGGTGAAATTAGGTGAGATTTTCAACTTTTTGAAATCTATCCGCCATATTTGTCACTTCCGGTTTCTCCGGAAATGACCCCAATAGTCTTTTCTAAATGGACCACCCTGTATGTTTTTACATTTTTGAAATAAAGATCATATTTTGGATACATTTATACTATTTTGAACAATTTATACAGTGTTGCACGAAAAATTATTCGAATTTTAGTTGTCAATCTAAATGGCCGCGAATATGTTAAAATTATTTTTGTTTCAATGTAATTCATATAAAAAATATGAAAACGTCAATATGTCCAATAATACATCATACAGGATGCTGTAAACTCATTAAAATCACATTTTCCAAAATGACTCATTTGTTTTAAATATTATGATATGGGCACCCGGATATTCAGAAAGCTCTATTTAGTAGGTGTTAAACGGTACCAAAAGTTCCGTAATGTGTAATCGTTACTGGCAGAAATGTCAATTTTTCTTAAGAAATTTATGATTTATATCTAAATTCTGGCTCATTCTTGTTGCATATCATAAAATATTAACATAAATATACAGGGTTGATCAAAATTTAATTGAAGTTAGATATAAATCATAAATTTCTTAAGAAAAATTGTCATTCCTGCTGGTAACGATTACACATTACGGAACTTTTGGTACCGTTTAACCCCTACTAAATACAGCTTTCTGAATATCCGGGTGGCCCATATCATAACGTTTAAAACAAATGAGTCATTTTGAAAAATGTGATTTTAATGAGTTTACTGCACCCTGTATGATGTATTATTGGACATATTGACGTTTTCGTATTTTTTAAATGAATTACATTGGAACAAAAATAATTTTAACATATTCGCAGCCATCTAGATTGACAACTAAAATTCGAATTATTTTTCGTGCAACACTGTATAAATTGTTCAAAATAGTATAAACATATCCAAAGTGTGATCTTTATTTCAAAAATGTAAAAACATACAGGGTGGTCCATTTAGAAAAGATTATTGGGGCCATTTCCGGTGAAACCGGAAATGATAAATATGGCGGATAGATCTGAAAAAGTTGAAAATCTTACCTAATTTCACCATACAAAATTTCATCCCGATATCTTTAAAAACAAGGAAGTTACAGGGGTGGTCCACTATTCGTTTACACCCGGTATATACACCGGGTGACTCAGTCGATAGAGACACAATTGTAACTCTTGAACGGGCATAAGTAATTTTTTTCAAATTTGGTGTTGTGACATGAAATGAAGTTGATGTAAAGAACCAAAATGGCCGACTTCCGGCTTAGATGCAAAAACAAATTTTTAAATGAGGCAACCTTTTCGCATATTTGGATGCTGCTGGCCAAAATACAAATGATCTGACCCTCAAATATTATTTTGATTTTCAAAAAATATAGATTTTTTAATTTTTAGTTTTAATCATAGAAGGCCGCGATTTTGCCAAAATTGTTAAAAATCAGTCTGAAAGTACTTTTAAAATATTATCTCTTCAGGTACTAACATTAAACACGATTTATTCTTCATTAAGTTCAACGATATTGGTTTTTCAGCGAAAACTATTTTTTTTAATAGAACTTCTATGGGACAACCTGCTATTTAATTAGATCATTAAATTACGAATAAAATGATATGTATAATGTCTACCTTCTTTTTGTACTAAATTTATAATTAAATAATTAATATCTAATAATAATTTTTTTAATATTTTTTGAAAATCAAAATAATATTTGAGGATCAGATCATATGTATTTTAGCCAGCAGGATCCAAATATGCAAAAATATGCAGGTTGTTCCACTTAAAAATTTGATTTTCATGTAAATTGCATCGAAACCGGAAGTCGGCCATTTTGGTTCTTTACATCATATAATTGGAAATTGCATCCCATATCACTACACTAAAAAGTTACAAGAGTGTCCCTATCGGCTGATCCACCCGATATACTGTTTTATTAACTTATTATATATTAATAATATTAAACAGTAATTGATTACTGATTATTGTACCTGACTTAACATTTGTACGTTATTTGTATCGAACATGGTGAAATAAATATTATGATTATTATTATTATTATTATCATTATTATTTCTTGAACTACCGTTGTCCCTGATGATCATACGTAACCATGAATCAAAATTTATACTCAATTTCTTATTAATTAAAAAGAAACCTTCACAGAATATGCCTAAAAATATTGCTCCTTGCAATGGGAACGACAGACATCTGTAACTACAAATTGCTGATATCAACATCAATAAAATAATGCTGTGTATTCTTCAATCCAAACTTCACCACAATCTGCATTAGCAAATACTTCCTGAGCCAACAGATTTTGTTAAAGCACGGACATTAGAGAACTAACACCAATTTTGATCGGAGAAACCAAATTCCAACGGGTGTCTGTGTGAAGTACTTTGAAGTACACCTTGACAAAAGACTGACGTTTAAACTCATGGCTAGGAGTAGACATAATAAAAATTGATTTATACCATGTAGTGAGACGGGTCATAACATATTCCGTGTCGGTGTGGTGCAGCGCGTCGGTTACGACATTAGAGAAACTCACAGTTCTTGATAATAAGTTTCTCCGTCTCATTTCCAATTCTTTAAGGTACACCATACGTTCGCTTTTTTGTCAAAGTACTATAACCATTCTTTCGTATTCTTTTCTTCTTTTCTTTTTGTAACTTGTCCGTTTTTCTAAATTATTTCTCCTAATCATAAAATTTTAATAGAACGAAAAATTTAAATAAAAGGCAACATTTTAAACTCAAGTTTAAACGTCCTAGTGATTTTCATTTGTCGTCTTTTCATGTGGCAGGAATCAAAAAGGTTTCCACCAGTGCTACGCCACCTTATTTTTGTTTAATAAGTTTTAACATTCCCCTTCGGAAGTTCACATCACTACCATTTTAATTTGCCTGAGGCGAAAGGAGACCCATATTTTTTTTGGTCGATCTGGCCCCGTTCCGCGGAGCTTTTTAATTGCTATTGAATATCACTACTTACGCCCGGCGTGCATGCGCAAATTCAACCAGTTGCCATTTGCCAGCAATACGTCGAACAGCTGTTTCCTAACACTCGCGGGTATATCTCATAATTTCTCAAAATTAGATTAGGTTAGGTAAGATTAGATTAGATTTGAAAAAGGAGCTGGCTGATTGTCTAATTTGACTTAGAGCTCCTTATCCAGCTTTGTCTTTTGTATCAGACTCCATAGCCTTGATAAGGACTCCTTGGTATACCTGCCCTTGGTTTCTCTTCGCCAAGTAGTTAGAACCTCAGTGTGGCTAGGCCTTCGCAATGGCACAGCACATGTACTGAGGTTTCCTCTTCCTCTTGACAGAATCTGCATGTTGCATCCTCTGCCAGGCCCATTAGACTCATGTCTATTAAGCTTACAATGTCCAGTTAGAAGACCTACCATTATCCTAATGGCCTTTCTATTTTGGCATAGTAGGTCTTCCGCGAATTTGGCCGATCGTTCTTTAATGAACTTTTTGGCCTGTACCTGTTGTGGAAAATTTTTCCACCACTCTAAAGATTCATTTTGTACCCATGCGTTAATGGATGTTCGTATGCGTGGCTTAGCCACACCGCAAAAGGGTTTGGGTCCTATGAGGGCCTTAGATGCGCCTTCCCGGGCCAGTTCATCAGCCTTGTCCTGTGCCCATCGTGTCCTGGTACCCATGCCACGGTCACTTTATTCTGACTTCCTAGGTCTGTAAGGGCATTTATACAATCCCATACTAGTCTTGAGTCGACCTGCATGGAATCGAATGCCTTTAGCGCTGCTTGGCTATCGGAAAAAATGGCAATTGACTGGTTTACAGTTCCTTGCCTCATTATTTCCTTTGCAAACCACTGTATAGCGGCTTATACCGTAAATCCCTGCTCCCACTCCCTGTTCTGTCTTGGAGCCGTCCGTATACCAGATCGTTTGCGCCGATATTGGAGGACCGTTTTTCCAGTCCTCTCTGTCTGGTATTTTGATTTGAAATTTTTTGTAGAAGTTATACTTCGAGACCATAGTGTCCTTGGGCATTCCCAAAATGGAATCTGCCTTCAGCTCTGAGTATAACTTTATAATATAATCTAATCTAGGTTAGGTTAATAACTATTTTAATTATAAACCAATAATTAGACTTGCTGGTGTAGGTACATAGCCATAGGTTAAAAAATTATTCATAGAAATATTTACTAAAAATCATGTAACATATTGTTTGGTGATTATTTAAAATTTATAATTTCTTGATAAATTAAAGTAACTTTATATACAATAACAAAGGAATGATTTTACTGTTTTTCAAACAAAAGTTTATCCAGAACATAAAAACAAAAAATGATTTTAAGGTAAGAGCTTGGATATATTTTAATTATAAAGCAATAATTAAGGTTGTTAAACCTAGTTATAACCTAAAAGAATTTCCATAGAAATACTTGTTAAGAATCTGGTAACATATTATTTAGTGGTTATTTTAAGGTCGCTATAATTTCTTGACAAATTAAAATAATTTCTTATGTGATGACAAAGGAGTGAATTCATTTTTAACAAAAGTTTTTCCAGAAAATAAACACAAACTACCAGACCATCTCACTTCACAACGTAACTATTAAAAATGAGTGACAAATTAACGTGTAGTAGGTAGTAAGAAAAAATGTGGCAGCGGCACTTTTAATTAAATATACAAAACGTTAATTATACAATAATTGTTTTATTGCGCCTAAGCTCACTAGCGAGCTTTTATGTGCATACTACACCCTAATTAATACATAAGTTAAGAAAATTTATTTTACATTGATGACAACCACAGAAACAAAAAAATTATATAAATAAAATATGAAACATAATTTGTTTAATACAAATTCTACACAACCATAAAAGAATACATTATTCTCAACTCCAATCAATAAATAAATTATTAACCATCTACTAATGTTTACCTACTAACTAGAACACTTGTACTATGTGCGCGCCCGGCACAAGTAGTGATATTCAGGAGCTAGACGCTAGTGTCACTGTAGAAGTACTCACTACCGAGAGTCAATTTGACGCGACAAGAATTTATTTTTAGAAGGGCGCCAGCCGCGTTCTGTCCCGTTCTTCTACTCTCAAACGGGGTTCGAGATAAGATATAACTCGGCAGACAAGTAACAGGTCAAGGTTGCACTACCTCAGATCATTAACGACGCTCTCTCTGTCGGGATATTACTTATTTACTGGTAATAATGCGTCTTACGCCTAAGAAGTTTTGTAATTTTTGCAAATAAAATCCCTATCAGAGATGTCTGTCTGACGGGATTAAAATTTGACGTGATTTTTATTTGTTTACGCAGTAATAATAAATTTAAGGATTTTTGTGATTTTTGCATAAAAAAATCCCTATCGGAGATTTTTCTCTGACGGTATTAAAATTTGACGTGATTGTTATTTGTTTACCTACCAATAACGGATTCTACACTTAATGATTCCTGAAAAATCGCATAAAAAATTCCTATCGAGCTCCCGTAAGGCGACCAGAACACTGAGTTTCAGACTTGCGGAGTCATGAGACTCCGATTAACTCAGTTGTTTCGGCCTTCCAAACGAAAACTCAAGCGATTAAGACTAGCAACAAGTCCTGATAATAAAATGCAATTGGTTCAAAGAATATATAATGTGAAAGAATCACGCCTCCCCAACTAAGGCAAGTTAATTTCAACCATACAAATGAGAGCGTGCGCTAACAATCGATTTGGTAGAAAAGATTAATTTAACTTCCCCAGAATTTAAAGCAAGCTTTTTAAAAACTTTATAAGTTTTAGTGATTATGGTAATTATGGCTGACTGAAAATAATATAAAAATATTTTACCAAAAGATTTTGATTCGCTTAAAAGTTCGTGATTATATCATTCACTAACTCCGGAGTTCGACTAATACATGAGTTTAATAGCGTTCGGCCAGCCTTACGACGTACTAGTCCCCATGCAGGTTCTATAAAGGAAAAACCGCTGCCCAAGGAATCACGACTTCCACATCCAGATTCTATATCCAAGTCACTCACAACGAAAAAACTTTGTATGTGGAAATAATTGCTTATGGAACTTTAATTATATAATATTTGAAATCCTCTACCCCAAAAACCTATAAAACAATACCCCACATCGGTAGTGGGGTGGGGGTGGTGATAGGGGGGTGGTAGTGGGAGGTTGATGAAGTAAAACAATATTTTGAGGTTTCTGGTTCTTGTACACATACTGAATCACAAATTTTTTTCATCCCCTTTAATAATGGTGGGGGTGGTAATGGGGGTGGCTATTTCCAAAAATTAGTTTGATACCGTAGCTTCTCTTGTATATACTAAATACCAATTTTCTGGACTCTTACCTGTTTGATTTAGCTATTTACCTCAAATTTACCCCAATTTACCCCCCAACCCTTCCACGGAACCAGATGAAAATATAATCTAGTAACAGATCTCGTTAAAGTACATATGTGTACCAAATTTCAAGTCAATATCTTAAACGGTTCCAGAGTAAACGTGCGCACAAAAAAAGTTACAGACAGACCGAAATTTTTTTTTCGCTCAAACTTAAAATCTCGCCGTTTCATGACATGCTAAGCCTATTTGAACAATAAAAATTTTTAAAAATTTTTTTGTCGTTATTATACTTCCACTGGATGTGGAAGTAAAATGACATGACTCGTCTCCGAGCGACTTTTTGTCAAAATGGATTTTTGAGTCATTTATGCGCAAGGCAGTTTTCTCTATAACTTCATTATTTGCAAAGCCCTGCATTTGGCTTTCCTACCATCGCTTTGTATTGGCCATCCAACGCAGTCGTCCAAATTATGAGTCGTTGAGTGAATCCAAACTTGTTTTATGGGAGAAACTGGCCATTTTCACTGATTTTTTGCCAATATGTCTATAGACGCTACGCGCCTTCGCCACATTTGTAGATTTCACTCTTTTTGATATGTAACATAGTTAAAATTTTATATTCAGTCTTTCGAATGATATATATAATGACTGTATCTCCATGGTCGTTGTCTTTGGTGGAGAAATAAAAAAAGTTAAAAATAATTTCGTAAAAGTATATGGTTTATTTTTCCTTGATCAAAGATTATACTTTTATTTTTGGTTCATTTTTCCATGACCACCATATACTTTCACTCTCAAGGCCTGGACCAAAACATATTTTTCTAAATGAATATTCGAATTTTCACCTGGTTGTGCCTAATGTCTTAACGAAATCATAACGGTCCTTTTGGGTTAGTTTATGGCTTTGAAGCCCTTCAGACTTGCATGCTATGATCGAAAATGCCGTTAAATTAATTTTTTTACCCAAGTCGAATTTTTATTTTGGCTTCGACTTAGGTCGATTCCGGGAGGTTCTACAACATCACCACATAGTGTGACGTAATAACTAGTCCAATGGAGTAGTTCAGTACTAGACAATTACCTTCTGGATTTGTTTCGAAAAAAATAGCAGAGGACTGATATTTTGTTTGCACTTCTATTAGTACTTTTAATCAAAGCTCCTAGCTCTACCGTTATAAAAAACAAGAATCTCTACAAAACATGGTTTGTATATTATTACTAGCTGACCCAGCAAACGTTGTTTTGCCATATAAATTATAAATTTTTGTCCAAAAAATAAAAATAAAATTTCTGGATAGGGCCACCCTTATCAACTAGGGGTATAAAAAATAGCCTACGACCTATTCTCAGACCTACCAAATATACACCAAAAATTTCATAAAAATCGGTCAAGCCGTTTCGGAGGAGTTCGATAACAAACACTGTGACACGAGATTTTTATATATTAGATTTAAAAACACATGTTATAAACTTGAATGAACTTCGCAATACACGTCCATGTTCACTGGATTAATTGCAGTGATTTACTTTTTTGCTTTGTCTGTTTATCTGTAAAGCGAACTAACAGCCCTCTGGTAATTTGATATCTTCAGACTTTCAGAGTATAGAGCAGATTCGTTTAATTGCAATTGTTGTTGCATCTGCATTTAAATCATCAGCTTCTGTATGTAACTGAAGATGTTTTTTATGTAAACTGAAAAGGTATAGTCAATTCATATGCAGCTGAATTTTTACAGACACTTACCTCTACTTTTGTAATAATAATCAGGGAGGAATTTAATACGTTTTGTCTGTGTGCACATTTCAAGGTAAATTACGCCAAACTGGTTAATTGTTTGAGATTTAATTTCAGGAGTAGTCCGGTGATATTAGGAAAATGTTTCGGAATGTTTTGGGACTAGCCAAAAATTAGTCCCCCCCCCCTACAGAATTTCCTCAGGAATCCGAAAAAAATTGTGTTGACCACTCAAAATGACGGCTTTAATTGTTATTTAACTTTTGTATGTGATAACATACACTCAGTTAAATTTTCAAGTAAAAATATTTTCAAATTCCGCCGTAATCGCAAAAAGGTGAATTCTTCATATCTCGGCTCCAAAGCATCGGAGCACATTTTTTTTTTAATTCGTGTTTTTTTATGACAATTAAAATGCCGTTGGTTGTAATACATTTTTTTCAAGATCCACTGAGATATTTACATTTGTTTAAGTTGCAAAATTGATTTTTGTGTAAAAAAGTCCCAAATTAAAATTTGTTTGCAACATTCTTTTTGATTATGTAAATGTACGTCAAATACAATGTATTTACTGAAACAGAACTGCAAAATATTTATTTGATCTTTAACATTACTATAACAGTATGAATTTTTTTATAAATGAATTGCAAAAAAAGTAATTAATATTTTGCAACTCAACTGGACAAAGTGCATTTTATTAAGGGTAAAAATATGTACTATTTCTCATAATATCGTTAGCATACAGATTTTATATTTGTTTCTACAGTACTTCAAAGTTCGAGGATCGAAAACTTCAATTTTTTGTTTTTTGCCATAAAATGTTATTAACAATCAAAGATTCGCTCGAAATTGACGAGTCGAACGTTTTTCTACGGCCTTTAGAAGCGAAGATATAAGCAAAAAACTAAGTTGCAAAATTAATTTTGTTTACAAGAAGTTAAATAACAATAATTAAAGCCGCCGTTTTGAGTGGTCAACACTATTTTTTTTCGGATTCCTGAGGAAATTCTGCATGGGGTAGACTAATTTTTGGCTAGTCCCAAAACTTCCCGAAAAATCGTTATTTTTGAAGCTAAAATCACCTGAGTTGCTTTTGTTAAGTTTTACGGAGTTTTGGAATTTTCAGAGAATTCCCGGTTTCTTTATTCAACTAACAATTTAAATTCAATTAAGTTCAATAAAGATATTTTAACAGTGTCGTTGATTCGCAGTGTAACAGACGTGACTAATATTTACTTAGCGGTTCTTATAACCAAATTTTGTCAAATTATAATAAAGGTATTTAACCTCACACGAGAAAATTTATCACGAGCCGAGAATTGTTAATTTTTGGCATCAATTAAAAATTTTCTATGTTCTCGTGTCGTCAATTTTATTTTTGAAATTTATTTTTGGATTCTCAAGAGATATGGAAAAACATTTTGAAATAAAATCCGCCTAAAAAAGTTAACCAAGTTAATTTTTTTCGTTGTTCTCTGTCAGTATCTCTGAATATACTGCTCGCTAACAAACAATAAGAAATTGTTCCCAACAAAATTTTAAAAACTGGAAAAAATACTTTGTCAATTTGTTTATTTGCAAAAAATAAAAACTATTAAATATGACCCATTAACAACAACTGAAATTAACTATACTATATTGTGTCACAAGGGCAGAAAATGAGCTAAGTAGCCCGCGGATCAAGTGCGGATATAGTGGGGGGGATAATTACCCCCCCCCCCCCCAAGATTCTGTAAACCATTAACTTTCGTTTTAAAATTTCATAGTTTTTATCATTTTATTTTATATTTTTGAATTTATATTCTATTTAGTTGTGTTTATAAATGTTTTCTTCTATACTAGAATTTTTTTTGTGATTTTCTCCCCCCGTTCATCAATTTTAATTTTCGAGGAAAAACATTTTTGTTATTTTCAGCACGCGGCTGTGTTACCCCCCAAGCTCAAGGCCCAGATCCGTCCTTGCCGCGGATATTACCTGTCCGAGCGAGCGAAGCGAGGCCAGCTGATAGCTAAGGCCTGCTCTGCATGTGTGACATACAACTGTTTTTCGCCTAGCATTAAACAAAAAAGAGGAAAAATATAACAAAAATCTCGTGTCTGTTTTAATTCCAAACTTTGGTTTTAACTGACGTTTAATGAAAAATTATGTGAAACGTCAAAGTTTGCAAATGGCAGTCAAAGGTGTCTAGATTGCGAAAAACTACAAAATCGTGTTTTTATAAGTTTTTCGTCATACCTCCCTCGTAAGTATACTCTAATTCCATTGTTTTGTCGATCGTAAGTAACGCTTTACGTATGAAATTCTTGTTGCCATTGGCAACGGGGTCGTTATTTTTCATAACGTACCATGGGCGAATCTGGACCTTGAGCTGGGGGTAACACAGCCGCGTGCTGAAAATAACAAATTTTTTTTTTCTCGAAAATTAAAAGTGATGAGCGGGAGAGGGGAGAAAATCACAAAAGAAAATTTATAAACACAACTAAATAGAATATATATTGAAAAATGTAAAATAAAATAATAAAAATGATGAAATTTTAAAACGAAAGTTGGCAGTTTACAGAATCTTGGGGGGGGGGTAATTACCACGTTATTATTAAAATTATATAACAATAATCATATACCAAAAAAGGGTGAAAGGAAATTATTAAAAACTATTTTATTCATTCCTTAGGCCTAAGAACCGCTGCCTAAGGAATCACTACTTTCACATCCAGATTTTCTATGTATGTGGAAACAATTGTTTATGGAACTTTAATAATATAGTGAAATCGCATACCCCAGAAACCCATAAAACGATATGACATATCGGTGGTGGGGTTGGGGGTGGATGAAGTAAAAAAAAAATTGAGTCTTTTGGTTCTTGTACAGACAATAAATCACAATTTTCTTTTTTTCACCCCTTTAATAGCGGGGTGGAGCTGGGGTAGTAATGGGGGTGACTAATGCCAACATTTTTTTTGAGACCTCGTATATATATATATACTGTATACCAAATTTATGGACTTTCACTTGTTTGATTTACTTACTTACCTCCATTTATCCCAATTTACCCCCAAACCTTTCAACGGAATAACATCAAAATATAATCTAGTTCTAGTCTCGTTAAAATACATACCAAATTTCAAGTCAATATCTTAAACAGTTCCAGAGTAATCGTGCGCACAAAAAAGTTATGTACAGACCGACAGACATTTTTTTGCTCAGACTTAAAATCTCGACGTTTCATGACATTCTAAGCCTATTTGAACAGTAAAAATTTTCAAAATTGTTTTTTGCGTTGCTATACTTCCACTGGATGTGAAAGTAAATAAGAAAATGCGTTGATACGACTGATAGTTTATCAACTTTTTTATTAAGAGACTGTGCATCTGTCTTTTTCTTACGATCCATTATTTTTTATTTAGCCCTTCAAACCATTAATTTACCCAAAGGACTCAATAATAAAATTGTCCTATTTTCAAAGAAGGTGATAAAACTGTTATTGAAAACTACAACCAACAGTTGCTTTGTGTAATTTTGGTAAACTTTTTGGCGCAGTGCTTACGATGTCAGGCTTGCTACCACGGAGTCCCGGGTTCGAATCCTGGGAATAGTTGCTGTGTTACTGTCTGTATGTGCGTCCTGGTCGAGTGGTGGAGTAGCAATAGCTAAACTATACCAGGACGGTAATATAAATAAGGCGTTTAAAAAAAAATTGTATTATAAGATACTCTTTTCATGTTAAATCTCAAACTTTCTATTTGTCAACACGGGTTTATCTATAACTAATTTCGCAATGTTACTCATTTTATTGCGAATACACTGGATCATGGTGGTCTAGTAAATGTAATTTATACAGACTTGTCAAACGCATTTAACAGACTCGATTATGGGCTTCTACTGCGAGAATTGTCAAAATGCGGATTTTCCTCAGATTTTTCATCAACTTTGAATTCTATCTTGGTTAATGAAAATTAAGCTTGCAATATCTCGGCATTTCATCTATTTATGTGTTAGCAACATCAGGAGTTTCACAGGGTTCCGTTCTAGGACCACTGTTATTTACTCTGTTTATCAGCGATATATTGGCAGGGTCATTCAAAGTAATGTTCTTCTATATGCTGATGATCTTAAATTGTTTGCATCTTCCAATTCTGATGAAAATTGTCGTCATGTACAACATGATCCCTCAAAAATTAATTTATGGCGTAAATCTAATAGATTACCTTTAAAATGTATTAAAATTTAATACCGTGACATAAAGAAAACTAATCCGATACATTTTTCATGTAAAGTAAATAATGAAACAGTTAACAGATGCAGCCAATTTAGAGATCTCGAAGTTATTTCTTATTTAACATTACCCTTTTGCAAATATAATAATATATTATTCAACGAGCGTGCAACACTATACTTTTTCTGCGACTACTCAATAGAAAGTTGCACTTTGATTGCCGAAAATAATAATTGTGAAAAATGGCGACATTTTTATGAGAAAAATGCGACGACGAACATAGTATCTGTCATAACTTTTTATTTTTTAAGCAGAAGAAAAAATATAGAAACGACTTGTAGCTTAATCGATAATATTTAATTTGGTTTCTTAACATTTTTGGAGCAAGTGCCATAGTTTTTGAGATATTTAACTTTTAAAGTAATATTTTGGCTTAAAACCGTTTGGCGCCATTTTTAAACCTCTATATATTAAAAAAAAAGGCGAATCACGAAATCAGATCTTTTTTAATACTTGAGTTAAAGGGCCAATCGTTATGGAAAGAGGGAGAATTGCATTTGATGCACATCGTGAATTGGCACCAACGAAATCGAAAATTCAAGCCCACAGAAGCGTACGAAAAGTGACCTTTTTTACTTTCGACGAAATCGATAGCCTACTTATTATTATTAATAAAACTAGTTGTATTTTTTGTACCGGTAATTTTATCATCACTTGAAATCATTCTTTCACAACAAACTTGTGCAAAAACCTAATAGAAATTTTAAAATTTTAAAAAAAATTACATGTGACAGTTTGAATTGAGTTATGATATACGTGATGTTTTTGAACTTTAAATCGTCTCTTGTGATTACCCCACAAAAACTGTTGAGTAATGAATATGAACTATTGTGATTGAGTAATGTTATTACCCATGCCCGTGAGTAATGCGCTCTATTACTTGTTCAAAAACGTATTAGTAATTAATGAATTATTGAATAGTCGTAGAAAAATAGCATTACTGGTAAAGCTTACTAGGCTTTTTAAGGACTGTAACGAAGCATTCTTTAAATATCTGCTCCATTACTAGGATTCCGGATTTACACACGATACCAATGTGCACACGGCACGCAAATCTACCCAGCCCCCGTCTAGAGGCAAGGATTTGCACACGACACTAAACTATACGCAGTTCTACGTCACCAGTAAGCGAGGATTCTCGGATATAAAAGCCCAGCCCCAAACCAACATAATTCAGAGTGTGAACAACTCTGACAATCTGTCTACAGCGTGCTGAGCTGAACATATTACAGTTTTGTACATCTCTCGACGCAAACACGAAGGAACGAATGCAATCTGACCCTGGGAATCCTGCAGCGTGTTGAGCTCGAGTCGTTAGTCATTCCCCGACGCCGTTTCGCCGCCAAAACCAGAGCGAATGAGCCTGACCTGGAGACCTCCTACAGCGTGTTGAGCTGGGAAACTTTTTGAGTCGACGATATTCACCCGACGCCCGATGCCACTCCAGTAGCAACAGCAAACGTCGCATCGCAATCGTTACACACACTCTCTCTCTCTCTCTCTCTCTCTCTCTCAGATAATAGAAAATGTTGTGCTAAGAACCGTAAAAGATACGGATATATAATCTATACCTGTATGTTATGTAACACTGCCTGTTTGAAGAAGTAAATAAATTGTTTATATTTTTATTGGGCTGTCTTATTAACTAATCTGGACCCTTATTAATCTCCGAACCAGCTACCCAACAACAAACCGTTACAGGACTTATCCACACTTTCTTTTCTGTTTATGGTTTTTATGAGGCTAAAATTAGATTATTATATTGAACGTATATTACTTTACTGAACATTTATATATTTTTTTCCGAATATTAGTCCAGTCAACGGAGCGCTAAAATTACCAAAATGTCTAATTTGAGTGCTAATGAATGGATTTTGATGAAACCTTGTGTAATGTGTTTGTAATGACGTTAATAAAAAAGTTGAAAAAAGATTAGAATAGGAAATAATCGGATGGGCTGGAAAACACCCCTTTTATTACGGGTTCCGTAACTTGTAGAATTGGATCAAAAATTAAAAAAAACAATATATTTACCTTTTTTTGGTCCAAAATAAGATGTTTTTACTCTTGTGAATTTTTTCGAAAAATGCATATTTTTCGAGATATGGCCACTCGAAAATTCCTAAAAATGGGGGAGGGGAAATGTAAAAAAATGTGAAAAAATTCAGCTGAATGTATCATCGAAATAAAAGACTTTTTTTATTTGCAACTTTTCTGTAAAGTGCGTTTTCACTGAGTTTTTCCGGAAAAACATGAAAAACTTCCCCTTTCTTTGAAATTGTAGTGCTTTAAAAACATATAATTTAAGACTTATGCATTGAGGCCTTCTAAACATTTTTTGTCTCTTGGAATTTTTTTGTAACTTGCTAATTTTCCGAGTTACAGGCAGTTTTTCACGATAAATAATGTACTACATTTTTGGCACATTAATACATCAAAATTCGAAAAATGAGCGTGATTTTATATATATTATTATAAAAAAATATGAAACTTAGATAGTTAAAGGTTCAATATAATTTTTAAATTGAAAATGAGAAAAAAATGTAGTACATTATTTATCGTGAAAAACTGCCTGTAACTCGGAAAATTAGCAAGTTATAAAAAAATTCCAAGAGACAAAAAATGTTTAGAAGGCCTCGATGCATACGTCTGAATTTTCTCAAATTTTTAAATTACATATTTTTAAAGCGTTACAATTTCAAAGACGGGAGTAATTTTTCATGTTTTTCCAGAAAAACTCGGTGAAAACGCACTTTACAGAAAAGTTGCAAATAAAAAACTCTTGTATTTCGATGATACATTCACCTGATTTTTTTCAGATTTTCTTGTAACTTTTACATTTCCCCTCTCCAACTTTTAGGAATTTTCGATTGGCCATATCTAGAAAAATATGCATTTTTCGAAAAAAAATCGAAACATCAAATATATCTTATTTTATACGGTGACCAAACAACATTGCAATGTTTTACTGAACAAATATTGTTTGTACAGAACATACTTTGTTTTACTCAACGCTTATTTTTTTACCTGTTCACCTATGATTTACACTAAACTAAACAGGTATTACTTAACTCATTATTTTACTGAACACCTATTATAATTACTAAGCATTTAAAATTGTTATTGAGCGTTTATTTTTTTTATTACGCATTTATCATTTTTACTTACCATCTATTATCTTACTGAACTTTTATTACTTTTACTGGTAATTTATTATTTTTACTTAGCTGATATACTTTATGTTTAACAGAATACTATACATTTAATTACTGCCTCATTATCTTTATGTATTTTCTCCAGTTATTTAATGAAAGCGAAGTCGATGTATGTACCTACTGTGTATTAAAATTAACAAGCATAACAGTAGACCAAAAACAGATTGATCTAACTTCATCAAACAATTTTCAGGGGTAGGAAATGAAAATTCGTCTTTTTGTAACAATCACTGCCCAAATGTTAGAAAGAGTGGCTAGAGAAAGAACAGCAGAACTCAAATTTATTGAAGTTGAAGCAATGCATTTTGAAAAATGTCTATAATTTTGTTATTTCCCTTTATTATAAATAATTATTAACAAATTCTATCATCTTAGTTTACGTTTTTTTAGCAATAACAATAATTTATGAGTGTTACCTGATCACGGCGCGCTTCTAAATACAATGTATACCTTTCTTTAAATAATTAGTGGAAGAAAATAGCACCTACATAAAAAAATCGAATCATTTCAAAGTAAACGAGTATCGATATTAAATGTACTACACATTAATAGTGGAGTCAAATTAGGACTAAAATACAACTTGATGTAAAAAAACCGCTGCCCAAGGAATCGCTACTTCCACAACCAGATTTTCTATCCAAGTCACTCACAACGAAAAAATTTTGTATGTGGAAATAATTGTTTATGGAACTTTAATAATATAATATTTGAAATCCTCTACTCCAAAAACCCATAAAACGATACCCCACGTCGGTAGTGGAGTGGAAGTGGCAATGGGGGGGTGGTATTGGGGATGAATGAAGTAAAAAAATATTTTGAGGTTTCTGATTCTTGTACACATACTAAATCACAATTTTTTTCATCAACTTTAATAATTGGGTGGGGGAGGTAATGGAGGTGGCTAATGCCAATTTTTTTTTTTGAGATCTCAGTTTCTCTTGTAAATACTAAATACCAATTTTATGGACTCTTACCAGCTTGATTTACGAATTTACCCCAAATTTACCCCCCATCCCTTCGGTGGAACAAGATGAAAATATAATCTAGTTCCAGATCTCGTTAAAGTACATACGTGTACCAAATTTCAAATCAATATCTTAAACGGTTCCAGAGAAAACGTGCGCACAAAAAAGTTACAGACAGACCGACAGACAGACAGACAGACAGACAGACAGAGAAATTTTTTTCTCGCTCAAACTTAAAATCTCGACGTTTCATGACATTCTATAGTACAGTACCTAGAGGTAAAAAATATGCAAAACTTCGGAATAATGTCATATTAAACGGATTTCGTTCATTTTTGGCAGTATAATATTTGGCAGTATAACAGTAAATGCTTCACAGAAAAGTTTCTATATTCGTACGGGGGTTTGCTAATTTATAGGGTGGACGCCACCCCCTCTCAGGGGATGGCACTTAAAAAAATATATATTTATTGAATCTGAAATAGAATCACCCCCAGGGGTGAAGTATTAACTCTCTAGGACCTTGGGGAAAAGTTTAGCAACGAATGATGTTCATTGTAATTACTGTCGCCTTACGACATCTAAAAAACGACGTACTGAACCAGACAGAATATATCACAGAATGGTGATTGTACCACGAAGGGTAGCCACCCTTTTGTCCTCTAAAAAAAAATTATATTTTTTTTCCGATGGTTAAAATGATCATAAAATGACCTTATTTTTTTGAGTAAGTTATCTCCACGCAAGCAATACTCGTGCCAAATTTCAAGGCGATCGGTTACGTAGAAACCGAGAAAAAAAATATAATAATTAAAGACATATTGTTTTTTTTCCACCTTCGTAGGGGTAGTAGCGGGTTAAAATTTTTACCGTGTAATATACTCTATAAACTGCATAATCTGGAAGCCATTTTAACTAAGTAAGTGCGGGGGCACATTTCCCTAACTTTTCCGGCTATACCCTTTGGAATGGTAATTCTCTAATGTCTATTATTTTGTCTTTGCTACTTGAAAATAATCCAAATCCACAATTGTTTAAAGATACTGTATAGAGGCCTGAATGGGGTCTTTAGCGATTTTGCTAGATATCCGAAAATCACCAAATAGGTCTAAATGTTATATTATGTTTTTACAAATCGGCCTTTAGTCGCTAGATAGCCTAGTGGGTAAGACAACTAGCACTTCTTATTCACCCATTATCATTACCATTACCGTTAGATGCGGACGTCTCGGGTTCAAATCCTGCTCGCGAAATATATTTTTTTTATTGTATCAGTAATATAAAAAGTTTTACCAACTTGTAAACATGAACATAAGGGTAGTTGTTCAAGTTAGGTTGGTTTACCATTTTCGTGACAAAAATTAAATAAGTTATAAAAAAATTGAAAATATGCATTATGTTCTCAAAGTCGCTTTATTCAATATTATTTTAACAATTGTAGCTTCAAATAGCAGAAACAAAATAATAAGCATTGGAGAATAACCAGCCCGAATTTCAAGAAGAAATATCGATTTGTTTATTTATGAGTGACCTAAACGTAAAAACTAACGTATCTCAGCTCCAAATGCAAGTAGAGCATTAATTTTTTCTTCAAAAGTTGGCTTTTTAATCTACTTTCATTATTCGTTTACCGTTTTTGATTTCATAAAAAAACACAAAGAGTTACTTGAATTTGTTTATAATTAAAATTTCGAAAACTATAAACAACCGCAATAAAATGGGTTTAAATTTTGAAAAAAAAAAATGTTTTTCTCCGTGATCTTGAAGTACTTATAGAATGCTACAATTTGAGCCATCGTACACATTTCGTGGTCTTAATGGCAGGATTTCACAAGGGTGCAAAGTTTTGGCAACAGTTGTATATTGGAACCGTTTTAGTAATCATTTTGACTTGAAATGTTAAGTAGTGATTGTACTTTATAAGAGCTATATTTTTCCAAAATGTCATTGAACATTACCCATTATTTTTGAAAGAACAGTGATTTGTTTAAAGACGCATAATTTTGCAATGTTCAATTTTTTTTTAAATAATAATAACAATTGGAATGGATTATAGTTTATGTACTTTTATTGTACAGCTCAAAACGAACATTTTCCTTCTTTTTATTGTTTTCCATAGGACTGATAGATTTCGAGATATTCAAAGAAAACTGATGGACAACATGGTCTAAAAAATTAAATTGTTTAAATAAACAATACGCCGACCTCGCAGAAACTGCAAAACTGAGCTATGAACTTAAGTTGACCCCCTGAACACGTTAAAACAGAAAAACTGCCCTGACCAGACAATTCACATTAAAATTTCCAATTTGACTCCACTATAAATGAAAGGTTAATGTTTTGAGCTTTACCAGAGTGCCATGGATACTTTCAAATGCTTTCAAATACCTTCTCGAAGTTTTCAAAATAAATAAAAAATTCAAAACGCTCCAACTTTTAACCGGAGGGTAAGATATAGGCGTTGAAAATATTTCTATCACGGGTAAAATCAAATTTGACAGATACGTAGGTAACGAAATAAAATAAAGCGAAAATCCAAAACACGACATTTTGAACAGAGGGTGAGATAGAAGAGTTGAAAGAGTTATATAGTCCAAGATGCACTTGGCCGTTTTTTTTTATATAAATGGAGTAACGGCCGATTTTATTCCAGAACTTTTCAAAAAAAAATTTCAAAAATAAAATTGCTATTCCACAATAATTCTTAAAAAAAAAGAAGTTTACTCCGTAAAAGTAGTCAGTGAAAATAAGTACCCATTTAATTTAGTAACATTCTAAAAAATGTAATTAGGTAACAATTGTTATAACTCCAAGTTTCATCAGTGAATTTTGTTAATTAAAGCAGAAATTATTCGAACTAATCAAAGGTATGTATTAAATAGTACGTAAACAATAATTAAAACCTCCATATTGCAACAATAGATATTTGCATAATAATAATCCATTACATAACGTAGAAATTCTATGAAAATTAAAATACTTTACTTTCAGATTTGAGAAATTTTATTCTAAACTAAGGATTTCTAAAATATTCGATTTACTAAATACAATTGAATGCCGTATTGGGCGTAATTTAGAAAATCACGAATAGTCACTTTCATTTTACAATAGCCTCACATTTACACTGAAACTATAACATCAAAGAAATGCTGCAACATTGTTTGCCTGATATTAAAATACCTGCATTCGTCAGTTTCAAACAATTAGTTAGGGTTCAGAGGGGCGAAAAGCGATAATTGAAAAAAAAAATTATTGCCAATTTCAAATAGTTTCATTTCAAACTCCCACCGTTGTAATTCCAAAACTATTAAAGATATGATTTTTTTCTGGATACCAATTTATTAACTCTCTAACAGCATCAATAAAATTGAAAAAATGTGAACTTTCATAGTAAAAAATAATTCTAGACGTTCGCACCATATGCACAGGTAATTGCATACCCCGCTGGGTGTGTGCTTTATTCTTGCTCAGCGCGCCAGCGCTTAGTTTCTCTAATAAAAGTCATTTTTAGTTGACCAATTCTCCCAATGGGGGACAAATTTTAATATCAGTAAAATAAGATTCTATTTTTATTAAAATACCCATTTTTATTATTAATTTCATTGAAATATGTTGAATTTGGCATAAAATTGAGTTTGAAAAAACGTCACTATTTAATTTAGAAGTTTGGACTTGCCAGTCCAGTCATGACGTCATGTCATTTATTTACGTTTAACGGAGCCGTGAATGCCGTGACAGAGTAAAGCGTTTTTAATGTTTATTCGGTCGTAAATGTGTGTAACTTTTGATTTTTAAGATGGATAAATCTGTAATGAAATAACTTAACTCTTCGAATTTCTTCGGCATTAAAGTAATCATTTGAGCGAATGAACTCCATCAGCATAAACGAATCAATATTAGGTAAATTGTCACTTTGTGCTTTCACAAAATCGCTTTCTGATATTGTAATGTTTAGAAAACACTTCTAAATTAATAATTGTTGTTTTACTTAATGTATATATTCGTTGAAACACCTTATAATAATCACAAAAGTTAGTAGCCATTATATGTGAGTAGAATACTATACTTTATCCATGACTATAAAATATTTTTGATTAAATTATTTACTGAAGAAATTTATGCGTCCCATTTATTTTTAACATTTTAATGTAAAATTATTGTAAATACCGTTGACGTTTAAGTTGAATTTGACAAGCCGTTCTTTTGACACAACGCCTACTCGATAAAATTTAAAAACAAAATTGTATGATAAAAAATGTGGATAGTTCGGAAAAGTACACCAATAGAACTGATTCTGAGAACGAATTAGCATTTTGGACAATTCTCCAATAAGTATACAGTTTTTTCGCTTTTTCTGGCCATAAATGCATAGAGGTGATTTCAGCAGCTTTGGTAATGTCTGGCTGTATCCATATATAGTTTCACTTTTTTTTTATTTCAGACAAGTAACAAACTTAAATGAACGAGATAAATATGACGCACAAATTTTGACGTTTCAAATCAATAACAAAAAACCGCTGCCCAAGGAATCACTACTTCCACATCCACATTTTTTATCCAAGTCACTCACAACGAAAACATTTTGTATGGAAATAATTGTTTATGGAACTTTAATAATATAATATTTGAAATCCTCTACCCCAAAAATCCATAAAACGATACCCCACATCGGTAGCGGGGTGGGGGTGGTGATAGGGGGTGGTAGTGGGGGTAGATGAAGTAAAAAAACGTTTTGAGGTGTCTGGTTCTTGTACACCCATTAAATCACATTTTTTTTTCATCCCCTTTAATAAGGAGTGGGGGTGGTAATGGGGGGTGGCTAATGCCAAAATTTTTTTTGAGAGCTTAGCTTCTCTTGTATATACTAAATTACAATTTTATGGACTCTCACCTGTTTGATTTACCTATTTTCCCCAAATTTACCCCAATTTACCCCCCAACCCTTCGACGGAACAAGATGAAAATATAATCTAGTTCTAGATCTCGTTAAAGTACATATGTGTACCAAATTTCAAGTCAATATCTCAAACGGTTCCAGAGTAAACGTGCGCACAAAGAAAGTTACAGACAGACAGACTGACAGACCGACAGACAGAAATTTTTTTTCGGTCAAATTTAAAATCTCGACGTTTCGTGACATTCTAAGCCTATTTGAAGAATAAAAGTTTTTTAAAATTTTTTTGTCGTTACTATACTTCCACTGGAATACAGTTTGTAGGCGCGTAGGTAAATGGTTTCAAAAACAATGTTGGATACTGCCGCGTGTTGCTAATACATGATGCTTTGAAATAAACTTACTAATGTAGTTTTTGAGTGTTCATTAAAGTACCTCTTCGGCATGTACCATTTTAGTGCTTCTTAGAAAACTTAGAGAAACAACACTTGTCTTTTGGTTGCTGCAATTTTGATATTTTAAATTTTTAGTAAAAAGTCACTAACGTGATTTCTTATAAACAACTGAGTGTCCTCATTATTCACTGCAGGGAATAATGGATAGCATTATCCTTGAGGAAACACACACATAATGAGTACATTATTTAATAGTCGTGGACAAAAATACTTTTGGGTGTAAAACTGACATTCGCGTGTCCCCCCTATTCAACGTTTATAAGTCGTATGTACTGTACGTAGGATATTAATTAAATTATGATATTTAATAAACGTTTCACAAATACATTTTATAAGCTGTATGCAAGTAGAAAATTTGACATTTAATAAATATTTTATAATTGTGTTTAATATACAGGGTGATTCTTTTAAGGCGGCCATTAGAATATTTCCCACTTGCAGATGAGATAGAGATTTGAGATTTGGTACCCTACCATAGTCGACCATTGCGGATCCGAAAATATTAATTTCAAGATGTCGGCACTTCCGGAAATACCGGAAGTCGATACCAACTTGCTTACTTTAAATGGAACACCCTATATATTTTCGACTTTTCAAAATTATCATAAAATTCTGAGTCAAAACATGTAGCACACCCTATACCTAAACCGAGCAGTTTCGGAGATATATGACATTTTATAAAAAATTTGACAGGTGCAACGGTTTGCAAGAACCGTTATAACTTTCTTTGTGTAGGAGATCCTTATTTGCTCTTTGGTAAGTAGAAAGAACATAAGATGAGCTACTCTCTGCAAAAAAAAATAGATTCCAAAATAGTATACCAAGTGTTTTATTTTTCTCGTTACATTTTGTCAAATTCAAACCTCAAAAACTTTTTTATTTCAAACGGAACACTCTGTATTTTTTTACATCAAATTATGTTAAATTAAATTCCCCTTTTTCTAGTATAAGCATTGTAGGGGTTAAAGTTACAACTTTTCGAAATATTGGCGATTTTCTTAAATGTCCAAGAGTTTTTAGTAGAAATTGTTATCAACTTACCCATGATTAGAAACAATCATTAATGTCAGTCATTCTCTTTTGTTAAAAAATGCCAGCATGTTTAAATTACACCCAAGAAGACTTTTAGATTTGTTTATTATTTATGGAGAATGTGATAAAGTAATAATACCAAGAACATGTAACACATTTGCTAATCGATACCCACTTTATTGTTTCAATTGTTTCATAGGCTCCTACGTTTTTTTGGATAAATTATAATTTTCAACAAAAACTTGCGATTCAAAGTACATGTGTTAGATATAGGACATGCTGATATAAGCGCACCTGAAAATTTAATTCTACATCGATTGTCATAAAAAAATTTAGCACGTGCCATTTGACAGAGCCAAATATTCTAAAATTATCCAATATGCGGTTTACAGTGGATGGTGGACGGTTTTTGTTCTTGTGGGTATCGAGTAGCAAATGTGTTACATGTTCTTGGTATTACTTTATCACATTCTCCATAAATAATAAACAAACCTAAAAGTCTTCGTGGGTGTAATTTAAATGTGTTGGTGTTTTTTAACATAAAATTATGACTGACATTAATGATTGTTTCTAATCATGGGTAAGTTGATGGCAATTTTTATTAAAAATTTTTGGACATTTATGAGAATCGCCAATATTTCGAAAAGTTGTAATTTTAACCCCTACAATGCTTATACTAGAAAAAAGGGAATTTAATTTAACATAATTTGATGTAAAAAAATACAGGGTGTTCCATTTGAAATAAAAAAGTTTTTGAGGTTTGAATTTGACAAAATGTAACGTGAAAAATAAAACACTTGGTATGTTATTTTAGAATCTATTTTTTTTTGTAAAGAGTAGCTCATCTTGTGTTCTTTCTACGTACCAGAGAGCAAATAAGGATCTCCTACACGAAGAAAGTTATAACGGTTCTTGCAAACCGTTGCACCTGTCAAATTTTTTATAAAATGTCAAATATCTCCGAAACTGCTCGGTTTAGGTATAGGGTGTGCGACATGTTTTGACTCAGAATTTTATGATAATTTCGAAAAGTCGAAAATATATAGGGTGTTCCATTTAAAATAAGCAAGTTGGTATCGACTTCCAGTATTTCCGGAAGTGCCGCCACCTTGGAATTACCCACAATGGTCGACTATGGTAGGGTACCAAATCTCAAATCTCTATCTCATCTGCAAGTGGGAAATATTCTAATGGCCGCCTTAAAAGAATCACCCTGTATATATAATATATATCTAATATATGTTTCACGGATACCTTTGTTTTACCATTGTATATGACATTTTATAAACTACCCATAAAGTGTGTACGCAGTACCGGCTACCATAAATTATGCGAGCGAGTTATCCTCATCAGGGATAATCGCAGAGGTCAGAAGCCTCAGTGCAAATGAAAAGGCCTCGAGCTGGGGAACCGCCTTATTGATCACAGCACCACCATGCCAGGTAACGTGGTTAGGTTTGACCATGCTTAGGTATATGTCCCTCTCTAAAGTATCTGACATGATAAAAGTGATTCAAAGTAGATCAGCAACTTAAAACTAATCTATGTGGTACATCTTCCTGTATGAGATTGTACTTTTGTAAATCAATAACATAACAACTTTGGTTTACCTCTTAAATTAAATTTTAAATTCATTTAAAATTTTGGCAAAAGTATTCTTTAATTTTATGGATTACTTGAATTTTTAAGATGGATACCTACACTGTCCTTCTGTTAAATAAACTTATTTTTTTTAAATAAAAGTATTGTAGGGATACATTTTTTAACACTGTATATTACATTTTATAAATGTTTCAGAAATAATACGTTAATAAGCTGTTTGATTCGTTCATTGGTTTTGACATAATAATCCAAGCTGTCTTGAATGCCGTTGTTTATTAGTTTTTTTAGGGTCTCCAATATATATTTTTTGGAAAATCTCACGACTAACTGAGATACTTCCTTCAGATTGCATCAACTCTTCTTTCAATAATTTACAGGCATTCAATTTTTGTAGTGGTATAATGGTCCAGTGGCTAACGTTTTGAATTGCAATCCAAGGATCGTGTGTGAATTACAGACATGTTGGATGTTTTTTTAAACTTTTTTTTATATATTTCTTTATACTAACGAGTGTTTCACCAACAAAGTTGGTATCACAAAATTTAGAATGTCCAAAACTAACACTGCTTACTAAAAAACTGCGAAGAGTCTATAGAATGTGCCACAATTATATAAAAAGTTCAAGAAACTGGCGAAGAGTACAATTTTTACTCTAGTTATTATAGTAAAATCATTTTTAAACCACTGGAAATATATTTCACGCATTTTATACATTCTGATGTTTATTGGACTATTATTATAGTTAATGGACGATGTATTTTATACCAAAGATTAAAATTTATAGAAAATTTAGGTCAATGATATTACCAAAATAAAAGTAAAAGAAATACGTTTATTAGTGGTTTATGACCAACATACTTTATACAAATAAATTAATACATAACGGCAAATATGAAGTCTTTGCTAAATGTTGATTTAACGTATATGACGTACCTATATTGAAAGTTTATTTAAAACGTCTTTTAAATCAAGATTTTCTACCTTTAATGGAAATTTAGTAGATCATAAATATAATAAAAACGCAAAATCATACCGTGGTACATCATAAACGTATAATTATTATACCAAAACCATTTTTATGCCACTAGAACGTATATTTCACATATTTTATACGAGCCAGTGCTTATTGGGATACCATATGATATGATTTCTTTCTTAAGCATTAAAATCAAATCTTACATGTTTTTATGATATTACACTTATTAAAAAATAAAAAACATTAACTTACCAATCAGGACATTGCGTCTTTTAGCTACAATCTGAAAAAAAAACATGTATTTTAAAAATATAAAAATCAACATATGTATTTGTTTCAAAGTGTAGGGAGGGTGACGGTTAAGTAATTTCTAACATAGCAGAATAAAGAAAGATACAGGAAGTTGTATACTCTAAAATTAAAAAAAAAATTGAACAGCTTAAATGGGACAACCTGTATATTTTTGCATATTCGGATCCTGCTGGCCAAAATACATATGATCTAGCTCTCAAATAAAATTTTAATTTTCAAAAAATATGAGTTTTTTTTTTAATTTTAGCTTATTGTAAAAAAGCAATTATCAAATCGTTTCTTTTTTTAATTATAAATTAAGTACAAAGATAAGGTAGACATTATGCATATCATTTTTTTCGTAATTTAAAGATCTAATTAAACAACAGGTTATCCCATAGGAGTTCCATTTTAAAAAAAATAGTTTTCGTTGAAAACCAATATCGTTGAACTTAATGAAGAATAAATCGTGTTTAATATTAGTATCTGAAGAGATATTTTAAAGGTGCTTGCAGACCAATTTTGAACAATTTTGGCAAAATCGTCGCCTTCTATAATTAAAACTAAAAATTAAAAAATCTGTATTTTTTTTAATAAAAATAATATTTGATCATATGTATTTTGGTCACCAGGATCCAAATGTGCAAAAATATACAGGTTGTCCCATTTAAAAATTTGACTTTCATGTCAATTCCATCGAAACCGGAAGTCGGCCATTTTGGATCTTTACATCACATAATTGGAAATTTCATCCCATATCACGACACCAAATTTGAGAAAAATTCATTCGCCAATTCAAAAGTTACAAGTGTCCCTATCGGCTGAGACAACCGGTATACGTTTATTTAAGGGCCTGTCTCCAAAGTTACCGCATGCCTTATTGTCTCTGTCGCCTTCATATACAATATGAACCGTATCTTCTATCACTGTTTTGGATTTTCTACAACTGGAATATGCTCCAACGTACGCACCACAGAAAGTCGACGTCTATGTTCAGTCGCTTTCAAAAAGTGCAGCAAAAAAAACAACTGTTTACCTTGGCTATTGTGCATTTTGTTTGGATTTAGCTAATATACATATTATTTGAGGTGGTTAAATGTTGTGTTTGCCCAAAAATAATTATAACTTACCATTCCATAAGTAAGTATTCGAAGTATTATATGGCGAATGTAAACATAACCTATAATATCAACGTGTTTAAAAAAATATGATTTTATTAAGGCTTTTATTTTTGATTTGTTATTTATTGCAGGCGCAGTCGTACTGTAGTTATTGAAGTCTTTGGGGAATTGCATGATAGCTACTGTCCCTAGTTGGTACCAAATTTTAATCTTGCTTTCTTTATTAAATTATAGGTTCCCCACGCATGCTACCAAATGTATAAAGTGGCTGCATGCCTATTTCCTCACAGAACGTGATTTAAAGCCCTCCTACATGAGAGTTTGTTGAGAACATTTTTTTGACAGCGATTATGACAACATTCTATAGCCGATAAAAGTGTTACTTAAAACTTCTGTGCAAAAGCTATCCTTACATACCAGAAACATCAGTTATATCTGATCAACCCCAAATTTTGTTACAACCAACACCGCAGGAAGAAGCTGGTACTTTTTATATTTTTATATTACGACTAGATGATGCGACTTCGTCCGCGTGGAATTAAGAACATTGACATACTAACTTATGCCTACAAAGAAGTACTACATACTCACTGCGTACTCCTATAGTACTCACGTAGTACACTCAAGGTACCCATGGTACCCGGGGAAACCCACTGTGCATTCATTACACTCAAGGAAAACTTTCGGGCATCCATAGTACTCAGGGAAACCCATTGCGTATCCATTGTATTCGAGGAAATCCACTGCGCATCAATAGAACTCGGAGAAACCCACTGCGCATCCGTCGTACTCGAGGAAACCCATTGCGCATCCATGGTACTCGGAGAAATCCACTGCGCATCCAATGTACTCGAGGAAACCCACTGCGCATCCATTGCACTCAAGGAAACCCACTGCGTATCGCAATTTGATAACAATTCATTATTCTATTTTTGTGTCAGAGACAGTTAAAAGAAAAAATAATCATTTCACATGGGCGGGTATATGTCAAATTTCATGCTTAAAAACATCCCTCTTCCTGTTTACCCGTTCGGGGGGTCTCTTTTTGAAAACTGTCGAATACGTGTCTCCCTATTTTCTCAGAAGAGCTGGAATATCACGTTTCTGACTTACGCAATTTACCCTTTAGACTACCACCCCCTTTACACCCATTCATAAAGTGAAAATCGAAATTTCGTCTTACTCATGTCTAATAGATTCCAATAAAGAGTATTTCTGCCAAAGTTCATGCTTCTAGGTCTAACCGTTTCCGAAAAGCTCCCCGTTCACCCTTTCGGGGGGGTCTCTTTTTGAAAACCGTCGAATACGTGTCTTCTTCTTTCCTCAGAAGAGTCCATCGCCCGAATAACCACGTTTCTGACTTACCCGATTTCAAAAATATCCATCTACCACCTCGTTTTCACTCCTTCAAAAAGTGGAAATCGAAATTTCGTCTCACACGTATCTAATAGATTTCAACAAAAGATATATCTGCCAAATTTTACGCATCTAGATCTAACCATTTCCGAAAAAGCCTGAAATATTAACCCTCTTGGGGGTCGAATTTCGAAAAATCCCTTCTTTGGTTGCCTACGTTATTCGAGGAACCTCTATGCAAAATTTCTAAACCTAACGGTTTGAGCTGTGCGTTGATAGATCAGTCAGTAAGTCAGTCAGGGTATTCTTTTATATACACAGGGTGATTTTTTTTGGGCGTCTATTAGAAGTATATCGAGAAAGAAAAATGATCGATCTGAAAATTTGGCTATAGGCCTAACGGGGTAAGATCTATTTAACGAAAATATTTTCAAAATGGTGTAATTTCCGGTTATACCGGAAGTTGATCCCAACTTTGTTATTTTAAATGGAATGCCCCCATTTTCAATTTTTTTTTTTTAGATTTTGCAGTTAATTTAAAGAACATTTCGTTAAAGGTTTCCTATAGCTAAAATTAATATTTCCGGAGATATTAATTTTTTTCCTAAAATTTTGACAGAAAAGTTGTATAACATAAAAATTAATATCTCAGTAACAATAATTGATAACATGTTGATTTTTCTATGAGGATAAGACAAGGTATTGGAGTTACTCATCATGTAAGAAAATTATCGAAATATCCACTAAAAAGTTTCTAAAATTATTGACATATGTCGATCACACAAAAACAGCAAAAACTCATTTTTTTTAAATGGCATCATACCTAACTAAATGCATCATTCGATAGAGGAAAAAAATGCGCATCTAACCATGTATCATGTTCCTATACCCAAAATGTATGGTTCTTTAGATATTTGCGATTTTCGGTGTTATTAATGAAAATTGAAGAGTATCTTGAAGAGTGCCGTCTTCTAAAGAGTAGGCTTTGAGTGTTGACAAAAACAAAAAATGTAACAGATAGGTAATTTATGTTATTGTATTTCATTACACGTAGTTTGTGTTGTACTTATTTACTGTGGGGAAAATGGTAAACAATTACTCACACTCGGATATTTTGAATTTATTTAACATTCATGGACAGTGTGACAAAATAATTAGCAGAACATGCAGACAATTTAATGAAACGTATCCTGATTTACCATCAATGAATCCACAAAAGTTTAGAAGATTGCAAAGCAATTTTGTTAGATTTGGCAGTCGTCACGCAGAAAGAACACTAGCCAGACCTATAACATCAAATGAAAATAATGAAATTAACGTCTTGGCCTATTTCTATGCAAATCCCAATCATTCGATTCGTTCAGCGGCAGCGGATTTGGACATTTCCTACAGTTCCATTCGGAAGATTTTAGTGAATCATAAATTCCATAATTTTAAATTTACTACTGTGCAAGAACTTTATCCTGAAGATCCACAGCGAAGAACAGAATTTTGCGAAATGATATTATTCCGAACACAAGAAGACCCTCAATTTTTAGAAAAAATTATTTGGACTGATGTGGCAAAATTTTCAAAAGAAGGTATTTTCAATCGCAGAAATTCGCATTTTTGGGGCCATCAAAATCCTCGTGTTATGCGACCGAGGAATTTTCAGTATAAATTTAGTTTTAATGTGTTTTGTTTGTTAATGGGCAATAAATTGTGTTACCACATTTACGACGAAAATTTGAATGGACCAAGATATTTAGAAATTTTAAGAACTGTCGTAACGAACTTTTTAGACAATTTACCTGTTAATCAATACTTTTCATGCTGGTACCAACTCGATGGAGCTCCAAGTCATTGTTCCAGACCAGTTAGTAACGAATTGGATCAAATGTTCGATGACAGGTGGATAAGGCGTTTGGGTCCATAGATTTGGCCTGCCAGGTCTCCTGACTTGACCCCAATGGATTTTTACCTGTGGGGCCGTATAAAGAGTGAGGTCTATCGAACCCCGGTAACTAACCGAGAGGAACTGTTGGATAGAGTTCAAAGAGCATTTGAAGGTTTGGACCCAAATGAAATTCGGAGTGCTACTACACACTCAGTAAATAATAGGATTCTAAAATGTTTAGAGGTTAATGGAGAACACATTGAACAGTATAATTAATGTTTCGTTATAAATTTTTTATTATTAATAAATTATACAATTTTCATTTTTTAATTTCATTGATAAAATTAAAAAATCGCAAATATCTAAAGAACTATACATTTTGGGTATAGGAACATGATGCATGGTTAGATGCGCATTTTTTTCCTCTATCGAATGGTGCATTTAGTTAGGTATGGTGCCATTAAAAAAAAGGAGTTTTTGCTGTTTTTGTGTGGTCGATGTCAATAATTTTAGAAACTTTTTAGTGGATATTTCGATAATTTTCTTACATGATGAGTAACTCCAATACCTTGTCTTACCCTCATAAAAAAATCAACATGTTATCAATTATTGTTACTGAGATATTAATTTTTATGTTATACAACTTTTCTGTCAAAATTTTAGGAAAAAAAATTAATATCTCCGGAAATATTAATTTTGGCTATAGGAAACCTTCGACGAAATGTTCTTTAAATTAACTGCAGAATCTAAAAAAAAAAAAATTGAAAATGGGGCATTCCATTTAAAATAACAAAGTTGGGGTCAACTTCCGGTATAACCGGAAATGCCTAACCGGAAATGCCACCATTTTGAAAATATTTTCGTTAAATAGATCCTACCCAGTTAGGCCTATAGCCAAATTTTCAGATCGATATCATTTTTTTTTCTTGATATACTTCTAATAGACGCCAAAAACAATCACCCTGTATATATATATATATATATATATATATATATATATATATATAAAATGGGGCATTCCATTTAAAATAACAAAGTTGGGGTCAACTTCCGGTATAACCGGAAATGCCACCATTTTGAAAATATTTTCGTTAAATAGATCCTACCCAGTTAGGCCTATAGCCAAATTTTCAGATCGATATCATTTTTTTTTCTTGATATACTTCTAATAGACGCCAAAAACAATCACCCTGTATATATATATATATATATATATATATAGAATCATGGCATTTATCCTGTTAAAATTTAGCTTTATGAATTTTTGACTTTTTAGTTGATTATGGTGTTAGCGAAGAACTAGTGCATGAAGACAATTTGCAACAGAAATTTGTACACCATAAGAAGCATCCCTCTTTTGATGCCTGGTTTATTGGAGAGTTGTATTCAACTGATTTTAGCACACCAAGGAAAGCAAAGCGAAATTTGGAATTGATAAAAGACAGTTAGAAGTGAAAGACATTTACTTCAATAAAAGTTGTTCAATTTTCGTTATAGTGTTGGTAAATGTTTAAACTATTACAGGCCCACAAAAAAAAAAGCTGTCTGCGCCGGGGTACTGACCATACCTATCCCTTGTATTTTGAGCCGCTGAACACGAATCTGACCTTAGTTTTTCCCCAGGACGTCAGCAAATAAATATATAAATATTACGATTCAACAGACTTTTTTTGCTGTTAAAAAAAAAACCTGACGTATAGGGGAAAAATTAAGGTCAGATTCGTGTTCAGCGGGTCAAAATACAAGGGATAGGTATAGTCAATACCCCGGCGCAGACAACTTTTCTTTTTTGTGGGCCTGTGTTATTAGTCTATTTTTACATTTATTTGTAATATAATGTTTTAATATTTTTCATTATCCCTAGTATTTCACTTAGATCTAGTAAATTTTGTAGTAATTTTTATAGCGACTTGTGTAAATATTGTCTGTGCACAGTATATTAACACTCACTAATAAATATTATTATTAAAGTTGTTATATTGTTAATAATGTATGGCCCCGTCTTCCACCCGTTGTCGTGGCGAGGGTGCTCAAATTTTTCCTAGGGAGTTTTTCCTTGGAATTTGCGTCTTTCTTTTTACTTCCACATCCATAAAAATGGTATTTAGTATACACAAGAGAAGCTAAGGTCTCAAAAAAATTTTTGGCATTAGCCACCCCCATTACCACCCCCACCCCATTATTAAATAGGATGAAACAAAATGTGATTTAGGGTGTGTACAGGGTTATTCACTATATATTGACCCCCCCCCTTTATTTCTGTGGTTATTGAAAATAGAAAAAAAAGTTTCATATAAAAGCTGTAGGATCTTATCTATATTTTAATGAAACGTGATAAAAGAAACAATATCATGTATAGGTCACGTAATACGAAATAAATATATGTTTTTTTTAAATGGAACACTCTATATATTATTGCATTTTCGGGAAGCCCTTTTTCTTCTGATTTCAAATATATTACATTGTATAGGTCTATCTTAAATACTTTTTGACATATTTGACATTCAAAATTCAAATAAACTGCTTTATTGACAGATGATTGAGACATGCGTGTCAAAACACAAATGAAAGAAAAATAACAAGGTAAGCCACGAAAATAATTATTTTATTATTTATTCAATTTCGACATTTCAAACCGTCATTATTAACATTTATTTAATCAAAATGGGTTATAGTGAGGCTGAAAAGGTCGAAATATTTTCCCTTTATGTGAAAAATAATAAAAATAAGTGTGCCGCAAGAAGAGAATACTTTTTATTTTACTAGTGAATAAACAGCTATTTACGGTTGTTGCTGTGGTATGACGGTTTGAAATGTCAAAATTGAATAAACAATAAAATAATTATTTTCGTGGCCTACCTTGTTATTTTTGTTTCACTTGTGTTTTGACAGGCATGGCTCAATCATCTTGCAATAAAGCAGCTTATTTGCATTTTGAATGTCAAATGTGTCAAAAAGTATTTAAAAGTATTTTGCTTATAGTCGCTCCCCATCCTGCAGTGTTAAATGCGTTCCTGATATCAAGGGTGACGATTAAGCACATTCTCTTTGCCTCCATGGCTTCTCTTGCCTTGCTCGTGATGCGGGTCACAGCATCCACCGTCGACATTCCTCTGCGGAATCCGAACTGGTAGTTCGACAAGCCATCCCTCCGGTCAATTTCTAGCTCTAGCCTTCCCAGGATTAAGTATTCCAGCACCTTTCCCAAGGCATCCAACAAGCAGATGGGCCTGTAGGAGGATGGTTCTTCAGGTTTTCCGTTCCCTTTAATAATGAGGACGAGCCTTGCTTTCCTCCATCTGGATGGAAAGTCTCCTCTCTCCAACGCTCGATTCATGACCCTTAAGACCGCTTCGGGGGATTCTTCGACGACTATTTTGATCACCTCCGGGGGGATGTTATCCGGGCCCGGGGATCGGCCGCTCTTTAGTCTCTCGATTGCCCCCTTCAGTTCATTTTCTGTGAATTGGGGGACATCCGCTACATCCATGTCATCCCACCTTTCTTCCTCCCTGTGGGGAAAGAGTGCGTCAGCTATCTCCCTCATCTTCTCCAGTGGAATCGCTGGAGGGGGTGCTCTAAATCGGCGCATGGCTATTTTGTAGCCATCACCCCATACATCTTCATCTATGCTTGCGCATCACGTGACCTATACATGATATTGTTTTCTTTTATCACGTTTCATTAAAATATAGGTAAGATCCTACAACTTTTATATGAAACTTTTTTCTATTTTCAATAATAACAGAAATAAAGGGGGGGGTCAATATATAGTGAATAACCCTGTACAAGAACCAGAAATCTCAAAATATTTTTTTACTTCATCCACCCCCACTACCACCCCCCTATCATCACCTCCACCCCACTACCGATGTGGGGTATCGTTTTATGGGTTGCTGGGGTAGAGGATTTTAAATGTTATATTATTAAAGTTCCCTAAATAATTATTTCCACATACAAAATTTTTTCGTTGTGAGTGACTTGGATGGAGAATTTGGATGTGGAAGTAGTGATTCCTTGGGCAGCGGTTTTTCAATCTGTAGGAACATTCCGTTTCTCTTTTTATTTTCTCAAAAATTACATCTCCCTTTAGCGAAGTAGGTGTATATTTCTCCTTTTGTTCATTAATCAGTCCTAATTATTTAGAGGTTAGGAAAAGAAAAACTTTCACAGGCATCAAAGTGATTTGACCATGTCTAGTGCCAGTATTAAACAAAGAGAGTTTAATTAGAAGTGGCAGTCCGTTCAAAAGGCGGTGTGGCGCAAATAAAAGGACTTTTGGAAATTTCTTCCTGATCTAATAATTGATGAACGGGGGGGGGTGCAAAATGGAAAACATTTTTTGATGACGGGGGGGGCGTCAAATGGGAAAATATTTTATTTTTTTTGTGGGGGGGGGGCAGAGTACCCCTAGCCCCCTAGTTACGCCACTGCTAACTATTTACTATTAACCTATTTCAATGCAATTGCAAAAATAATTTTACTTTAAATTTTTGCTCGCCTTAGGCTGGATGTAGCTTGATGAAAATTGTGGGACCAACTTTCATAAAAATTGCTTAAGCCAAATGATAATGATGATGATGATGCAGATTTGGTAGGCGGAGCGAGCGCCGAGTGCAACGTTCAGTGTTATGGTTTTAAAGTAATTGCTTCATATTCAAAAAAATATAATTAAGAGGAGGTATAGGTATGCAATAACTAGATAAAGTTTGTATATTATTTACCTCTAAAACTGTTTTGAAATAATTTTTTAAAATAAAATATTTCTGGACTCTTTTATGTTTCTTATTATATTGACGGCACACAGTGGCCTCAAAGTGACTTTTTTAACACAATAAAACAAATTTTAAATTAGTAAGAAAATTAATGACATTTTCCTAAACTAAAATAAATAAAAAAAAAGCATTTATTAAAATCTTACAAATCAAACATGTTTTAAACTTACCATAAATAATATTTATCGGTTTTACATCGTTAAAAAGCGTAGGACTATTTTTTGATCTATAGAACGTACCACCGCGATTTTCCACATTTCAGGAAAATAAATAAATAGTAGTCAAAACAAATTATGGAATTTACGGAACCCGTAAATCCGCACGTTAATGGATTTACTGTCAGGACTTACGTCTCAGATATAGGTATAATAATACACTAAACTGATTCTTTTGTACAATTAGTTAAAATAACATTTGTATCAGTGTTATGCTCCTTTTCATATTTTAATTATTTTATATTAATGTTTTCTTATTATTATTACTGCTCTGTAATAGCGTATTCTGTTGGGCAGATTAGCTGTATTAAAATAAACAAAAATATGCATAATTTAATTATTACTATTTAACAGTAGCAAAAGTGTATAATATTTACTATCCGTAACTGAATTGTGATGAATCCCCAGAGAGAGAAAATAAGGCATATAAATAAATAACAGTTCAAAAAATTAATATGATACTCACAGGCTGTTTACGGCGTAAGCCATTTAAACACTAATGACAATTAAAGAACTACGTTTTGACGACTGTTTTTGTAAAACAATAGCCGATTAATGAATGCAAGCTATTATTTTAAAAACAATATAATTTCAATAATGCATTTAAACAAAGACACGCTCCCTATTGTCGATGTCTCTGCACACACTTCAAAATCGATCTTCACCATATTGTCTGATAACTCCAACGCCACAAATTCGTGTTGTTTTGTTAAAAATAATGTCCCTTTAACAAAGGGCACATGTGACTGTTTTGTTGATAGCCCGTGTTAAACACATAAAATAATATCGGTATTGTCAAATGATATTCTTGTATATGAAAAAAAAACAAAATTACAAGGCGAGACGGCCACTAGGCATGGCGATGTCTATTGTTTAATTTTACTGGACTGTAGCAACATAAGCCAACTGCTATGCCCTTGAAAGAAAAGAAAAACATTACCATTTTCAACTTCTAATGAATTTGTTTCTTAAATCAACTCGGTAGACAAACGGTAACTGTTGCCAAAGCACGACTATTTTACGTAAATCGCCTACAATCGCGCAAATCTGTAGTCACACCGTATTGTTCGGTTCTAAATTCTCAATCGCATTGAATTTATTGGTACGTAGTACGTAGAAAAAAATAATTAAAAAAATTAAAGCTACATATAAAAAAATGTAACACTTGTACTGCCAATAAGAATATTTTTAGTAAGAAATTACTTAGTTTATTGGCGGATTTAAAAAACGAAATCGATTTATAATTAAGTAACGTGGCTTTACCAGTCTGTCTATTTTTGCTTTTTGCTGTCTACTTTTTCAGTCTGTCTATTTCACCAGGGCCACGTCAAATATCTCATGTAATATCTATTGCAGAAAAAAAGGTTTTAATAAAACTTATCCCAATTTGTGTGAGCTTTATTTCAGTGAAAAGAAATTCGAAATCCGTAACTTTACTTTGTGAGATATAGTACAAAATCCTGAAAAATAGGAAAACCACAAACCAAAAAAATTAAAGGTATGAAAGTTGCCGACAGAGACTATAAGAATAATATTGTGTACAAAAAATTTAAAAAACGCAGTTGCTTTTCTCATACACTCTTGTGTAAGAATAAAAAAAACAAATGTCAAGGTAGGCCATGACACCATTAAATCTTTTACTTTTTTCTGTTTCAATAAAACGTCATAAAAATGTTGACTGATAGTGTCGAAATTTAAAATTTTATGAAAACCCTAGTATCTACATATCATTGAATAGTAAAAATCAGCTATGGAATGATAGTAAAAATTCACTTTATGATAATTATAAATCCGTAATTACAATTTAATATAAACAGTCATCTCATAAATAAAAATACAAATACAAAACTAACATCCAAAAAAGAGTACTGACTATACTATCATACTGAAAAGAAAATTTGTGTATTTATTCTACCAACTAAAGTCTGTTCGCTGATAGAATCCCGGTCGTATAGTGTAAGGAATATTGTCCGGAACTATATCCTTAATTGTCTTTATTGAAATATTATTTACTTAATATATAACGTAAGTTTTAACCTTTGTGGTCAAGTTACGACCGACGTGCGACATTTCTATTGTTGACAGCAAACCAATTCGCGTAACGCCGTCGTCGTCGAATGCGGCTGGCGATTTCAGAGGCGGGTCGATTTTCTCGGAAGTCGGGTATAGCAGGTATAGTGCACTTATTTCAATTAGTGCCTGAGGGCAATTTTAGTTTTGTTCTATTGTTAAAATAGTAAACATGCATCCTGGTGAATTTTTAAATCCGCAATCACAGCAGTTAGTTTTGAATTTGTGGGAATATTTTCAAAAGGAAAATGAAAATGGTGGACCTTTATTGTCAATAAAAGCTATTCAAAGGCGAGTGGGTGAGACTTTAAAAATCGATGAAAAGACTGTAAGAAAAATAGCTAAAAGCGACAAAGGAAATGTGGAACCTCAAGCTTCGGTTAAATGGAATCGTAAAAAGTCCAAAACAGAGTTACACGATGCTGTAAAATATGAAATGAAAATAGTAGTTTGTATAACAAGAGTGGATATGATATCTATATCGCACGATAAAGAAGTTTGAGCACGACGCCGTAGGCGGATTGGTCGGTTTCATTTCATATTCATCCTAGAACTGATATGAAATATATCCGTTCAGTTAACTGGAATTACCTACTTATCCATTCTACAGACTGAGAGGAAACAGCAAATTTACATAAGGGAGTAGAAAAATGTTATTTACGATATGGTGTCTGATCATAAACATATTACCTTGACTATTCTTTTAGACGAGCTAAAATCTAGAGCAATAGTTGATATTGGCCGTACCAGTTTATTAAAGTGAAAAATTAGGCTTTTCCTTTAAAAAAGATCACAATAGAAAAGTACTGTGAGAAAGACCGCAAATTTATCTAAAACGGCTAGAGTTTTTAGGCAAATACGAAACAAATTTGATAGATGTAGTGTTCTTAGACGAAACTTGGATCTTTAGCAGAGGAGGATTAAAACGTTCTTGGCAAGATGATTCCAGTAAATCGAAAAGGCATCGTACAGCTACATAAGGTAAAAGATTTATAGTAGTACATGCAGGATCTATTCATGGCTTTGCTGAAGACGCGAGTTTAGTTTTCTCCACCAAGAATAAGTCAGCAGATTACCATGACAACATAAACTCTGAAAATTTTGAAAAGTGGCTGATAGAGAGACTTTTGCCTGGGTTACAAAATCCAAGCATTATTGTTTTAGATAATGCTAAGTACCACTCTCGGGATGAAGAAAACCAACCAACCCGATCTTGGACGAAAGAAAAAATAAGAACATAGTTAAAGATCAAAAACTTAGATTTCAGTGATACCTCATTTAAAGCCGAATTGCTCCAAATAGCTGGAGCTAACAGAACACAGCAACACTATGTTGTCGACAATTTAATTGAAGAGAATAGACATGGAGTACTGCAGCTTCCACCATATCACTGTCAGTTCAACCCAATAGAACTTGTTTGAGGAATTGGTAAGGAGTATTACGACAAACACATCGGGAAAGATGGTTTTAGTGACGAAGCCGTTCTTGCTATGTGCAATGAGGCTTTATCTCAAGTGTTGAGCTCAATTTGGTCCAAGTGTGTAAATCACACAAATAAATTGATTTCAGAGATAATACGATCGAGAGGTTCATACTGTAGAAGTTATGCCACTAATTATAAGTGTTAATAATGAAAGCGACGATGAGGACTCGGAAGATTAGACATTGACGAAGAAAACTAAATTTATTTATTTATCTTATACCAGGTATTTGGATGAAGTAAAAAAATATTTTGAGGTTTTTGGTTCTTGTACACACACTAAATCACATTTTTTTTCATCCCCTTAAATAATGGGGTGGGGTCGGTAATGGGGGTGGCTAATGCCAAAAATTTTTTTGAGACTCTAGCTTCTCTTGTAGATACTAAATGCCAATTTTATGGACCCTTATCTGCTTGATTCACCTATTTACCCCCCATTTACCTCAATTTACCCCCCAACCTTTTGACGGAATAAGATGAAAATATAATCTAGTTCCATATCCCGTTAAAGTACATATGTGTACCACATTTCAAGTCAATATCTTACCAGTGGCGGATGGTGAAATTTCAATAATTTTTTTCTCGTCTCTGGCGCATGGGACCCATACGAAATATGGGAACTAACATCTAGAGAAGCACTCCTCTAACGACCCGTAAAAAAATTTGAAAAAGCAGTTTGCGAAAAATTTTTTCAAAATTCGGTTGCCCCCCCCTAGGTCTAGGGACTGCTGTTGAAAATTATTTTTTTTTGTCATATACATTTTACTTTTCATAAAAATACAATAATACGTTTTGGAGTTTATGAAAATATTTTCATTACTAACTGAAGTACAACGAATTGAAATTTTATAATTTGTTAAATTGTAAATTACAAAATTTCAGTTCATTGTATTTCAGTTAATAATGAAAATATTTTCATAAACTCCAGAACCTATTGTCGTACTTTTATGAAAAGTAAAACGTATATGACAAAAAAAAATAATTTTCAACAGGAGTCCCTAGACCTAGGGGGGGCAACCGAATTTTGAAAAAAATTTTCGCAAACTGCTTTTTCAAAATTTTTTACGGGTCGTTAGAGGAGTGGTTCTCTAGATGTTAGTTCCCATATTTCGTATAGTTTCCATGCGCCAGAGACGAGAAAAAAATTATTGAAATTTCACCAGCCGCCACTGTATCTTACACGGTTCCAGACTAATCGTGCGCACAAAGAAAAGACAAACCGACAGACAGACAGAAATTTTTTTTTCGCTCAAACTTAAAATCTCGACGTTTCATGACATTTGAACAATACTAATTTTCAAAATTTTTTTTGTCGTTACTATACTTCCACTGAATGTGGAAGTAAAAATAATCATTGAACCTGTTCTCACTAAGGCCTCGTAAGGGCGTTAGTGTAAGCCTTGTTTGTAATTAAGTATAATATTTGAGTATAAAAGCGTGGGGCGTTTTTCTAACGCTATTTCGAACAGGTTCGATAATTAAAACGCTGAAGACATCAATTAAATGAAAAGTGCCCCACGCTTTTATCCTCAAATATTATACTTAATTACAAACAAGGCTCTTACGGGGTAGACAGAAAGAACAGATTCGATGATTATTTTTTGCTTTTTAGTGCAGTATTTATAAAAGATTGTTTTTTTAGTTTTTTAAACTATTAATTAATTTTTTTACTTTTTTGTGTCATACTTAAGGAGAGAATTTTGGTACTTTCGAAAAAATAAACAATTTGTTATACTTAGACCAGATAATTGTAATCTGCAACCTCGATAGCCCACAGATACCGATTTTCATTCCAATCCGACGATAATTGATAAAACCTATCCGCCATGTTGACGCCGCCATTTTGAATTTTTAAGCTTTGATCACATATTTGTTTTCTACTCATCAAGCCCTTTCTTCTGATACCCATATCAAGGGGGGTGTAAAGAAAATGACAATCCGCCATCTTGGGACGGCGGCCATTTTGAACATATTATAATATTGAGTATACTATATTGTATTGTCATCAGAGCTACACACAATTGCCAAATTTCATGATGATACAACAGTTAGAAGTGGGTGAAATTCAGTTCCTTAGATTTTTTTACTTACATAGATACAGGTGAACCTAATAAAAGCTTGTTAATTCATGTTCGTTCCTCATCAGTCTTCATTTTAGAAATCGTTACATCGATATATCGCAAATTCCAGGATTAGGTATATTAGTCTGGGGTCCAACAGTACGAAATCGCTCTAAATTCCAAGTAACCTGTTCCGACATGACGTACATTTTTCAACTTCAGATTTGCAAAAAGGGTTATATAGGACACCAGAAATGACTTGTCGGATTCTTATCAGCTCTTGCATAACTTCTTATATTAAATGATAAGAAAAGAGACGAACTGATAATTCCTAAAAAAATGTTTTTTAATACATAACACGTCCTGTAAAAGAAACTATGAGTGCTATCCATCTAATTTTACTTCCACATCCAGTGGAAGTATAGTAACGACAAAAAAAATTTTAAAAATTTTTATTGTTCAAATAGGCTTAGAATGTCATGAAACGCCGAGATTTCAAGTTTGAGCGAAAAAAAAAATTTCTGTCTGTCGGTCTGTCTGTCGGTCTGTCGATCTGTAACTTTTTTTGTGCGCACGTTTACTCTGGAATCGTTTGAGATATTGACTTGAAATTTGGTACACATATGTACTTTAACGAGATCTAGAACTAGATTATATTTTCATCTTGTTCCGTAGAAGGGTTAGGGGGTAAATTTGGGGAAAATAGGTAAATCAAGCAGGTGAGAGTCCATAAAATTGGTATTTAGTATATACAAGAGAAGCTAAGGTCTCAAAAAAAATTTTGGCATTGGCCACCCCCATTACCACCCCCACCCCATTATTAAAGGGGATGATAAGAAATGTGATTTAGTGTGTGTACAAGAACCAGAAACCTCAAAATATTTTGTACTTTATCCACTTTTTTTTATAGTATACACTAAAGACATAAGCGCTTGAACGAGGCTCGATGGCACTGTTTAAATATGTTTAGTTTTTTGGGAAAAAAATATGAAATCTGTAACTATAAAATATTGTAGTAAGAATTTCAACATACGAGCAAGTACTTCAATTTTAAATTTTTTGTGTATAAACTATGCTAACAAACATACCCAATATATTGAAAATGTTTTTAAGACAAGAACTAAGTTGATATTGCATATAGTATTCGAGTTGTGAATTTTTAAAATGGGTGCATGATGCGGCGCATGTAATAAAGGCGACAGCTCTCCTAAAATTCATAAAGCGCATGAAAACAGTTTACAGTGGAATTAGCTGGTATGTTTATGTTTACTAGGCGTATGTACTTATTTATATAGTGTGAAGTTATTTGTCTTAACATTTTAACATTATAAAAACTATTTGTGTTTGATTGTTTAAATTAATTGATTATTGTTTGCGGTTCATATTTATTATTTACTAGCTATGCCCGCGGCTACGTTCGCGTGGAATTTTGAAATTGACTAAAAAGCTTCTTTATAAACGACGTTTGAGGTAGAATCACCATTCTGGAATATTTCAGAAAACTCACAAATTTTCTGGAATATTCCAGAGTACTCTCGAATTTTCTGGAGTATTACAGAAGTTTAATCTTAAAAGTTTATGCCGTGCAAATACGCTTATTGTAGAGATCAAGCTGTATCTTCTGTTTTACTAGACCGATTTTCATCAAACTTGGCTTAGTCTAGGCCGATTTCGATGAAATAAGAACTAAATGTTACTCCAAGCTTAGACGAACCTCATTGGTTCAGTAGTTTCTGCGTGATGCGCGTTCAAACAGACAAGCAGACAAACAGAGAAAAATTCCAAAATCTGGCTTAATGTATTCCATTACTCATCTTACATCCCCCACATCAGTTTTTTGCAAATATTTACAATGTACATACACGTCAACTTTACAAATGTATTATATGTATACGTTTGAAAATTATTAAAAGGTAAAATAATTTAATAAAAGTGATTTACGCTCCCTCCCACCGACGGAAGACGCTTTTCAACAACATGTTGCAAATATTACTTTTTTTTTAAACAGTGTTGTGAACTGTCGTTCAAATTACGTCTTGCACAAAATTTTGGATGCAGAATTGGAAATCAGGAGCTGGTACCGATAATGTCGACAAAAAAAAGTTTATCTGAACTTAAAGTAAAAAGTGCAACTGTAAAATAAAATGCGACACAAAATGTTGTTGTGAGTGGTATTCAGTTGCGTGCTCGTATGCTGCTTTTCCTGAAAATTGTTTTAAGGGAAAAAGCAATATGCATCATTTTATAATGATAGTGATTCTGACTAAAATGTTAGAATAGTTATACACAAAAATTACATAATATACAACATTAATGTTTTATTTAAAATATCTCCCTTTTCTGCTTTCTATTAAATATGCTAAATACCTAAAATAATATTTCTCACTAATGTTTTATTTCTTAAACAATATAAAAACGTAGAAGTTGTACTCGGGCATGGCCAATTGCGAATACCTATTTGATTAACATTTTGCTCGAACACACAATTCACTTTGTATCGATTATTATTTTTTTTAAATGAGTGGCTGCAATCGGCAACGCCCGACTACTAATTTCATTCGTTTTGTTGTATTATTAACATAAAGTAACTCAAATTTGCAATTATATTGAACAATATATTGCCTTTTACTGTTACACTGTACCAATTATCGTGTAGACTATTTTTATTTTAATGCTGCATAATTACGCGCCTCATAAAAAAATCATAAACAAAAAACTGTATACGTTATCGACATGATCTTTTTTAAAAAAACTTTTTCAGTATATGGACTATATTTGGTAAGCAATTGTATATAAGAATTTCATAAATTTAACATAGTTGTCCGCATATCGAAATTTTTAGAACTAAATATCAACCTTTTGATTTTAATTATTTTTTTCCAAAAAAATATTCTTTTCAAAAATACCAATAGCTTAGTTAGAATCACGTATATCTTTTGAGTATAGATACCAAAAATCAGCTGGGTAGGTTACATAGTTTTTGTTTTAACGAAGAATACCCATTGTAAAACATAATTTTGTAATTATCAATCCGCCATCTTTTTTGCGATTTCTGAAGTTGCGCAAGAGCAAAAATTAATCCGACAAGTGTTTTCTAGTGCCCCAGGTAATGCTCTCTTCATTACTTATATCAACATTTGTACGTCATGTCGGAACAGGTCATCTTGATTTTGGAGTGCTTGGACCCCGGACTATATGTACTCCATGATACTGTCCATATCCAAGAAACCAAACAATTATCATTATGTGGCTACAACAGCCCATTGTTCGAGCGCTACTTTTACATGTGCAAAAATATTCTTTAAGTGATTCCCGTCAGGTCAGAACTCGGTCCACGAGCACAAAAATATGGTTGTGCTTTCCACCATGGTATCGCAATTTCATATAAGCCTCGATTAATAATAATCGATCTTGAATTTTAATACCGAAGTTTGCATAATTAATAGCTTTAGTTTGGTGCTTAGGTTTTGGTTGGAATTTATGGACTAGAAAAATCCCTTCGTTTTGGTGCTCCGCATAATATGAAATAGAATTTCTAATCTGATAAGGATAGTCTAGGAGATAGCTACATATATAGTAGAGTGCTCGGTGCCCAGATATACGCATAAAAATAGGTTCTCTGGGGGTTTCGTTGTTACAAGCTGAATTTGATATAAAATTAATGATGATATACTGATGTTTCAAAATCTCAAAGCCGTCAAAAAATGTCCTGCTCAAAAGGTCATTATAATCAAAAAACGAGTTATTTCTTAGTGACTTAGGTGTTTTGATATTTCCACTTTTGAGTAATAGCAAATCCTTTTAACCACTAGAATAGAACTAGTCAAAATAAGTAGATTTTCGAACACCTCGAGAAATCATGCCTGCTCTCCCTGCCCCCCCTCAAAGGGGCTACCTGTATCTGCCTATATATATTTTTTTTTCTCAAACATGGTAGGAGCTAGAGGAATGATCTTGGCGCCATTCGATAGAGTATAAAATTTTGCATAAGTCCCTCCATTTGCTTTTTGCTATTTTCTTTTTTTTTTAAGGCCCCACAGCAAAAAAAGGGTGAGGAGCCTTCCAACAACGACACATGTTTGGCTATACCTCTAAAACGACCCAATAAATCAAAATTCTACAAGATATAAAAAATAAAGACCATTATTTTTTCTATCGATTGGTATATTATTTGTACTTGTTATTTATTTATATAAAGCCGTCAGTGGCGTACAAAGAGAAAGCTGCACATTTAAAATAATTTATTATTGTTGTTATAAACTGCGAAAATATTGATTGTACCTGTTCAAAATCATTACATTATTATTGTTTGTAACAACAATAATAAATTATTTTAAATAAATTCATTATGCACATGTGCAGCTTTCTCTTTGTACGCCATTGACGGCTTTATATAAACAAATAACATATACAGATAATATACCAATCGATAGAAAAAATAATGGTCTTTATTTTTTATATCTTGTAGAGTTTTGATTTATTGGGCCGTTTTAGAGGTATAGCCAAACATGTGTCGTTGTTGGAAGGCTCCTCACTCTTTTTTTTTTGCTGTGGGGCCTTAAAAAAAAAAGAAAATAGCAATGCAAAATGCAAAATTTTATACTCTATCGAATGGCGCCAAGATCATTCCTCTAGCTCCTACCGTTTTTGAGGAAAAAAAAAAATATATATAGGCAGATACAGGTAGCCCCTTTGAGGGGGGGCAGGGGGAGCAGGCATGATTTCTCGAGGTGGGTCTGTTCGAAAATCTACCTATTTTGACTAGTTCTATTAATGGTTAAAAGTATTTGCTGTTACTCAAAAGTAGAAATATCAAAACACCTAATTCACTAAGAAATAACTCGGTTTTTTATTATAATGACCTTTTGAGTAGGACATTTTTGACGGCTTTGAGATTTTGAAACATCAGTATATCATCATTAATTTTATATCAAATTCAGCTTGTAACAACGAAACCCCCACGGAAGTCACAATAAGTAAATAAGTAAATCAAGCAATAAGAGTCCGTAAAATTGGTATTTAGTATATATAAAAGAAGTTAAGGTCTCAAAAAATTTCTTAGCATTAGCCACTCCCATTACTATCCCCACCCCATTTTTAAAGTATCTAAATATTTTTAAAGGGGGTTAAAAAAATAAAATTGTAATTTAGCGTGTATACAAGAACCTAAGGAGTCAAAAATTTCTTGTTACTTCGTCCACCCCCACTACCTTAGGCAGCGGTTTTACCATTAGAAAGAAAAAAGTGGTCACGAATTCCCTATTTTTTTCGGCAATGGACTTCAACTAGACATCAAATATCCCTTGAAATCAGCCAAACCATTCATCACAGTCACAGGGTTTATTGCTTATACCCTGTATATTATTAAACCGTCCAGGTTATAGTATTAATCAATTCATTAAAAATTCCGTGCGTTCGTAACGCCAAAAATAACACAGTTGCCAATTAAGTATGAAATATCAGTGGTTTGTAATAATTTATATAAAATATTTCCAGAGCCCACTGTTTTAATCATAGCCTGCATAATAAAAATTTAATGCATCTGTTGCGTGTTATCCTTTACTAGGTACTTATCCACCAGTTAATTGGTTATTTTTTAAGATTTTCAAGAAATGTCCTGATTACAATTCTAAAACGATTCCCATAAAAATTTAGGTGTGTCCATATATATTTGTCATGTTTCCAATTTAGGAGATTTTCATAATAAGGAGCACCTGTAAAATCTAAAATCATTTTTTAGGTTTTGTTAACGTTTGGTTTTGCACCTGTCGTAGGGCCTTGCGTCGCACCATTGTAAGGTTCGAAATCCGGTGCTTAATATGCCTAAAAAATTGTTATATCCTTAATGACCATTTCACTATAAATCTTATTCAAAGAAAATAAAAGACAAACTTAATAAACTGCATCGAAAATTAGTGAGCCATTCTCATGTTTGTTAATAATATAATTAGTTCGCACAGAGGGACGAAACTTTATAATCTCGACCTAACATTCATTACAAATTCAGTATTAAAAAAAAACATTATTATATCGGGAGTTTAAAAAAAAACAATATTTCTAGGGCAGGTAATACGTCAAAAAAACCGCTGCCCAAGGAATCACCACTTCCACATCAGGATTTTCTATTCAAGTCACACAACGAAAAAAATTTGTATCTGGAAATAATTGTTTATGGGACTTTAATAACATAATATTTAAAATCCTCTACCCCACAAACCCATAAAACGATACCCCACATCGATAGTGGGGTGGGGGTGGTGACAGGGGGTGGATAAAGTAAAAAAATATTTTGAGGTTTCTGGTTCTTGTACACACACTAAATGACATTTTTTTTCATCCCCATTAATAATGGGGTGGGGGTGGCTAATGGCAAAATTTTTTTTGAGACCTTAGCTTAGCTTCTCTTGTCTATACTAAATATCATTTTATGAACTCTTACCTGCTTGATTTACCTATTTACTCCAAATTTACCTCAATTTACCCCCCAACCCTTCGGCGGAACAAGATGAAAATATAATCTAGTTCTAGATCTCGTTAAAGTACATATGTGTACCAAATTTCAAGTCAATATCTCAAACGGTTCCAGAGTAAACGTGCGCACAAAAAAAGTTACAGACCGACAGACAGAAATTTTTTTTCGCTCAAACTTGAAATCTCGATGACATTCTAAGCCTATTTGAACAATAAAATAAATTTTTTTGTCGTTACTGTACTTCCACTGGATGTGGAAGTAATAAGGCGAGTTAATAATAAATAAACATAATTCATAATAACATAACAATTCGATTTCTCAAGAAACTTGTTATTTTTTAAATTATATCTTGAAAATAGACACCACCATATTGAATACTGTGCTCAACTGTCCCCAGAATTTTTATCTACTTGAAGTGTGTCCCAGGGTTCTGTGTTATGTCCGTTATTCTTCAATACTTTCATTAATGACATTACAATAGAACTCGGTGTCTCTTTATACGCAGATAATGAAGTGATAAAATAAAGTAAATGATGTGCAAAATATCATGAAGGGCGGTTAGAAAGTATCAAAATATAAAATGTATTAAAAAAATCATGAATTAGGAATTTTTTAAAATTGACTCTTGTACAGGGTGGACCAAGTCAGATGGGATTTGAGGTTTTCTCTAAAACTATGGCAGATAGACAAAAACTAGTATAGGTGTCCTGAGCTCGATTTTTGAGAAACAGACAATGGCACAAACCGCGATCGTCTATCTTTTTCAACTACCGAGCTACAGAGCGGTTTTGGAAAATTGGCATTTTTGGATGACCTCTATATCTCAACTACCAAGTGTCAATCACAACTTAAATTAGCTATCCAACAATATATCATATGTCATATTTATCTCCAGAAAAAGTGGTTAATTTTCGAAAAATTTAATATATTTGTGAGGAGGCCATGGAAAACTAATAACAACACTTCTTATAATATAAAATAATTTTGAAAATAATAGGAAAAACTAAACTACAATAAATGTTCTAATTGTCTTCCATTGACATCTATGCATTTTTGACACCTTTTCCCTACAGCATTTGTTGCAGTTCCAATCATGACAGGAGTTATTCCCGAAACGCAGCTATGCTTTGTTTTCCAATTCTTCTATGTTATTAGAACGTTTTCTATACAATATTTTTTTTAAAACCGAAAAGCCAAAAGTCGGCAGGGGTTATATCAGGAGATCTAGCTGGCCACAAAATAGGACCCATTATTTCCTAAAAATTAAACAATATCTAAACTACTTTGATGTTTATTAATGTCCAGTTAGCCAAATTAATTGTTAGTTATCAATTTAGTTAACTTAGCTAACTAGACATTGATAAACTACTCCTGAGTGATAATATAGATACCTATCCAATCCTTCCCAAATTGAGCATTTAAATAATTTCGCGTTTCATTTGGCGTATGACCTGGGGCGTCATCGTGTTGGTAAATTAATCTTTGAAATTGTCTTATAGGCATATTGTCTACAAAGGGCTCTATTTCTTGTCGTAGAATGTTAATAAAATTTTCTCTATTCAAATTACCGTGAAAAAAATGAGGACCTATTATTTGGTATCCAATAAAACCACACCATACACCAAATCCAAATTGTCCTTGACGATTAACTGTAGTGGTTACGTGCGAATTTTCATGAGCCCAATGGTGGTTATTATGCCGATTAAATATTCCGGCACTGCTTATATGGGAATCGTCTGTCCATATAATTGTTCCTTCAAATCCTGGCACTTCATTGCACTGACGCAAATACCACTGGCAAAAATCGAGACGCCTTTGAAAGTCGTTTGGGCATAGATTAGTCGGGAATCAATCTTCTCAAAAGACGCTCCTAAAATGCCAGGGTGTGGACTCAAAGATATACTTTTTAAAAAATATGTACATTATCTGGAATGACCTTGCGCATCTAAATCCAGAGGGCGCCATTCTGTCCGCGATTGCAAAAAAGCATAAAAAATTTTTTTCCGAAAATTTTTGTGTCACTGAAAATTGATTAATTTTATGTTCCCATCTCATTTACAGGGTTATTTTTTAATATTTCTTAATGATTTTCAAACTAATGGAAAGCTTATTCCTTCTAGATTCTGGTACTGCTAAATAATTTTCGAAATTATTGTTAACAAATGCTACAGAAATTGTTTAAACAAAGCATGCCCGAAGAGTGCACGGTAAATTTCAGTATCGAGACATTTTAAAAACTATTATAGATAGATGCATACTTCTATGATATGATATTTGCAGAATAGAATGGATCAGTTTTTGGTGAAAGAATTATCTGCATTGTTTTATTGTTGTAAAAGATATGACTATTTTTGTACAGCGCTCCGTTATTTCCGCTATCGTTTTGGCTGACACGTTCGCGCGCTGTGGCCGATCGGTAACTTGCTGACAATATACTGTGATTGCAAAAAATGTACAATGCGTATTACTTATACGTAAATATTATCATTTGTCATAATGAAAAAAAAAACGAAGGTATTTAAAGATTAGTTTACTTGAGAACCAAAATTATTATATTTTAACTTAAAATATTGATTAGAGACAGAAATCCATATAACTAATTAAATGAACTTAAATTTACTTTTTGTGCTTGAGAAATAGAAATACAAAAACCGCTGCCCAAGAAATCACTACTTCCACATCCAGATTCTCTATCCAAGTCACTCACAACGAAAAAACTTTGTATGTGAAAATAATTGTTTATGGAACTTTAATAATATAATATTTGAAATCCTCTACCCCAAAAACCCATAAAACGATACCCCACATCGGTAGTGGGGTGGGGGGTGGTGATAGAGGGGGTGATAGTGGGGGGTGGATGAAGTAAAAAAATATTTTGAGGTTTCTGGTTCCTGTACATACACTAAATCACAATTTTTTTTTCATCCCCTTTAATAAGGGGGTGGGGGTGGTAATGGGTGGCTAATGCCAAAAATTTTTTTGAGACCTTAGCTTCTCTTATATATACTAAATACCAATTTTATGGACTCTTACCTGCTTGATTGACCTATTTACCCCAAATTTACCCCAATTTACCCCCCAACCCTTCGACGGAACAAGATGAAAATATAATCTAATTCTAGATCTCGTTAAAGTGCATATGTGTACCAAATTTCAAGTCAATATCTTAAACGGTTCCAGAGTAAACGTGCGCACAAAAAAAGTTACAGACAGACCGACAGACAGACCGACAGACAGAAATTTTTTTTTCGCTCAAACTTAAAATCTCGACGTTTCATGACATTTTAAGCCTATTTGGACAATAAAAATTTTTAAAAATTTTTTTGTCGTTACTATACTTCCACGACGTGGAAGTAAAATAATAATATACATACATACATTATACTTAAACTAAATTAACAGCTAATACATTTACCCTCTCAGTAGCAATCTATTATGCATTCCAACCCAGCTTTGCTACGACTGCAGTTTCCGATAAATTTTTTAAATTTACGTTTACAAAATACATTTTGAGAAGTTATATTGAGACAAACATTTATAGTATTATAGTTATTAATTTAGGAATAAGTACGTTATTTTTCAAATCCGAACCAAAATCAATTGGATCGGGAATTTCTGGGTTTATCGCAGTTGCACTCTTCCACAGAATAGTTTGATACGCAGCTCTCAACATATGTTGATAAAAGGAATCTTCGGTAGGCGATAAATTCCTTATATCAGACGTCGACCATATAACATTTACTTTCACATCTAGTGGAAGTATAGTAACGACAAGAAAAAATTTGAACAGTTTTATTGTTCAAATAGGCTTAGAATGTCATAAAACGTCGAGATTTTAAGTTTGTGTGTCGATCTGTCTGTCTGTCTGTAACGTTTTTTGTGCGCACGATTACTCTGGAACCGTTTTAAGTTATTGACTTGAAATTTGGTACGCGTATGTATTTTAAGGTGATCTGGAACTAGATTATATTTTCATCTTATTCCGTTGAAGGGATGGGGGGTAAACTGGAATAAATAGAAAAATCAAGCAGGTAAGAGTTCATAAAATTGGTATTTAGTATTTACAAGAGAAGCTATAAGGTCTCAAAAGTTTTTTTGGCATTCGTTCTGAGAGACTTGGATGGAAAATCTGGATGTGGAAGTAGTGATTCCTTGGGCAGCGGTTTTTAAAAAAATACCGGGCCATATTTTGAAAAGTAATGAAATCATTGAAGCCACTTTGAGGGTAATGAAGTAATCTTTGTAGTTCTTTATCTTCTGTATGTCTTAAATATTTTTTTACAGCGTTAGTTTTTCCTTTTTTTAATAGAAAACTGACTGTATCACAGTCAGTCAAAGCATAAATGCACAAAAATAAATTACCCAAATTCATTTGAGCACTCATTGTCTTCTCTATAGTTAATTCTCGCATCGTATGATAAATCGGTATAAATACATCAAATCTACGACACCATAATTCTAGACACAAAATACAGGGACAAGACAAAAATATCTGTTGTAGCTTCTATTATTATTCTACCATACTCCAGATTTGATAAATATAGGATGATCACAAATATTCTAGTGTCGGCTTCATTATGATTATGATGAGAAAAATACAATTGCGCTATTATTTTTCTAATTTCATCGGATACTCTGCAGTAATAATGGAAATATACAGGCTATTAAACTAATACAAAAATTATTTTAAATATATTTTACATGAATTTATAAACAACACACAACACAGTTACTGTATACGCTACTCATAAGATTTTTTGTTATTACACTACACCTCAGCAGGTAGTCAACAAGCCTAAAGAGAGCGAGGCAATGCGAGAGATACATGTACGTACACTGTATATCTACCAAAAGACGAGCCGGATCACAACGCGTGCTGTACAAAAATAATCGTATCTTTTTCAACAATAAAGCAATGTAGATAATTCTTTCTCTAAAAACTACTCCATTATATTTTGCAGATTTCATGTCATAGAAGTATGCATTTATCGATAATAGTTTTAAAAATGTCTCGATGCTGAAATTTACCGTGCACTCTTTGGGCTCTCTTTGTTTAAACAATTTCTGTAGCATTTGTTAACAACAATTATGAGAAATATTTAGCAGCACCTGAATCTAGAAAGAATAAGCTTTCCGTTGGTTGGAAAATAATTAAGAAATGTTAAAAAAATAAGCCTGTAAATGCGGTGGGAATATAAAATGAATCAATAGTTAGTGACACAAAAATTTTCGGAAAAAAATTTTTTACGCTTTTTTGCAATCGCGGACAGAATGGCGCCCTCTGGATTCAGATCCGCAAGGTCATTTCGGATAATGTATGTATTTTTTAAAAACTATATCTTCGAGTGCACACCCTATGATGGATTTAGTGGAGCCTGATTCCTGACTAGATGGTGACTAATCCTAATTTTGTAGGGTCTTTTTTTTAAGCAACGCATCGCAGTTGTTTTTGGGATTCCTAAATTTCCCTGTATTTCGCGAGACGATATATTAGGATTTTCTCTTACAGTTTCTAAAACAATATTTTCTACAATTTCTCGACCTGCTTTATTATATATTTTTGCTCGAGGTTTTACAAATAATCCAAGCTTTTTTAAATTTTGTTGTAGCCTTTTGAATATTTTTATGTCTGGCTGTCTCTTTTCTGGTTATCTAAAAATATTGTTTAGGCGGCACTTTTGGCACAAAGTTTTGCTGTCTATAACTTACCTATTAAAATAATGCTCGGAAGCTAAATTTGAATCTTCTCCGCATTCTATAAAACACTTAATCATATCATGTTTCCCACCATTACTAAATTGAATCATTTTTAACAATGCTCACTCACAATTAACTCACAAATTAGTTTTTGACATTTACGATTATTTCGATTTTCTTTTTTTTTATCATGGCATTCTCAATAAATATTAGAAATGCGATAAATATGCATAGATGTCAATGGAAGACAATTCGAACATTTATTGTAGTTTAGTTTTTCCTATTTTTGTCAAAATTATTTTATATTATAAGAAGTGTTGTTGTTAATAGTTTTCCATGGCCTCCTCGCAAGTATATTAAATTTTTCGAAAATCAACCACTTTTTCTAGAGATAAATATGACATGATATATCGTTGGATAGCTAATTTAAGTTATGATCGAATAATGAAATAATTTACAGGATATTCCATTTAAAAAAACAAAAGTTATGTCTACATCTCGAAAACTGAGGCATGCATAATTTTCTTCTTATCAGCAACGGATTCTACTCAAAAAAGTGCCTTAAGAATGTGTTACTCAATTTTCGATTCGACACTTGGTAATTGAGATATAGAGGTTATCCAAAACTGCCAATTTTCCAAAAACCCTCTGTAGCTCGGTAGTCGAAAAAGATAGATGATCGCCATTGTTTGATTATCGAAAATTGAGCTCAGGACACCTATATTGGTTTTTGTCTATCTGCCATAGTTTTAGAGAAAACTTCAAATCCCGTCTAATTTGATCCACCCTGTACATTTCTTGAGCTGTATCTCGGAAACTAGATACAGGATCGAGTTAGACCCATGGGAGCTTTTGATCAGAAAGTGGAAATCTACAATATTAAAAATTCAGCCAATTTGACAGAAATTCAATTTCCATAAGAAAACAGCGGTTATATTTTAAGGCGGCTGGAAGATATGTATTATCCCTCTATTTCGGAAATAATTTTATATAAAAGAGCACTTTTATTTTTGATGTACTGTCCCACAAAAATATCGGAAGACAATTTTGAACCACCGCATATGAACATGATAGTTTACACACCTTTAGCGATCACCCTGTGACGGATGTGGCCAACTTTCAGTATTCTACTGTGCTATTTTTCATATGAATTAAATTCGGAAAAAAAATAAGTTTAAGACAGGTTATCACGTTTACAAAAACAGTACACCCATGCACATTACACATAGACATTTTTTATTCGAGATTGAAGTTCGGCGTGTTATGAAAAGGATTTCTGTACATTTTGTATTACGATTAACAATTAAAAATGTTTGTCTTATACCTGTTTGATTAACTCAGATAGGTATAATAAGGGAATTACTTGCCAGACCAGCTAATTTAAAGAAGTTTGACAACGCTGGTCACAGTTTTAAATTTTAATATTTTTGTACTTAGCAAAGTGGCAACGATAATAAGCGCTCGATATCGCATGACCTGATGATTCGATGTCTTGATGCACCATCAGCCGCAATGACAGGTGTTTTAGACGCAAATAGCACTTCACCTGCCCCCATATTAACAGATACCTTCAAATATCACTGTACACGGTGGTCACATTAATACCTCTTTGGCTCTTCCCCCTGTGCTTGTTAATTCACCAATACGACTTCAAATTGTTTAATTGCCGGTTTCTTGTATGTATCCCCTCCTTACCAACTACTATACTTCAGTTTTGAATGTACGTGTGTGTGTGTGTGTGCACATATTTAATTATTATAAATAGATTTTTATTGAACTACATTATATATAAAATGATTATATCAAGTCACAATAATATGTAATTAATGTATGTATGTTATAATGATTAATATTTAGAAAAACATAATTTAAGTAAATTACACAAATAAAAGAAATAAAATGGCCAAGAGACAAATAAAAGTTAAAATTGATAAAATAATGTAAACAAGTAAATATGCTGTGATAAAATGGCACGAAGCAAGTGCTAATTAAAAAATTATGCTCTTAGTATTTTTAAGAACAAAAATATTTTATAGTAGGTATAATCCAGTTAACATTTAGTTAGCATTCAACCTCGGAAAAATTCGCATAGAGCTAAAAATTGATACTGACCTTAAAAATATAATTACGAATGAAATGTCAAAATTCCCCAGCGATTCCACTTGTACAGGGTGGACCAATTTAGATGGGATTTGGAGTTTTCTCTAAAACTATGGCAGGTAGACAAAAACCAATATAGGTGCCCTGAGCTCGATTTTCGACAAACAAACAATGGAGCAAACCGTGATCGGCTATCTTTTTCGACTACCGAACTACAGAGCGTTTTTGGAAAATTGACATTTTCGAATCGAAAATCGAGTAACACATTCTTAAGGCACTTTTTTGGGTAGAATCCGTTGGTGATAAGAAGAAAATTTTGCATACCTCAGTTCTCGAGATATAGACATAAGTTGTGTTCTTAAATGGAACACCTCGATTACAACTTAAATTAGCTATCTAACGATATATCATGTGTCATATTTATCTCTAGAAAAAGTGGTTCATTTTCGAGAAATTTAATATATTTGTGAAGATTCCATGGAAAACTATTAACAACAACAACATTTCTTATAATATAAAATAATTTTGTCAAAAACAGGAAAAACTAAACTACAATAAATGTTCGAATTAGTCGGAGAACGAGCAATGTCTAAGATGCACCCTCTATAACACTTGCGAACAACCACCTAAAAAAAATTGATTCTTATGTAAATCGACCTGGCGGATCCGATTTTAGAGTTCGCCAGACAATCCGGAATTGCAAAACTGGTCAAAATCGGCAATTTCCGAAAAATCTCAAATTTTATGGATATTTTTTAATTTTTACTTATCACCCTATATCTTCCTTAGTTTAAGTCCGATTAAATTGAAATTTTTAGGAAAGCCATTTAGACCTTTGTTATCATGACGGACATGACAGAAATGCAATGCAAAAAAAATTACGTGTCACCAGTAATATTTTTTTTAAAAGTTGGTGACACGAAATTTGTTAAAAATGCAGCAACAAATACTCGATCGAGAAAACTTTTTTGTTTTTCAGTAGTATGCTACAAAGTTGTAGCCAAAGAACCAAAGAAATTTTTTTATTTCGGTGATTTTTTTGATAACTGGCTTGGTTTTTAACATAACGCTGCCGCAATATAGAAAAGAACTATGCCGGCCGCGGCCGGTCACGTACTGCACAAGCGGTAATGCCATGCGTAGCTTTAGAGCGCCAGGATTTGTATTGTACTAATAATAACCTATTTAATAATCGTGAGTTTACTTCGAAGTTTATTCAGTAAATTTTAATTTTGAAAAAGGAGCAAAATATAAAAAATAAAGTTCAAATTTTGATAAAGGCAATTTAGACATACTCATTTTATTTCCACATTTAACTTCTACTCGTATAAAGCAGCAATATTTAGGAGATAGTCAACACATTTGTAATTTTTTTTATCGCAAATTATACAACGTTTTGGGCTTTCAACGGTCTTCCTTTTTTTAACGAGTATTAGCCACATCTTGCTTTCTGCTTTTTGTTTATAAGCTTTTCGGGGGTGTAATTACTTCTGCATCTTGCATGATAGACAGGACATTTTGGTGTAATATTTCAACTTAAGAGAGATATCATCCGACTTTATAAAAACTGTTTTAAATGCTTAGTCCAGTGCTTCTTCTGTAACACCCTGCACAGTTTCTTCACTATTTTGTTGGCAAAATATGCATTTCATAAAGTTTAACTCTGGGTTTAACTGGGAAGTCACTGTTAAAAAAAAGTTGAAAACGCGCACAAAACTGCTGACGTTAAAAAATAGCTTAAAAGTTGTTCTTTGTTCAAATTAAATATTAAAACTAGTTTTAAATGTTTGGAAAAGAAATTCCGTTACTTTAATATACATTTTACACTCTATAGCACTTTCCTAACGCAATAATAATTATTATCATAGCTGCAACTCATCAAATTTCAATAAGAATAAGCGTCATAAACCACACAGACGACAACAACTCCTGTCAATCGATTAAAAACAACTAAATAAACGTTTTATAATAGCTATTTATGTAACCAGTTACAAAAGAGTAACAACACGAATTACACAAGTTTGTCTTTCATGATTTTTCTTATTTTAAAATTCTAAAAACAATTTAAACATAACAAATGAAATGGATGTATTTAAAAATCTTAAAAATTAAGTTATCTTTTTCATAGTTACCTTTGCTGCTATCACACATAATTTTAGTGTCAAAATTGACAGACGTTATTTAGTCAAGTTACAATATTATTTTAAATCCTAATTTGATAACATAATAAAAATAAGTCGTATTAAATGCAAAAGTTTTGTTAGCGTATTTTGAAGGAAAGAAGAATTTAAAAGCTTCCACTTTATGGACTTAGTATTCTATTTTGTGTTGAATAAACATTGTTTCTTTATCTTTTTGAGAGTTGTTTATCTTTCCTAATTGATGACATAAGGAACTTTTTGTAACGCCATATCTTAAAATGGCATTTATTTGACACTTTCCATGAATCAAAACAATGTCATTATTGACAAGTGTAAAATAGAGAAAAAAGAGTGAAATAAAGACTTTTATTTTACAGTGTGATATAAAACTTATTGATTTCTATGGAAACAGCAATAGAATTTAGTCTATTTTTATAAAATTATATTGTTTTCTGATTTCGAATGGCGATACAAAAAATTTTGTATCGCCTTCGACTCGTACTATAAACGCCCCACTCGTAAAAAAAACATCATTTTAGCCACTTGTTATATAAAATACTATTTTGTAACGCCATGTCCTAAAACGACGTTTATTTGACAGTTTCAGTGAATCAAAACAATATCATTATTGACAAATGTAAAATAAAGTGAAATAAAGGAATTTAATTTAACAGTGTGAAATAAAACTTACTGGTTTCTATGGAAACAGCACTAGAATTTAGTCTATTTTTACAAAATTATATTGTTTTCTAATTTCGAATGCGATACAAAAAATTTTGTATATAACTCGAGACTAAAATGTGTTTTTTTTTACTCGTGTGGTTTATAGCACTCGCCTTCGGCTCGTACTATAAATGCCCACTCGTAAAAAAAACACCATTTTAGCCACTTGTCATCACCAGTTACGTAAAATTTTACTTTTCATAACTGGTTACATAAAGTAGGACGTTTTGACACTTACGCCAGTTTTGAAAACTGTCACTTTATACGTCAAAATTAGAAAAACCAATATTCACAACTACACATTATTTTATTCACATCGGGCGGGGCATCGTGAAAGATGAGAAACAAAGCCGCGGTATAAGCCAACCCAATCTTTTATCTTGCGACGCGACCCGGCGCGGCGGTCAAATACTGCAGCACCGTTTTCTTGAAAACTAAGTAAGTTATCAAAAAAATCACCGAAATAAAAAAGTTTCTTTAGTTTTTTGGCTACAACTTTGCAGCTTGCTATATACATCTATCTTTAAAAACAAAAAAGTTTTCTCGATCGAGTATTTGTTGCTGCATTTTTAACAAATTTCGTGTCACCAATTTTAAAAAAAAATATTACTGGTGACACGTAAACTTTTTTGCATTTCTGTTATGCCAGTCATGATAACAAAGGTCTAAATTGGCTGTACTAAAAATTTCAATTTAATCGGACTTAAACTAAAAGAGATATAGGGTGATAAGTAAAAATTAAAAAATTTCCATAAAATTTGATATTTTTCGGAAATTGCCGATTTTGACCAGTTTCGCAATTCCGGATTGTCTGGCGAACTCCAAAATCGAATCCGCCAGGTCGATTTACATAAGAATCAATTTTTTTAGGTGGTTGTTCGCGAGTGTTATAGAGGGTCCTTAAAATGCATCGTAGAGATCCCTCGTTCTCCGACTAAATTGTCTTGACATCTATGCATTGACATCTATGCATATTTATTGCATTTCTAATATTTATTGACACGGTAAAAAAAGAGAAAATTGAAATAATAGTAAATGCCAAAAACTAATTTGTGAGTTAATTGTGAGTGAGCATTGTTAAAAATGGTTCAATATAGTAATGGTGAAAAATATGATATGATTAAGTGTTTTATAGAATGCGGACAAGATTCAAATTTAGCTTCCGAACTTTATTTTAATAGGTAAGTTTTTTTTTTAATCTATTTATTTAACGTCGGCCTATTTCCGCTACCAGGGCCTATCACCGACGCCAGGAGACGAGCTACCCCCAACCTGGAAATTTTGCCGAACCTCTTCCCTTAAGAAGAGTAGGGATCTTTTACTTGCCTAACATTTAATATACAAGGGACCGCCTGCTTTACATTCCCTCCGAAGTATGGTATATCCACTACGTAATAATCGTCTGAAATTACGTATCTTCTGCGTATACACTAATATACAAGCCTCTAGAAGGTGGGACGAGAACGCTGTATTTCCCAAGATGGGTCACCCATCCAAGTACTAACCGCGCTCGACGTTGCTTCAACGGAATATCGACTGATATTCACATTGAAGTCGCCTCTATGGTTGCCCACAATAGGTAAGTTATAGACAGCAAAACTTTGTGCCAAAAGTGCCGCCTAAGCAATATTTTTAGATATCCAGAAAAGAGAGAGCCAGACAAAAATATTCAAAAGGCTACAACAAAATTTAAAAGAGTTTAGATCATTTGTAAAACCTAAAGCAAAAATATATAATAAAGCAGGTAGATAATATTGTTTTGAAAACTCTAAGAGAAAATTTAGGAATCCCAAAAACAACTACGTTGCGTTGCTTAAAAGAAAATAAATTCAAAATTAGGATTAGTCACCATCTATACTTAAACGACTTTCAAAGGCGTCTTGATTTTTGCCAGTGGTTTTTGCGTCAGTGCAATGAAATGCCAGGATTTGAAGGAATTATATGGACAGACGAGGCCCATATAAACAGTGCCGGAATTTTTAATCGGCATAATAACCACCATTGGGCTTATGAAAATTCGCACGTAACCACCACAGTTAATCGTCAAGGACGATTTGGATTTGGTGTATTTTGTGGTTTTATTATTACCAAATAATAGTCAAATCCCATCTAAATTGGTCCACCCTGTACTAAAAATTTGTATTCAAGCAAAGTAAAACAATTTCTCTTAAACGGTAAGTTTTATGGTAAAAATAATTATTACAAAGATTATGCTATCCTCCATAAAGAAGATCCTTATAATGTTTTTCCTACGAATGATTTTTCATGAGATATCACGATTTCAAAAACTGCAAAAACTAATATTCACTAATACGCGGTCTGTATACTTTCGCTTTATTTCAATGCTATGTAAAAAATTAATAACTGCTGATATTTTTGTGAAAAGCTATACAGCAGCCCAATACAAATACAACTAATGGTGAAGATGTCGATTTGTTAATAATACTGCATGAACTCATATTGATATGATTTTTTACTTTTTAAAACCTGGGAAAACTCAAATAGAAACAAAAATGTATTCATCTCAAAGTTTAACTTCATATCCAAAATATCTAATATTTTTACAAGCAATAACTGGTTGCGATACTACATTAGCCTTGTTCAAAAGAGGTAAAACAAAAGTATTTAAATTATTTGAAAAATGTCATAATTTAATTGAATACGCTGAAGTATTTAAGATCGACGCTTCTCCAGACATCATTCTCACTAGTGGAATTCGTTTTCTGCTTGCAATGTATGGAGGTCCAAAAATATTGATTCTATAGACAGGTATAGATATTTAAGTTTTGTAAAAAGTGCACGGAGCAATAAAAGGGTACAGTTATCCTATCTTCCTCCAACATCTGTTGCTGCTTATTAACATTTATATCGTGTCTATCAAGTGCAAGTATGGCTAGGTAATGAATTGGACCCTAAAGACTGGGGATGGGTACTCTTTTCTTCTCAATACCATTTTTTGTAATTGCACGAAGGGTTGTAAATTATCTTTGTGGCTCTAAAAAAGGCGAATTAGTTTGTTCAACAGTATGTGGTAATTGCCAAGGCCAGCCTTGATCCAATGTTGCATCGAATTCAACAGATGACGATACTTATAATATCAATGAAGAGATATCTGATTAATCTCGTTTCTTAGACCAGTCTACAGAAATCCAGTAACAAGAGAAATAAGAAAAAGGTGAAGAAGAAAAAGAGAAAAGGAATATATAAGTTTTGAAGTAGAATTTGAAAATTATTAATCATAACCCAATTTTTTAAAAATCAATAATAGTCAGCTCCGGTTTGATAATACTAGTCTACAAAGAAGGTCTTGTTCTAAGGTTCTAATCTAAATTTTCTAAAGTATCTTGATGTGCTGAAGCCAATTTTGGACAAAAAACAATTTTCTAAGGTATCAGTTTTCCTCTACCACCCCTTTCATCCCCTAAAAAGTGCAAAAAGATTTTGTCGTAAGGCTGTCATTTAACTTTTCTGAAGTATTTTGACGCAATGAAACCAATTTTCGACAAAAAAACATTTTAGTGGATAAAGGGAGAAAAGAGGGAAACTGACCCGATAGAATTTTTTTTTCCAAAATTGCCTTCAACGCGTCAAAATACTTCAGAAAAGTTATATCAGAACCTTAGAACAACCAAGACCTTATTTTCGCCTTTTTTACCAAGACCCATAAAAAAAATTACCTGCTAATTACCGCCACTGGTTCTCACTTGCTCTCAATTTGTCCCACCTTCCCCTAATTACCCTTAATTACTAGTTAATTACCCTTAATTAATTACCCGCTATTTACTCTCACTCATTCTCACTTTGTCCCACTTTCCACTAATTACTCTTAATTACCATTAATTACCCCCCCAAGCCAAGCCTCCCCGTGACGTCACAAAAAGGGTGGAGGGAGGACGCCTAGGACCTACTATAATACCCTACTTCGGCGAACTTTCGAAAATATGTGGAAATTATTGTTTATGGAACTTTAATAACATAATATTTGAAATCGCCTACCCCAACAACCTATAAAAAAATGAGGCCTTTGGTTCTTGTACATACACTAAATCACAATTTTATTTTTTCACCCCCTTTAATAATGGGATGGGATGGTAATGGGGGTGGCTAATGCCAAAAATAGCATATTATTCAACGAGCGGTAATGTAGGTAATAACTCCCGCAGCTGAAGTTTACAGCACGCGTCGCAGGTGAATACTGTAATTCATCAAGTGAATTATTACCATTATCGCAAGTTGAATACTATACTTTATCTACGATTATAACAATAGATATTAAATTGCAAGTATCAGAAACAAATTATCTATATTAATCCCATTGTTCATATTGAGTAAAGTGATCATATTACAATCCTGCCAATGGGGGACATAATAGAAAAAAATTCCAGGTTTAATAATTGATGAGCGGGGGAATAGAATGGGAAAACATTTTTTGTCCAGGTCTCATAATTGATGAGCGGGGGAGGAGGTGAAACCATGGGAATGGGGGACATTTTTAGTGAAACCATGCGAATTGGGGACATTTTGGGGGACACTCACATTGGGAGATAGTGTTGTAGAACTCTCCAAAATCGTCCTAAGTTGAAGACATAATCAAAATTCGACTTAGGCAAAAATTTCATTTAAAGACATTTTTGGGAGTCTGCAGAGGCGCAGATCAGTCCACAAGGACCGTTTTGGGTTCTATAAGGCGTTGGAAATGACCAGGCGAAAATTCGAAGAAACACCGAATTTTCACTTAGGAAAAATGTTTTTGGTTCAGAATATCAGAGTAGAAGTATATAATGACAAAGATTTATGAATAGTATACTTTTTCAAAGGTATCATAAATTGGACTTTGAAAAATAATATTTTTGGAAGGGCGTCAAAATTTGGCCCAGGAATCGATTTATCGAAAGTACGCCAAAGTTTCACTTGCAGACTAATTTTTCAAAACTGCGTTGAAATTTGGCTTGAAAATCAATTTTTCAAAAGTACGCCAAAATTTCACCCGCAGATTAACTTTTCAAAAGTACCTTGAAATTTGGCTTGAAAATCAATTTTTCAAAAGTACGCCAAAATTTCACCCGCGGATTAACTTTTCAAAAGTACCTTGAAATTTGGCTTAAAAATCGATTTTTCAAAAGTACGCCAAAATTTCACCCGCAGATTAGTTTTTCAAAAGTACCTTGAAATTTGGCTCGAAAATCGATTTTTCAAAAGTACGCTAAAATTGGTCTTTAAATGGATTTTTCAAAAGTACCACAAAGTCGGTTTAAAAAGTACCACGAAAATATACTTTAAATTATTTTTTATTTTTTATTCCTCAACCAAAGACATTGACCTTTGAGGTACGGTCATTGAAAGCCCAATTCTAAAATATGAGCATAAAATTTTAACGATGCACTGCATCCGAAAGGCAAAAAAGAAGATTTTGTCAAAGCCGGCGTAGTGCCGATAAGCAAAAATTGATAAAAATCAATGCACATGTACAAGGCCGGTTTCTCGCATAGAAAGAGTTTGGATTGACCCAGCGGCTCGCAATTTGGTCGAGCGCGTTGAGTGGTCCAGACAAAGTGATGGTAGAAAAGCCAATAACGGGGCTTTTCAAATGACAAAGTTATAGAGGAAAACGCCTTGTGCATAAAAATCCAAAAATTCAATTTTGCCTAATAGTCGCTCGAAGGTGAGACGCTGCCAAATCGATATTATTAATCGACTGTGATAAGGGTTAGTAAGTCGTGGACTGATCGAACGCCACTCAACTTATGCAGTAATAAGTCCTCTGAATGTGTTTGAGTACGTGAATTTCCACGATACAAGAACTTTAAAGCTAGGTAGTCTCTAGCGAAACTAAATTCATTTAGTAAAACTTTTTTAAGTTAATTTCAGTCAGCCTTAATTATTCATTTACCCAGAGTCTGAAATGATTCTAAAAGCTCGCATTTTGATTCTGAGAAGGTACGTATGAATCTTTTCTACCTAATCGATCGTTAGCGCGAGCGCTCTCGCTTGTATGGTCTGAAAGTCACTACCTTGATTGGGGAAGGCACGATTCTTTCTTGAGAATTTTGTATAACCAATTCTGTTAAATAAACGGATTCTTTGAACTAATGTTTCTTAATTGATCTTGAGGCCCGTTGACGGTCTATAATCCCTGGAACTTTCGTATAGAAAACCGGATGTGTCGAGTTAATTCGCATTAACGTTCGACCTTCTGGTTGTTGTACGGAGGTTCGATAGGGATTTTTTTATGCGTTTTTTGAGAAATATATTCCGTTATTAATGGACCAAAACGCGATTTTCGCGTACCAAAACTAATCCCTCCGCAGAGAAATTCTTCGGTTGGGATTTTTTTATGCAAAAATTCAGGAAATTAAGAGGTGCCTAAACCCCTAACGAGGGAATTCGGGTCCAGAGAGAGCGTAGTTTCCGATCTGTGGTAGTGCAGCCTTGGTCCCGCTTTTCGGCTACCGAAGTCATCTTATCTCGAACCCGCCTGGGAGGTAGAAGAACGGGGTAATACGCGACTGGCGCCCCCTGAGAAATAAATTGGTGTCGCGTCATTTTGACGCCCGGTAGTGCGTTCTTCTACATGGCGCCCAACGTGGGGCGTTGTTAGTCAGCAGGGCTTTCTGGAAAGGATATGGATGAATCAACGCCTTTCCAGTTTTACGACGAGCCGACATCTGTGATGGACAACGTCTCTAGAGGGTTAGAGAGGCCGTGCGCGGAGGATGTACTGGGTAGTTCGGGGGTTGGCCCGAGTACCACTGAAGGAGTCATACAGCCCTCCTCAGAACAAGTGTTCGCCCAAATGGCAGCAGGTCTTGCCAAAGCTCTAAGCGAAGCCACGCACGAGCATAAGTATCGGTCGAAGCATCCAAATGCGGAATTTCATGGCTTCGAACACGAAGACCCTGAAACCTTCATTTATCAAATGGAGGAATTTTTCGTCCGAGTACGAATTACGCAGGATAACGACCGACTATATAAAATATCAGAACAGCTCAAAGATGATGCTAAGAAATGGTTCGAACAATATCGAACCCTAATTACCACGTATCCTCTATTCCTCGAGCGGTTCAGAAGCCGTTATGATTCAGGTGAAGTACTCACCGAAGCAGTAGCTAATTTATATGGCAAGAAACAAGATGCCGAGGAAAATACGTCAGTATTTATTTCAAGGAAGGTATGCCTCTTCAAGAGGATCGATCCGTTTAAGCCGGAGGCGATGAAGGCGGCTACCATCTTCAATCAATTGAGACCTGATATGAAAATGCTCCTAAAGAGTGCCGTCATACCAGATACAAATACACTAGTGACGATGACCGAACAAATGGCTAAAATCATGGATGAGAATAAAGAATTCGAGATTCTGCAAAATGCAAAGAAAAGCAAAGACCGAGAAGCGTCCACCTCTACCGCTTCAGCTCAAGGGAATCAGCAATCGAGCAGTAACTGGAGAACGGAACCCTCCGCCTTAACGAAGCCGTCCTCCAGTTCCTTTGGTGCATCTAGGACACCATTCAATGGATCTCAAAGAAGAGATAATCCGCCAGCACCAAGGGTGCATTTTGCAAATAGTATTTCCTCGCTGCCTAGAGGGGATATACCGAGAAGGGGTACTGGAGACGTAAGGAACTCCCGAGTCCCGTATCGCCCTTGCAGATATTGCCCAACGGAGCAGTGGCATTTTCATGCAGAATGCCCAAACAATCCCTATCGTAATATGAATACGGGAAACCAAGCGGGGGTCAGAGGCGATGGCCCAGGCCGAACTGTACCAGCCCCACCTACCAGGCCCCAGCAGGCTCGAAGCGACCCTCGGGGAAGCTCCGAAGCAAGAAGTTTAAATTAAAAAACTTCGATGACCTTCCTGACCTTAATTACCTGTTTAAGGATCAAGAAGTCAACCTATCTCCCCACCGATTCACTCCATTAGAATCTATCAATCAAACCAACGACGCTTTCCCTCTGCCTCGCATTAAGATTATAATTAATAATCGAGCGGTTAACGCTTTATTGGATACAGGTTCGACAAGGAATATTATCCAACCGAAATTTTTGAACGACATTGATCAACTTACAGCTCCCCAAACTTTTGTTATGGCTTGTGGCGATGGTTTAGTAGAATCCCTCGGGACTACGACCATAAACGTTAATGTACTAGATGTACCCTTTCAGACCACGTTTCAGGTCATTCAAAATTTAAATGAAGAGCTCATTCTGGGAGCCCCGTTTTTATATGCTCACAATGTCGTATTCGATTATCAACGTAAATGTGTCTACGTCGGCACTGAAGAGCGAATAACCGTCTTCTGGAATCAAGCAGCACATCAAGCAAGGAAGCAATGCCGGAAACGATAATTTAAAACCTCTATTCGAGGAATTCGCTGAATTGTTCACCGCGGTGCCTACCCAAGCTACCACGGTGACAACGAAACATAAAATAAAAGTTAAAGACGACCGCCCGTTCAATATCAAACCCTACCCCATGTCTCCTTCTAAGAAAAAAGTTATGTACGATCAAATTGAAGAGATGCTGAAAGCCGGGGTCATAGAACCGAGTACCGCTCAGTACAGTTCGCCTCCTATTATAATTGAAAGGCCCGGCAAGAAGCCTCGCTTCTGCATTGATTATCGTCACTTAAATGAAGTAACGGAAGACGAAGCATCCGTCTTACCAAAGATATACGAGAGTATAAAGGATCTAGGAAACGCCAACTTATTTACGGTGTTAGACCTCAAGAGCGGATATTGGCAAATCCCTCTTGAGGAGTCGTCAAAAAACTATTCTACGTTTACAACATTAGATGGAGCATCTTACCGATTTAACGTGATGCCTTTCGGATTGAAGACCGCTCCATGTACATTCCAAAAATTTATGGCAAGAGACGTATTGACCGGCTACTTGCATCATTTCTGCAAAGTATATCTCGATGATATTATCATCTACAGCGAAAATATAGAACAGCATGTAAACCATCTGAGAGCCGTCTTTGAACGCCTGCGTTTGCATAATTTAAAGGTGTCACCGGAAAAATGTGTGGTAGCCACGTCAAGCATAACCTATCTCGGGCATCAAATAAATGCCAACACCACTCAACCATTAGAAAAACACATATTACAGATACAAAATTATCCGGCCCCTACGACAAGGCGCCAGCTTCAGAGTTTCCTTGGTCTGTGTAATTGGGTACGTGAATATATCCCTAATGTTGCAATAATTACAAAGCCCTTGACCCGACTACTCTCGAAAGACTGGCGCTTCAAGTGGAATCCGGAAGCCCAAGAAGCTTTTATTTTACTAAAAGAAGTATTGAATAAACCTCTAGGACTGCACCGGCCAGATTTCAATAAAATGTTCATACTGCAGACGGACGCATCCTTAATAGGATTATCTGCAGTATTATATCAATTGGGGGATAATGACCAGAAGCACATCGTCTCTTATGCTAGTAATACGTTATCTCCGACGGAGAGAAAATACCATATTAATGAATTGGAATGTTTGAGCGTCGTTAATTATATAAGGAAATACAAAATATATTTGGCAGACCGTCCATTTATAGTCAAAACCGACAATCGAGCTTTACTATGGTTAAATAAGCATAAGGACGAGAAAACGAAATTTACTCGTTGGTCATTATTACTTCAGGAATACAGCTTCACCATAGAACATTGTCCCGGCAAGGAAAATATATTGGCTGACTATCTTAGCAGGAATCCTCAAGGCCCAAACGTCGAAGCAGACGACGAAGAGGAGAGAATGTACCCACCAAAATTCTCGTACAAGGAACGAATATCAGTAATTACCACATTGGAATTAAACGATCAGGTCAGAGAAGCGCAAACGCACTCCAGAGATATCCAAGACCAAATTGAACGATGGAATACTCTAGTGCGACAAGCAGATAAAACCGAGGCAGAGGTGAAATTCGTCAATACAAGACAAGTGATAGGCGGCACACTTTGGACAAGAGGCGAAAATGTTAAAGAAAAATTATACGTACCAAAACGTATGGTCATGAGAGTAATATCTCATTTTCACGACCGACCGGAAGTAGGTCACCCCGGCCGCGATGAAACTGTTAGAATCATCTCGGGCCGCTATTATTTTAATAATTTGTCGAGACTAGTTAACAAATATTTAAATGAGTGCATTATTTGTAATTCCGTAAAAAGCAGACAGTCACAACCGAAGGCTCCTCTCAGAAGCCATGCTCCATCGCATCCGTTCGAAGTTTTAAGCGTCGATGTAATCGGACCACTTCAGCGAACCAAAGATGCAGATAACCGATATATATTAATGGTAGAGGATGTATTTAGTAAGTGGGTCGAAGCCAAGGCGTTCACCCAAGTCAGTGGAAAAACAATAGCACAATTTATCGAAGAGGAACTAGTGGCGAGATATGGCGTTCCGAGGGTCATCATTTCCGACCAGGGAGGCCACTTCAATTCCGGCTTTTACGATACGTTCTGTACACGTAACAATATTGAAAGATTCTTCACAGCAGCTTACCACCAACAGGCCAATCCAATAGAAAGGAGGGTGCAAGAAGCTAAGAAGATCTTAAAAACCTTATTATATGGTTCACCCAACGACGAGTGGGATCGACATGTTAGTCAGATGGCATATATCTTGAGAACAAGAAAAAACGCCGCTACGGGGCATACGCCCAGTTTCGTAGTACTCGGCTATGAATTACCACAGATTGGTGATTGGAATATGTTCGCTTATAGACAAGAGCGTCGTAATCAAGCGGACGTTCCCCGCCTTGAAAGAGTCAAGGAGATTCGTAAAAATCAAACAAATTACCAATGGCGTTACGCGCCCAAAGTGGCGGTAACGCCGATCGTATATAAAGTGGGAGATATGGTAATGACTAAAAGGATCAGGAAGGATCATACCTTCACACCATCGTGGAGTGGGCCACACAAGGTTTTAAAGAGATTGTCTAATGAAGTTTACCTCATTCACAAGGGGGTAACTTCGACGAGGTTACATGTCGATGCCATCAGGCCGGCACCTAAGGGAGACCCCGATGTTGAATTGGAATTGTCTGAAGAATCAGAAGATAGTCCGGATGAAACTCATCTTAGTGACGACGCTTCCTCATCAGACAATGAGATCGCGCCCAGGTCAGAGCGACGTAGCGATACCACACTAGTTCAAATCAATGTTCCCGCAAGTGCTCAAGATGAGCCGGATGTAATAAGTCGAGATCCCGAAGATGCTCGAGATGAGCCAGATATAGAAGAGTCACCTCTAGATATTTCTGAGGTCGACCACGGCTAATAGCCGTTTTCGCTTTTTTTTATATAATTTCTCAAAATTCTAAGTGGCGGTTTTGACCTATATGCGGTCAAATCGAAAATTTAAAGTCTACTCCATGAGCAGACATGGAAAGACGGCGAACCCGACGCAAGAGCGCGATCCGGTAAGCCTAGCTTCTCAAGAGCGAGAGCCGCCAAGTTCGAGTAATGGACGTAGGCATAAGTACGAATCAGTACGAGTTTCGGAAGCTGTTTTTCTTATGCAAGAAGACAACTTCAATTTTAATCATTTTAAGTCAACAAAATTAACGTATACCCCAAATGGAAACTACGAGTTTCAGAAGCCGTCCTTCGCTCAAGAAGACGCTTCAATTTTTTTTTATACTTTTTTCACAAGTCGTGATGACCGCACGAGTATCGTAAGCCGATTTAATCTACCTTACGAAGGAGAAACTACGAGACGAGTTTCAGAAGCCGTTCTTCGCTCAAGAAGACGCTTCAATTTTTTTTTTATACTTTTTTTCACAAAGTAGTGATGACCGCACGAGTATCGTAAGCCGATTCAATCTACCTTACGAAGAACCAATTTCTAACCATTATAAGTTAACAAAATTCATGTTAGAAAAATATTTCATTAAAAACAACACATTGTGTTTGTTAGTCGACGCGTTCCAGTCGACGACTTGCTAAAAAGTCAATCTAGTTGCAGAACTGCATTTTCCATGTGCAAAAATGGAAAGATGACCCAGCCTGTCGCAAGGGCGCGGCATGGTGAAGTCTGGAACTCAAAGGCGAGGACCGTCCAAGCTGCGGCATGGAGATATAGACAGCCTCTTCTAGAAAGGACCGAAGTTAAGCAAGAGCGAGACCAAGGCAAAAAAGCGAGTGCAACGAGTTAGTGAGAGTGGACGCTAATCAAAATTGTGCTACGCTTCGCTTCGCTTCGCACCTCGACGCGGGTGTAATTAAGTTGATAAAAATGTTGTATCAACTTGTCGTATTGTTTAAAAAATGTATTTATTTTAAGTTAGATAGGCGAATCAGCCGTCTGCCCCAATTAAGGCCGTTATTTTTAAAAACATCTGTACCATAGGTCAGACCGTCAAATGAAGGCATACAGACATACAAGTGAATATGGAAATTAAAGGCAATCGATGAGTAGAAAAGATTCAACCAAAGGAGGGGAGTGTTGTAGAACTCTCCAAAATCGTCCTAAGTTGAAGACATAATCAAAATTCGACTTAGGCAAAAATTTCATTTAAAGACATTTTTGGGAGTCTGCAGAGGCGCAGATCAGTCCACAAGGACCGTTTTGGGTTCTATAAGGCGTTGGAAATGACCAGGCGAAAATTCGAAGAAACACCGAATTTTCACTTAGGAAAAATGTTTTTGGTTCAGAATATCAGAGTAGAAGTATATAATGACAAAGATTTATGAATAGTATACTTTTTCAAAGGTATCATAAATTGGACTTTGAAAAATAATATTTTTGGAAGGGCGTCAAAATTTGGCCCAGGAATCGATTTATCGAAAGTACGCCAAAGTTTCACTTGCAGACTAATTTTTCAAAACTGCGTTGAAATTTGGCTTGAAAATCAATTTTTCAAAAGTACGCCAAAATTTCACCCGCAGATTAACTTTTCAAAAGTACCTTGAAATTTGGCTTGAAAATCAATTTTTCAAAAGTACGCCAAAATTTCACCCGCGGATTAACTTTTCAAAAGTACCTTGAAATTTGGCTTAAAAATCGATTTTTCAAAAGTACGCCAAAATTTCACCCGCAGATTAGTTTTTCAAAAGTACCTTGAAATTTGGCTCGAAAATCGATTTTTCAAAAGTACGCTAAAATTGGTCTTTAAATGGATTTTTCAAAAGTACCACAAAGTCGGTTTAAAAAGTACCACGAAAATATACTTTAAATTATTTTTTATTTTTTATTCCTCAACCAAAGACATTGACCTTTGAGGTACGGTCATTGAAAGCCCAATTCTAAAATATGAGCATAAAATTTTAACGATGCACTGCATCCGAAAGGCAAAAAAGAAGATTTTGTCAAAGCCGGCGTAGTGCCGATAAGCAAAAATTGATAAAAATCAATGCACATGTACAAGGCCGGTTTCTCGCATAGAAAGAGTTTGGATTGACCCAGCGGCTCGCAATTTGGTCGAGCGCGTTGAGTGGTCCAGACAAAGTGATGGTAGAAAAGCCAATAACGGGGCTTTTCAAATGACAAAGTTATAGAGGAAAACGCCTTGTGCATAAAAATCCAAAAATTCAATTTTGCCTAATAGTCGCTCGAAGGTGAGACGCTGCCAAATCGATATTATTAATCGACTGTGATAAGGGTTAGTAAGTCGTGGACTGATCGAACGCCACTCAACTTATGCAGTAATAAGTCCTCTGAATGTGTTTGAGTACGTGAATTTCCACGATACAAGAACTTTAAAGCTAGGTAGTCTCTAGCGAAACTAAATTCATTTAGTAAAACTTTTTTAAGTTAATTTCAGTCAGCCTTAATTATTCATTTACCCAGAGTCTGAAATGATTCTAAAAGCTCGCATTTTGATTCTGAGAAGGTACGTATGAATCTTTTCTACCTAATCGATCGTTAGCGCGAGCGCTCTCGCTTGTATGGTCTGAAAGTCACTACCTTGATTGGGGAAGGCACGATTCTTTCTTGAGAATTTTGTATAACCAATTCTGTTAAATAAACGGATTCTTTGAACTAATGTTTCTTAATTGATCTTGAGGCCTGTTGACGGTCTATAATCCCTGGAACTTTCGTATAGAAAACCGGATGTGTCGAGTTAATTCGCATTAACGTTCGACCTTCTGGTTGTTGTACGGAGGTTCGATAGGGATTTTTTTATGCGTTTTTTGAGAAATATATTCCGTTATTAATGGACCAAAACGCGATTTTCGCGTACCAAAACTAATCCCTCCGCAGAGAAATTCTTCGGTTGGGATTTTTTTATGCAAAAATTCAGGAAATTAAGAGGTGCCTAAACCCCTAACGAGGGAATTCGGGTCCAGAGAGAGCGTAGTTTCCGATCTGTGGTAGTGCAGCCTTGGTCCCGCTTTTCGGCTACCGAAGTCATCTTATCTCGAACCCGCCTGGGAGGTAGAAGAACGGGGTAATACGCGACTGGCGCCCCCTGAGAAATAAATTGGTGTCGCGTCATTTTGACGCCCGGTAGTGCGTTCTTCTACAATAGCTCCATGAAAAAGCTCCATCGTCCCCCCTAATGGGGGACGAATGGTCACTTTAATATTGAGTGTACTTCTGAGCATTGAGTAGAAAGTCCACAGGGACGATGATTTATATTTATTGCTAATTTCAGTAAAATATGCCAGCAGTATATTTTCTGTAAACGATTGGTCGTTCTTGCCGCTATACCAATCCATACAATTTTTGTAGGTACACACTTTTATATTTGTTCTGCGATTTGTCGGGTAATAAATTATGTATTGTATCATTAGCTACTTGCCCTAGTTCTGACGGTGTACATATTAGTTTATCTTCACTAACCGAATTCATCATTTTTGGCACAATTATTAATTAACTTGATTTGAGAACGTCGAAACTATTTAAACATGTTAAATCACCTTTCTCCCCTCAATAATAATGGATCATTCTATTTCATCATATCGGAAAAGAATTTCCCTCGGACAGAGCCACCTTCGCGTCGTGCGTTACATCGATTGGACAGGCTAGGCATGAAGCTAAAGGAGTTTGGCACTGCGATCTATAATAACTCACAAGTGAATTATTATAACTCACGTTATTTATCTATGGATACTATTCATTGTTCAAAAGCAGTTCATTAATTAGTATTATAATCTAATAAGAGTAGATACATTTTTTTAGACCTTAGGTTCTCTTAGATATAATACTAAATACCAGAGACTTACTGGATTTGCCCATTTACCCCCATTTACCCCAATTTACCGCCAGTCCTTCGACCGAATAAGATCAAAATATAATCTAGTTCTAAATCTCGTTAATATACAAATACATACATGTACCAAATTTCAAGTCAATATCTTAAACGGTTCCAGAGTAAACTTGCGCACAAAAAAAGTTAAAGACAGACAGGCAGGCAGAAAAAATCTCGACGTTTCATGACATTCTAAGCTTATTTGAACAATAAAAATGTTCAAATTTTTTTTAAATGGTCGCACAATCGCACATTTTGAACCACAAGAGTGTGTTAGAAAATATTTTTGGGTAATGATTCCTGAACTGTCTACGGAACACCTAACTCCACTTACATTTAAGAATAATGTCTTTTATTCCTGCTTTCATAATCGCGGAGCGGATCTGGTTTTGAAATGAAACCAACTTTTTTAATTTTTTTTTTTGACAGTTCGGTTACACGCGTTCTCTTTTATCATGTTATCAACTTAGTTCAGCTTAATCACACGAGGTGGCGGAGGAATTCGCATTTAAAATTCGCAAAAACACGTTTTTCCACGATAACTTTGTTATTATTGACCCGACGAAAAAAAAGTAAAATTAAAAATTGAAGATCTAGCGGAAGCGTATAATCTTGTAATTTTTTTCAAATCGGACGGTAACTTTTTGTGAAATTTTTTTTTGAAAATACTCGTTTTTTGCCCTAACACTAATACACAAAAAAGTAATTCCTTAATTTTTTTACGAAAAAAAGAAATTAGGAGGATGAGATTTTTTTGAGGTAGGTGAAATAGATAAGAATTGACGGAGCCGGAGGATTGGGGTGGTGGGCCAATTAGAGGAGGGGAGGGAGGTAGGGGAAGGAAAATTATTCAACCCCCTCGAACTTTTTTCCCCAACCTTACCTTAGTCCAAAAGTTAACAGAGATACAGGGTGTCAAAGTTAAATTTTTGTTTTGGTCTTTTTTGAATAATTTCTTTAAAAATTGAAATATTTTAACAAAAGTCGATGATTGGTGATTTTTTGAGGCGAGGGATTCAAATCTATTCATACTTTTGCTGTTATTTGTAGAGGGCGCCACCTACGGTAGTTTGCATGTCATTTATATGTTAGCGTTTTTTTATATTATTAAAATAAATATTCCAATGTTTCTGTCATTACGTAAAAAAATGTCGCTACAAGTAACCGTTTTCGAGATATTTGCTTTTAAAATATTCAATGCAACCAATTTAAATAAAATAAAATATCATATTATTGTTTGATTTACAGAATAATTGATAGTGAAGCGAACAGTATAAAATTAAATTCTCTCTTTTCAGATTTTTAAAATTTATTACATTCTAAAACTGGCAAACAAAGTACGAAGAACAATGACTTTCAAATAAATAAACTTAAAAACCGCTGCCCAAGGAATCACTACTTCCACATCCAGATTTTTTATCCAAGTCACTCACAACGAAAAAATGTTTGTATGTTTAAATAATTGTTTATGGAACTTTAATAATATAATATTTGAAATCCTCTACCCCAAAAACCCATAAAACGATACCCCACATCGGTAGCGGGGTGGAGGTGGTGATAGAGGGTGGTAGTGGGGGTGGATAAAAACATTTTGAGGTTTTTGGTTCTTGTATACACACTAAATCACAATTTTTTTTCATCCCCTTTAATAATGGGATGGGGGTGGTAATTGGGGTGGCTAATGCCAACATTTTTTGAGACCTTAGCTTCTCTTGTATATACTAAAAATACCAATTTTATGGACTCTTACCTGCTTGATTTACATATTTTCCCCAAATTTACCCCAATTTACCCCCCAACCCTTCGACGGAACAAGATGAAAATATAATCTAGTTCTAGATCTCGTTAAAGTACATATGTGTACCAAATTTCAAGTCAATATCTCAAACGGTTCCGGAGTAAACGTGCGCACAAAAAAAGTTACAGACAGACAGACCGACAGACAGAAATTTTTTTTTCGCTCAAACTAAAAATCTCGACGCTTCGTGACATTCTAAGCCTATTTGAACAATAAAAATTTTTAAAATTTTTTTTGTCGATACTGTACTTCCACTGGAAGTGGAACTAATAAAATTTGAGAAACAGTTTTTATTTAAATACAAATTTCATTTAAAGAATAAATGAATAACAATAATTAATAAAAAAGGAGATCTGTGTTTGGTAACAAATCTTTGGAGTGACTTTAATACATTTGACGATGCGTTTATTGAACGACCGCCTTATTTTAAATAATAAGTGTTCGTTTTGAAATGATTCGATTGCATTTCTAAATCCCTGCAATAATTCTTCTCGATTATTTATTGGATCTTGATACACAAGAGATCTCATGTACCCCCATACGCAAAAATCCAAGGGATTAAAATCAGGACTCCACGCAGGCCAAGGCATATTACTCCCACGACCTATCCAGCGACCAGGAAAATTTGTATTTAGGTAGTTTCTGACCGGTATAAAACGTGCGGTGGAGCTCCATCTTGCATAAAAAACATATTTTGTCTTAAATATGGTGGTACATCATCCAAGAACTCGCCTAGCTGAGTTTGTAGAAAAGTATAATGGACCGTTTAAATTAGGTGGTAACTCATACGGCCCAAAAAAATAATTACACCAAAATACCGGCTCGGTGGCGCAGTGCTTAGGATGTTAGGCTTGCGACCACGGAGTCCCGGGTTCGAATCCTGGCTAGGGTATGGATGTGTAGTGGCGTTTTTCACGTGTTACCGAGATGGTAGCAGTGGGCTAGACTGCGATTGTGTGAGAGACAACACGGTCTAGTCGCTCTCCTCTCCTGAGTTCGAGTCTCAGCTGCAGCAGATGGCAATGTCGCAGGGAATGGGTGTTGTGATGTTGTCTATGTGTGAGTGTCTGTCCGCCAGGACATTAATATAAATAAGGCTAATAAAAAAAAAATGTTTATCTTAAATTCAAGTTGAAAGTGGTGTTCGGCTACTAAGTGCGGATTTTTTATGTCCCACGCATGTTTGTTTCTAAAGTTCAATACACCCAGTGGCGCAGCCAGAAAATTCATCTGGGGGGGGCCAATAGAACCGGCCTCCCCAGAGGATGAGGAAAATTTTTCAGAAAATGGTTGAAAACGGATGTGTATGTAGATTCCTCTATTAGATAATATTGGCATTAATTACAAAACATTTATTTCAAGGGATAATTTAGATACTGCTTTTTACTGCTTCTTTATTTTTTGGCTCATGGAAGACTGCCTGGGGGGGGCCCGGGCCCCATGGCTCCCCCCTGGCTGCGCCCATGAATACACCTCTACGTGTAAAGGTGTATTGTAAACAACACTTTATTTAAAAACATTGGATCTCTGTTTTGTTGGGCACGACAGAATCGAGAAAACTGTAACCTGGCTGGAAGATCGGCCTCCAGCAGATTTTGAACAGGCGTAAATGGTATGGATAAAGCTTTTCTTGACGAAAATCCTTGAAATCGGCGACTTACTTACTCCAGTAGCAGCAGCCATACGCCTCATACTTATTTCTGAGTTTTCTGCAACATGGATACAAATTTCCTCTTCCTGTTCTACAGTAATACTTTTTGGGCGTCCCACGGTATCTCGTTTGGAACGAAAGGAACCAGTTTCCCCCAATCTGCTGTAAATATTGTGAAATAACTTAAAATCGGGTTGCCTCCTATCGACGATGAGCTCTGCGTCCATTAAAATTTTCTTGCGCGTATACGCAAACCATATCGCGCATATCTTCGTTCGAAAATAAATTATGCCTTGGCATTTTAAACTTAATTTTGTTAGATATTTTTTTGCAACACACAAAATGCCGACAAACAACAAGTAGGTTTACAGATATTAATTTTAAAAGCGTCTCTTATTGTTTTTGTTTTAATCAAAGCGTACTTTGAAAAATGGTACATCCCTAAATCATAATTTAAATTGGTTGCATTGAATACTTTAAAACCAAATATCTCGGAAACGGTTACTCGTAGCGAGATTTATGAGGTATACCTTTTTAACCTAAAGTAGATGGGAAAATAGGAATTTTTATTTTAAAAAATAAAAAAGAAATCGCCAAATATATATATGACATATAAACGACACGCAAACTACCGTAGGTGGCGCCCTCTACAAATAACACCAATAGTATGAATAGATTTGAATCCCTCGCCTCAAGAAATCCCCAATCATCAAATGTTAAAATGTTTCAATTTAAAAAAAAATTATTTAAAAAAACCAAAACAAAAATTTAAGTTTGTCACCCTGTATCTCTGTTAATATCAACTTTTGGACTAAGGTAAGTTTGGTTACAACGTAATATTTTTACATAAGGAATCTGCCATTGCTCTATGTACTAAACAGGTTTTTCTTTTCAGTTCATTGTAAATAAATTTTTTACTTATTTTTAACATATTGTTCATAATCAATGTTTTCTTATTTTATTTGCATTTTCCCACCGCTGCGCGCTGCTTCGAAAACAACTATCAGCCGTTTATCTTGCGCGTGTGGAATAATAAAAAGCAAACTATTTATTTAAACTCGTGTAAAAAGACACTATGTTCTGTTGCAGAGCTAAAGATGTTGTTCTGATTGCAAAAACCTCAAATTTATCCTCCCTAGTTAGTGCCCGGGCGCCTATGTACCATGTGCAATCCTGTGTAGCACCAAACGAAAAGTGGCAGATTGTATATATCACTTCCGGGAATAATTTTATATTCTCGCCAACTGCATCGCCAAGTCCTGCAGATGGATGTGACGTCACTTTACGTCACTGCTACTTATCTTTATCGTACCTTTATTGTTCATTTCTTGAAAACGGTTTAAATGCCTTCTTTTTAAATTTCTCCATACACTTGCACATGTCCCACCATCACATTTTAAGCTATAACAATCACCAAGGGAATATACTGTAATTTAAATACCGTTCACAACACATATGTATTACCATATATTAATTTTTAATACTAATATTCGTCTTGTAAAAGTTTCTCTTTGCCTACTTCATTAACACGTACGTACTCCGTTTTAGCAGCAGATGTATTTGCATAATTTCGTTATATCCCTTACGCCAGGAAAATCTCACAGAACAACTCTTTGTCACCCATTTGGTGGACTGTAATGAAATTATTTTTTTCTGTGACTATAACAAACAGTAGGCTGTTGTGATTTTAAAATGTGATTAGCTGCAGATGTGTTCTACTGCAGTGCCATTAGTAATTTCCCGATGCTCGTAAAAATCATTTTTTAATGCCATTCGATTCAGCTCGATAGGAATAATATTTGTGGGTACTTTTAAAGCCTCTCAATTTACTTAAACAATTATAAAAAAATTGTTGAAATTTCGAGGATGGTGTTCTTTGACCTTTCATTGATTACGTAGCGAGAACGGTAATAGATATGACAAACATGCTTTAGACCTTTTTTGTAGAGCATAAAATTTTCTACTAAGAAGTCCCAAGAGCACATTTTTATCTATTACACTTTACGAGCTGCACGGATCCACGCGCAAGCGTAAAAATTGCCATTTTTTGCGTTAGTCTCCAAGCGACCCATTATTCATTTTTTTTCCCTACAAAAAGTATATCTATTATTTTTTTGTATATCGCATATTTTGCGACGGTTACATACATGAAAACTGTGAATTAATTGTACAGGGATAAAATTAAAACAAGACAGTTTACGCGCTTCTGGTGATCACCCTATATGACGGATATAACCCAATTTCAATACTCCCTGTATTCTACCATGGTCTTTTACATACCAAATTTGAAATACAAATTTTAAGTCTAACAAAATTTATCGTATTTACAAGAAACATCTGTACACACACAGATAGATCTTTTTTCATTCGATATTTGAAGATTTCTGTATAATTTTTTTTTACGATAGCTATTAAAAATTTTTGTCCGATCATAAATACAGGGTGTCTCAAAGTAAAATTCAGTTTTTAAAAAATCATAACAAAGTTATTTAAACTGTTGAAACAATTTTATTTTAAAGTTAAGATACTACATACATGCGGATTTTTTAAACACTGCGTTATCCAAAAGTCGACCATCTTGCCTACAGCACTCCTCCAATCTGGTCCTTAAATTTTGGAAAACTCGTGGACACATTTCAACACAGCATTTTTTTAATTCCGGCTCTTAAGAACTGTCCTGGATACGAGCCCAATTGGACCTGGTTTCAACAGGATGGTGCCACACACAGCAGCAGCATCAATGACCAGTCTACGTGAATTGTTTCCAGGCGTGCTTATTTCCAGATTTGGTGATATCCCCTTCCCCCCAAGATCACCGAACCTAACGTCACCGGATTTTTTTTGTGGGGATACTTAAAGAGTATTGTTAGACCAATCCCCCCGGCCAATACGAACTAGTTAAAGAACAACATTCGGGAGGCCATTACCAATATTCCCGTTGAAATGTGTTGACGAGTTTTCCAAAATTTAAAGACCAGATTGGAAGAGTGCTGTAGGCAAGACGATCGACATTTGGATAACGCAGCCCAAGGAACAATTTAAAAGTCATTTGGACTTGAGGAGGTTTTAAAAAAGGTTTGTCGGGGTTAGGAAATAGTCTTGTGCTTTATTGATGTTGTAGTTAAGGCCTTTTAGGCTTCAAGTATACTTGCTCTTATATGGTAAGTTTTAAAGCATTCTGTAAGACCTAATTATAAAACGAATTTGCTTCCAGGATAATATGTATTTGTAATGGGTTTATCATACCTACATAAAACTCTCCATAAAGCTAATTAGTTTTATGAACGTCTTAAATTCCATTTAGATTTAAAGAGGCTTTAAATTATTCTTTTTGGTTTTAACATATTTGCAATAAATGCATTTTAAATCCTTTTTAAAACTAGACATTTTCAATGCCTATTAGTACTTATTAAAGGCCATTACAATACTACACTCTTAAAACATCCTTGACAAATGTTGTGATGAAACCGTTATGAAGAAAAAAGGCATCTATAAATCTAAAAGGCAAATTTTAATTCCATAAAACACTTTCTAAAACCTCAATAAAACATTCATTATAAAAATTATAAACAATATGTTTGCCTGAATTGTCGTTGGTGCATGTGTGTGTGTGTGTGTTAATTAAAAGCATTTCACGACTTACTGATGTGTAATTATGTCTTTTATGGAAGAAATTATTTTGAGGTTAAGTTTTAACGCGGTTCGTCTTGGAGGCGGTTCTTTTAAATCCCAAACGTTTTATTACAGCTTTTATCAAGTCCATGTGATCTTCGTCAAGTGCATTTGCATTTATGTAAGGAAGGGATTATTTGTGATAGTATACAAAAAGACTAAAAGGACTTCATTTAGAGTAAATGTTCTAGGTCATTACCATTTTTAGAATATATAATTTAATGAGAGAACTGTAAAATGACACTTAGGTTTTTAGTTTATCGGCCATGTTTTTTTTGTTATATAAAAATATTCAAGGTCAATCTCACAATAAATATCACTTTTTCTTTAGCAAATTAAGGTAGAATTACAAGAAACGACTGAAAATTACCATGGGAACCGAGAAGCAGCCTACTTTTTTAAATTTGCTGATTACAAGTCTATGAAAATTTTTTATGAATATTAAAATCATTATTATTTCTGAGGCCCCTTTGTTTTTTGGGCCTTTCTTTTGTAGTTTTAACGATAAACTGCCGTTGGTTTTAATTTTTTTGTCATACCTGATGTATTTTTATTAAATTTTAAATCGGTCTTAGAGAGGTTACACTGCCACTCTACGCTTTAAAATTTCAAATTCCATTTTATCTTCAATAAGTCTGGTGGTGTGTTTGCTTAAATCAGTTCAGAAAAAATAAATGCAATAATAAAATTATTTGGATTCCTTCGTGGACATTCTTATAGCTTCTCAGTTCTAATATGGACTTATAAAAGTTTTAAAAACCAGTTTTAAGGTAGCCTTCTAGGTGTTTTCTAGAAATGCAGGAAGCTAATAAAAAAGCTTCGGACAGCTTCAAAGAGCGGCACTATGCCTCACTAAGGAGTTTTATGATGGAATTTAAAAAAGCCTTAACAACCTTCATAAGAGTGGGCCCTTTTAGTCTACAAGTCGCTTTATGATGGTATTAAGGATATTGTTACAGCAAAATAGATTTTTCAAGGCATTTTATAAATAGTTTTATAGCACCCTTGTATATATTTAAGAAACCAAAATTGTTCCTTGGGAGTGTTTAAAAAATCAAATCCGCAAGTATGTAGTATCTTAATTTTAAAATAAAATTGTTTCAACAGTTTAAATAACTTTGCTATGATTTTTTAAAAACTGAATTTTACTCTAAGTCACCTTGTATAATACACCTAATTAATTAAGTTAAACATATATAATAATAATAACAGTAAACATATAAATACCAAAAGTGTGTCAGCTAGTTTGGATTCAATTTTGAAAGTTTGTACGAAAATCATGCCTTTTTAAACATTGAATAGTGTTTGATTTGTAAAATTAGTACGTAAAATTGTTAATTTTTTGGAGAGTATTCTATAAAATACCGCATATAAGTTGTTGATATGCAAACTAACTTTACAATTGATTCACAACGATTGCAAAGATTTTTCCCAAAACAAACTCCTTTTTGTGACATGTTGCCCCTGAATCTAATAAAAAAAAAATCAATAATTGAACGAGCATCTGTAATCAACGAAAATTGACTTAATTGAGGACCACTTGGCATGGTTAAAATCTCTTGCCCCTTGCGCGACGTTTATGTATAAACTCTTTTGGCAGGTGTATATTCGTTTATGCAGCCACACATTCAATGATTTTAATTGATGCATCTTCCATCTATGTAAACATTTTTCCCTGATAAAATCGTAGTAAATGATAAAAGACATTTTTTTACAAAATAATGCAATCGCATCGTGCGCCGTCCAAATTGGTAAATTAATGATAATCTGCCTCCAGTCAGGCTTATTAAATTAATGCATTATTAGTTAATTATTAAGGATTTTGCTTTTAATAGATTTTATCTTTTTCTGAATATCTGTCAGTATTAAACTAAACCAATCCTATAAGGTAGGAGATAAACCGGAAAAGTACTTGTATATTTCTCTAGCTATTTGTTATCTGAAACTATCGACGCTGAATTAGTTTTCACAAATTCAAAAATTTTCGTGGTGTATTTAAAAAAAAATGTTTTGCCCTTTCTAGAGGTTCTCTATTTAGCTTCTGCATAGTAAAAGAAAATAACCAAATATGCCCCCCTCTTTACCTCCAATATTGAACTTACGGAAAATTTTCCTTCAAATTAAATTACCAGATTCTTTACTATTGCTATTAAGAAATCTAATACGAAAATACATTTTGTACCTGTAAAATGACGTTTTTGCAATATCACTTAATTCAATAGCGCGGGTCATCAATGTGTTCTCTCGTGCAATCATTACAAATCTTTAATGACTCTCCATTGATTTGCAGTGACGTAGTGAGGGGGGTCCAGGGGGTCCGGACCCCCCCCCCCGAAATTAATTGACATTTATATAATTGATAGACATGACATTTAAAATTATTATATTGATTTTATTTTTTTTATGTAAAAAACGTTTTAGCCAGTTTGACCGAATATTATTTTAACTTGTTATTACATTTTGAAAAAAATGTAGTATAGGTTTTGCATTTTTCCGGCGGACCATCGAAACCCGGAAAAAACGTCGGATCGAAATGAAAGTCATATCTATCGACTCGAGAGCGAATTTAGAAAATTCCGTCCGTCGGTCAGTCAGTCTGTCGGTCTGTCGGTCTGTCACGCTCAGCCCCCCTAATCCGTTTTCGGATTTCGATGAAACTTGGGTGGTTGATAGGAGTCCTTTAGAAAACCTTAACTCTGGAAGCTCGGCTCCGTTCGGAAACTGGAAGTACCCGATATAGACGTTTCAAGTTTTTCGGGAAAAATTGAATAACTCGGTAACGGGCAGTCGGATCGAGATATTTCAAAAAAGCTGGCAACGATCTACAAATAAGTATACCGGAGACTATGTCGAAAAACAAATGGAAATTGATTTTTTTTGCAAAAAACTGGTTTTCTCGAAATCGGGCTAGGAAGCACGATAACTGTCCAGGATATTGATCGATTTCGATGAGACTTGGTGGGATCGAAGGTACACGGCCACAAATGAAGCCTATTGCTGGCGGCCCGAATCCGTTGACCGCAAGTATTTTTTCCAAGGCCGAGTATGATTTTCCAAAGAAATTGATAACTCCCAAACCGAAGGTCCGATTTTGATTTTCAAAAATGGCGATTGTAGGGCTCGATTAAGTCTATGAGGTGACGTTTGTGACAAATTTGACAAAACAAAAGCGAATTTACAAATCCTGGAAAACTTGATTTTTTCGATAAATTCTACAAATACCGAAAAGTTTATTAATAAAAATCGAAAATTAAGTATTCCGTCGATCTCTATAACCGGTATAAGGCACGGACCTTTTCGGACAAAAAATCTAAAATAGAGTTTTTTCGAAAAATTAAAAATAAACGAGTTATTTATAAAGATCCATGACCACAATATAACCGATGCCCTTTCTGTATAGGGTGGTGGCGCAGCGGCTAAAGCTTTGCTTTACAATCCAAAGGTCCCGTGTTCGAATCCCACAGGTTGGATATTTTTTTTTTCATTTTTTTTTTAATCAAATTTTTTTCACAATAAAGATGGTATCACAAAATTTAGGATGTCCAAAAACTAACATTATTTAGAAGAAAACTCCTAAGAGTATCCTATAAAATGTGTAACAATTATATATAAAAAGCTCAGTAAATTGGCGAAGAGTACGTTTTTAGCTTGTTTTTATATAGATTTGCCGGCGCCTTCGCCAACATTTTCCAAACTTTAATTTTTTCTGCGCTGTTTTTATTAAATCAACAAATGTTTTTGGTGCAAAATATTATAAAAGGCTATTAGAACGTATTACAATATAAAATGTATGAAAAAAATCATGAATTCGAAATTATTTAAATTGTACAAAAGGTCATTCTTGTACATTTCTTGAGCTGTATCTCGGAAACTAGACATAGGATCGAGTTGGGCCTATGAGAGTAAAACATATTAAAAATTCAGCCAATTTGACTGCACGCTAAGTTATTACATTAAAATTGTGCGGGGTCCTTTGTACGAAAGCTACATAACAATGTATAATATACTTACAAAAAATATTCGGACCCCCCTCGAATAAAAATCCTGGCTACATCACTGTGATTTGCTTAAGAATATCATTCATTTTTTTACACTTTCTTAAAAATCTGAATTCGATTTCATTAAACCACCTTCTGACACATGGATTTTCCAGGTATGTGAACAATCATCGAAGGATGTTATGTAACGAAGTTTTTATAGGTAATATTTTCACCAGTGATTTTCTCGAAAATTTTTAATCCTAGAGAAAAAAATTTATTAGTTGTTACATTATTGGTCTTGAAAACAGGTGGCATATTAAACATATACAAACAAGCTAAAAACGTACTCTTCTCCGGTTTTCTAAACTTTTTATATAATTGTTACACATTCTATAGGATATACTCTTCGCAGTTTTTTGTAAATAATGCTAGTTTTAGTCATTTTAAATTTTATAGTACGAACTTAGTTGGTGAAAGACTCAGTGTAAAATAAAGTAAAAATTTAAAAAAAAACTATACCATACCCCATGTGGGGTTTCGAATCTGGGACCCTTGGATTCCGAGCCAAAGCGTAAAAACTACCTAACACGTAAAAAAATGTAAAAAATGTAAATTTTTACAAAAACATGAAAATTAAAAAAAATTCTCAAATTTAAATCATTAATAACATTTTTATTTACCGATTGATTTTGTTCAAAAATAGGGTTCTTCCCCTAGCTAACACTAACTTACTGTCCAAATTTCAGTACAATCGGATTTTTCTTTCTCGAGTTATCGTGCTTACAAGAAACGTGACGGGCGGACAGACAGACGGACATTTGAAAGTTGTTCAGAATTCGTTCACTAACACAATGATGAAAATTTTTTGTCTGCGAGCGATATTTACGGTTTTAGAAATGTGCCGATCAAATACAATATACTCTTCGTTTTCGTATTTGCGAAGAGTATAATAGAATACTGGATAATACAAAAGGAAGATACAAAGAGATATGAATAAATTAATTTAGAATATAAAAAATTTCTCCCAAGTTGGCAGAAGGCGGTATGGTGCCCAGGATTGATACGGCATTCCCTCTCTGAACCGCCAAACTGATTCTCTGTATCAGGTAGCAAGTGCTATTCTTTTCATTTGAAACGCCGCGAATTTTCTTACCTTTGTCTTTATTTTTTTCAATATATTGGTATTTATTTCGAAAGATAAAAAAGTTTCTCGCTTGCCTCTCTTGCAAACTCTTACATTTTATCCACAGAAGAAGAAACTCCATGATTTCTACACTTATTAAAATTTGACCTTCCTTTCACTAAATGTTCTTAATAAATATATACTTAATAAAAATGTTGTAGAACCCAGGAGAATCGATCAAAATACAAAAATAACATGTTAAGTCTCCTAAGAACTCCTACTCTTTATTACATCCCACGCTTCCCAAATCTATTTATTCCTCATATTTATCAAGTTATAAGCACCCCACTGCGAGTAGAAATAAACCATCATACGTTGAAGAAGGAACGATTGGCGCCCCGAGTAAATATATATTGCCACGCCCTTCAGACGACTGATGGTAAGTTATTCTATAATAACGCGGCAAAAATTTGAGACCGATATATTGCTCCATTTTTAAGTTCAAACCAGTCAAACGAAAAAATAATTCCTTTAATTATTATTTTCCAATTTTTTTCACATTTTTGCATCTATCTTTTGTCTCGGCCAATCAAGAGTCATAATTTTTCATTCCGTTTAGGGATAAGTCCGTGAACACTTCAGTTAAGGTGACATTATTTTAAAGGATTTCTGCGCGGGAGCGCTCCTTTTCATAGATTCGTGGTATGTCATACTACTACAGAACCCCCGGCGAGCGAGTCTGACTTGCACTTACCGGTCATTTTATTTCCACATCCAGTGGAAGTATAGTAACGACAAAAATTTTTTTAAAAACTTTTATTGTTGAAATAGACTTAGAATGTCATGGAAGTTTTTAAGTTTGAGTAAAAAAAAAAAATTTTTGTGCGCACGGTTTACCATTTAGATATTGACTTGAAATTTGGTACACGTATGTATTTTAACGAGATCTGGAACTAGATTATATTTTCATCTTATTCCGTTGAAGAGTTGGGAAGACTGGGAGACTGGGGGGTAAGATGGGGTAAAAGGGGGTAAATAGGTAAATCAAGCAGGTAAGAGTCCATAAAATTGGTATTTAGTGTATACAAGAGAAGCTAATGTCTCATAAAAAAATTGGCATTAGCCACCCCATTACCGGTGGAAAAAATTGTGATTTAGTATACCGGGTTCCTTTAGTTTTGAAGAAGATTGAAATTTGGGATATCCTATACAGGGTGATGCTTTTAAGGCGGCCATTAGAATATTTTGCACTTGCAGATGAGATAGCCATTTGAGATTTGGTAACCTACCCTAGTCGACCATTGCGAGTCCGAAAATAATAATTTCAAAATGGGGCACTTCCGGAAATACCGGAGGTCGATACCAACTTGCTTATTTTAAATAGAACACCTTATATATTTTCGACTTTTCGAAATGATAACAAAATTCTGAGTCAGAACATGTAGCATACCCTATACCTAAATCGAGCAGTTTCGGAGATATTTGACATTTTATAAAAAATTTGACAGGTGCAACGGTTTGCAAGAACCGTTATAACTTTCTTCATGTAGGAGATCCTTATTTGCTCTTTGGTACGTAGAAAGAACACAAGATCAGCTATTCACTTCAAAAAAAAATATTCCAAAATATTATACCAAGTGTTTTATTTTTCTCGTTACATTTTGTCAAATTCAAACCTCAAAAACTTTTTTATTTCAAATGGAACATCCTGTATTTTTTACACCAAATTATGTTAAATTAAATTCCCTTTTTTCTAGTATAAGCATTGTAGGGGTTAAAGTTACAACTTTTCGAAATATTGGCGATTTTCTTAAATGTCAAAGAATTTTTAGTAAAAATTGCCATCAACTTACCCATGATTAGAAACAATCAGTAATGTCAGTCATTATTTTATGTCAAAAAATGCCAGCACGTTTAAATTACACCCACGAAGACTTTTAGATTTGTTTATTATTTATGGAGAGTGAAAAAGTAATAATACCAAGAACATGTAACACATAATTTGCTAATGGATGCCCACTTTATTGTTTCAATTGTTTCATAGGCTTCTACGTTTTTTTGGATAAATTATAATTTTCAACAAGAGCTTGCGAAAAATTCAAAAAGTACATGTGTTAGATATAGGACATGCTGTTATAAGTCCACCTCAAATTTAATTCTACATCGATTGCCATAATAAAATTTGGCACGTGCGATTTGACAGAGCCAAATATTCTAAAATTATCCAATATGCGTTTTACAGTGTATGGTGGATGGTTTCTGTTCTTGTGGGTATCGAGTAGCAAATGTGTTACATGTTCTTGGTATCACTTTATCACATTCTCCATAAATAATAAACAAACCTAAAAGTCTTCGTGGGTGTAATTTAAACGTGCTGGCGTTTTTTAACATAAAATAATGACTGACATTAATGATTGTTTCTAATCATGGGTAAGTTGATGGCAATTTTTATTACAAATTTTCAAGACAGGATTTTCAGGACATTCAAGAAAATCGCCAATATTTCGAAAAGTTGTAACTTTAACCCCTACAATGCTTATACTAGAAAAAAAGGGAATTTAATTTAATATAATTTGATGTAAAAAAATACAGGGTGTTCCATTTGAAATAAACAAGTTTTTGAGGTTTGAATTTAACAAAATGTAACGTGAAAAATAAAACAATTGGTATACTATTTTGAAAACTATTTTTGAGAGAGTAGCTCATCTTGTGTTCTTTCTACGTACCAAAGAGCAAATAAGGATCTCCTACACGAAGAAAGTTATAACGTTTCTTGCAAACCGTTGCACCTGTCAATTTTTTTATAAAATGTCAAATATCTCCGAAACTGCTCGGTTTAGGTATAGGGTGTGCTACAGGTTTTAAGCAAGTTAGTATCGACTTCCGGAACAATGATTTTTTGGGAATGATGTTATTTTCGGACGAGTCTAGGTTTACAAATTTGGGATTATTTATCCGACAAAATACAAAATATTGGTTACAAGAAAATCTACATTTAACGGGAGGGTAACTTTCAAGTGCGGTTCGGTTTCAATGTTTGGCTTGGAATAATCGGTAGTAGAATCATTGGTCCAATAATATTTGAAGGACTCCTGCCTGGTGCCAGATACTTGAGATTCCTGCAAAATGAGATTGAGGACATTTTAGATGAGTTGCCTTTGGATTTAGGACAGGGAATATATTTCAAACAAGATGGCGCTCCTCCCCATAATTCAAGGATAGTAATTGATTACCATCAACGGAGATTCGGAGAAAACGTAATTTCGACGAATGGTCCTGTGAGGTGACCTCCAAGGGCACCTGATTTAATACCCATTGCTTTCCTTGTTTGGGTCATTTAAAAAATATTATCTACGCAATCGCCGTTACAACCCGTGAAGACCTGGAGCTACGAGTAAGACGCGCAATTAATAGCATAACGGAACAGCAATTGGCGAACATTCTTCGAGAAATTTTAATAAAAAAATTATCCTCAACACTGAATTTAATAAAATTTCTTTCCTAAACTTCTAATACTGATAAACTCTGCCTTCTCGACAGAAATAAGAGGAGCTCCTTTCCATACTTGATTCCCAAAAATTTACTTTATTAAAAATGCTAGATTGGTTCCTTATTTAAATACCTGAGACCTGGCCTACTGTAGTATGTTGAAAGTGTAAGATTGGAAATTTAAAAAGCTGTGGTAGTATGTACAAGATAAAGAGTGAAGTAATGCGTGTAGAGCTCACAAAGCGGAAAGTAATAAGGCATGGTCGAAAGCATAAGACTCCGTCTTGAACCTTCCACTAATTGGAAGAATTTTTTTAGGAATTACACGTGAACATGGACTCGCAAATTGGACAAAACTATCATAAACCCACTGACCAACTACTCGTTACACATGCCTTCGTACGTTAAAATAACAACGCATATTAATTTTATTTATATCATTATTTCGCATTTTTCTTATGAAAATTTAGCGTGCACAAATATATTATTTAAAAAAACGCCAGCTGTTTGAATATTTTACCAAAATAAGCAACACTTAGGGCGTTGTGCAGGCTACATGCTTCATGAATTTACAATCGTACAATTAAATTTCCAAGAGGACGCAAAAACCCGATTAACACGCAATTGCGTTGGCAATTATTGCTTGATACTTGCTTTATCGGATATATAAAAAGACTAGCTAAGTTTGCGTGGCGTTTGCATGGGTGACTTAAATTTACATACTACTACCAAAACGTCATTTTGAATTTTTGCTATTTTGCTTCAAATTGGTTGCTGATATCAATACCATAATTTAAAATCTCTAATAAAGGAGTAAACAAATAATAAGTATAGAGATATTTATGTAATCCATGAATCGTTCTAGTTGGCTTCTCTTTGCTGTATGATGCGTCTGATAACATCACGCCATCTGTCGCAGTTGCCTGTTGGGCGCACAGCCTCACCAAAGCTATTTCCCTTTGGCTTTTCGGTGATATTGGTGCAGAACCTCGGAGAATCGATCTAAGTCGAAAAATGACAAAATAATCGACATTTTAGAGCACAGCTGACCATATTTCTGACATCAGCGCCGAAATTCAGCATAAAATAATTATTTATGCAACAAGTGTGTAAAGTGACACTTTTTAGCCTAATTCAACAATCCCATGAATGAAAAAACGCACTTTTCACACGAATTGCATCAAATATCTATTCTAGTAACGAAATCGTTACCAAAAAACCGCTGCCCAAGGAATCACTACTTCCACATCCAGATTTTGCATTCAAGTCTCTCAGAACGAAAGAAAGTTCAAAGAATAAATCAAAACAAAAATATTTGTTTTTATGAATATTTCCCATCTTGTAGATGGTTTGTACTGTTAGATGGTGTATAATTAAAATAAAAAAAAATAAAAAATAAAAAAATATTAGCGTGGTGGATTAGCTCACAAGACCAAATGAATGTTGCATTACAAACATTACATGTAAACAAATTTACCCTTTCACGGTGTGACATCAAAGATTAATAAGTAGTAGGTTATCCATATTTATCCATATTTTAATCTTGTTTTATTCCCCACCTCGTCCCACCGCTCCCTAAATACCCTTAATTACTTACCCCCCACTAATTCGCACTTTGTCACACTTTTCCCTAATTACCCTTAATTACCTTTAATTACCAAGTGGAAGTGGATGAAGTAAAAAAAATTTTCTGAGACCTTCGGTTCTTGTACACACACTAAATCACTATTTTTTTTTTCATCCCCTACAGCTACAGCTACAGTTAGCTATAATTTGCATTGTATTTATCGCACATTTTAATAAGGCACATGAACAAATTGTTTATTAATAGTTCTGGCTGGTGAAACCCATCCAAGGCCAACCAATTGGAAAAAAAAAATTATTAATAGTAGTACAAAATGATACACTGGTACCAATATTGTTCCATTTGAAAAACTTGTATTTTGTCCCAAAAACCATTTTGATGAACTTTATTTGCTCATAAATTGTACAATTTAGTATTTTTGACGAGATTTCGATATTTCTAGCATTACACGAGACAATTAGAATAATTCCTAACAGCCATTCCAACTAGCAAATTTGTTTCACAATTTAAATGTTATACGATTATATTGTTTTATTGTTATTTTATTAATGCTTCTAAAATGTTAATTGATTACATTAGAGCTGCAGAAAACACTATTTGGTTGTCTACAACTGAACTGTTTTATAAATTTATCATTAAAACGTTTCTACAGCAAAATATAAAACATCTTATAAAGCAGTTAAGAAATTATTTTAGAAACGTTTCCATGACTAAGCTATAAAACATTTCAGCTTATAAAACTAAGTAATTTTATAGTGCTTTTTTAGTAACGTTTGGCAGTATTTTCAGCGCCGTTATAAATATATATTAAAATTATTTTATAGTTGTTTCCTATTATCTTATAAAACAATTACGTTAAATCACTATTTGGGACAGTTTTGCTATTGAAAGTAAATTGTTGTTTCGGAGTCTGCTACATAATTATTATATAGCGTTGCAATCTACTGCAATATGGCAACGGCAATAAAGTAGTTACAAAATAAAATTGTTTACGTGAACATAAAAATGTGCTGCTAACTATGCAATAAAATATTTTCTGTGTCAGCTGTGTTATATTTTATCAGAACTGAGCAGACTGGTGTAGATCGTACGTGCTAAAGTAAAATTAAAAATATCAGATTAAAACAATGGAGAAAACTTTAAAAAACTAATTTTTGTGAAAAAAAAAATGTTATATTTTTCGTTTAAGATACGGCCCTGTCACAAGACCGTTACCTCTAAGACACATTATTTTATAGATGTTTTGTTAGAATCGCCTATAGTTTAATTAACTTAAAATGCTTGTATTTAACACAAAAATATTTTATAGAAGAAGTCATTTCACGAGACCAGCGTTCGAGGTCGTAAATATGACAAGACATAAACAGTTTAAAGATCACATTTTTATTAATATTACGGCAATTAATACGTGCTAATTATAAAATTATGATGATTGAAACAAATTCGCATTAAATTTCATTACAAAAAATTGTAAAATGTGAAATCGATTTTTATAAAATTCCAAAAATTATTATAAACCTTCAATAAACATGAGGGGCACTTAAAATTCATCAAAAACACATGGCATAATTCACAGTAAAATTTCCTTCACATCAAAAATTTCAAGCTGTATGGGTTAACACGTCTCTAAAATAATTATTAAGTAAGTTCTTATTCATTCTCCAAAATCACTGAAAGCTTGGACTTTTTAAATACATTTAATAAATTGTTTTATTTTATTGGTGTTTTATAGCAAACAGTGAAGTATGTGCTTTATAACACAATTAAATGCGGAATTGTTTATACAGTTATTTTGTAATGCCCAAGTAACCCTAATACTCTTATTGCGATCTCCAAGGTGGTTTTAAAACTATACAATAAAACTTCAAGACTGCCTTAGGACAACCATAAAGCAGCTTCTAGCCAAAAAGGTCTCCAAGACTAAATTTTAAAACTATATTAAAACCATTTAGTTTTAATTTTATATTTTTAAATAGTTCTTCAAGGCAACTTTAAATTTAGGTATTAAAATTTATTAAATGACGTTTTGCATTTAAAATATACTTGCAGCAGACTAAATTACCTTGAGAATAATTATAATTAATCCTAAAATGGTTTTATTTTGTTTACTAAAGTCGGACAACTTTTATGTGTGAAATAGGCAAGTCTCTATAATGGCAGAGTGGTAATATTTTAAACGTACCGCACATTTAAAGCAGATCATAAATAATATTCAAATGCAATATTCTGGTAAAGAATTTACCAACGGATGGCACTTTTCAGTTATTTCAGAGGATGTAAGGTGCATATATTTCAATAATAATATTTTTTTCTTTTGCTATTGAAAATGTGCATCATGGCTGAGTATGTATTTTACATAAAACATGGCGCGATCTAGATTAAAACTGATTGCAAGTTTATCGAACATTTTAAATCGTACAAGGCTTAAAACAGCGTTTTGTTTACCACCTTAAGTACAATTACTCTCGCTGACGTCTATTTACTCTTCATTTTAAAACTGAGTTGATTTAATATGTTCAAACTCGTTGCCTTATTGATTTAAAGTGGTCTGGCGCGCGAATGAAATCCTAACCTTACAAATTGTGCCGGTTTTGTGATTGCTGCATTTAGTGCATTAAAGTTACCACTTTGTTTTAATTTAAAATACTTGTAGCTAATATATTCCATTTTAAATGTGTTCTAATTTTCTTTTACGTATAGAGTAGGTACACGTGGATTGCACTGGTTCACTAAATTAGCTTATTGAGAAGATGGCGTTTTCTCCGCATGTGGAGGGGGTAGAATTAGTTTTAATAAAGTCAACAAAAATCCAACAGGCATTTCTTTTAACTAAATTGACTAAATTAAAACCTCTGAGCTTTAAAATATTCTTAATGTAGTCTTTAAAAAGTAAAAATTATGTTTTTGGATTTAATGTGGAATTTTATTGAGCATATAGGCTTAAGATAAAATAGGTTTCTTAATGAGTACATCAAGGGTACTCCATAAAACTGCATTAAAACTATTTGTTCCAAAATGGATTGTTTTAAAACCAACTTGCTATTTAATCCTTTAAAAAAGCAAATTAGTTTTAAAATAGCCAATGTCAAGAGTATTATAAAACCAGTATAAGATCATTAGGGCGTTAAGAGCAAGTAGTGTTTTTATTTTAAGTTAAAGAGTGCATTAAATTCTTTGCATAAGAATAAGTGGTCTTTAAGAACTTTTGCTTTGCCTTAAGGTAACTTTAAAACCAATATCCTTTTATTGAACATATTAAAACATTTTTAAACCCTAAATAAATCAAGAGTGTCTTACAATTGTTACTTGGGATGGTTACAATAGCTTTTACAAAATATCAACAATGACTAAACTATTTTATAAGATGGAGCCAATTTACATTTATAGCCGTCGTAATAACGTTTTTAAAGTGTTTCTGAGACTAATGTTATTTTATAAAATTTGTGTCGGAAACATTTCTGCATTTTTTATAAAATACCAAATTGCTAGTTGTTGGGATGGCACACTTAAATGGAAAAGTAAAAATTAAATTTAAATAAATATTGATGTTTGAAATGTCACTTATGTGGTATCATTGGATTCAGAAAAAACCGTGGATGAAGTAAAAAAATATTTTGAGGTTTTCTGGTTCTTGTGCACATACTAAATCACAAATTTTTTCCATCCCCTTTAATAATGGGGGTGGTAATGGGGGTGGCTAATGCCAAAATTTTTTTTGATACCTTAGCTTTTCTTGTATATACTAAATACCAATTTTATGGACTCTTACCTGCTTGATTTACCTATTTACCCCAAATTTACCCCCCAACCCTTCGACGAAACAAGATGAAAATATAATCTAGTTCCAGATCTCGTTAAAGTACATATGTGTACCAAATTTCAAGTCAATATTTCAAACGGTTCCAGAGTAAACGTGCGCACAAAAAAAAGTTACAGACCGACAGACAGACAGAAATTTTTTTTTCGCTCAAACTTAAAATCTTGACGTTTCATGACGTTCTAAGCCTATTCGAACAATAAAAATTTTTAAAAATTTTTTTGTCGTTACTATACTTCCACTGGATGTGGAAGTAATTATACAGAATTCAAAAATTCAATAATATACGGGTGTTATATTTGATAAAGAAAAGTTAGTGTCTCTTCCGGTGAAACCGCAAGTGGAATAAAAATCATTTATATGTCAAAAAGTGATGTTTATTAAGTATATAGGATGTTCCAAGTTTCAATCACCTATCTTTAAAACTAAAGGAAAACTAAAGGAAAGGAAAAACTAAAGGAAAACAGAGGTGTAGTATAACCCTGTTAAGGCGGTATACACCTTTGTGCCCACTATCATCCCGTTTTTGAAAATGTTCAATATCTTTTATAGAAAAGCCAAAATACTTGGACGACGCGAGGCTGAAACACCCTGTATATACCTTCCGCAAAGAATTTCACGCCCATGAAATACTTAGTGCCAGCGCCCGACTGCAACTTTTAATATTTATTATTTACTATTCATGAAGCACTACAAGACAGTACAATTTTCCTTTCGCAAATTAAATGAATATAAAAAATTGCGCAACTTTCTTTCTCATAATTTGACAATTGCAATTCGAAAATGATTACATGAAATGTTGCGACAGTTGAGAGCGCGGAATTTATATTTAGATTAGTTGCCTACATATACCCATTTCCGTATTCACAATAGACATGAATCTGATTATGATAAAATAAATTATAAAATAAATGTGCTACCCGTGGGAAATAGTCCAAAAACAGTGATCATCAGTCAAACTTCTTTAAACGTCTCAGCAGTGAGCAAGCACCTGTTAAATCTAGAATAATCCCTTCAGGTTTTTTTATTGGGGATCAGCACCTGCGCCGGGCGACGTGAATCCATTATAAAAAAACTTGAGACATGCTACAAGGATTCAAATCAGCCGTCACCCTTCTCACAAGATTTTATTACTAAACTTTTACAATAAAACCACCCCTACTTAAGCTCCACCTGATACTCTATGTAAAATCACATATCGACACAGTTTATTTCTGGTAAGGGATTACCTTCTTGGACATACGGTTTGATAAATAATGCTACATACTTCAGCTGTTCATGCTAGAGATCAAAAATGAACATTAAGCTAAATACAAGGTGTGTCACAATGACCTTAAACTATTTCTATATTCGAAACTGTTAAGAGTACAGCTAGGGATTTTTTACATATAGGTTTTCCAAGGCGTTCTAAGTGAAATATTTTCACTTTTCTGTTGCTTCCAAAAGGCAGCCAGCTTCATTATTTCCAATGGAACACCCTGTTTGTATTATATTTTTTTTATTTTGCGGTAACGGCCGATTTATTGATGTTTTTATATAATTGTTGCACATTCTGTTCGATACTCTTCGCAGTTTTTTTTTTGTAAATAATGGACATTTACAATTTTATAATGTTAATTTATTTCGTTAGTTCCATGAATGTAAAAATAATATACATGGTGATTCACATAGAACTTCCCAGGTAATGAAGTAAAAAAATATTTTGAGGTTTTTGGTTCTTGTACACACACTAAATCACATTTTTTTTTTCATCACTTTAAATAATGGGGTGGGGGTGGCTAATGCCAAAAAATTTTTTGAGACCTTAGCTTCCCTTGTATATACTAAATGCCAATTTTATGGACCCTTACCTGCTTGATTTACCTATTTACCCCCCATTTACTCCAATTTACTCCCCAAACCTTCGACGGAATAAGATGAAAATATAATCTAGTTCCAGATCCCTATCTCAATATCAATATCTTCAATGGTTACAGAGTAATCGTGCGCTCAAAAAAAAGTTACAGACAGACAGAAAATTTATTTCGCTCAAACTTAAAATCTCGAGTTTCATGACATTCTAAGCCTATTTGAACAATCAAAATTTTCAAAATTTTTTTCGTCGTTACTATACATCCACTGGATGTGGAAGTAACTAAACTACAATAAACGTTCGAATTGTCTTCCATTGACATCTATGCATATTGATCGCATTTCTAATATTTACTGAGAAGCGGTTTTTACGATTTTGCGTCAGTGCAATGGAGTGCCAGGATTTGAAGGAACAATTATATGGACAGATTAGGCCCATATAAGCAGTGCCGGAATTTTTAATCGGCCTAATAACCACCACTGGGCTCATGAAAAACCGCACGTAACCGATACAGTTAATTGTCAAGGACGATTTGCATTTGGTGTATGGTGTGGTTTTATTGGATACCAAATAATAGGTCCTCATTTTTTCGCGGTAATTTGAATACCGAAAATTTTATTAACATTCTTCGACAAGAAATAGAACCCTTTGTAGACAATATGCATTTAAGACAATTTCAAATATTAATTTACCAACACGATGGCGCCCCAGGTCATACGTCAAATGAAACACGAAATTATTTAAATGCTCAGTTTGGGAAGGATTGGATAGGTATCTATATATCACTCAGGACTAGTTTATCAATGTCTAGTTAGCTAAGTTAACTAAATTGACAACTAACAATTAATTTAGCTAACTGGACATTAATAAACAACAAAGGAATTTAGATATTGTTTAATTTTTAGGAAATAATGGTCCTATTTTGTGGCCAGCTAGATCCCCCGATATAACCTCTGCCGACTTTTGACTTTGGGGTTATTTAAAAAATATTATATATAGAGAACATTCTAATTGGAAACAAAACATTAGCTGCGTTTCGGACGATAACTCCTGTCACGATTGGAAATGCAACAAATGCTGTAAGGAGAAGGTGTCAAAAATTCATAGATGTCAATGGAAGACAATTCGAACATTTATTGTAGTTTAGTTTTTCCTATTTTTGGAAAAAATATTTTATATTATAAGAACTGTTGTTAATAGTTTTCCATGACCTCTTCGCAAATATATTAAATTTTTCGAAAATTAACCACTTTCTCTAGAGCAGTGGTTCCCAACAAGATTTTTTCAAGGACCCCCTCATCGGTCGCTATACTGACAAGGCTCAAAAGCTTAAATTCTTAAAATGAAGATTATGTAGAATCTACCATAAATTACTTACTAAACTAATTTACTCAAAGGTGGAAACTGTTGATATATATGAAAATGAAATTTGATGTTAACACAAGTTTGATACAAGTACAAAGACTGTAAAAGCTGATGAATACTGAACTTATAGAGCGGGAGCTAGGTGGCTTTTTCGGCAGCTCATCGTTTTATGAACTTTGAGAAATTTTTTGTGGTTTAATGGATGATAACGATTCATAAGATCGACTTCTGGCGGGGCACCTCCTGTCAGGAGCATCACGAACACTGTTTAAAAATTAGTGAAATCATGTCATCGTTACAAGGCTCATTTTTTTTGTGTGTACACATTTTATGTTTAGAATGAATAAAATAAGATCGCCAGAAAGTGTGGACCGTCAGGAGGCGCAGCCAGAAAGGTAATAATGATACAATACATCTGAGGTACGGTACGGAGTCAAGTTAGCCGAAAGTGTTAAATTCCTGTATTTAAGAGCCTATGGTACTTTTGTTGACACTAAGAACTTTACGGGGAGGCTATTCTATTGTTGAAGGAGCTTATATTTACGTTTTAAAAAGGAGCCAGAACTTGTAACGATGAGTTCCGAGATGAAATATGCGAAAAAAAATCCAATTTTCTTCAAAAATCCTAAACATTTTCTTTCTGGCTAGCCTTACTGACGGGAGTTTCTTTCTGGGAATTTTTTTCTGTGTTCAAAACATTTAAATAAACATGCTCAACCTTAAAAAAAGTTTGTAACGATGATGTTATATAACTCCGTTTTTTTACCTGACCTTTCTGGTTGCGCCCCTGATGGCCCACACTTTCTGGCGATCTTATTTTATTCATTCTAAACATAAAATGTGTACATACAAAAAAATTGGCTTTGTAACGATGATATAATTTCACTGACTTTTATATCTTGAACCATGGCCAACTCGACGGGCTGACATATGCCAGAAGTCTATTTTGTCGTTATTTAAGTTCGATAGAATTAATCAGCGCATAGAAAATGCTTGTAACGACGAGTGTCCGAAAAAGCCACTTAGCTCCCGCACCATTACGCGGGAACTGGATTAGGATAATGGCAAGTCAAGTAAAATACAAAACAATTGAATATCTCAGTGACATTTCGCGGACCACCTGTTGGGAATCCCTGCTCTAGAGATAAATACGACATATTATTTATCGTTGGATAGCTAATTTAAGTTGTAATCGAATAATGCAATAATTTATAGGGTGTTCCATTTAAAAAGACACAAGTTATGTCTATATCTCGAAAACTGAGGCATGCATAATTTTCTTCTTATCAGCAACGGATTCTACTCAAAAAAGTGCCTTAAGAATGTGTTACTTGATTTTCGATTCGACACTTAGTAATTGAGATATAAAAGTCATCCAAAAATGCCAATTTTCCAAAAACGCTCTGTAGCTCGGTAGTCGAAAAAGATAGACGATCGTGGTTTGCGCCATTGCTTGTTTCTCGAAAATCGAGCTTAGGACACTTATATTGGTTTTTGTCTATCTGCCGTAGTTTTAGAGAAAACCTCAAATCCCATCTAATTTGGTCTACCCTGTACAGCCATTTGAAAAATTGCGAATCGCTTAAAGTTAAAATTACCGATTGTATCTAGTGATCACCTTTTAGTGAATCTTAATTTCATTGCTAGTTACCAAATATTCGACTGGGGTTTTTTTGCTCTATCTCGAAAACCACTGGTTAAATGGAAAAGTGTGTACTACAAGAAGTACTTAGAATTAAACATACTTCAACAATATTATACTTCCAAAGATTCTGTCATCACACCACCAAGAATATCTAACGACTGACTTTTACAAAATTTGAATATCTCTTTTCGTTACTGTGGCAACTGCATGTGAATCACCCTGTATATCTGAAATATGTACCATAATTTATGAAACACCCTGTTCATATCAAACAGTTTGGCACTATCTGAAAACTAACAAAAGTTATCGTGCTATAAAGAACTGTCGATCGGCATCTGGACGCACATGCAAATAATAAAAATAACAAAAATTGTTTTTTTTTTTCGAACAATATTTCTCGTGAGTATTTTTTATGTTGCATTTGCTTATTGTGGTAGAAAAAGTGAATACAGTGCACGTGCCGTTAAGACCTCATTATACTTCAAAGAATTTACTTCGAAGGTAGTTCCATACCGTCCATCCCAAGTTTGAATTAATGATGTTTTACACCTACTTTACTTTCTAAGCCCGTTTTTGTGCAAAAATACCTTGTGGGAAGTATAACATTAAATTTCATAATTACAATACATCTAGAGATAATGCAACAATTTTAATTAATGAGGTTCTCTCCGAGATGACATTTATAATGACACAGATATTTTACATGTTAGTAGTAGCTTTGCTAATGGATTTTATTTTTATTTGTGTACCACGAGTAACACTGCTAAATTATTACATGGGAGGTTTTAATATTTTTTGGAATTATTTTAAAACATTCTTGCAAATGACAATGGCGTAAGGGGTTGAAGATGACGAAATAAGGTCGAAAAGTCTTGGAACTATTCCTCGGGAATTGAATTAATTTGAAAGATATGGAAGATTGATTTTCCATATAAAACTATTAACAACAACAGTTCTTATAATATAAAATATTTTTTCCAAAAATAGGAAAAACTAAACTACAATAAATGTTCGAATTGTCTTCCATTGACATCTATGAATTTTTGACACCTTCTCCTTACAGCATTTGTTGCATTTCCAATCGTGACAGGAGTTATCGTCCGAAACGCAGCTAATGTTTTGTTTCCAATTAGAATGTTCTCTATATATAATATTTTTTAAATAACCCCAAAGTCAAAAGTCGGCAGAGGTTATATCGGGGGATCTAGCTGGCCACAAAATAGGACCATTATTTCCTAAAAATTAAACAATATCTAAATTCCTTTGTTGTTTATTAATGTCCAGTTAGCTAAATTAATTGTTAGTTGTCAATTTAGTTAACTTAGCTAACTAGACATTGATAAACTAGTCCTGAGTGATATATAGATACCTATCCAATCCTTCCCAAACTGAGCATTTAAATAATTTCGTGTTTCATTTGACGTATGACCTGGGGCGCCATCGTGTTGGTAAATTAATATTTGAAATTGTCTTAAATGCATATTGTCTACAAAGGGTTCTATTTCTTGTCGAAGAATGTTAATAAAATTTTCGGTATTCAAATTACCGCGAAAAAATGAGGACCTATTATTTGGTATCCAATAAAACCACACCATACACCAAATGCAAATCGTCCTTGACAATTAACTGTATCGGTTACGTGCGGTTTTTCATGAGCCCAGTGGTGGTTATTAGGCCGATTAAAAATTCCGGCACTGCTTATATGGGCCTAATCTGTCCATATAATTGTTCCTTCAAATCCTGGCACTCCATTGCACTGACGCAAAATCGTAAAAACCGCTTCTCAGTAAATATTAGAAATGCGATCAATATGCATAGATGTCAATGGAAGACAATTCGAACGTTTATTGTAGTTTAGTTACTTCCACATCCAGTGGATGTATAGTAACGACGAAAAAAATTTTGAAAATTTTGATTGTTCAAATAGGCTTAGAATGTCATGAAACTCGAGATTTTAAGTTTGAGCGTTCTTGCAAATGACAATGGCGTAAGGGGTTGAAGATGACGAAATAAGGTCGAAAAGTCTTGGAACTATTCCTCGGGAATTGAATTAATTTGAAAGATATGGAAGATTGATTTTCCAGGTGAGTGTTTTTTTTTTTAGATTCGTTAAAATGTTTAGATATGCAATTTACAACCCTTTGTACTCTACAGATTAAGTTATCGTAAAAAATAAAAAGATTAGATTTTATGATATTTTTACCGGTCATGGTAGCGCAGTTGGTTATAGCAGCAAACGTAACCAATTATTGTCTATTGTGCTCTGGGTTCTAGTCTTAGCTCTGGCAGATGGCAATATGGAACGGTTGTACGTTTTTTTTTAAGTGTAACCCCTTCTGTGCACGCTCTGCCTGGACGCCTGTCTAATATACCGCGTGTAATAGAATCATGGTAAACCCCCCTTTTTTCCTTTAGTTTTGAAGATAAACGATGGAAATTCGGAACATCCCATATACTTAATAAACGTCATTCTTTGACACATAAATGATTTTTTTTTCCACTTCCGATTTTACCGGAAGTGACACCTATTTTTGATTTTCAAATGGAACACAATGTATATTATTGTATTTTTGAATTCTGGATAATTTTCTGATTATAATGATACTACATAAGTGACATTTCAAACGTCAATATTTATTTTTATTTTATATTATTTCCACATCCAGTGGAAGTATACAGGGTGATTCTTTTAAGGCGGCCATTAGAATATTTCCCACTTGCAGATGAGATAAACATTTGAGATTTGGTACCCTACCATAATCGACCATTGCGAGTCCGAAAATAATAATTTCAAAATGGCGGCACTTCCGGAAATACCGGAAGTCGATACCAACTTGCTTATTTTAAATGGAACACCCTATATATTTTCGACTTTTCGAAATGGTCATAAAATTTTGAGTCAAAACATGTAGCACAACCTATACCTAAACCGAGCAGTTTCGAAGATATTTGACATTTTATAAAAAACCGCTGCCCAAGGAATCACTACTTCCACATCCAGATTTTCACTCACAACGAAAAAAATTTGTATGTGGAAATAATTGCTTAAGGAAGTTTAATAATATAATATTTGAAATCCTCTACCCCAAAAACCTATAAAACGATACCCCACATCGGTAGTGGGGTGGGGGTGGTGATAAGGGGAGGTAGTGGTGGTGAATGAAGTAAAAAAATATTTTGAGGTTTCTGGTTCGTGTACACACACTAAAGCACAAATTTTTTTTTCATCCCCTTTAATAATGGGGTGGGGGTGGGGGTGGCTAATGCCAAAATTTTTTTTGAGACCTTAGCTTCTCTTGAATATACTAAATAAACATTTTCTGGACTCTTACCTGCTTCATTTACCTAATTACCCAAAATTTACCCCAATTTACCCCCAACTCTTCGATGGAACAAGATGAAAATATATTCTAGTTCCAGATCAAGTTAAAATACATACGTGTACCAAATTTCAAGTCAATATCTTAAACTCTTCCAGAGTAAACGTGCGCACAAAAAAAAGTTACAGACCGACAGACAGACAGAATTTTTTTTGCGCTCAAACTTAAAATCTCGATATTTCATGACATTCTAAGCCTATTTGAACAACAAAAATTTTTAAAAATTTCTTTGTCGTTACTGTACTTCCACTGGATATGGAAGTAAAACCGCTGCCCAAGGAATCACTACTTCCACATCCAGAGTTTCTATTCAAGTCACTCACAACGAAAAAATTTCGTATGTGGAAATAATTGTTTATGGAACTTTAATAATGTAATATTTGAAATCCTCTACCTCAAAAACCCATAAAACGATACCCCACATCGGTAGTGGTGTGGGGGTGGTGATAGGGTGTGGTAGTGGGGGTGGATGAAGTAAAAAAATATTCTGAGGTTTCTGGTTCTTGTACTCACACTAAATCACATTTTTTTTTCGTCCCCTTTAATAATGGAGTGGTGGTAATGGGAGTGGCTAATGCAAACATTTTTTTTGAGACCTTAGCTTCTCTTGTATACACTAAACACCAATTTTATGGACTCTTACCTGCTTGATTTACCTATTTACCCCAAATTTACCCCAATTTACCCCCCAACCCTTCGACGGAACAAGATGAAAATATAATCTAGTTCTAGATCTCGTTAAAGTACATATGTGTACCAAATTTCAAGTCAATATCTCAAACGGTTCCAGAGTAAACGTGCGCACAAAAAAGTTACAGACAGACCGACAGACAGACAGACAGACAAAAATTTTTTTTTCGCTCAAACTTAAAATCTCGACGTCATTTCATGACATTCTAAGCCTATTTGAACAATAAAAATTTTTTATTTTTTTTTGTCGTTACTATACTTCCACTGGATGTGGAAGGAAATTTGATAGGTGCAACGGTTTGCAAGAACCGCTATAACTTTCTTCGTGTAGGAGATCCTTATTTGCTCTTTGGCACATAGAAAGAACACAAGATGAGCTACTCTCTGCAAAAATACGGATAATAGTATACCAAGTGTTTAATTTTTCACGTTACATTTTCTCTAATTCAAACCTCAAAAACTTTATTATTTCAAATGGAACACCCTATATTTTTTTTACATCAAATTATTAATTATTACATTAATTATGTTAAATTAAATTCCCTTTTTTCTAGTATAAAAATTGTAGGGGTTAAAGTTACAACTTTTTGAAATATTGGCGATTTTCTTAAATGTCCAAGAATTTTTAGTAAAAATTGCCATCAACTTACTCATGATTAGAAACAATCATTAATGTCAGTCATTCTCTTATGTTAAAAAATGCTAGCCCGCTACCCTTTTAGATTTGTTTATTATTTATAGAGAATGTGATAAAGTAATACCAAGAACATGTAACACATTTGCTACTCGTGTTCCATGTAAAATAAGCAAGTTGGTATCGACTTCCGGTATTTCCGGAAGTGCCGCCATTTTGAAATTATTATTTTCGGACTCGCAATGGTCGACTATGGTAGGGTACCAAATCTCAAATGTCTGTCTCATCTGCAAGTGGGAAATATTCCAATGGCCGCCTTAAAAGAATCACCCTGTATAGTGACGACAAAAAAAAATTTTAAGTTATTATTGTTCAGATACGTTTAGAATATCATGAAACGTCGAGATTTTAAGTTTGAGCGAAAAAAAATGTCTGTCTCTCGGTCTGTCTGTAACTTTTTTGTGCGCACGATTACTCTGGAATCGTTTAAGCTATTGACTTGAATTTTGGTACACGTATGTATTTAAACGTGATCTGGAACTAGATTATATTTTTTCATCTAATTCAGTTGAAGGGTTGGGGGGGGGGGGGGGGGGTAAATTGGGTAAACGGGAGTAAATAGATAAATCAAGCAGGTACGAATCCATAAAATTGGTGTGCAAGAGAAGCTATAAGGTCTCAAAACATTTTTTGACATTAGCAATCCCCATTACCAACTCCACCCCATTATTAAAGGGGGTGAAAAAAAGATTGTGATTTAGTGTGTGTACAAGAACCAAAAACCTCAACATATTTTTTTACTTCACCCACCTTGACCCCCCACCCCACTACCGATGTGGGATATCGTCTTATGGGTTTTTGGAGTAGAAGATTTCAAACATTACATTATTAAAGTTCCATAAACAATTTTTTCCACATATAAAATTTTTTCGTTGTGAGAGACTTGGATGTGAAAGTAGTGATTCCTTGGGCAGCGGTTTTACTTTTCCATTTCCAAAAATACAAAATAATGTGATTTATGAGCAAATAAAGTTCATCAAATGGTTTTTGGGACAAAACACATTTTTTTCAAGTGGAACCATATTGGTACCGTGGTACCATTTATTACTACCACTAATAAGAAATTTATTCATATGCCTTATTAAAATGGGCGATAAATACAATCAAAATTACAGCTAAGAGAAAATACAAAAATACAATTTATTTATAATTACCTAGGTATGCATAAGGTAACCTTCCAATACAAAAAAGAAAAAACATTACAACAGCTGTTCAAAATGCTGTTCATTAACGTCAATATACTTCTGAACTCGCATAGCTGTATCTCGAAGAACATTCGCCAATTGCTGGGCCGTTATGCTATTAATTGCGCGTTTTACTCTTAGCTCCAGGTTTTCGCGGCTTTTAACAGCGGTTGCGTAGACAATATTTTTTAGATGACTTCGAACAAAAAAATTTAGGGAATCAAATCAGGTGACCTTGGAGGCCACCTGGCAGGACCATTCGTCGAAATGACGTTGTGTCCGAACCGAGAGCTGGCTCCGGATTCAGTAGGCGCCGACCTAATTAGCAGTAGCAAAAACGCTTCCACATGCAGATCTCCCATCCAAGTCTCTTACAAGAACAAACATTTTGATTCTATATTTGCACTCCACTATGTGGAAATAATTGTTCATAGAACTTTATACAAAAAAAAAATGAGTCCTTTGGTTTTTGAACACACACCAAATCATAATTTATTTTATTTTTTACCCCTCCTTTGGTAGTACTGGCGATGACAGTGAGGCTGTCTAATGCCAAAAAATTTTGAGAGCTTGGCTTTTTGCACATACACTAAATATCAATTTAATGGATACTTACTTGCCTGCTTTACTTACTTACCTCCATTTACCTCCCAACACTTCAACGGAATAAGATCAAAATATAATCTAGTTTCAGATGGCGTTATAATATATAGGTGTATCAAATTTCAAGCCAATATCGTAAACCGTTCCAGAGTAATCATGCGCACAAAAAGGAGTTACAGACCGACAGACAAAAATTTTCTAAGCTTATTTGAACAAAAAAAAAATTCAAACTTTGTTTATCAATTTCACAACAAACTAAAATATTCTAACAATACTTTAGTGGATGTTGTTGCACTACTGTTTATTACTTCCAAAATTTAATTTTTCCTTTCAATTAGGCTTAGAATGTCATGAAACGTCAAGATTTTAAGTTTGAGCAAAACAAATTTCTGTTTGTCGATTTGTCTGTCTGTAATATTTTTGTGCGCACGATTACTCTGGAACCGTTTATGATGTTGACTTGAAATTTGGTACACATGTATTACAACGTGATCTGAAACTAGATTATATTTTGATTTTCTTCCGTTGAAAGGTTGGGCGGTAATTGGGGAGGAGGTAACTAGATAAAGCAAGTGAGAGTCCATAAAATTTAGATATAGTGTATAAGAAGCCAAGGCCTCAAAAATTTTTTTGGCATCAGCCACCTCCACTATCACTCCAGTTACGACCCCTACCCCATTATTGAAGGGGGTGAAAAAAAATAAAATAGTGATTTAGCGTGTATGAACAAGAAGCAATCCTCAAAAATTTTATTGGCATCAGCCACTCCCACTACCACCCCCCGCTTTTCAAATATTATATTTTTAAAGTTCTATGAATCATTATTTCTATATAGCGGAGTGCAAATATAGTATCAATATTTTTTTCGTTGTGAAAAATTTCAATAGGAAATCTGGATGTGGAAGCAGTGATTCCCTAGGCTAATTTAATGCATTTATTTTATATTATTTATGTTATAAGATAAATACGTCTGTCAAAATTAACAGTCGCTTTATACGCTAGATACTTCATATAACCAAAAAGGTAAAAATCCAATGGACTAAAATCTAGACGACTAGCTGGCCAAGTAAATTCGCTCACATGTCCAATCTAATATTGTGGAAAGCGCAAAGTTAACTGGTTACATTTTCCGACTGGAACATAAGGTAGTGCTCCGTCACAGACGACATATTTTGTGTTAAATTTAACAATGATTAGTCGATTAGGTAATTTTGTAAAAAGTAGAGCTGCAGTAGGTGCCAACTTATGAAACACACTGTATACAAATTTCACCGATAATCTAAGTACTAAAATACTGAAGTTTGCTCTCGATTAACCGTGTATACCTTCGAAATCTGTTTATCACGAGGAAAATTTGTAACACCCTGTATAGCAACAAATTTATAATTCTGATTTTGTCGTTTTTATTACAAAAAAATTCCACTAATTGTTGGTCAAGTTCCAACTGACTGGAAGAAATTCTAATCTAGATTCTTGGATTATAAGGTTTCTTTGACAAATTATTGATTTTTTATATATAAACGTATCCAATTTTGCATATATTTATAACTGCTACTGGACCACGAGTACATAACGATTTACGAGTACATAACGATTTGTTAATTTGGATTGTATAAACAGAAATAGTATTTTTTTCATGTGGTTTCTAGCATCTTGCCCATAACAACACGAGCAGCTGTTGAAATATGGAGAAGACTCAAGGCACGCTTCTTAGATCCTATTCAAGCGAATATTGATCGAGTTATTTTGAAAAATAGCATTGTGTAGGTGGTAGACAAAGCCCGTATTTAAATTGTTGAGCCGTTCAAATATAATAGATAAATGAAAAGGGACCGATTTTAGTTAAAGATATCTAGGAGCAATTGGTGCCTTGTTGGTACCTTTACAACATCTGCCGCTTCTTGATACATATATAAACAGTTTCTTCCATTAGAAACTCGAAAAAAATACGTGTCACCTGTTGACGTTTGACGACTCTATTCATTTATACAGGATGATTCAGAAAACACGGGAACAACACCATACGATAAAGTCCTCGTGCAAGATAAAGCAAGAACTTCAATGATACTACACGGTTTTCTGTAGTCATAAATCGGACAATCTGACAATATTTAAACATTGCGACGTCATGTGACCTTATTATACCTATTTGATTTAATCAAATAGGTGTACACCGGGTGGCTCAGCCGATAGGGTCACTCTTGTAATTTTTGAATGGGCGAATGGATTTATTTCAAATCTGGTGCAGTGATACAATTTCCAATTATATGTGTGTAAATAACCAAAATGGCCGACTTCCGATTTCCATGAAATTGACATGAAAATCAAATTTTTAAATGGGACAACCTGTATATTTTTGCATATTTGAATCATACTGGCCAAAATACATATGATCTGATCCTTAACTATTATTTTGATATTCAAAAAATATAAATTTTATTAAGTTCAACGGTTTTTCAACGAAAACTATTTTTTTCAAATGGAACTCCTATGGGACAACCTGTTATTTAATTAGATCTTTAAATTATGAAAAAAATGGTATACATAATGTCACCTTCTCTTTATACTAAATTTATATACCGGGTGTAAACGAATAGTGGGCCACCCCTGTAACTTCCTTGTTTTTAAAGATATCGGGATGAAATTTTGTATGGTGAAATTAGGTAAGATTTTCAACTTTTTGAGACCTATCCGCCATATTTATCACTTCCGGTTTCACCGGAAATGACCCCAATAGTCTTTTCTAAATGGACCACCCTGTATGTTTTTACATTTCTGAAATAAAGATCACATTTTGGATACATTTATACTATTTTGAACAATTTATACAGTGTTGCACGAAAAATAATTCGAATTTTAGTTGTCAATCTAGATGGCTGCGAATATGTTAAAATTATTTTTGTTCCAATGTAATTCATATAAAAAATACGAAAATGTCAATATGTCCAATAATACATCATACAGGGTGCTGTAAACTCATTAAAATCACATTTTTCAAAATGACTCATTTGTTTTAAATATTATGATATGGGCCACCCGGATATTCAGAAAGCTCTATTTAGTAGAGGTTAAACGGTACCAAAAGTTCCGTAATGTGTAATCGTTACCGACAGGAATGACAATTTTTGTTAAGAAATTTATGATTTATATCTAACTTCAATTAAATTTTGATCAACCCTGTATAGTTGTGTTAATATTTTATTTTATTTTAAACCGCCTTGTGAACGAAAGGACTCAAAATTCCATTTTGCCCAAAAGTCGTTCGGAGGCGAGTCGCTGTCATTTTTCCTATATTGATCCTGCATAGTGCATGGGGACAAGTACGTCGTAAGACTGGCCGAAGGTTATTAAACTCATGTTTTAGTCTAACTCCGTTCTGTGAATGATAAATTCACGATCTGGGACCTTTAAGCTATTCATAAGCGAACCAAAATTTTTTAAGTAAAATATTTTTATATTATTTTCAGTCAGCCATAATTATCAAAATACAAAATTTTTAAATTCTTCTCAAAAAGGCAGGCATTAAATCCTGAGGAGGTTAAATGAATCTTTTCTACCAAATCGATTGTTAGCGCACGCTCTCACTTGTATGGTTAAAACGTAATTTGCCTTAGTTGGGGAGGCGTGATTCTTTCACAAAATACTGTATTATTCCATACTTATTAAATAAATGGTATTCTTTGAACAAATTGCATTGCATGTAAAAAAAATTGTGCAAAATCTAAAATGCCGCTTCATACTTCAAAGTTGATGAGCGGAGGGAATCTAAAAAAAAAAAAATTTGTGCAAACTCTAAAATGCCTCCTCATACTTCAAAATTGATGAGCAGGGGAATCTAAAAAAAATTCCACCAAAATAAAAAATTGATAAGCGCGGGGGGGTGTACAATCTAAATAAAAATTGATGAGCGGGGCAGTGCTGGATTACCCTATACGCTAATTAAGCACGTGCGTAAAGCGGCAGATTTTTAGGGGCGGCCAGGCAAAATCAGAATAATAAAAATTGGCCCGACTGCACATCTTGCACTTATAACTTTGTAACTTGTATAGTAAACCTCGGATTTAACAGACACTCAAAAAATGTCTGCGCCTTTGACCCATCAAACACGCCGCATCGCAAAGCAAAGATGCCGACATTTTTTGAGTGCCTGTTAAATCCGAGGTTTACTTTATCATATGAATGGACATAATTTATTATGCCGCTATCGATTGTCCGGTGCCGTGGACAATAATCTGCCGACAGTAGAGATTTCAATCAAATTAAATGAAAAAAATGGTAAATACCCTTAAGACATTGTACTTTGGAGTAGTGCTGTGACAAATTGGCTTTGGGTTAACCTAACCTAAAAATCGCAGATATTACTTCCACATCCAGTGGAAGTATAGAAACGACAAAAATTTTAAAAAAATTTTTATTGTTCAGATAGGCTTAGAATGTCATGAAACGTTGAGATTTTAAGTTTGAGAAAAAAATGTCTGTCTGTCTGTCTGTCTGTAACTTTTTTTTGTGCGAACGATTACTCTGGAATCGTTTAAGATATTGACTTGAAATATGGTACATGTATATATTTTAATCAGATCTGGATGAAGTGAAAAAAATTGAGGCCTTTGGTTCTTATACTCATACTAAATCATAATTTTTTTTCACCCCCTTTTATAATTGGGTGGGGGTAGTAATGGGGGTGGATATAGCCAAATTTTTTTTTGAGACATTAGCTTCTCTTGTCTATACCAAATACCAATTTTATGGACTATTACCTGCCTGATTTACCTATTTACCTCCATTTACCCCCCAACCCTTCAACGGAATGAGATGAAAATATAATCCTGTTCCAGATCTCGTTAAAATAGATACATGTAGCAAATTTCAAGTCAATATTCCAGAGTAATCGTGCGCACAAAAAAAGTTACAGACAGACGACAGACAGACTTTTTTTTTGCTAAAACTTGAAATCTCGACGTTTCATGATATTCTAAGCCTATTTGAACAATACAAATTTTTAAAATAATTTGTCGTCTATACTTCCACTGGCTGTGGAAGTAATATCTGCGATTTCTAGGTTAGGTTAACTCAAAGCCAATTTGATTGAAATCTCTACTGTCGGCAGATTTTTGTCCAAAAAGGGGAATATTTTTCCCACTGTGCGGCGCCACGGTAAATTCTTTTGACCTAATTGTTAGATGCCTGCTTGTTTCCGGTTTCCCTAACATTATTTTTAGGATGTGACAATAATAAATAATAAGTTTTAAGAAGTGTATCATTCTCCTCAGTCCTGAGTGATGTTATACAGATTCGGAAAGTGTTGGTTTTGATATTGCATTAGTTTCAACCGACCACCCACAATAAAGGCGTCTACCAGTACTCTAGCAGAGGCAAAGAGACACGCCCCATCAAAAGAATCGTGTACATCATTTCTTGCTTCGCTCTCGCTTGCTCCTATTGCCTACCAAAACCAACACTTTTCGATTCTGTATACATAAAAAACGCCAGCGTCTTTGATTGGCGTCTTTTAGGTTTGCGTAAAGCGGCAAATACTTTAATCCGTCACTGGACGGAGGTGTTCTGTGAATGTTGCAGAACCCTCCAGAATCGACCTAAGTCGAAGACAGAATCAAAATTCGACTTAGGCAAAAATTTCATTTAAGGACATTTTTAAGAGTCTGCAAAAGCACAGACCAGTCCATAAGGACCGTTATGAGTTCTACAAGGCGTTAGAAATGACCAGGTGAAAATTCGGAGAAACACCGAATTTTCACTTACTAAAATATGTTTTGGTTCAGGATATGACAGCGAAAGTATATAATGGCAGGGATTTATGAATAATATACTTTTTCAGAGGTGCAACAAAGTTGGACTTTGAAAAATAATATTTTTAGAAAGTGCGTCGAAATTTGGCTTGAAAAGCGATTTATCAAAAGTACACCAAAATTTCACTTTACTACTTTCAAAAATATTGAAATATTTTCCATTTTTATTCCTCAACCAAAGACATTGCGTCGAAATTTGGCTTGAAAATCGATTTATCAAAAGTACGCCAAAATTTCACTTTACTACTTTCAAAAATATTGAAATATTTTCCATTTTTATTCCTCAACCAAAGACATTGACCATTGAGGTACGGTCATTGAATGCCCTGTTCTAAAGTATGAGCATAAAATTGTAACGATGCAATGCATCCAAGAGGCGAAACCGACGATTTTGACAAAGACGGCGTAGCGCCGATAAACAAAAATTTAATAAAAAACAATGCAGATGCACAAGGCCGGTTTCTCGCATAGAAAGAATTTGGATTCACTCAGCGGCTCGCAATTTGGTCGAGCTCGTTGAGCAGTCCATACAAAGAGATGGTAGGAAAGCCACTAGCAGGGCTTTCCAAATAATAAAGTTATAGAGGAAAACGCCTTGTGCATAAAAAACCGAAAATTCAATTTTGCCTAAAAGTCACTCGGAGGTGGGTCGTTGTAATTTTGCTAATATTGAACAACTGCATAGGGGCAAGTAAGTTGTAGACTAATCGAACGCCAAACAAACTTATGAAGTCATAAGTCCTCATGAATGTGTTTGAGTACGTGAACCGCCACGATACGAGAACTTTAAAGCTAGGTAGACTCTAGCGAAACTAAATTTATTTAGTAAAACTTTTTTAAGTTATAATCAGTCAGCCGTAATTATAAAGTTATAAAGAGTCTAAGACTTCTCTAAAAAGCTCGCATTTTGATTCTGAGAAGGTATGCATGAATCTTTTCTACCTAATCGATCGTTAGCGTAAGCACTTTCGCTTGTATGGTCTGAAAGCCGTTTGTCTTAATTGGGGAAGGCGTGATTCTTACAATAAGAATTTTGCTATTTTGTATAACCATATCTGTTAAATAAACGAATTCTTTAAACTATTGCATCTTAATTGATCTTGAGACTTGTTGCTGGTCTATAATCCCTGGAATTTTCGTACCGAAAACCGGATGTATCGAATTAATGCACCACACTCGACCTTCTAGTTGTTGTACGGAGGTTCGATAGGGATTTTTTTATGCGTTTTTCTCAGAAATCCTCGGGTGTAGAGTCCGTTATTAGCAGACAAAAACGTGATCCGCACGACAAAAATTAATCCCACCGGAGAGAAATTCTTCGATCGGGATTTTTGTATGCAAAAATTTAGCTTTTCAAAAGGTACAAAAACCTAAATAGAGGAATTCACGGCCAGAGGGAGCGCCGTTAAAGATCTGAGGTAGTGCAGCCTTGGTCCATTATTCGACTATCGAAGTGCATCTTATCTCGAACCCGCCTGGGAGGTAGTAAAACGGGGTAGCACGCGACTGGCGCCCCCTGAGAAATAAATTGGTGTCGCGTAGTTTTGACGCCAGGTAGTGCGTTCTTCTACATGAACACCTCGAACACCTGCTCTACACGACCCTGCCCTATATTAAAATAAAGTCCACAAATGCCCATAAATCGCGGAAAATGTTGAAGTTTTCATAGTTTGGAGTAAAGTGTAAGAATCCGGAATTACTCCTACCTGTTGGTCCCACTTGTTACCTACAAATACCCTAGGATGGAGTGGAAAAACCGATAAAAGGTTGTATTTTTTTTTGTATCTTTGGGCACAGAATATATTTCTCAATCTCTTTTCTTGAGATACCTCTGTGTCTTGTCTTCAAATGATCTTCTCACTGCCTGTCTGTGGTGTTCTTCAGTTGTGTCCCTTTTAGTAGTCTGCCATAATTTGCAACAACTGTAAACGTAAAATTGTAGAGAAAAGAAGAAGTAACAATAACAAACAACAAGACAACATGCAAACGTAATTTTAAAACCGAGGGTAAAAGTAGATTTAACAGTGACAAACAGCAAATCCAGATGGAACAAACGTAACGGTAACATTGAGGATGAAAGAGCATCCATCAATATACAGATGCAGATACAAACGTGGAAATATGAAATTTGGGAGAATAAAAAACAACGTGCAACGACATCAAAATCATGTATGACACTGTCATCTGTAGAAGGAATGAAACTTAGATGACTCAGGCTGGCCTATGAGGAACTGCTATGAGAAGAAATCCCGAAGGTACATTCTGAACTAGAAAAAATACGTCACATACATCTGCAACATGAAGATCAGGTGTTCTCAAATGAGACACTGCAGGTTTATATTCAGGACTTCAGCATACTAAAAATTTACTTCTTCCACAATGAATTGGCACTCATGTCCGTTTTTACGTCTAGGGATGGTTTTGGATCATGAGTATTAGGGCTAGCTTACAGCCACTTCAGGTTCATACACTTTACTCCAAACTATAAAAACTTCAACATTTTCTACGACTTATTTTCATTTGTGTACTTTATTTTTATATAGAATTAGTTTCTACCCCATATGGGGTGGTTATCATTTAGTATTTGGGAAGGTAACCTCTGAATACAGAAATTGAACGTTATTCACGTTTTCCATAATGTATTTGTATCCATTCACGCTATCCTGATGTATATGATGGTTTTACCATTTTGGGGGTTATTTTTGGCTGTAGCGCCAAATTTCGAAGAATAGGAACCTTTTACTTTCTAACATCCGCCAGCTTTTGTAGTTATAGACAATTTTAAAAGCTGGATGTTGAGAGCATTGAACTGCGCCAATATCATGTGCACTAGATACTTATATACTACATTTTAATTAGCATTTCTCACAACACCTAAATTTAATATTTTTAATGTTTTTTGGGGGATATAATAGACAAGGAACTGGCTGCTTTACATGCTAGCCGAATGTTGATATTATTCACTACGCAATTCTCGTCTAATATGGCTAAACGCTTTCTTTCATGCAGGTAAATGCGCGGAAAGAGAAAGTTGAATTAATTTTCGACAATGTCTAAGGATGCATTTGCACTAATTAGAAAAGATAGGAACCAAATATCATCCCTGGACTTGGCTATTAGCAGAGCTGTCAATCGAATCGGAGATCTGGTGTTGCATCCCACGTGTTGTTTCTTTTAGGATCATGAGGTCTCAGTGACGTACGAGATCATTTTGAAAACAGATATCTAATATATTTTTATATAACATGGACTCGTCGATTTAAAAAAATAATGAGATTTTTTTCTTAATCGACTAGATATCTTTGCATGAAAGTTTTTTGTTTCATAAAAAAAGGGTAAAAATTTACTACAACGAAAAGTGCAGGTGTAAAAAAAGTTATGAGCGAAAAACGTAGATTTATTTCATAATCGGCATGATGTTACATATTATACAGGGTGTAATAATTTCATGTCATTAAAAATCCTGATGGTGGGGCACGACTAGACAAAAAAAAAACTTATATAACATGGGGTCTAAAGCCCATAATTTTGAAGAGAAAAAATAAACAAAAATTTCGAAATTTTTTAGTAATATTGTTTGAGAACTGCTGGAATATTGGGGTAGGCTTTATTATCGTCGCGTATGTCGGCCCCCATCCCATCAAAGTTCCGCGCTGCTTTGTTTGAGACCGCGCAACGGCGAGGACACAAGTCGGTAATCTTTACGCTTTTTTATGACTTTTTAAAGGTAAGTAAGAAACTTCTATGATTCGGAACTATACGTCCATTGACCCAGAAAAGCAGCGATTCTAAAACGTCTCCTACCTTAACATTCAAAATTTTGGCCTAGGTCAGTTTTTTTCAAATGGCCTATATATTACCCCTATTGCGACTTGAGTACGTATGTAAACTTTCACTCGTGATGTAATTATTTAAGTCACGTTTAATTTGGACAAGGCACTGTAGTATATAATCACAGGCTAAGGTGAGTATCTTAAGGTTTTTAAAAGCATCCCCATATAATAACCCAGCAACGATTCTGACAGCCTTTCTTCTCAGTGAAAAAACTGATGAGGTATGTGCTGAGTGGCCCCATACCAAAATAGCATAAGTGAAGAAGATTGAATCAGTGCATGGTATGTCATCAAACTGTTGACTGTGACAAGCAATTTTTTAAATTGCGCAATAGGAAAATATTACGTGATGTATTTCTTGCTGTCCAAAATAATGCCGAAAAAATTTAACGCAATGAGAAGTTTCTCTGTGCAGAATTCTGTCTTAAACAAAAAACCATTGTCTCTGTCTTGTCATCATTTAATACTAGCTTATTATATAAAAACTAGTTATTAACCATAGACAGACTGTTTTGAGCCTCTGATATTAAAATGATACCATCTTTATGCGAATGAGCCAATGTTGTGTCATCTGCAAAGAGACTGAAGTTTGCTAGGGGACTACTGTTTGGTACATCATTAACATAAATGAGAAATAAAACCGGTCGCAAAACAGAACCCTGAGGGATATCAAATTTAATATCAATATTTCTGAATTAGTATTACTAAAATGAACACACTGATGATGATCAGTCACATACGACATAATTCATTTTCTGTTAGCCTCAGAGAATTTGTAAAATTTCAGTTTGTTCACTAAAATATTGTGAGGCACACAGTCGAAAGCCTTACTTCGGTCTAAAAATTGCACATGGACAAATTCTTTGGCCTCAAAACCTTTATTTATTACATTTATAAAAATTATTTATGCATTCACTGGAGTCCGTTAATAAAAAGTTTCTGTGTAAGGGTACTTAACAAAAACTGTTAGGTGTATAAGCCTAACAGCTTCATAATTAGTTGTAAGAACGTTTTACAATAGCTTTGTAACCAACATTTATGTAATCGTTATGAAACAAAAATATTCGCGTAGTTACTTGAAACTCTATAAAAAAAAACCTTTACAAGTGGATAATAGAGCCTTTATAAAGTGGTTTTATAATTATGTTGTAAGAACATTCTTAAGGCGTTTCTATATCACCAAATTGTCGCAGAAAGACAATTAGTTTACAATAATATTTTAATAAAAAGTAAAGGAACATTTTTTCCACCACTATAAAATAATTATACGACGACAATTCAGTTGAATATTAGTGCAATAATACTAGTTGGTGTTTTGCCAGTTTCGTCAAATCGAAATTATATGTATCATAATGAGGAAACGAAAAACTATAATCGAAAAATAAGCATACAGAAATATAAATCCCCATTTCTCGTATTAATAACACAGGCACACAAAAAAAAAGTTGAGTGCGAGAAGGCAGACCTATGTATTCCCATGCATTTTGACTCGCTGAACACGAATCTGATGTCCGTTTTGCCTGATTGGCTCTTGCATTTTTGCTAACCTCAAAAAACACCTTAAAAATGCCCGAAAAATCTCAAACAAGTAAATAAAAAGCTTAAATGAGCTGATCACTATATCTATACGTAATTTGGGGCGCTGAAACTGGATATGAGTTCAGAATTAGCCGATCAGTTAGGAACTTTGACATAGCCTCAAGAAACACCTAAAAAATGCTCGAAAAATCACAAACAAGTAAATAAAAAGCTTACATGAATGATCACTATATCTATACGTAATTTGGGGCACTGAAACCGAATCCAAGGTCAGAATTTATGCGCAACGATCAAATATCTTGTAAAATCCATATTTAAGATGAAAACGTACCCAAAAATGACTGAATCATAGCCCAAAATTGACTTTGCTCTACATAATATCTGAACATCTAATTTCCAATGTATTTTCACGAGCTGAACACAATACCGTAGTCAGAATTAAATCGAATCTGCAAACTTCATAGAGAAATATCATTTCAGCACATACTCATCAACCCTAGTAAGCGGAGATGGGTAACTTTTAAATTTGCAAGTATCTAAAGGAAAATATTACTAACAGTGACATTTTTAGGAAACATTTTTCGGACAAAGTTTGCTCTGTTGAGAGAGGAATATCGTTTGGACTTAACATTTACCTACACCCTCCTTTGATGATTTTTCACTTTTTTTTCTTAGTGCTGTTTAGAATTGTAGTTTTCTTTATTCTGTTTGATTGTCATATGCCTTTTGTTTCTTTTTCTATTTTTGCGACTGGGACACCTCCACGGCAGTGAGGATTTATTTCGGCTAAGTTCCTAGGTAAAAAAAATGCCGTCATGGCAAAAGTAGCGAAAGAGTTTACGATGCAGGGGAGGGGAACCCCAGTATCGGCAGCCGGTCAGGTTGGAAAAGCGGGATCGCGGGCGTCGTCATCATGCAACCGCAGCTTTAGTGAAGTGGGAAACTTGGCTTCCTATGAGTATAGGGCTACAAGAAAGTTGCACAACTGTGTGAATAATGCGAATTCCTTCTGTTTTGTTTGTAGTAAATTCGAGGTTCCAAAAAATCGAAAAAAAATCAGCGATAAAATAAAAAATAAAATCTATATATGATACGTTTAAGTATATTCATCAACTCTTCTTCATTATGACAAGATAAGAGTAAGTGTTCTTTTCCTTGTGTAAACTATTTTCTAAAGTCTTTTTCTCTTTTTCTGTATGAGCTAGAACGAACATCACTTGATACAAAATTGTCTTTTTCCATAATCGCCGCTAAATATTCTCCCCTACCATTAGATAGACCAAGATTTCTAATAACATTATTAAGTTTATCATTTCACCAAATATTGGGAGTTTTAGTTCTTATCGAACGCTCACATTCACTTTCTTCATATTCACTATCATCTTCTTGACTTTCGGAACAATCAGTTTCTATTAACCCTTTTTTCCGGAAACATTTGCAAAGCTAAAAAATAACACTTTTCACGGATTCCAGGCTCCTTCCATATTGTTATATTTTTATATTTTACTTTTTAACGTTCTTTCCATTTGTCCAACATCTTATAACATATGATGCAAGGTACCATGGAAAACCTTTATCCACTATTTCCATACTATAACATTTTAGATAAATATTTTTCATTTTATCGTTGATTTTTTTCGATATTTCGGAACATCGAATTTACTAAAAACAAGGCAATAATTTTACACAAAGAACATTAAACCAAGAACACTAAATCTAACAAAACTTAAGACAAGAACTTTGCACCAAGAACTCTAAATGTAACGTATTTTAAGACAGGAACTTTACACAAAGAACTCTAAACCTTAATAGTTCTTGCCTTAGGAACTTAACAGTCCTTGTTTTAATTTATAATTGTTTTAAGTTTTTGGTTTAAAGTTCTTGTCTCAGGTTATGTTGGGTTGGGTCTTAGTTTAAAGTGTTTGGTTTAAAGCTAGGTTATGTTAGGTTTAGAGTTCTTGGTTCAAAGTTCTTGGTGAAATGCTCTCATCTTAGGTTATGTTAGTTTTAAAGTTCTTGGTTGAAGCTTTTAATTTATTTGTTTTGGATTTTTGGTAATTTTTTAGGTGTTTTTTAGGTTATGTCAAAATTACTAACTGATCGGCTAATTCTGACCTCATATTCAGTTTCAGCGCCCCAAATTACGTATAGATATAGTGATCAACTCATTTAAGCTTTTTATTTACCTGTTTGGGATTTTTCGGGCATTTTTAAGGTGTTTTTTGAGGTTAGCAAAAATGCAAGAGCCAATCGGGCAAAACGGACATCAGATTTTTTTTTGTGTGCCTGTGTAATTAATAAATTTAACGACTTCTATAACCGCTGACCTAAATGAAAAACCAATGTTCTTATTTGTAACGATACTTCGTATGCGTAGGTCTCTATTTAAATCGATTTCAATGAAACTGTACGTACATTGTATTTGAACGTATTATAGTTTTTGTAGTAATATAGATGACAAAAAACATACTGTTATATTTTTTCTGTCCGGTACCCTATTCAGGCACGACACTGTGGGATGCACCCTTGATAGTATAGGGCCGGTAACCACGTGTTCGTGGCACGAGCCAGGTGGTTGCTGCCTAAAAATTAAACGACATATGTGAAATTTTGCTTCACAACTTAAGAAAAATCCAATTCGTATATCTTAGAAGCCATGCTGACGTTGCAACCAACTTATAATTATCAGGATAATTAAAACCACATATGTTGTTGCCAGATTTTTCGACCCTCCCACTGTCCCATTTGACACAGATATTCCCAAAACCCAAGTTCATACTTAGAATAATAATATACACGCGTATTCATGTGTACATACAGGGTTTCTTCGAGGACAGTGTTTAAATGTTTATATAATTTGCAAATAATGACACAACAAATTCTTTATTGAGCTTATGACTGTCATTAAGGCTTTGGGAACTGGGAATGTCAATAACCAGTAGTGGTAACAGTAGTGGTAACTATGATTTACTATTATTAACTCACTCTGAGCATATCTATTGAAGTGGGTTAGAGTCCCATATAGAGTAAAATAATTTTTCATTGTAAACCCAGCTAGTATTATTGCACTAGTATTAATTGTCGTATAATTATTTTTTATTGGTGGAAAAATTTTCTTTTATGTTTTATTAAAGTTCTATTGTAAACTGCGATAATTTGGTGATTTAGAAAGCCCCCTAAGAATGTAATTGTAAAACCATTTTATAAAGGCTCTTTATCGCCTTGTAAAGGTTCTCGATATATCTCTTATAGAGTTTCAAGTAACTATGCGAATATTTTTATTTTATAACGATTACATAAATGCTGATTAGAGAGCTATTATAAAATGCATGAATTACTCCTTTAATGTCACATTACCAGGTGATATAAACGTTGTTACAACTAATTATAAAGCCGTTGGGTCTATACAGATAACACTTCTTCATACGTACTCTTATACAGAAACTATATTAAGGCATTTTATCAGAATCCAGTGAATACATAAAGCAATATTATACAGCCGAGAGTTTGCCATTATAGTATTTCACCTGCTGTAGTTATATTTATAAGGCTGTGGGAAAAATTATTAATGTTCTGGTTATAACATGGGAAATACATCAGTCGATCTATAGTTTTTGATCGCGTATGTCAACATAGGCGAGAATGAAGTGTAGTGGAAAACATTCTGGAACCATTCTGGACTGTTTATTGGCAATATTGAAATTCAGCTATGTTTTCATATAATAACTAGAGACTCTAGAGAGCTACGATATTTATATAATTATCACCAAACTAATCAAAGAGCTGGATGGCTTTATAATGGCTGCGTAATACACTTAACCGTTCTATAAGAGAACCTCCTGTATTATTAAGCGAGACTCGTGGTTATATAATGTCTGCATAAGAAGCTGCATTGTTCTCTTAAGTAAACCGCGATTCTATCTCTGTTAAATAAAAGTATTCGCAGCTGTATAGTAACTGCATAACGAGCTGAAATGTTTTATAACAAAATCTGCGGCAGTTCTTATACAACAAAAAAGAACATAGCTATATAATAACAGTATAACGTTTTCCAGGAGTAAATTATATTATTTTGACATTTGACAACTACCAAATTCTGTCAGTCATTTACACTTTTAATGACTTTTATTAACATTATTGAAGTAATAAAACTGCATGTTAGCAAATAATGTTATCCTTGCTATACTACATTGTTCAGTGTCAAAAGTAACTACTGACAGTTGATAGATGTCAAATGCCCGTTTGAGCGATTTAAAAATCAGTATTGGCATTTGACAGTAATCAAAGTAGCATACAAAATAACTTGCATAAGAGGAAGAAATATTATTATGTACCATGTGCTAATATTAGGCATTATTATGGATTTCCGGATAGAGTCACTGACGGTTAAAAACTACCAATTTGATCATGTTCCCTTTATTTTCGATACATTTTAATGCCATAATCGTGCCAATCGATCAAAAATTAGTCTGCACTTTTGTCAGAATGGACAAAAAAATGCCTTTTTTAACATTGTTCTTTAATATCAGTCTGACCGGTTTAAGTATGTGGAATTGGACCCAGCGGCTTATTGGGCTAATCCTTCACATGAATGTTGCTTATGACTAGGAATCCTGGCTATCTGAAATTATATAGATCTTTGCCCTTCGAATGCCTCTATTTAGGCATTCCTGGGCACATTGATCTATAGCATAGATTTCTGCCTAGAAGATGGTTGGGGTGTTACCAAGGGCTTTAGATGGCCTGCATTTAGACCCTGTTCCGCCCACACCAACCCCTTCGCCCAACTTTGTATCTATCTGTGTATCAAATGTGTTACTCTTTCTCCAACCGCAGCACTTCGACCCTGTTCGCCTGACGGCTTTCAATCAGCACATCAAACGGGCAGTCAAAGTCATGCTTGATTGGCATTGAATCAGTGGGTTTTGTCATGGATTCGAATTGGATTAGCTCCAGATTCCTTAAGTGACCAACCAAGTCGCCTTGTCTGAATTTAAGTGCCTGATGCAGTCTTAAGGCACTAAGTGCTGCCCTCCTTCCTTACATGCAAATGCAGATGAAGAAAGTCCAGCATTGCCTCCATAGCTATTATGGGACACGAGCGCATTGCTCCTGTAGTCCCTAAACAGGCAAGCCGTTGCAATTTCTGCAACTTTCCTTGTGCTATTTTCTCTTCTGTTTTTGGCCACCATACACATGATGAAGAAGAAGATAGTTAGTTTCCTGTGAGACTAGCACCACACATGATGAAGAAGAAGATAGTTTCCTGTGAGACTAGCACAAGGTCAGGTCTATAGGTTAAAATATTTTGCCTAAAGCAGTATTCAGTCACGAACAGTTCTACGTAGAGTTTTATAACATAATATAAATATACATTAACACTCTGCATAGTAAATAAGCCCCAAATCCAGAGCCACAACTGTCCATTAGGAAAGACGCAGACAACATCCATTTCCCACTGACATTGCCAGTGTCGTGGCTTGGGATCGAACCCAGGATACGATAGACAATGTGACCAAGCAGTGCTCACCCTTCTTGTTATTATTAGTTTTCCTGTATACAAAAAGAAAATTACCAACGGTTCTCAAAGAACATCAACCTCTAAAAAATTAAACTCTTTAAGCCTAGGTTCGAGCCCAGGCAAAATAAATCACTGCGCGTATTAAGCAAGGAAAAATGCCTCTACATAAATTCAAAGCTGTTTAAAGTCGTCATGCCTTAGAGCGGCAGCCAAGGCGCATCACGCCCCGCGCGTTTGTTCTGCCTTGGACTTGATGCATAAATGTAAAATACGATACAAAATACGATAATATACAGGGTAATTCTTTTAAGGGGGCCATTAGAATATTTCCCACTTGCAGATGAGATAGACATTTGAGATTTGGTACTCTACCATAGTCGACCATTGCGGGCCCGAAAATAATAATTTCAAAATGGCGGCACTTCCGGAAATACCGGAAGTCGATACCAACTTTCTTATTTTAAATGGAACACAACATTTTATAAAAAATTTGACAGGTGCAACGGTTTGCAAGAACCGTTATAACTTTCTTCGTGTAGGAGATCCTTATTTGCTCTTTGGTACGTAGAAAGAACACAAGATGAGCTACTCTCTCAAAAAAAAAATAGTTTCCAAAATAGTATACCAAGTGTTTTATTTTTCACGTTACATTTTGTCAAATTCAAACCTCAAAAACTTTTTTATTTCAAATGGAACACCCTGTATTTTTTTACATCAAATTATATTAAATTAAATTCCCTTTTTTCTAGTATAAGCATTGTAGGGGTTTAAGTCACAACTTTTCGAAATATTGGCGATTTTCTTAAATGTCCAAAAAATTTTAATAAAAATTGCCATCATTAATGTCAGTCATTATTTTATGTTAAAAAACGCCAGCACGTTTAAATTACACCCACGAAGACTTTTAGGTTTGTTTATTATTTATGGAGAATGTGATAAAGTGATACCAAGAACATGTAACACATTTGCTGCTCGATACCCACAAGAACAGAAACCATCCACCATACACTGTAAAACGCATATTGGATAATTTTAGAATATTTGGCTCTGTCAAATGGCACGTGCCAAATTTTATTATGGCAATCGATGTAGAATTAAATTTGAGGTGGACTTATCAGCATGTCCTATATCTAACACATGTACTTTTTGAATTTTTCTCAAGCTTTTGTCGAAAATTATAATTTATCCAAAAAAACGTAGAAGCCTATGAAACAATTGAAACAATAAAGTGGGTATCGATTAGCAAATATGTGTTACATGTTCTTGGTATTATTACTTTTTCACATTCTATATAAATAATAAACAAATCTAAAAGTCTTCGTGGGTGTAATTTAAACGTGCTGGCATTTTTTGACATAAAATAATGACTGATATTACTGATTGTTTCTAATCATGGATAAGTTAATGGAAATTTTTACAAAAAATTCTTTGACATTTAAGAAAATCGCCAATATTTCGAAAAGTTGTAACTTTAACCCCTACAATGCTTATACTATAAAAAAGGGAATTTAATTGAACATAATTTGGTGTAAAAAAATACAGGCTGTTCCATTTGAAATAAAAAAGTTTTTGAGGTTTGAATTTGACAAAGTGTAACGAGAAAAATAAAACACTTGGTATAATATTTTGGAATATATTTTTTGAAGGGAGTAGCTCATCTTGTGTTCTTTCTACGTAGCAAAGAGCAAATAAGGATCTCCTACATGAAGAAAGTTATAACGGTTCTTGCAAACCGTTGCACCTGTCAAATTTTTTATAAAATGTCATATATCTCCGAAACTGTTCGGTTTAGGTATAGGGTATGCGACATGTTCTGTCTCAGAATTTTCTGATCATTTCGAAAAGTCGAAAATATATAGGGTGTTCCATTTAAAATAAGCAAGTTGGTATCGACTTCCGGTATTTCCGGAAATGCCACCATTTTGAAATTATTATTTTCGGACTCGCAATGGTCGACTAGGGTAGTTTACCAAATTTTAAATGGCTATCTCATCTGCAAGTGGGAAATATTCTAATGGCCGCCTTAAAAGCATCACCCTGTATAACACTTTGAAGTGTGTGTCAGAATGGGAAAGAATAAAATAAATGTTTAAATGCTTTAAATGCTGACATACCTTAGTCTGCTACCATGCGTTATGAGTCTTATGATGTTAAAACGAAAGTTTTGTATCAAAGGGAGCATGAACCTGAAAGGGTTTTCAAAAATATTTTCTATAATAAAATTATAGTATACAAGGTTATTTTACGGTCTTTGCTTTCAGTTCTAAGGTAGGTATCAAATATTTTACATTCTTAAACAATAAAGACAAAAAGTCATCGGTTGTGTACAGGGTGCACCAAATTAGATGGGATTTGGGGTTTACTCTAAAACAATAGCAGATAGACAAAAACCAATATAGGTGTTCTGAGATCGATTTTCGAGAAACAAACAATGGCGTAAACCGTGATCGTCTATTTTTTTCGACTACCGAGCTACAAAACGTTTTTGGAAAATTGGCATTTTTGCCAAGTGTTACCACTTCTTATAATATAAAATAATTTTGCCAAAAAAAGGAAAAACTAAACTACAATAATAAATGTTGGAATTGTCTTCCATTGACATCTATGCATATTTATCGCATTTTTAATATTTATTGAGAAGGCCATGATAAAAAGAAGAAAATCGAAATAATCTTAAACGTCAAAGACTAATTTGTGAGTTAATTGTGAGTGAGCATTGTTAAAAATGGTTCAATTTAGTAATGGTGAAAAATATAATATGATTAAGTGTTTTATGGAATGCGGAGAAGATTCAAATCTAGATTCCAAGCTTTATTTTAATAGGTAAGTTATAGTCAGCAAAACTATGTACCAAAAGTGGCGCCTAAACAATATTTTTAGATATCCAGAAAAGAGACAGCCAGATATAAGAATATTCAAAAGGCTACAACAAAATTTAAAAGAGTTTGGATCATTTGTAAAACCTCGAGCAAAAATATATAATCAAGCAGGTAGAGAAGCTGTAGAAAATATCGTTTGAGAAACGAATATATCGTTTCGCGAAATACAGGAATATTTAGGAATCCCAAAAACAACTGCGTTGCGTTGCTTAAAAAAAATAATAAATTCAAACCCTACCAAATTAGGATTAGTCAACATCTATACCCAAACGACGTTCAAAGGCATCTCGATTTTTGCCAGTGGTTTTTGCGTCAGTGCAATGAAGTGCCAGGATTTGAAGGAACAATTATATGGACAGACGAGGCCCATATAAGCAGTGCCGGAATTTTTAATCGGCATAATAGACTAAGAGCTCGCATGAAAAAAACCGCGTGATAAGATACCAAAGGTTTAACTCTAGAAATAAATAGTGTATAGTTCGTTAAATCCGTAGCCGCTCGTCTGCCATTCGCAGTTGGTCACCCAAATTAGCAATAATGAAATTAATTTTGGAAAAAGTAGTATACAATCTCGTTATTTATGCCAGACTAAATTTGTGATTAAAATGTGCGGAAATATCATTGTTCCAAGTAACCAACTAGGCAGACGCGCTAGATGGTAGCTCTTTTGAGGCAGACGTCATCGAAAATGGCGAAAAATCAATCACAACCGCATGATCGCATACCAGCATAAATTTTGGTTCAAAATGTAGATAAAATTATGCTCATTAAATATATAAAACGAAAATTTGAGCAGACGGTCCCATTTCGCCGGCAGACGCTGTCAAAGATTGTCTTTTCATCTTTCTTTTTTGCGCCTAAGCGGCGTTGTGATAGGGGGTGATTGTTGTAAACGAATAGTAACAGGTATATTTCTATCCAGAAAAATCGTTCTTATGTTGTTTCACTCAAAACTCAAATCATGATATTTTTTTAATAATATATTAAATAAAAACGCTTATTTTTCAAAATAATGGATATATATAATAAACAATGTGCCAATCTAAATACATACAAACAAATATAGTAAAGTATAAACACTAAGAAGAAGACATTATTTTTATAGAAAAAACTAAATATTTAATTTTTTTTAAAACGTAAAGAACCTCTAAATATAAAATAACATTATTACAACTTATGCTTATCAATCTAATATATCTTCTTCATCACTTGAATTTTGATATATTGCTTCTTCGTCATCATCTCAGTTAGGTGAACTTGGCCGATCAACAAAAATATCGTCCAATGTTGGAGGTATTTGAGGACCTTAGAACCACTGTAACTGTAATATGTTGTTGTTCAAACTCCAGCCATTATGTTCGGGTTTGTAAGATGATAGTTCAAATTCTGTTGCATTTTTCCATATAGCGCATACCTGATTTACACGCTTAACTTTTCAATAAAGTGAATCTTGACACGGTGGTAGTAAACTACCATCAAAATTTTTTATTTTGTCCAAAGGATTCGATCTGTCAGTTTTTGGTTTAAAATTTTCTACAAAAATGTCGAATCGTGCTTCATTTATATTTGCATCATTGGGTTTGCCATATATTTTGCAAACGAATTATTCTACACGTTTTTTTTGCTCTTCTGAAAGAATTTCTGTTGAGCCCAAAGTACTAAATATTTTCATTGTATATATACTCTTTTTCAACAATGAAAATTGTTTTATTTTTCGTTTTCTTGCAAATGCAGCAATATAATCACTTCCGGTTAGCGCGTGAAATGCTGGCAACGCATTTGCAAGGTCCTTTCCCAGATAACTGTACACCATATTTAAATGGACGTATCGAATAGTGTTTTTAGGTGCCAATCTCAGTTCAAACATTGCCTCCCAACTTCCGCAGAAAATTGATTGCACAATAATCGACGGATTCTTTTTTTACATTTGTTGGGAAATGCACCTCTTACTTTTGGAAAATTGCCTGAATACACTTTATAAAAAATTTGCAGACTGGTAGGTGACCCAATTGATATTATTTTTGATAAAATCATTTCACCCTCGATTAAAGATAGTGAGAGACAGAAATAAATAGATCAAATGCATTTGTTATCACAGGGGGCGACCAAAGAAGACTGATTTTATAAGGCCAATTTTCCAAAAGTAAGAGGTGCATTTCCCAACAAATGTAAAAAAAGAATCCGTAGATTATTGTGCAATCAATTTTCTGCGGAAGTTGGGAGGCAATGTTTGAACTGGGATTGGCATCTAAACTATTCGATACGTCCATTTAAATATGGTGTACAGTTATCTGGGAAGGGACCTTGCAAGTGCGTTGCCAGCATTTCACGCGCTAACCGGAAGTGATTATACTGCTGTATTTGCAAAAAAACGAAAATAAAACCATTTTCATTGTTGGAAAAGAGTACATACACAATGAAAATATTTACTACTTTGGGCTCAACAGAAATTCTTTCAGAAAAGCAAAAAAAATGTGTAGAACAATTCGTTTGCAAAATATATAGCAAACCCAATGTTGCAAATATAAATGAAACACAATTCGACATTTTTGTAGAAAATTTTAAACCAAAAACTGGCAGATCGAATCCTTTGGACAAAATAAAAAATTTTGAAGGTAGTTTACTACCACCGTGTCAAGATTCATTTTATTGCAAAGTTAAGCGTGTAAATCAGGTATGCGCTATATGGAAAAATGCAACAGAATTTGAACCATCATCTTACAAACCCGAACATAATGGCTGGAGATTGAACAACAACATATTACAGTTACAGTGGTTCGAAGGTCCTCAAATACCTCCAACATTGGACGATATTGTTGTTGATCGGCCAAATTCACCTAACTCAGATGATGACGAAGAAGCAATATATCAAAATTCAAGTGATGAAGAAGATATATTAAATTGATAAGCATAAGTTGTAGTAATGTTATTTTATATTTAGAGGTTCTTTACGTTTTAAAAAAAATTAAATATTTAGTTTTTTCTATAAAAATAATGCCTTCTTCTTAGTGTTTATACTTTACTATATTTGTTTGTATGTATTTAGATTGGCATATTGTTTATTATATATATCTATTATTTTGAAAAATAAACGTTTTTATTTAATATATATTATTAAAAAAATATCATGATTTGAGTTTTGAGTGAAACAACATAAGTACGATTTTTCTAGATAGAAATATTACTGTTACTATTCGTTTACAACAATCACCCCCTATCACAACGCCGCTTAGGCGCAAAAAAGAAAGGTGAAAAGACAATCTTTGACAGCGTCTGCCGGCGAAATGGGACCGTCTGTTCAAATTTTCGTTTCATATATTTAATGAGCATAATTTTATCTACATTTTGAACCAAAATTTATACTGGTATGCGATCACGCGGTTGTGACTGATTTTTCGGCATTTATGATGGCGCCTGCCTCAAAAGAGCTACCATCTAGCGCGTCTGCCTAGACGGTTACTTGGAACAATGATATTTCCGCACATTTTAATCACGAATTTAGTCTGGTATAAATAACGAGATTGTATACTACTTTTTCCAAAATTAACTTCATTATTGCTAATTTGGGTGACCAACTGCGAATGGCAGACGAGCGGCTACGGATTTAATGAACTATACACTATTTATTTCTAGAGTTAAACCTTTGGTATCTTATCACGCGGTTTTTTTCACGCGAGCTCTTGGTCTATAATAAGCACCATTGAGCTAATGAAATCTGCACGAACCGCGACAGTTAATCATCAAGGACGATTTGGATTTGATGAATGGTGGGATTTTATTGGATACCAAATAATAGGTCCTCATTTTTTTCACGGTAATTTGAATACCGAAAATTTTATTAACATTCTACGACAAGAAATAGAGCCCTTTGTAGACAATATGCCTCTAAGACAATTTCGAGAATTAATTTACCAACACGATGGCACATCAGGTCATACGTCAAACGAAACAACTGGACATTAATAAACAACAAAGTAGTTTAGATATTGTTTAATTTTTAGGAAATAATGGTCCTATTTTGTGGCCAGTTAGATCTCCCAATATAACCCATGCCGACTTTTGGCTTTGGGGTTATTTAAAAAATATTATATATAGACATAGAAGACATAGAAGAATTGGGAACCAAAACATTTGCTGCGTTTCGGACAATAACTCCTGTCATGATTAGAAATGCAACAAATGCTGTAAGGAGAAGGTGTCAAAAATGCATAGATGTCAATGGAAGACAATTCGAACATTTATTGTAGTTTAGTTTTCCTATTTTTGGCAAAATTATTTTATATTATAAGTGTTGTTTTTAATAGTTTTCTAGAGATAAATATGACATATGATATATGGTTGGATAGCTAATTCAAGTTGTGATCGGATAACGAAATAATTTACAGGGTGTTCCATTTAAAAAATACAAGTTATATCTATATCTCGAAAACTGAGGCATGGATAATTTTCTTCTTATCAGCAACGGATTCTACTCAAAAAAGTTCCTTAAGAATGTGTTACTCGATTTTTGATTCGACACTTGGTAATTGAGATATAGAGGTTATCCAAAATTGCCAATTTTCAAAAAACAATCTATACCTCAGTAGTCGAAAAAGATAAGACGATCGCGGTTTGTGCCATTATTTGTTTCTTGAAAATCGAGCTCAGGACACCTATATTGGTTTTTGTCTATCTGCCATAGTTTTAGAGAAAACCTCAAATCCCATCTAATTTGGTCCACCCTGTACTTAACCTCAGTGACACCACGTAAAAGTGAATTGCTTCACATTCGAACAAAATCTTAATGAAACAGATATTTGCAGTCGACACCGCCCGACTGCTACTCATGTAAAATAGCTGTTCATCTTAAAAAATTGTCGAAAAAAATGTGTGAATGTGTTAGAAATCACTAATGTAATAAATCATCATTAATTGTCATTTTATTTCCGAATTAAAATCACTGTAATATTATAAATAAAAATGAATGTTTTTTTAAAGAAACGTGGGCGTGATATATTTTGCATAAGCCGATAAATATCGTCGGCGCACCGATTTATTTGGAAAATATGTGGGACGTAATCGTTTAATTAAATAATCGATAAAAAAACATCGTAAAAATTGGACGAACAGCGTGCCTAATTTATAAGCCTAGAGAAGGTTTTGTCGGCGCTGATAGAGGACCATCTTTGATTGGATATAGGCACGTGCCACAAGAGTCAGGCAAAGTCTCCCAATACCGGCGATATCTCTTGGGTCACAACTATGGGTGATACGGACTATGCACACTATCTGGCAGATAAAGGATGTTATTGTTATAAAGTCTTTAGTATATTTGAGCTTATTAAGGCTTACTCGAGTTTGAATGAGCAGAAGTAGAAAAACACAAACTAGTTTTGTTTTTAATTACAATAATTTAAAATAACATTTCGATGTCAAACTAGACAGGAAATAATTTGGAATGCCAAAATAATAATAATCAAATACGCAATTAGTTATAAGTTCTAATAACTGTTTGCGAATTTAGTTGTACAATATTAAATTACATATTAAACAAGAAACAACTTTAAATATCCTTTTTAATTTTTGTAACTAGTTTTTTGTTTACTTGGTAACAGGTTTGATATCATCAAGGTTCTATTATTACTCATCATTTTTAGAATGGTTAATATGTCTTGTCATAAAGAAGAACTTATGTTAACATGGTATTTTTTTAGAACGATGCGATGCTTAAAGAATATGGCGAGTCAGGTTTCTTTAAAACAATTTTTTATGTTTTTCATCATTTCGTCATCAACGCAAAATGACAATGAGCAGAAGTGGTCATGAATTAAGCATATGCACGTAATTTTGCTGCGAATTATAGTGTTGCCATCCGTAAAAAATATATAATTTTTCGATACCTACTGTTTACATAAACAAATGTTCTGTTCTGATTTTTTTTTTGCTGATCGCAACTATAAAAATGTAATCCTTTTTTTGAAGAATTACTTTTGTGGCTAGTACTTTTTTTTTTACTATTTAACGTCGGCCTATTTCCGCTACCAGGGCCTATCACCGACGCCAGGAGACGAGCTACCCCCAACCTGGAAATTTTGCCGAACCTCTTCCCTTAAGAAGAGTAGGGATCTTTTACTTGCCTAACATTTAATAGACAAGGGACCGCCTGCTTTACATCCCCTCCGAAGGATGGTATATCCACTACGTAATCCTCGTCTGAAATTACGTAGCTTCCGAGTATACACTGATATACAAGCCTCTAGAAGGTGGGACGAGAACGCTGTATTTCCCAAGATGGAACCCCATCCAAGTACTAACCGCGCTCGACGTTGCTTCAACGGAATATCGACAGATATTCACATTGAAGTCGCCTCTACGCTCGCCCCCTGGCTAGTACTTACACTCAAAAAAAATGATAAGTGAAATCAACCAAAAAGAGCATATGAAATCGCGCTTATCTAGTTTCATAGTTAAATCAACCAGAAAAGAATAGTCGAACAAATTTTGTCACCATACAATTTTTATTGTCATTTTGAACATGAAATTTAGTTGGTTAAGTAAGTAATCATTTTTTTAGTCCTACTATAACTTTATTTGTTTTCGTAAACAAATAGTAGTTTGGTAATCATATCTTCTTGTACAACAACAAATTAAATAGTATAATGACATTTTTTTATGTTCACTAACCATTTTCAGTTTGGTCTACATTTTCAATTTGGTCTACAATTAAATGGTACGACTTTGTTTTTTGTTCACCAACTAATTTTTAGGTGGATCTACACTCATATTGTATAATGACGTTTTTTTTTGGTTAGCCAAAATCTCAGTATTGAGACATCAGACTACCCAAACCATCGTTTATAAGATCCATCCAAGTATATCGATGATCCCTGATCCGATGAGAATTTGAACATTGCAATCATGTTATTAATTTTCTATAAATTCATAAGAGTATAAGATAATGCATGATTGATTATTGTCAGTGATTTGTATGTGGCGTCATCTAGGAATAATTTTTGTAACAGACTACGTGTTAAGCAAGCAAATTTTATGTAGAACTTATTATCTATCTATTTATCTAGTCTGATTTGACAAAATTCAACAAATTATTAGTAAGATGAATAAATTATAGTCTTATGCACCTATTTTTTAAGTTAATGTTTATTTTGTTGTGTGACAAATTTTTATTGATTGATTTAACCCATACTATTTGCAAACAAAAGCGCTGACGCGACGTCTTAATTCATCAAAGTGGATTGCAGAACGATGGTATGTTTATGTAAACAGAACTGCTGGTTAATTCTACAATATTGGTTTATCTGTCAACTATAATAGTAAAGCGAACTGCTACTGGGTTTACAATTACAATTCAACAATAGTTAAAAAATAAAATATACTATTATCTAGTTTAATTTGACAGAATTCAACAAAATAATAGTCAGATAAAAAAAAATAATAGTCTTATTCATCTATTTTTTAAGTTAATGTTTGTTTTGTTTGAAAATACCATCAATATAATTTAGTTTAACAAAATTAACGGTATTGTTAATTAGCCACTTTTTTTTTGTTGAATTTAACTATACTATTTCTTTGAGCGTAGTAACAAAAATGTAGAAATTTAGAAAAATAGGAAAGGAAGTGGCGAAATGAATTGCTGTATTGAAGGTTGTTAAAAGTTATAGTGGAGAAATCGAATGAACATAAAGTTTACTCGTTTTTTCCAGAAATGCGAAAAAATAAATTTTCCAAATTAATTTTTTTCTACTTGAGACGTTTTGAATTTACTGACAAATAAACTACGCCTGACTTAAGTTAGTTCTAGGGGCTGTTGCTCTAGCTCCTAAACAAACCGAGTTACTGAAGTATTTATAAACAAAGTTCGACTTATTTTTTGTGTTCTATCACATCCTCGAAGAAAAGGCACTTAAATGTTAGGATATTTTTTGGCTAACTAAATGTAAAATTATATTCCTCACTTTGATGTTTTCTATTAATTTGTTGTGGTATATTATTTGTAAAAACCTTACTCAAATTTTCAGCTTGTTCTGGGCTACGAATCATTTTTTTTTTTTTCAGTATTTATCTCAGATATTATGTTTTATTATTATCTAATGATATGTTTTGATCACTTTCCAAGTTCCGTTACTCTTGTTTAAGGATAATATTTAAATACAGTTTTTGATTTTGTAACTGTTTTGTTACTTTCTGCCTTTTTTAAATTATTATTTTATATAGCAACTTTAATTCTTGCGAAGAACTTTCGATACATTGTAACAACCAGGCATTATTGCTTGAATGATTTCTTTACAAAAAATGAAACTTCAAAATAGTACTTCAGAATATTGGAACTTGTTTCAAATCTTATCAACCCTTTGCCTAATGTAAACTTCTACTTACGATCCCGTATTCAAATATTAACTAGTAGAAATTGCAATCAGTGAAATAAAAAAACCGCTGCCCAAGGAATCACTACTTCCACATCCAGATTTTTTATCCAAGTCACTCACAACGAAAAAACTTTATATGTGGAAATAATTGTTTATGGAACTTTAATAATATAATATTTGAAATCCTCTACCCCAAAAACCCTTAAAACGATACCCCACATCGATAGCGGGGTGGGGGTGGTGATGGGGAGGGGGTGGTAGTGGGGTTGGATGAAGTAAAAAAACATTTTGAGATTTCTTGTACACTCACTAAATCACAATTTTTTTTCATCCCCTTTAATAATGGGGTGGGGCGTGGTAATGGGGATGGCTAATGTGAAATTTTTTTTTTGGGACCTTAGCCTCTCTTGTATGTACTAAATACCAATTTCATGGACTCTTACCTGCTTGATTTACCTATTTTCCCCAAATTTACCCCAATTTACCCCCCAACCCTTCGACGGAACAAGATGAAAATATAATCTAGTTCTAGATCTCGTTAAAGTACATATGTGTACCAAATTTCAAGTCAATTTCTCAAACGGTTACAGAGTAAACGTGCGCATAAAAAAAGTTACAGACAGACCGAGAGACAGAAATTTTTTTTTCGCTCAAACTTAAAATCTCGACGTTTCGTGACATTCTAAGCCTATTTGAACAATAAAAATTTTTTTAATTTTTTTTGTCGTTACCATACTTCCACTGGATGTGGAAGTAATATTACGTCTAACAGAAGTTATCATCAAGAAACGGTCTACACATACACACAGACTATTTTATTTGATATTTGAGTTCAGTAAATTATGAAATAGAAAATTTTTATTTCTATAATGATTATTAAAAATGTTTGTCTGGTTATTATAATATACCTATTTGGTTAAATCAAATAGGTATAATAATAAAATAAAAATGAATTATAACACTTATTAAATAATGCTCTAGTATATCTACAAATTATGGCATCGTGTTGTTGATATAATTAAAATTTTAAAATCTGAACTGTATGAGACTATGTTAAAGTAAAAAATGCATATGCACAGTCCTTTGTTTTAAAGTTCTAAAAAAAATTAAATACAGAATTTGTAGGGTTTTCGCCATCTATATTTTTCAAAATACAATTAAAAAACAGGCTATTGTTTTTTAAATTTAACATAGGTCACGTGCGTGGGGTCAACCGCACCCAAATTTTTGTACACCAGATTTCCTCTTTGACAAAAAAATTTTTTGATGAGCGGAAGGAGGGGGAGAAGTCCGAAAAAAAGAAGATTTCCTTCTGAGTGTACACCAGACGGTTCGCGGTTTGCCCCTCGGACACGTGATTTTTCAAAAATTGAATACTAAATTTTTACATTTTCTTTAGAACTTTTCCCCCTATTTCAAATATATAAGGTTGATAGGCCTAGCTGTAATATTGTTTGATATATCGAACATTAAATATGCTCCAAATATGCATGTAGGTATTTTATGGTTACTGATGGAAGCGTAATAATTACTGCGTAGTAATGTTGTGGCGGAAAACACTGATAATATTGTTACTGTTTTACATTTTGCATTATTATTTTATATTCAAAACAAGTTACACAGAAGCACATGGCCACCAAACAACCCCTATTTAACACCTTTAGACATATTTTTGTTTGCACTTTAAAGGAAAAAGTTAATAATAATTTTAATCAGTATTCAGATGATTAAAACTAATATTAGGGAAACAATTTACAAATTAAACCAGGCAAATAATATTATGGAAACAATTTACAAATTAAACCAGGCAAATAATAGAGCTGTTTCAAACTGTCTAGACAATTTAAGAAAAAGATATGACCTTCGTGTTTTGGACACTGATTTGTCCTTTGTCCTTTAAAAACGCCCACAAAACATATTTAAAGGTGTTAAATTGGGGCTCTTTGGTGTCCGTGTGCTTCTGCATAACTCATTTTGACGAAATAATAATACAAAATCTCAAACAATGACAATGTTGTCACAGTGTCATCATCAGTCACAGCCTATTGAGTAGTAAGTAATTACTGCGCCTTCATCAGTAGCCAGTGGCGGAACTATGAGAGAGAGGGGCTAGAGGGCACTGTGACCCCCCCCCCCTTCCCCATGATGTGGCGCGAAAATCAGGAAATTTTATTAACGCTCATAACATTTTTTCGCTCCCCGCTCACCAAAAAAAATTCAATTTTTTCCGATTTTAAATCAAAACCCGAAAACAAAACAATTTATTATTCAACTAAAAATATTTTTTATCTCTAAAACGGAATAAATGCTTATTTTGTTGTACAATCAATTCAAACTAGAACAATACATTATTCTGAATAAAAAATGAAGAATACATTTACAGATAAAAATTATTTTTAGTTGAAAAAATTGACGGCCACTATTTCAAACACCTTTGAACCCACTACAATGCAATCTTGTAGGACGGGGTTTCTAATGGTGCTGATTAAGAATATCTTACTAGTTTTTTTCTAAAAAAAATCGCTACTACTTTTTTAAATCAACCTCCTTTTTTCATCCTAGAATCGGGCGCCTCTGATTAAAATCAAATATGGTTACGTCTAAAGACTCACTTTATACACTACGAAAATGTCAAAATATTCGGATATCAGATGAGCGAGATATGAGGGTGGCAGGCCCCCGTTTTGCGTACTGAGTTTAGGGGCCCGTAGCGGGGGCCCGCCAAATTTTTTTTTTTTCAGATTGTTGTCAATGAAAATAATTGTTTATGAAACTTTAATAATATAATATTTAAAATCGTCCACCCCAAAAACCCATCAAACGGTATCCCACATCGGTAGTGGGTGTGTAATAGGGGAGTGGTAGTGGGGATGTATGAAGTAAAAAAAATATTTTGAGACCTTTGGTTCTTGTACACATACTAAATTACAATTTTTTTTCACCCCCTTTTATACTGGGGTGGGGGTAGTAATGGGGGGTGGCTAATGCCAAATTTTTTTTTGAGACATTAGCTTCCCTTGTAGATACCAAATATCAATTTTATGAACTTTTACCTGCTTGATTAACCTATTTACCCCCATTTACCCCAATTTACCCCCAACCCTTCAACGGAATAAGATGAAAATATAATCTAGTTCCAGATCTCTTTAAAATACACATGTGTAAAAAATTTCAAGTCAATATCTTAAACTGTTCCAGAGTAATCGTGCGCAGAAAGTTAGACAGACAGACCGACAGACTTTCAGACATTCAAACTTAAAATCTCGACGTTTCGTGACATTCTAAGTCTATTTGAACAATAAAAATTTTCGGGCCCGGCCACTTTATACCAGTAAACGCAATATTCGCTCATTAATTATGAGACCTGAACAATTTTTTCCTCATTTTTACCCCCCCACCCCTCTGCTCATCAATGGGCGGGGGCCCGCCAGAGATCTTGTCGATTTTTTTTTCAAATTTCTCCCCCCCGCCTCTTCAGTTACTAAGCCCCTCCCCCCATCAATTATTAGGCGCGGGGTTCCGTCAGTGAATTTGGTACCGGGGCCCACGATTTGATATGGGGGGGGGGGGCTGTTCTTAATTTCTAGCAGAACCAGAACTAGGTTATCGAAATAATGCAAAGATTTAAAGTTCTTTCTGCGGTTTGCGAAATCCTATAAAAAATATTATTTACTAAATATAAGTGAGATGGGAATAACTGGTACACAATAGTTAAAAATCGCTGCCCAAGGCGGGAAATGTGGAAATAATTGTTTATGGAACTTTAATAATATAATATTTGAAATCGTCTACCCCAAAAACTCATAAAACAATATCCCACATCGGTAGTGGGGTGGGGGTGGTAGTGGGGGTGGATGAAAAAAAAAATTATGGTTTTTGGTTCTTGGTTCTTGTACACACACTAAATCACATTTTTTTTCATCCCCTTTAATAATGGGGTGGGGGGTGGTAATGGGAGGGTGGCTAATGCCAAAAAAGAGAGACCTTAGCTTCTCTTGTATATATTAAATAACAATTGTATGGACTCTTATTTACTGCATTTACTTATTTACCCCCAATTTACTCCAATTTACCCCCTAACCAACCCTTCGACGGAATAAGATGAAAATATAATCTAATTCCAGATCCCATTAAAGTACATACGTGTACCAAATTTCAAGTCCATATCTTAAACGCTTCCAGAGTAATCGTGCGCACAAAAATAAATTACAGCTCTAACTTAAAATCTCGACGTTTCATGACATTCTAAGCCTATTTGAACAATAAAAAATTTCAAAATTTTTTTGTCGTTACTATTCTTCCACTGGATGTGGAAGTAAAATTTCATGTATCGATGGGGGAGGCCCTTTAGTATCACTACCCCTTAGTATCACTACTGCTTATTACGTAAGCAAAAGTGGAATTTAATTTAAAGGTCCACGATTTTTTACCATAAATAGGGCATCAACGTTCTTAGATTTCTTATATCATCCTGTATATCGTGTAAAAACCTTTGTTATTTATAGATCGTCTGAAATTGTCGACTGTTTAAATCATGTCAAATGTAGGATTGTTTACGTTTTCGGATGAAGTAATATTTATTTTCTCGTTAAGAGCTGATATTGCAACATTATAGTTACCACCTGATATCCGATTTCTGAAATAGAGGATGCCATATAAAAGCAATGGTGGAATATGATCCAGCGAGCTTCTGGTGGACCAACACGTGCTCGGCACGTGCTAATGGACCAAGAAACTTGGGTGGACACAGGTTATAGCAGCTGCTCTGCGATCTAATGTAGGTAACATGCTAAATATAGTATTTCCTTCTAAGGAAACCTACTTCCTGTAGAATCTTAACCCTCAAGTGGTACTGAATCAACAGGCAGAACGGAAACTCGAAAATATTCTCTCACAGTGGTTTTTACCCCACCAGCTGTACTACATGCAGTTGGTACTCTTTTATGTATATGTATACAAAACAAGCTAGTTGTAGTAATCGTACTCGAGAATTGCCGAATGCAAATAATTGCTCATTTCGATGTATTATCCAAAACGACCAAGTCAATTTCTTGCTGAGAGGATAATATAGCGCTGTTTGTGTAGTTGGCAATAAATGTACAGGATGTTCCGAAAATAGATGCAAATATTGGGCAGATTCTTCGACAACAATTCGGGGGTGTTTCATATAAACTTTTAAAAAATTAGCCCTCCTTGGCGAGTTACACCATCTTGAAAGGGTGCACTGAAAATGAGAAGTAAAGAAACTAACATGAACTCTTATAAAACACTTGACTATTATATGTACATATATACAGTGTGTACCCGGATGGAGTTGACAAGAGGAAAAACATCTCTATTATTGATTTTACGACGAAAAGTCATTCTTTATAAAAAATTTTGCTTGTCGAAAAAATGAATTAATATGTTTCATACTAATACCTAACTTTGTTTACTATGTTTCTATCAATTTAGAATAGTTATATTTTGTATGAGTACAGAAATATATTATGATTACATAAGACTTTCCTCTTGTGTTTGCTAAAACTCAGTCTTGCTCTCTATCACAGGGTTCTTGGTGAATTGCTATTTCTTTTATATTAATTTGTTTTATATCGATTTTAATTAATTTCGAAAAATTCTTTATTTTATTTAAAAATTGAAAATTTAATTTTATATAGAATGTTTCCCAATTATCTATTATTTGTACAACAGTACTGTATATTTGGTTGCTCAACTCAAAATTCTTTACTGCCAAAAAAAATTATTTGTTTGACTTTAGAATACAAATTTTTATTGGTTTTAATTATACAAATATCATTCAAATTTGATTTGTTCAACTTTTAAAAGTCTGTCCCTACTTCCCTATACTTAGCTAACATATATACTAATTTTAAAATTATGAAAGTTTTTGTCAAATCTGACTTTACAATTGTCAGTTAAAAATCGTTCTCAGAATAAATAACTTACTTTATTAAATATTTGTTTCAATCAGGTTTGTTAATAGTTTTGCACTTTTAATGTATATTCTTAATTCCTTGTCGATTTTTCTTCATATATGTTCCCTTAATTACTTCCACATCCAGTGGAAGTATAGTAACGACAAAATTTTTTTTTAAATTTTTATTGTTCAAATAGGCTTAGAATGTCATGAAACGTCGAGATTTTATGTTTGAGCGAAAAAAAAATTTCTGTCTGTCGGTCTGTCTGTAACTTTTTTTTGTGCGCACGTTTACTCTGGAACCGTTTGAGATATTGACTTGAAATTTGGTACACGTATGTACTTTAACGAGATCTAGAACTAGATTATATTTTCGTCTTGTTCCGTCGAAGGGTTGGGGGGTAAATTGGGGTAAATTTGGGGTAAATAGGTAAATCAAGCAGGTAAGAGTCCATAAAATTGGTATTTAGTATATACAAGAGAAGCTAAGGTCTCAAAAAAAATTTTGGAATTTCATTTCATTTATATAAACTTACTTTTCTAATTATGGGTATAAAAATACATGTCAGAACATACCATATAAAAATCTTAGATCAGATGTACCGAGTGTTAATAAATTAAGAAAACTTCAAAATGCCTCAAGAGAGAAGTACGTTTATTTATTATTTTGGACAAAATGTTTATAAAACAAAGTTGTTTATAATCCAAAATAAAGCCTAAATACAAATTATGAAGTCTAAATTTTGACTTTTATGTTTTTATTGTGTTTATCTTTTTACGTTGAATTTATTAATATGAATAAGAATTCAAATTAAGAAACAGAATGTGCTGTCGATAACATTGAACTGACAAACGTCATTGTGACATTGTGTAGAATATTACTATCTTACATCTGCATTTATTAGTGTTCTGTTGATTATTTAAAAAAAAAATGACCAAACAAGAAAGAATTTATTTGATCAAATGTTATGGGATTGGAGACGTCTCTTATCGATATGCAATTAACCTTTTCCACCAAAACTTCCCTAACACAGCGGTATCGCGTCAATCATTTGCGCAAACTTTTAAAAAAATTCAATGAAACTGGATCTGTATTGGATGTCAAAAAACCCAAGAAAAAGTACAATGAAGACGATGCGGCAACACTTTTGGCAATAATTTCAGTAATAGAAAACCCGAAATTATCTTTACGGAAACGCTCACAAAGACTGGAAGTAAGTAAAAGTCATTTGCAGAGACTTTATATGGAAAACAAAGTTCGACCGTTTAAGCAAAGGTTCAGACATACACTTGAAAATGGAGATGAAGAGATTTTTGTTTATGGGTCGTTTTGTCTATGGGTCGTAGATAAAATTTTTCCAGAATGTTTTTTTTTTACTGACGAAGCAACATTTTGCACCAATTTCCGCCACGTTTCATCATAAAACAGTCGTTATTGGGCTTTTGAAAATCCAAACAATGTCATTCACAAACGAAGTCAACGATATAAAAAAGTGGTATTTTTTATGATCGAATCGTTGGTCCATATTTCTTAGAAGAAAATTTAAATCAGCATTTTTATTTGGACCTTTTGGAAAACTTTGTATTGCCATTTATAAACACTCTGCAACCGGAAGTAAGGTGTAACATTTTTTGGCAGCAAGACGGTTGCCCAGCTCATTCCTCAGTTTTGGTACGGTAGTGGTTGACAGATCACTTCGGAGCCAGATGGATGGGAAGATATTCTCCAATTAATTTTTCTGCAAGATCACCAATGGATTTTTTTCTGTGGGGTGTTTTAAAACAGAAAGTTTATGCAGATGACCTGCCGCATGATCGAGAAACACTAAAAGTACGAATACAAGACGCGGTGAATGAAGTGAATGTACGTAACCTCAACCATTCGTAAGGTCTATGGTGAATTTATTAAAAGGATAGAGAAATGTGTTGAGGTTGGAGCAGGCTATGTAGAATAAATTGTTTTTCCACAATCGTTGAAGTTAATGTTATTATGTTATGTTAATGTTTAAAAAAAATGTAAGTTGATATAATAATAATAATAATAATAATAAAGTTTATTGAAAATACAAGATTACAATGAGTGCTTAGTTTATAAACAAGTTTGAAATTCAACAAACATTAAGTCCACAGAAGGCTGAACCTTTTGCGTGGACTGAGTTTACCTTATTTTCACCAGAGTAAGCCTCTTTATTATTGCAACATTCTAAACTACATAATAACTTCACTATCTCGCTCGTGCATACAGATATAAAACAAAGTTTAAAAAGCAATACATGTCGGGTATACATAACAAAGTATAACATATAGTTATTTCACTGTATGTTCCTTCATGGAGATGAATTTGAGATAGCTAAATGAAGTTAATAAAATTAATAAAATAAGTAAAATAAATGAGTAAAATAAGTAAATAAAATTAAAAAAATAAAAACATAATAAAAAACAATAAAAAATAATAAAAAAAGTAGGAGTAAATACATGATTTAATTGTTTTTTAGATCTATAAGTTGGTGTATATTGTTCCTTGCTTGGCCGTTTATCCATTGCTTGATTTTAGTTTTAAAAATGTTGTTAGAGTTCTGACTTGTCATATAATCTGGTAAGATATTATATATTTTTGATCCTATGTACGAATAACACCTTTGGCCAATAGTTTTACTCATTTTTGGTACTAGTAGTGATTTTTCGTTTTGTCTGGTGCTGTATACGTGTTTTACTTTCCCTATGTTATTTCTATTCTTGTGCATTAGCAATAATATATTTTGACAATAAAGTTGTCTTGGGTCAAATACTTTGCTCTCTATATAAATGTAAACATCTGACCTAAGATTTTTATATGGTAAATTCATTTTTTCGACAAGCAAAATTTTTTATAAAGAATGACTTTTTGTCATAAAATCAATAATAGATATGTTTTTCTTTGTCAACTCCATCCGGATACACACTGTACATTTTATAATAATATACTATATCTAATGCGTTGAAATATGATTCTCAAAAGATACAGACATTCAATTTTTGTAGTAATGTGTGATGATTCAGTGGCTAAAGTTCTACCTTGCAATCCAAAGATCTTGTGTTCGAATCCCAGACAGGTTGGATGTTTTTTTTTCAATTTTTTTTTCATATATTTTTTTCACAACAAAGTTGGTATCACAAAATTTAGGATGTCCAAAAACTAACATTATTTACAAGAAAACTGCGACGAATATCCTATAGAATATGTAACAATTATATAAAAAGCTCAGTAAATTGACGAAGAGTACGTTTTTAGCTTGTTTATTATTATTATTATTATTATTATTATTATCAAAAGCTTGCCCTAATCATCCGGAAGTTAAGATACAAGACGCAATACGATGTAATTGTAGAATAAAGGAAATCAAGAACTCAGAAAAAATCAAATAACAATAATGGGCTTAATTAGTCTACAGCAAGTACTACCCTAGGACGGTTTAGTGTTTAGGACTTCCTCACTTTGATTTTCCTGTTTTTCAGTGACTTCTTTTTTGAATTAGGATATATCTAATCCTCTCTTATGTACATTAAACAAATGTTTCTATTCATTAATGTATCATTATCAAGTTATATCTATACAATTTGAATACATTATCCCATAATTGGTATCTTTGCTACGTCGAATAGATTAATTTAAATGAATAAAAATTGTCGTTCACTAGATCAAGTTATATAATAAAAAATCGTTATAAACTAAAAGTACACATCCTGTTCACTTTATCCAGTAGGCAAATTAGTTGAATTTTAGTTTGTTAATAGGTCAAAATAAAAAAAAAAATATTAATTGATAAAAAATAAACAAATTAAAAAAACTGCTGCCCAAGGAATCACTACTTCCACATCCAGATTTTCTATCTAGTCTCTCGTGAGGAAATAATTGTTTTTGTAACTTTAACAATACAATATCTGAAATCGTCTACCCCAGAAACCCATAAAACGATATGCCAACATCGGTACTGGGGTTGAGGGTTGTGGTAGGGGGTGGATGAAGACAAAAAATTTTTGAGGCCTTTGGTTCTTGTACACACACTAAATCACGATTTTATTTTTTTCACCCCCTTTATTAATGGTTAATAATGGAGTGGGGGTGGTAATGGGGGGGGGGGGGTGGCTAATGCCAAAAAACTTTTTGAGACCTTAGTTTCTCTTATATAAACTATATTCCAATTTTATGGACTCTTACTTGCTTGATTTACTTATTTACCCCAATCCCCAATCCCAACCGCTCAACGAAATAATATCAAAATATAATCTGGCTCCAGATGTCATTAAAATCTCATTAAAATATATTAAACTACTAAATTTAAAGTCAATATCTTAAACAGTGCCAGAGTAATCGCGCGCACAAAAAAAATTACATGCCGACAGACAGACAGATTTTTTTTTCTCAAACTTAAAAGCTTCACGTTTCATAACATTATATTACATCCACTGCATGTGGAAGTAATTGGGATTTAGTATGTATACAGGGTGGAGTATTATTAATAGGCCATAGTTCAAGAGTAGATTCTTTGGATCAAAATATGAGGATATAATCAAACATGCTTTAGCAAATTGTCGCCGTGGAAAAAGATGCAAAAATTGTAATTTTTTCTTTTTTTGCAATATCTCAACTACCTCTTGACCGATCTTCTCCCAATTTCGTAAGAAAACATTTTTTAGGCTAAAAAACAATAATTTATGTATTACATCACGCTAGCCCGTGGAGGGCACCACATGAGCTATACCTGATGATGAATATTTTTTCTCTTTTTTTTAGTAGTAGCACTTTTGACTAGAAAATCTCATGCAGGAGTAATTTCTACGTAAAAAAGGTAAATTTGATAGAACTTGATAATTCCAACTGCCGCATAGATCTCAAAAATTCTTTGAAAACAAAACCCAATTTGAAAAGGAAAAATTGTATTTATTGAAAATTGTGCTTTGGTGACGTCTTAGTTCTGTCAAAATGTCAAACTAATGAAATTGTACGTAACTGACAGAACTAAGATGTCACCAAAGCACACTTTTCAATCAATACAATTTTTGATTTTCAAATTGGGTTTTGTTTTCAAATTTTTGAGATCTATGCGGCAGTTTTCTCGAAAACGGTTGGAATTATCAAGTACTATCAAGTGTACCTTTTTTTACGTAGAAATAACTCCTGCATGAGATTTTCTAGTCAAAAGTGCCACTACGTTTCGTAAAAAAAAAAGAGAAAAAATATTCATAATCAGGTATAGCTCATGAGGCGCCCTCCACTGGCTAGCGTGATGTAATACATACATTATTGTTTCTTAGCTTAAAAAATATTTCCCTACCAATTTGGGAGAAGATCGGTCAAGAGGTAGTTGAGATATTCCAAAAAAAAAAAAAAAATACAATTGTGACACCCTGTATCTTTTTCCACAGCAACAATTTATTAAAGCATGTATGGTTATATCCTCATATTTTGGTCCAGAAAATCTACCCTTGAACTATGGCCTGTGACTAATGGTCCACCCTGTACAAGAACTAAAGGCCTCAAATTTTTTTCTTGGCATTAGCCACCCATTGTCAATAAAATTGTAATTTGTGGGCATATAAAAAATCAAGAGCCTTAAAATGGTTTTGGCATTAGCTTCTACCACCCCCCCCCCCCCCGCCCCCGTTACCACTCCCACTCCATTATTAAAAGGGATAAAAATCAGATGACATTTTTTTTCGAAAGAACGCCAAATTTTTACCGAAAGTACGCCGAATTTTTTTGAAAGTCAGTTGATATTTTAGTCAAGTCAATATCAAACCGTTCCAGAGTAATCGTGCGCACAAAAAAGTTACAGATGGTAATTAAGTTACTCATGGTAATTTTTTAAATTTTGTTCCAACTTAAAATCTCGACGTTTCATAAATTTTTTCGATGTCATATTCATGAACGAGGAAAAATTTCCGGATATTAATTTAAGCTCGTGGGATATTCGGTAAGAAAATTTCACACCATTATTTTATAAATATTATGCCAAAATTGAACATTTTTATTATGAATGACAAAAATTCATTAATCATAGTGAGCCATAGAATAACAACGGGTGGTTAAGTTCCACCACCTGTCATCGAGTCATTGTGTTTGTGCAATTCGCTAATTCATTAGATTATGTCTTCGAAAATGTCCCGTTTTGGAAAGGATAGTCAAGATATTATTAAGGAAGAAGTTCAACACTTAATTCCAGATAATACTAAAAAATCCAAAGTGAGTGTTTGGAAGCAGTTCATGGAATTTTGTAGAGAAAAGTCCTATAACATTGATGATAAAACTATTTCCACCGAGCAGCTAGCCCATGTCTTGGAAGATTTCGCTTTTAATATTAAGGAGAAAAATTCCGAGGACTATAAAGAAAGTGTCGTGAAAGTAATGTTTAATTCCACGGCTAAGCAATCGCAAGAAATGTTTTTTGATAAATATAATAGAAAGTTTGATCCGTTTTCGGATGTTGAGTTTGTAGCAGCCAGGACAGCACGGGATGCTAAACGAAGACAACTTCAAAAGAATTTTTCAGATGTTTGATGAGGATACTCCTGATAGTCTTCAACGTACGTTTTTTTGTTGAATCTCATGAATTAGCATGGAGAGTTGGGGAATGATGCGCAGCTTGTGTAAATTATTTTTTTGAAGAAATAGACAATATGGGAAATTACACAGGGCGAATAGAATACAATCCAATTTTCTCAAAGACGGCTCAAAAGGTGGTTCGAGGAAATTGGCTGATAGCAAGTGGCTCATTGCAAATATTGCTAATCCAAGGATTTGTCCTGTCCGTCTGTTTAAAAAGTCAATGGAAAAGAGAGGTGAATCCATAAAAAGTGACAGATGATTTTTAATTTCTAATGAAAACTTTAATAAGTTCAATGCAAAAACTGCTGCCCAAGGAATCATTACTTCCACATCCAGATTCTCTATCCAAGTCACTCACAACGAAAAAAATTTGTATGTAGAAATGATTGTTTATGGAACTTTAATAATACAATATTTGAAATCCTCTACCCCAAAACCCATAAAACGATACCCCACATCGATAGTGGGGTGGGGGTGGTGATGGGGGGTGGTAGTGGGGGTGGATGAGGTAAAAAAAATATTTTGAGGTTTCTGGTTCTTGTACATACACTAAATCACAATTTTTTTCCATCCCCTTAAACACATTCCCTGCGGCACCACCCCAGGGGCGTTCATCCGATTTTGATAAAAACGCCGTGACCGCCCGAGAGGCGTTCTTCTATATACCTAATACAGCGTTGCACTAAATTGTAATTAATTAAAAAAATAAAAAGAGAAAAAAAAAGAAAAAATGAAAAGAAAAAAAATGAAAAAAAAAATTTTTAGCAAAAAAAATTGGAAAATTTGAACTTAGTAGAGTGTCCACTAGCTAATCACTAGCTAATACAAACATTAAATTAACAAATTGCAAATTGCAAAAGAAAATAGGTGGCACACGATCAATCGTCACTAATGAGGGGGGGGGGGTGGTAATGGGGGTGGTTAATGCCAAAACATTTTTTGAGACCTTAGCTTCTCTTGTATATACTAAATACCAATTTTGTGGACTCTTACCTGCTTAATTTACCTATTTACCCCAAATTTGCCCCAATTTACCCCCCACCCTTCGACGGAACAAGATGAAAATATAATCTAGTTCCAGATCTCGTTAAAGTGGATATGTGTACCAAATTTCAATTCAATATCTTAAACGGTTCCAGAGTAAACAAAAAAAGTTACAGACAGACCGACAGACAGAAAATTTTTTTTCGCTCAAACTTAAAATCTCGACGTTTCATGACATTCTAAGCCAATTTAAACAAGAAAAATTTTTTAAAAATTTTTTGTCGTTACTATACTTCCACTGGATGTGGAAGTAAAAACCGCTGCCCAAGGAATCACTATTTCCACATCCATATTTTCTATCCAAGTCACTCACAACGAAGACATTTTGTATGTGGAAATAATTGTTTATGGAACTTTAATAATATAATATTTGAAATGCTCTACCCCAAAAACCCATAAAGCGATACCCCACATCGGTAGTGGGGTGGTGGTGGTGATAGGGGGTGGTAGTGGGGGTGGATGAAGTAAAAAATTATTTTGAGATTTCTGGTTCTTGTAGACACACTAAATCACTATTTTTTTCCATCCCCTTTAATAATGGGGTGGGGGTGGTAATGGGGGTGGCTAATGCCAAAAATTTTTTTGAGACCTTAGCTTCTCTTGTATATACTAAATACCAATTATATGGACTCTTACCTGCTTGATTTACCTATTTTCCCCAAATTTACCCCAATTTACCCCCCAACCCTTCGACGGAACAAGATGAAAATATAATCTAGTTCTAGATCTCGTTAAAGTACATACGTGTACCAAATTTCAAGTCAATATCTCAAACGGTTCCAGAGTAAACGTGCGCACAAAAAAAGTTACAGACAGACCGACAGACAGACCGACAGACAGACCGACAGACAGACCGACAGACAGAAATTTTTTTTCTCTCAAACTTAAAATCTCGACGTTTCGTGACATTCTAAGCCTATTTGAACAATAAAAATTTTTAAAAATTTTTTTGTCGTTACTATACTTCCACTGGATGTGGAAGTAAAATTGCCCAGTTGGAAAAAACACCATTTCTACTTGGTTTAAGTTGGCAGCAGGTGAAATAGGTATTGATACTAAAACAATCAAAGTCACAAACCATTCAGAAAGAGTTACGGCTGTTTCAAATCTGGCTAAAGCAGGAATTGGTGAACAACAGCTTATAAAGATTACGTGACATAGCAATAGCCAGTCAATTAAGCCCCATTTGCAACTGGATAATACACACCATCAGAACTTAATTGAAATGATGAGGGGCAGAACTCCCAGTACATTTTATAAGTGGCGTTCTTGATGAAAGTACTAGTTCTAATCAGCAAAGTAGAGTTTATAATAATTGTACCTTTAATATTACTAATAATTATGTCAATAAGTGGAGAATAAGTTTTCTCAAATATTGTGTTGTCAAAAACAAATCAATTAAAGTACTTTTTTATTAATACAACTTACCTCTAATATTGAAATATTAATATCAAAATATAGGTATTTGTTATTTTAAATATGTTAAAGATTTTGAATAAAATAGATCTATATTTCTAGATTCAACTTTAAAAAAATATCACGATACCATGATTTTTAAGGTGCAATTTCTTAGTTTAATAAAATAGGATTTCCCTACTTTAGTTGTATGAAACTTTTATAAATAACTTAAAGACATCTTATATTTTCATTCGTTATTAACGTTAATATACTAAAAATGGTGAAACATTATTTATTTTTTATAATTATTTTGAAAACCATTAGGAGAGAATATACTTTTTAAAATGCGAAATTCTTTTGTGAAATAAAATGCAATTTTTTAATTTTAGTTACATAAATATTTTATAAATAACTTAAAGACATCTTACATTTTCGTTTCTTATTAACTTGAATCTACTAATATTGGTGGAACATCATTTATTTTTGATAATTATTCTGAAGTACCTACCTACTTCAAGATTTATATGTTTAATAAAATACGAAATTTCTTAGTGAAATAACATACCATTCTCCAAATTTAGTTACATGAACTTTTTATAAATAACTTAAAAACATATTATATTTCCGTTTTTTATTAACTTTGGTCTACTAAAATTGGTGGAACATCATTTATTTCTGATAATATTACTTAAATGCGAGCACACACTCAAAGAAATAGTATGGGTAAATTCAACTAAAAAAAATGGCTAACTAACAATACCGTTAATTTTGTTAAACTAAATTATATTGATGGTATTTTCAAACAAAAGGTGATTGTTATTATAATTGATATAAAGTTGCCGTACAACAAAACAAACATTAACTTAAAAAATAGATGAATAAGACTATTATTTTTTTCATCTGACTATTATTTTGTTGAATTCTGTCAAATTAAATTAGATAATAGTATATTTTATTTTTAACTATTGTTGAATTGTAATTGTAAACCCAGTAGCAGTTCGCTTTACTATTATAGTTGACAGATAAACCAATATTGTTTGCAAATAGTATGGGTGAAATAAATCAATAAAAATTTGTCACACAACAAAATAAACATTAACTTAAAAAATAGGTGCATAAAACTATAATTTATTTATCTTACTAATAATTTGTTGAATTTTGTCAAATCAAACTAGATAAATAGATAGATAATAAGGTCTACATAAAATTTGCTTGCTTACCACGTAGTCCGTTACAAAAACTATTTCTAGATGACGCCACATAAAAATCACTGACAATAATCAATCATGCATTATCTTATACTCTTATGAATTTATAGAAAATTAATAACATGATTGCAATGTTCAAATTCTCATCGGATCAGGGATCATCGATATACTCGGATGGATCTTATAAACAATGGTTTGGGTAGTCTGATGTCTCAATACTGAGATTCTGGCTAACCAAAAAAAACGTCATTATACAATATGAGTGTAGATCAACCTAAAAATTAGTTGGTAAACAAAAAACAAAGTCGTACCATTTAATTGTAGACCAAATTGAAAATGTAGACCAAACTGAAAATGGTTACTGAACATAAAAAAATGTCATTATACTATTTAATTTGTTGTACAAGAAGATATGATTACCAAACTAATATTTGTTTATGAAAACAAACAAAGTTGTGGTAGGACTAAAAAAATGATTACTTACTTAACCAACTAAATTTCATGTTCAAAATGACAATAAAAATTGTATGGTGACAAAATTTGTTCGACTATTCTTTTCTGGTTGATTTAACTATGAAACTAGATAGGCGCGATTTCATATGCTCTTTTGGTTGATTTCACTTATCATTTTTTTTGAGTGCAGGGAATGTATTCATTCCTGTCGTCGAGACAAATATTAACAACTTCTAGGCGGCCATGGAATAATAAAAGGTAACAAGATAGTAATGGCTGCCGCACTTACAGACGCCAATTAGATTAATTTACTTCCACATCCAGTGGAAGTATAGTAACGACAAAACAAATTTTAAAAAGTTTTATTGTTCAAAGAGGCTTAGAGTGTCATGAAACGTCGAGATTTTAAGTTTGAGCGAAAAAAAAAATTCTGTCTGTCTGTCGGTCTGTAACTTTTTTTTGTGCGCACGTTTCCTCTGGAACCGTTTGAGATATTGACTTGAAATTTGATGCACATATGTACTTTAACGAGATCTAGAACTAGATTATATTTTCATCTTGTTCCGTCGAAGGGTTGGGGGGTAAATAGGGGTAAATTTGGGGTAAATAGGTAAAGCGAGCAGGTAAGAGTTCATAAAATTGGTATTTACTATATATAAGAAAAGCTAAGGTCTCAAAAAAAATTTTGGCATTAGCCACCCCCATTACCACCCCCACTCCATTATTAAAGGGGATGAAAAAAAAAATGTGATTTAGTGTGTGTGCAAGAACCAGAAACCTCAAAATATTTTTTTACCTTATCCACCCCCACTACCACCCCCTATCACCATCCCCACCCCACTACCGATGTGGGGTATCGTTTTATGGGTTTTTGAGGTACAGGATTTCAAATATTATATTATGAAACAATTATTTCCACATACAAAATTTTTTCGTTGTGAGTGACTTGGATAGAAAATCTGGATGTGGAAGTAGTGATTCCTTGGGCAGCGGTTTTTACATTCTAATCATAACAAAATTTGATTATCAGCCAAAAGAATAAAGTGCATGGGCATATAGCACAAAAATGGCTCCAGGTTCTAAAACATATGGATTGTGGTGTATTTTGTGGAAAAAATATTCAGACATTGAAAAATATCATCGTCAGCTTACCTTCTTGTCACAATTGGTTGAGGATATTCATTATGAAGAAATATTGGATGTAAAGCTATCCAGAAGAATCCAAGAATATCTACTAAAATCTTCAAGTAAATTTAATAGACTATCTAAATTAAAATTAAATAAAAATGTGTCGAAATATTTCATATATTTTATTAAACATAGACATTTACAAAGTTCAGTCCTCAGTCCTATTTATTCTCCATTAAGACGAGAAGAATTCTTGCTAGACTTCCAAGTCCACTTGAATTTAGTTACTTACATGTGTTAATAAAATTTGTTAGTTTAATATATATTATTGTGATACCCACAACTTTATTTTTGTAAACAAAAAAATAAATATTAACATATTAATATGTGTACTTACTTATAATATCCTCGTGAATATCCTCATTTGCGTCGCCAAATAAATTTAATTCTAAAAGCACTCCAACTCCCGCGTCTTTACTTTGACATTTTAAATGACGGAAAAATTTCCACTTATTAATTTGACAGAATGTAAAAAAATTCCGGAAATGTTTGGGTTGCCATAGTAACTTAATAAAAAACAAGCCTCTGATTGGTTAAAAAATGTGGCGTGAAATTTTCACTAGAATTTTTCAAATCCGCGATGATGGTACTTTCGATGTCACGGACTCCTGGACTATTAAGGCAGTTTCCTAGTCGCCCTATTGGATGAAATCCCATTTTATACTTTTTAGGTATTTTTTTAAGGTTCAGATACGTTTAAAAATAATTTTTTATCAATTTACCAATCATAGCAGCGCTCACTATGAAGTTATCGGAAAATAATTGTAAAGCGACGATTACCTCGTAAATTTTTCGATCAGCTGCGCGACAATGGTAAGGACAGATCAATAGTTCCTTCGCAATAAAATAAATAAAATATTATTATTATAATGAGCGTCGACATTGAACCTAGCGTGTATTTAAAACATTCAAATAGACAGATTACGTTATGAAGCAGTCAAGATTAAAATCAGAGATAAGCATCGAGAAATGTTTTAGGACTTGTCATCTTTGCTAAGATCGTTAACTTAGACCAGTTTGATCCATAATACAAAAAAGGAGGAATACGTTCGTGGTTGTTAGCCATAGAATATCATAGACAACGTTTTCGTTGCAATTTTCTGGTACCTGTTGGTGCAATTGTATAGGTAAAACATGATTTTCAAATGCAATTTGATTGACAATTGCTCCAGACGACAGAATTCCATTAAATTTGTTTTCAGTTATTGTAATGTTGCATGTTCGGTTATTTAATACGAAATCATAGCAGCTGTCTACGGTGCAAAAAACATTCAGATACATAACAATGTTATAGTACGAGAGATGCCTTTGAAAAAAAATAAATTCAACAATTTTGAACAGTTATTGCAACAGTACTGATTAAGTTTGGCAGTATACTTCATAAATAAACTACGATTCTATAGTCAGGAATCTACCTTTCCGAGAGACATTCCTAAAATATCAGGGTGAGCACTCGAAGATATAGTTCTGAAAAAAAAAACGTTCATTATCTGGAATGACCCTGCAGATCTAAAGAGCGCCATCGATTGAGAAAAGGCGTCAAAAATTGTTTTCTGAAAATTTTTGTTTTATTAAAAATTTATTAATTTTATGTTCCCATCGCATTTACAGGCTTATTTTTTAACATGTATTAATGATTTTTAAACCAATGGAAAGCGTATTCTTTCTAGATGCAGGTGCCGCCCAAATATTATCGAAATTGTAAAAGATATGATTATTGTTGTACAGCGCTCCCGTTGTTTTCGCTACCATTTTGAGTTTATAAGTGCACGTCTCATGCGTTCTGGTCGACCAGTACTTGCCCCACAATATACTATGATTGCAAAACATTTACAAAACGTTCAATAAGCATAATAAATGCTTATTACTTATTCGCGAAAATCACCCACCAACAGATGGCGGTCTTATAATAGTGAACAATAAAGTTTTGACATATAATTGGCATTTGTGATATTAGGAAAACAGTTTAATACAGTGAAAATTGTCTTCGGTAGTGTTTATAGCTTCCTAAAGTATTTAAAAAAACGGACAAGTATGAAAAAATGCCTAATATAATTTTATCAAGTGAATTTTCTGGGATTTGACAGATGTGGTTCACTCCGTGATTTTTGCGAATATGTAAGTATTATAATGTGTTAAAATGAAGAAAAACTGAAAAAATGACACAGTAATTTACTTGCGAACAGAAATTATTACGTTATAAATTGAAGACCTAAGTGGATAAAGGTGTTATGTCACACTTTTAAAGTTTTGAGTAAATTAAACAAAATGGTTTTGAGTTGGAACTTATTTATTTGGTCTTCGATTCAAATGAATAATACCTCATAAAATAGATAATTTTAGGTTATGTTCTTTTGTTTACACTAATATTAAAGAACAATATCAAGCTGTTATGAAACTAGACTTTTCTGTCCAAAACTGTGTACATCCACTAAAATTACTGGTTGTATGTATGACATGGCGCCTTTATAATTAAAAAGTTTCTATAAAATATTACAAATTTAGAATTCACCGTTTATTGGGTGTTAAATCTATATCAGGGGTGTTCAAAAATTGCATAAAGTAATTTTTTTTAGAAATGCGACATAACACCTTTATCCACTTAGGTCTTCAATTATAACTTAAATATTCATGCGATACAGAAAACAAAGTGGAACTAAATATGCTTATAGTCCATAGTACAGCGCTCTTTTTTTAAAGGTTACGAACAGGCTGAATTTTCGTGATTAGCTTCATTTTGACGAGATGCCCAACTTTTCTCTCTGAGGAAAATTCTCGATAGTGGTAGCTATATAAACTGCGCTAGGGTATATATTATGTCGATTGGGTGATTGTTCAAATTTTATTACTAACAGTTAGTTTTTTAGTTAAATCTTGAGATAATTTGATAGAAAACACGAAAAAACGTTTGTCTTACAAAATCGATGGTTTAACCGAAGCGTCCTCCCATTCCCAACATGTCTAAATAACACAAAAAATGATTGCTAACCAGCTAATTTTTTTACTATTGTATAATAAATGTTTTTAAAATTAAATGGCAACATTGTCCTACAAATTGAATTGAATGTTTTTCCAGTCCTACGCTCGGAAATTGTCAGTTCCACGGTGACACTTTTCTCATTACTAATGTAGGACAAAGATGACGCATGATAGGTTAGTGTATTATCTGCCCAAATAAAAGTGTTCAAAAAAATTGGTATGTCCTAGTCCGACAAAAATTATTTTAAATAACGAGATATTTTATAATTGCGGTTTTGATAAATTAATATACTTTTATTACTTAAGCGGAATTCTGATATCTACCAAATTTTGCATATAGATTCAGATTATCAAACAACATTTCCCTTGATTCTAAACCCTAATTTGCAAATTTACATTCGTTGCGAATTTTTGAATCTTTCATGCACTTTTATATGTTTAATTAAATGTTCGACTACAAGACCGAAAAATCTAATGTATAATTGTTTGTTTAATTCAAAAATGACATCATTTATATGAAAAATTCATGAAAAAAATTGGAAAAATTGTATAAAAGAAAATATCTTTTTTGAATAGCCAAAAAAAAAAAAAAGAAATATGCATAGTTTTCATATTTGAATAACTCTGTTTTGATCGTATAAAAAATAATAAAAATATATATATTTATGCATATAAAAAAAATAAATTAATCTTCATCAGATTCATCCGTCGACCCTTCATCTTCGTCGCTACGAACATCATTCTCCTCATCTTTATCTTCTTGGAAACTATCATTTTCATCGTTTATGTTGTCAAGTGAAGTCGTACGCAATAGAAGCAAAATCTCAGGTAGTGGGAGAGTTACGTCAGGAGTTCTTGGAGAGAGTGAGGGTATCAAGAAATACGGGTTGAAAACAAAGATAGAAAAGCAAAGCATTTTGCACATGTCGGAAACATGCTTCTCTGCAAAACTCCATTAGTGGCTTCCTCTATATATATATATATATAGGTATACACGTCTATGGAATTACCTCTATGCACGCTTTTATGGCCTAGACTAGCTTGGGCCAGTAACCCGCATGATTCTAATTTAAGCGGCAATTTTGACATTTTTCTTTCCTTAACTGTGTGTGTGTGTGTGTGCGCGCGCGCGCGCGCGCGCACACATACACACATATATATATCCTACTCATATATATCTTCCTATATACTTATTTAATCTTTTATATGATAAAATATTCTACATCCAGTAGTGTTACAAATTTCAAAATAAGTTTTTTCAATTTTTTATCAATATATACCACTTTTATGTAGGACATTAGTAAAATCGTGTTCCACACTTTATTCCCAAGAGAAAAAAACGAAAAATTAGGTTGTTAGTAATGAGAAAAGTGTTACCGTGGAACTGACAATTTCCGAGCGTAGGACTGGAAAAACGTACCATTCATTTGTAGGACAATGTGGCCATTTAATTTTTAAAAACATTTATTAAGCAATAATAAAAAAATCAGCTGGTTAGTAATCATTTATTTGAACATCGATTTTGTAGGACAAACATTTTTTCGTGTTTTTTATCAAATTATCTCAAGATTTAACTAACAAACCAGTGATAAAATTTGAACAATCATCCAGCTAACACAGCTAGCTAGCTACCACTACAGAGAACTTTCGCAGAGAGAAAAGTTGGGCGTTTCGTCAAAACGAAGCTACTCACGAAAATTCAGCCTGTTGGTAATCATTAAAAGAAAAAGGCGCTGTACTGTGGACTATTTAATTTACTTCTTGTGCATAAAAAATAACAATATCGAAGTTATACATTTATATTATGTATACTTAAACTAAATTATCACTTAATAATTTGCTCTCACAATATCAACCCTATACACTGTAACCCAGCTTCGGTACAACTACAATTTCCGGTACATTTTTTAAGTCTACGTTGCAAAATACGCAAGTTACATTAGGACAAACGATAGTTATTAATTTAGGTATAAACGCATTATTCCTCAAATCTCAACCAAAATCAATTGAATGAGAATTTCTGGATTTATCGCAGTCACTTGTCCAAAGAATTATTTGATTCGCAGCTCTCAAAATGCGTTGATAAAAAAATCCTCAGTAGGTGGTAAATTGCTTACAACAGACTTACAGGGGTGAAATAACTTTGCGCGTAATTTATTCAACTTCAATTTTTTTTTAAGATATGAAAACTTCACTATCACCCCACCAACTATCTATCATTATACTGCGTCTGCAAAAAGTGCGCTACCTTTCTTACTATGGGTGCAAAAGGGCATTCACTGTTCTTTACAATTTGAAATCATTTTTGCATTTCTTCGTTAATGAGCAATAAAATGATAACTAGTACCCCCCCTCCCTCCCCACTTTGAGTAGTTAATAACGCTTAAAGAAGGGCATAACGGGCGAAATCTTTTAGAAAAAAAAGTTTCAAAAAAGAAGACGAGGCGCAACTTAACTCACCCCTACATGTCGTATTTCTCTACGAATTCTCCTGATTTACCTGAATAAAACCTTATTGAGATTTATATAAAAACCCCTACCAAGGAATCACTACTTCCACATTCAGATTTTCTAGCTAAGTCTCTCACAATGAAAAATAAATCATAAAAACAAATCTCTTAAGAATTTTATGATTATTAGCGACTTAGCCCTCAAGACCAAGTGAATGTTGCATTACAAACATTATAAGTAAACATGTTTACACATTCACATTATGACATCAAATATTAATAAGTAGTATTTATCCATATTTTAGTCTTGTTTTATCCCCACCTTGTCATCCCCTGTCCCACCTTCTCCTAATTACTCTTAATTACCTTTAATTACCCTTACCCGTATATTACCCCCTAATTACCCATTAATTACTCTTAATTACCCGCCACCCAAATTACCTGCTAATTACCCCCCAAGCCACGCCTCCAAATTATTGTTTTTTAGGGGGGCCTTATAAATATATTTTTATACTAAGGGCATATCAATTTTTTTTATAGCACCAACTACAAACCAAATATTATGACCCTACGTGGTTTTTTAATTCATTATTTTTCAGGTGACCTCCCTGTATATTTTTCACTAAAAGTATAGCAAGTTTATTCCTCGGCAATTCTGTTAATTCTACACGTCAAATATTATTGTCCCTTGTCCATATGCATTTATTATTTATCTGTGTCAGGTGTCCACCTTGTATATTTTTCACTAAAAGTATATTCAGTTCTTTCTAGGCAATAGTGTCGACTACTTGTCAAATATTTGATTCTGAAAACTTTTAATCTTGAAAAAACAAAAATGTTAAAAAATTGTTTATAATCATTAATAATAAAATGCAACAACAATTATTATTATTATTGATAAATTCGTTATGATTTACGAAAATTCTGTTCTGATGATACATCAATTGCTTGGAAAATATTCACAAGAAAACAAGAGACTGGCGCAGTCGGTTGAGTTAGAATAAGAGAATAATTACTTATAAAATTAAACTACGAGACTGACTATTTATTGGCAGTTTAATTACTTCCACATCCAGTGGAAGTATAATAACGTAAAAAAAAATTATTTAAATAGACTTAGAATGTCATGAAACGTCGAAGATTTTAAGTTTGAGCAAAAAAAACGTTCTGCCTGTTTGTCGTTCTGTCTGTTGTAACTTTTTTTGTGCGCACGATTACTCTGACTTGAAATTTGATACACGCATGTATTTTAACGAGATCTGGGACTAGATTATATTTTGACCTTAATCCGTTGAACGGTTGGGGAGTAAATTAGGGTAAACGAGGTTTAATAGGTAAATCAAACAATTAAGAATACATGAAAATACTATTTAGTATATATAAAAGAAGCTAAGGTCTCAAAAATTTTTTTGGCATTAGCTACCCTCATTACAAACCCTGCCCCATTATTAAAGGGGGTGAAAAAAATGAAATTGTAAATTAGTGTGTGTACAAGAACCAAAGGCCTCAACAATTTTTTTTAGTTCATCCACCCCTACTACCGATGTTTTATGGGTTTTTGGGGTCGATGATTTCAAATATTACATTATTAAAGTTCCAAAAACAATTATTTTCACATAGTGGAGTGCAGATGTAGTATCAATTTTTTTTTCGTTGTGAGAGACTCGGATAGAAAATCCGGATGTGGAAGTAGTGATTTCTTCGGCGGCGGTTTTTGATCACGTTTTGGATTTGAATATACGTATAATTATCCTTACTGTTTAGAAAAGGTTATTATTATTCTCTCTACCAAAGAACCAAAGTTATGTTAAGAAAACAAAACATTTTTTTTGTAATCTTTAAACAAACATAGTAAGAAAATGGTTGTTATAATCCCATTACAAGGTAATTCTTGATATGCAACGTATATTAGGTTTGTAAATAATAAAATGCCGCCCCTCCTGAATAACGAATTCTTCTTCTTAGTGTCTGCATAAGAATGAATACGCGTTGGGAGAGAGGTTAAGTATATTTTCGTGGGGTTGATTTTAGTAAAAATGAAAGCATCTTATATCGATTTACATAACGTATCCAGGGTTTTCGTACAAAAGACAGGTACTAAATCTATTGTGCTATAGTAACCCTGACATTTTTATAGGGTGCCATACAGGAGCTTTGAATAGAAGTACTTATTTTTGATTTATAGGTAAATCATTGCTTCAAAATGAAATTCATAAAATAAAAGCGTTACAATGTGTGATGAATATATCCATCAAAATGAATCGAAAATAAATATAATAATATGCTCATTTATTTTAATTCCACATCCACGTAGTAGAGTGGAAATATAATAAAATATATATATACAGGGTGGACCATTGATAATAGGCCATAGTTCAAGGGTAGATTCTTTGGGTCAAAATATGCGGATATAACAAAACATGCTTTAGTAAATTGTTGCCTTGGAAAAAGATACAGGGTGTCAAAATTGTATTTTTTTTTTCTTTTTTTTTGGAATATCTCAACTACCTCTTGACCGACCTTCTCCCAAATTGGTAAGGAAATATTTTTCAAGCTAAGAAACAATAATTTATGTATTACATCACGCTAGCCATGAAGGGCACCTCATGAGCGATACCTGATGATGAATAGTTTTCCTATTTTTTTTTAAGAAACGTAGTGGCATTTTTGACTAGAAAATCTTATGCAGGAGTTATTTCTACGTAAAAACGGTACACTTGATAGAACTTGATAATTCCAACAGTTTTTCGAGAAAGCTGCCGCATAGATCTCAAAAATTCTTTGAAAACAAACCCAATTTGAAAAGGAAAAATTGTATTTATTGAAAAGTGTTCTTTGGTGACGTCTTAGTTCTGTCATTTACGTATAGTTTCATTAGTTTGACATTTTGACAGAACTAAGACGCCACCAAAGCACACAAAATTTTTCCTTTTCAAATTGGGTTTGTTTTCAAAGAATTTTTGAGATCTCTGTGGCAGTATTCTCGAAAATGGTTGGAATTATCAAGTTGTATCAAGAGTACCATTTTTACGTAGAAATGAATCATGCATGAGATGTTCTAGTCAAAAATGCTACTACGTTTCGTAAAAAAAAGAGAAAAATATTCATCATCAGGTATAGCTCCATGGGCTAGCGTGATGTAATACATAAATTATTGTTTCTTAGCTTAAAAAATGTTTCCTTACCAAATTGGGAGAAGATCGGACAAGAGGTAGTTGACATATTGCAAAAAAAAATTTAAAAAAAATTACAATTTTAACACCCTGTATCTTTTTCCACAGCAACAATTTATTAAAGTATGTTTGGTTATATCCTCATATTTTGGTCCAAAGAATCTACCCTTGAAGTATGGCCTATTATTAATGGTCCAACCTGTATATTTTTTGTTCATATAGGATTAGAATATCATGAAACTCCGAGTTTATACAACTTTAGAAACAGGCACTTGAATATAAGAGAAACTTACAAAGCAGATAATAATTCAGTCGTCGGAAAAGAATTGTTTTATTGAATTTTTGGAAAAATTAAATATTTTAGCTTAACTACAATATTTCAGCTGTATGTAACACACCTGACAGATAAAAAAAAATTAAAATTGAACCGCCTTCAAAAGGAACCTATGTAAAAAGTGGTTTCAGTCAAATGTTATAAAACTGGAGTATGTCGTATTTCAAACCATGCTGATTAAAAGTCTCAATGGACCCAACCCCCTAGAGTCAAGGGTTTCCAAGATATTTAAGTATAAAGTTGAAAAATGCAGCTGGCAGCTATTTAATTTTCTCAATTTAAAACGATTTCCAGTAAAATCAGAAGTGATATTAAAACATTTTTACCACCAGTAAATAATTTCCTTATAGCAGACAAAAAAGTTATCAAGAACATCCGAAAACCAATATTAAAACAGCAATTTAAAAAAAACGACACTAAAAAGTTAGACAATGAAATGAAAATATCTCAAAAACTAGGAGATCTGACTTTTTCGAATAAGAACAATTTTGCTTAAAATTTAGTTCTTAATCAAATGGCATATGTTTTAAAGCTTCCTTGATGGAATAATATGTTTAAACTGCAGCGCCGTCTCTGGTGATGTTATAATCGTAAATAGTACTTCCTGAAGCATTAACAATACAAATCTATTACCGATTACAGAATAAAAATATTTTTTTAGATTCCCAGATATCGGCTGTGGGAATGTTAACTGAAACACCCTGTATATTTAACATTTCTCTCGTGGCAATATAAATCAGTAAAAAAAGTTTGCAAATCAACGTTCGTTTAAGGGGGGTTTCACAAATGTTACAAGGCGTTGCAAAGGCCCCTATTTTATTTAATATTGCATTTTAATTTGTTTAATTAAATACAATAAATAATAGTGGTATAATACTCTAAATGCCACTTTACTGTAATTAGTTAAATTATGATTGTAATATTTTGAAGTAGTTAAATACAAATTACCCAAATAAACTTTTATTCATCTTGAATGATAATACATGATTATTCGTCAACAGTATTTAATTAAATACATTATGATGACTAAACTGCATGTATCAAACGTTATCAGGGAAATAGACAAACGTTCAGCGGTGGAAAACATGTATTTGATCACTATAGTTTTAACATTTTTTTGCTCTAGTTGAATATTTCTATAAAGAAATCTAAAGCGAAAATACATTTTGAATTTGTAAAATAGAATTTCCGCAGTATCCGCAGTTTCCTTAATTCAAAATCGCGGGACATCGATATGTTGACCTCCGTGAAAACAGCTGCCAAAGATAGCAGCCAAATTTACCGAACATTACCGAGCGGTACATAGATGTACACACCGCAGGAGCGCCCGCGCTAATATACGCTTGCGCAGTGTGCCGGCCCACAATGGAGGACAAATCAACAGATATATTCTGCAGTGACTACTTACAATTATTGTTACGAACGAGAACAAAATGCAGAGGAATATAGCACAATTCTAAAAATATGAATAATCGATTGAAAAGACTGGAAAACACTTTAAAGCCATGTTAAAATGTTTTCTTAAATGTTTTTTTTTATCACTATTCCACGAAACACTTGGTAACTAGATCGTGAAGTATACAGATGTACAAACCTCAAGATGATTTATATTTTCTAGCAATGACAAAAATACAAAAACATCATAAAATAATATCTAAAATAAAAAACTCTTAATAAGTTTTTCTTATCATATAAGAGTGTAGAAGTTATCAACATATATCAAGAAAAAAGGTGGTTTCTCTTTACAACGGCGTACAAAAATTATAATAATTTGCGTTCCCATGCATGCGAGAGTTATAAAAATCTGACATCTCTTTCCTAACGAGGTATGAAATCGAACGCCTGAAGAGTTTTCTCTTGCATTTTTCATGGAAGGGTATACAAAAATTAAAATATCCCCAAATAATTTTTTTTTCCAAAACACGGCATGCGAGAATTTTAAAAATCTTCACACGAGATATGAAATCGAACGCCTGAAGAGCTTTCTCTTGCATTCGTCATGAAACGGTATAAGAAATTAAAATATGCCCCAAATTAAAAAAAAAAAAATTTTCAAAACGCGGCATGCGAGAGTTATAAAAATCTGACATCACGTTCCTGACGAGGTATGAAATCGAACGCCTGAATAGTTTTCTGTTGCATTCTTCATGGAAGGGTATAAAAAAATTAAAATATCCCCAAATTTTTTTTTTTTCAAAACACGGCATGCGAGAGTTATAAAAATCTGACATTACGTTCCTAGCGAGATATGAAATCGAACGCCTGAAGAGTGTTCTCTTGCATTCGTCATGAAAGGGTATAAAAAATTAAAATATCCCCCAAATTAATTTTTTTTTCCAAAACGCGGCATGCGAGAGTTATAAAAATCTAACATCACGTTCATAACGAGATATGAAATCGAATGCCTGAAGAGTTTTCTCTTGCATTCGTCATGAAAGGGTACAAAAAATTAAAATATCCCCTAAATTAATAAATTTTTATTTCCAAAACGCGGCATGCGAGAGTTATAAAAATCTGACATCACGTTCCTAACGAGATATGAAATCGAACGCCTGAAGAGTTTTCTCTTGCATTCGTCATGAAAGGGTATAAAAAATTAAAATATCCCCCAAATTAATTTTTTTTTTCCAAAACGCGGCATGCGAGAGTTATAAAAATCTGACATCACGTTCCTAACGAGACATGAAATCGAGTGCCTGAAGAGTTTTCTCTTGCATTCGTCATGAAAGGGTATAAAAAATTAAAATATCCACCAAATTAATAAATTTTTATTTCCAAAACGCGGCATGCGAGAGTTATAAAAATCTGACGTCACGTTCCTAACGAGATATGAAATCGAACGCCTGAAGAGTTTTCTCTTGCATTCGTCATGAAAGGGTATAAAAAATTAAAATATCCCCCAAATTAATTTTTTTTTTTTAAAACGCGGCATGCGAGAGTTATAAAAATCTGACATCACGTTCCTAACGAGACATGAAATCGAGTGCCTGAAGAGTTTTCTCTTGCATTCGTCATGAAAGGGTATAAAAAATTAAAATATCCCCCAAATTAAAAATTTTTATTTCCAAAACGCGGCATGCGAGAGTTATAAAAATCTGACATCACGTTCCTAACGAGATATGAAATCGAACGCCTGAAGAGTTTTCTCTTGCATTCGTCATGAAAGGGTATAAAAAATTAAAATATCCTTCAATTTAAATTTTTCTTTCCAAAACGCGGCATGCGAGAGTTATAAAAATCTGACATCACGTTCCTAACGAGATATGAAATCGAATGCCTGAAGAGTTTTCTCTTGCATTCGTCATGAAAGGGTGTAAAAAATTAAAATATCCCCCAAATTAAAAATTTCTATTTCCAAAACGCGGCATGCGAGAGTCATAAAAATCTGACATCACGTTCCTAACGAGATATGAAATCGAACGCCTGAAGAGTTTTTTCTTGCATTCGTCATGAAAGGGTAAAAAAAATTAAAATATTCCCCAAATTAAAATTTTTTTTTCAAAACGCGGCATGCGAGAGTTATAAAAATCTGACATCACGTTCCTAACGAGATATGAAATCGAACGCCTGAAGAGTTTTCTCTTGCATTCGTCATGAAACGGTATAAAAAATTAAAATATCCTTCAATTTAAATTTTTCTTTCCAAAACGCGGCATGCGAGAGTTATAAAAATCTGACATCACGTTCCTAACGAGATATGAAATCGAATGCCTGAAGAGTTTTCTCTTGCATTCGTCATGAAAGGGTGTAAAAAATTAAAATATCCCCCAAATTAAAAATTTCTATTTCCAAAACGCGGCATGCGAGAGTCATAAAAATCTGACATCACGTTCCTAACGAGATATGAAATCGAACGCCTGAAGAGTTTTTTCTTGCATTCGTCATGAAAGGGTAAAAAAAATTAAAATATTCCCCAAATTAAAATTTTTTTTTCAAAACGCGGCATGCGAGAGTTATAAAAATCTGACATCACGTTCCTAACGAGATATGAAATCGAACGCCTGAAGAGTTTTCTCTTGCATTCGTCATGAAACGGTATAAAAAATTAAAATATCCCCCAAATTTTAATTTGGGGGATTTTTAATTTTTTATACCCTTTCAATTAAAATATCCCCCAAATTTTAGTTTGGGGGATATTTTAATTTTTTATACCCTTTCAAGACGAATGCAAGAGAAAACTCTTCAGGCGTTCGATTTCATATCTCGTTAGGAACGTGATGTCATATTTTTATAACTCTAGCATGCCGCGTTTTGAAAAAAAAAAAATTTTAATTTGGGGGATATTTTAATTTTTTATACCCTTTCACGATGAATGCAAGAGAAAACTCTTCAGGCGTTCGATTTCATATCTCGTTAGGAACGTGATGTCAGATTTTTATAACTCTCGCATACCGCGTTCTGAAATTTTTTTTTTTTTAATTTGGGGCATATTTTAATTTTTTATACCATTTCATGACGAATGCAAGAGAAAACTCTTCAGGCGTTCGATTTCATATCTCGTTAGGAACGTGATGTCGGATTTTTAAAACTCTCGCATGCCGCGTTTTGGAAAAAAAAATTTAATTTGGGGGATATTTTAATTTTTTATACCCTTTCATGACGAATGCAAGAGAAAACTCTTCAGGCGTTCGATTTCATATCTCGTTAGGAACGTGATGTCAGATTTTTATAACTCTCGCATGCATGGGAACGCAAATTATTATAATTTTTGTACGCCGTTGTAAAGAGAAACCACCTTTTTCTTGATATATGTTGATAACTTGTACACCCTTATATGATAAGAAAAACTTATTAAGAGTTTTTTATTTTAGATATTACTTTATGATGTTTTTGTATTTTTGTCATTGCTAGAAAATATAAATCATCTTGAGGTTTGTACATCTGTATACTTCACGATCTAATTACCAAATGTTTCGTGGAATAGTGATATTAACATGGCTTTAAAGTGTTTTCCAGTCTTTTCAATCGATTATTCATATTTTTAGAATTGTGCTATATTCCTCTGCATTTTGTTCTCGTTCGTAACAATAATTGTAAATAGTCACTGCAGAGTATATCTGTTGATTTGTTCTCCATTGTGGCCCGCACACTGCGCAAGCGTATATTAGCGCGGGCGCTCCTGCGGTGTGTACATCTATGTACCGCTCGGTAACGTTCGGTAAATTTGGCTGCTATCTTTGGCAGCTGTTTTCACGGAGGTGATATGTTGCCTCATGCAAAACGTGCAAATTGCCTGGATTGCATTTTTTTCAATTATAACCTCTTTGCTGAATAGTTCAATAATCTACACTGGAGTCGGTAATTCATTAATGTAAAATGGTCACAACATTCGGAACAAATTACGGCCGTAGTGGCATTAAGTACAATTTTTCAACCACATTTTCCATCCAAGAATTGCAGACTACTTGATCCTTAGAGAATTTAAAATATTGTTTACATTTCTGTGGGCAGGAACCGCCTTTTTGGTTTGTTGTTCTGCTTGTTTTTGCATGATATTACACAGTCAGAACCTCACTCGCAAAATCAACTACTCAACCGTAATCAAGCGCGGATCTAGAAATTTCAATAATTTTTTTCTCGTCTGTGGCGCATGGGACCCATACGAAATATGGGAAATAACATCTCCAGAAGTACTTCTCTAACGACCCCTAAAAAATTTTGGAAAAGCAGTTTGCGAAATTTTTTTTCAAAATTCGATTACACCCCCCCCCCCAGGTCTAGGGACCCCCGTTTAAAATTATTTTTTTTGTCATATGCATTTTACTTTTCATAAAAATACAGCAACACATTCTGAAGTTTATGAAAATATTTTCATTACTAACTGAGATACAACGAATTGAAATTTTGTGATTTGTTAAATTTGATCGTAATCATAAACACAAATCAATATCGATAATGATCACAATAAACAAATGTAAGAATTGAGTTCAAATAGTTCGCGAGTTCAAATAGTTTGCAGCTCAGCTATGTTGTTATGTCCAGCGACTAACGTCATCAGCGAACACAACAGTAAGGCGAGACGTAGTCAGCTGGAGCGAACTGTAGTCAGCTTTTGTTCCTAACTCTATGTAGACCTCCAAATAATGAGCAAACACTAGTTTTGAACAGTTAATAATATGATTTATATCATTGCTGAATATGAGAAACTCAAGCGGTCCTAAATTAGAACCTTGAGTTACTCCGGAAGTAGTCGTACAGTAATCAGAGCGAAAATCTTTATACTCATCAAACTATTTCGGCTCAAATAAATATGAAATAAATAAACTGATTAAGTATTTTGAGAAAAAAAAATCAATTTGAATACTTTTTAAATATCCATATACAGTGCGTGTAATTGCGGATTGGGCATGTACTCCCACGTAGCGCGAGAGATATGACAACCCAGGTAACAGCAAACTCGCCCGTCGGCGGCATAGATTAAAGTGTCGGCGCTAGACCACTGAAGCATCTCCGTTCTCAGTTATTTCATTTCAGCCAGCTGGCACACGCGATGTTGCAATTCTTACTCCCTATGCCCAGCCCGCCACTACACACACTGTATATTGTCTTGGGCTTGTCTATCAAGAGTTTCTGACACGAACTGTGTTAGGTAGGTTGGAACAGTAATTGTCTAAAAATTTGTGTTGATATGGAGAAATATATTTTTCTGAATTTTTGACCGTATTTTATCTCATTTCTGTCGTAAAGGGGTGTAACAGGTCTCAAATTAAAGCTAGTTGAATAAGTTTTCAAATTTATATGGAGTATTTTTGACGTAAAACAATGTTTTATTAAGCTCAGTGGTGGATTTGGGGGGGGGGCTATAGGAGCTATAGCCCAGGGCGGCAAAATCCAGGGGCGGCAAATTTTTTGAAAAATACAAAGGCACATAAAAACGAAAAATTATTATTATTAGTATATACTATCAGAAAATTTTTAATTTATTTGAGAACGTGTTTTTTATTTCAACTAGACTAGAGTTCTTTATTATAGTTAACTGTACAGGGTGGTCGCGCGAACGTTAGAACCTCATTTCATTTCGTTATTTTTGGAGTTACGTAAAAAATTCAAAAATAAAAGTTATGAGAAATCTCATGTATTTTCCAAAAATCATTTCAGAAATACAATTAAAAGTCGAATTTCGGAGATATGAGCTTTACTTTGGTTTTTTTAAATGGAATACCCCATATATTTTTACACCATTTGAAATGCCATAGAAAAACCTTTTCAATGATGTATTTTTCTTAAAAACTATAGTAGATATTAAGTTTTATATTTTATTACATTAAGTCATGGTAGTCCGAAAAATATAAGTATATCAATTATTGAAATTCTCAATTTTATTAAAAATAAAGCGAAATAGATACTAACAGTAACAGCTCTTTTGACAGAACTAACATATTGTTTGTGTTAATTTACATACTTTTGTTTTCCATGGCTAATTTGATAAATTGTTTTATAATAAATTAGACAATTTTTTTTTAAGATAAATACCATGTATTATATACAGGGTGTCTCACCAGGAACTGCATCGATCGATATAGGGAAAAGTACGCACCAGAAAATTTTGAGCTACTAATGGCAGTGTGGCCAATCCAACTAAATAATTACAAGTATCTGGCACTTTCGGTTATACCGAAAGTCGATACCAACTTGCTTATTGTAAATGGAACACCCTATATATATTTTAGGGTTTTCGAAAAGAGCATAAAATTCTGAGTCAAAAACATGTAGGATACCTTATGCCTAAACCCAGCCGTTTCAGAGATATTTCACATTTAAAGAAAAATTTGACAGGTGTCATGGTTTACAATATCCTTTATAACTTTCTTCGTTTAAAAGATACTCACTTGCTTTTTGGCATGTAAAAAGAACACGAGGAGAGCTGCACTCTACAATTCAATTACATTCAATAATAGTACACCAAATTGGGTTTGTTTTCAAAGAATTTTTGAGATCTCTGCGGCAGTATTCTCGAAAATGGTTGGAATTATCAAGTTGTATCAAGAGTACCATTTTTACGTAGAAATGATTCATTCATCTACAGGTATAGCTCATGAGGCGCCCTCCATGGGCTAGCGTGATGTAATACATAAATTATTGTTTCTTAGCTTAAAAAATGTTTCCTTACCAAATTGGGAGAAGATCGGACAAGAGGTAGTTGACATATTGCAAAAAAAATTTTTTTTAAAATTACAATTTTAACACCCTGTATCTTTTTCCACAGCAACAATTTATTAAAGTATGTTTGGTTATATCCTCATATTTTGGTCCAAAGAATCTACCCTTGAAGTATGGCCTATTATTAATGGTCCAATCTGTAGAGAGCTACTAATGGCAGTGTGGCCAATCCAACTAAAATAATTACATGCATCTGGCACTTCCGGTTATACCGAAAGTCGATACCAACTTGCTTATTGTAAATGGAACACCCTATATATTTTAGGGTTTTCGAAAAGAGCATAAAATTCTGAGTCAAAAACATGTAGGATACCTTATGCCTAAACCCAGCCGTTTCAGAGATATTTCACATTTAAAGAAAAATTTGACAGGTGTCATGGTTTACAATATCCTTTATAACTTTCTTCGTGTAAAAAATACTCACTTGCTTTTTGGCATGTAAAAAGAACACGAGAAGAGCTGCACTCTACAATTCAATTACATTCAATAATAGTAATCGGGTCACGCTAATATACTACTTAGGAAAACACTTTAAAACACTCATTATTGGAAAACCAATCAAAACAACTACTCTTCTAGCTAATACTGACGAAGTATTGGATTACATGATGGGATTCCTGGCATTTTAAGGCAAAAAAAATATATTGAAGATACTGAAATTATTTATTGAAATTCAGTCATTCACAAGAATTATTGAACCTTACATTCTATTTCAACTCTAGAAAAGTTGTACAAGTTTTTTCGAACTCGTTAGTTCTTATCAGTAGAGTATAGAAACATTCATTCATTATTTACAAGCCTATTCTTGATTTATTTTTTACCATTTATTATTTTTATTTATTTGCTTTTATCATGATTAGAGAATATTATTTAGGTATTATGCAAATCACAACTTACACACTTTTTTATTTATTATGAAAATACCTACTTTCTGTATATTGTTGCCCTAATCTGGGCACGCTAATATACTAGTTAGGTAAATACTTTAAAACATTCATTATTGGAGAACCAATCAAAACAACTACTCTTCTAGCTTATATTTTTTTTTACATCAAGTTATGTAAAATTAAATTCCTTTTTTTCTGATATAAGCATAACCGGAAGTGCCAGATGCTTGTAATTATTTTAGTTGGATTGGCAACACTGCCATTAGTGGCTCCCTAAATTTTCAAAATTTTCTGGTGTGTACGTTTCCCTATATCAATCGATGCAGTTCCTGGTGAGACACCCTGTATAATTAAAAAGCTTTTTTTATAGCCTTTCAAAATACGTGTGATTTTCTATTTCTTTTCTATTTTTGTACTTTTTTACTAACTCCAAAAATAAGTTAAACGAGGTTCTAACGTTCGCGCGACCCTGTACATAGAATTTTCTCAATATCTGTTATAGAACTTAGTATATTACGTAATGAGTGGTGTAAGAAGCATATTACGCACGAATGGAAAAGTTGCACACGATGCCGGGTAGCGGCGAGTGCGTATTTCCATGAGTGCGTAATTGCCTTACACCTTGAATTATGTACTATACTTTACCTACGATCACATTTATTTAGTTATTTAGCAAATCTGGATTTAGTTTACTAGTCAACAATAATATTCAACAAATATTATGTCAGTTTTGACAGCGTTTGAAAATTAAGTAGGCGCATTTGTTCTTTGAAACCCCGCGTCAGCGATATAAGCCACCTTTAATTGCGTGTCCCGCGCGTTTTGTTTACCGTGCGATTTGTTTACAGCGCGTTTTGTTTACAATACGTAAAATTCAACTTACATAGATGGCAGGTAGTGTGTTTTTTACTATTTACAGTAGTGATCGTAGGTAAACAATATTATATATCGATCTGGTTTTTGATTTATCCAAAACCACTGTTGCTAGTACTAATGGTTTTGTGCTCTGTGCTATTGACAAACCTATGGGGAGAAAGCGTAAAAGGGAGTGAGCGAGGAGGGAATTGACCATTTAAAAGGGGAGGTGAGGAGTGGAAGGAATATCATTTTTTACTGCTAAGGCAAGGAGCAGAGAGTGAGAAGGGGGTGGGAGGGTGGCAAGTTTCCGATAGCCCCTAGGCGGCAGAAGTATAAATCCGCCACTGATTAAGCTAGGAAAATAGAACGTAAAAATTTGATATTTTCAAAGGTGAAGAGTCATAATTTCAAAACGTTGCAGATTGACCAGTTTTTATCCAAATAAACGTGACAAAACAGAAATTTCTTTAAAAAGATCTCGAGATTTTTCACTAAAACGCATATCATATCTGCAGAAACACGCATTTTGACCACAAGTTCCATTCCTCTAAAAAAAATCCTGATAGTATAAGCAAAAATAAATAATGTGTGCAGTGATTCCCTAATTTTTCCTTTTTTTCCAACTTTTTATCGAATTATAAGCAGACAAGGTTTTGTACCATTCGTACTAAGCCTTATTTTGAATTTAAATTACTGTCGTAGTATTCAGCTTAGTAATATAAGACGTTGGCCTAACAAAAGCACGGTGGACTGTATTTTTTCATTTTCCCGATGTCATTGGTTGAGAAAGAACTTAACAAAATGGTCGGAAAGTCGAGAAATACACGTAAAGTTGTCCAATTGGGAAACAAGTACCAAGCCCATTAAACAAACAGAAGACAAACAAACAACACACGGACTAAATTTAGGCGCCTTGCATTTATTTAAATGTTTCTTTAATTTGTTTTTTTATAAAAAAGATAAATAAAGAATGATTAAATTTACATTTCTATAAAAGTTGCAGATGTTATTCAAGTTTAAAAAAATATATCAATGTTATATATTCATTCGGTTACAACTGGGGCTACCTAACAAAGCATATTGTTTGATCGTCATACATATGTAGGTAATTTTCACCCTAGGACGGTTGTTATTATTTTTGATTAACTTATATGGTGGTACTCACACTTTTTTGCGTTTGAATTTAAAGATGTTACAAAATGGACGAAAAGCCATGCTTCTGGCGCATTTAACAGTTGGGACAAGTACCAAGCCCATTAAACAAACATCTGAAGGGGCAAATAGGAATCGTTTCCATAGGTGTTATTATTTGGAGACATTCATTATAAATCTTAAAAATGTCGGGTAACACTGCAGCTTGCACCTACCTACTTGTTTTTTATTTAAAAAGTATTTACGGCAAAAAATTAAGCAGATGTTATTAAACATGGTATACCTAAAACTTGAGTGGCACGTGACAATATAAAATCATATGCAGGGTGTTCGGTATACATACCGGTTTTAAAGATTTCGGTAGTTTTATATCTTTTCATGGTAATATTAGGCCAGTGATGGAAGGATTTAAATATAAAATGTTTGATATACCCAGATTTGCAGAAACCAATTCAAGGTGAAACAAGGGCGGATTTACGGGGGGGGGGGTAATGGGGGTAATTACCCCCCCCCCCAATGAATTACAATGATATAAAAAAATTGTTATTTAATTAATGTATTTTCCTAAGTATAAATTAAAATTTTTACTGTTTTTAATCAGTCGCTTTCCAAAAATGATTTTGATTTTATATTTTATGTACGTTTCATTTGATAAACTGTATTTACTTTTCAAAATAAATTTGTAGTTTCTCTCATTTTAAATAATGTATTGAAAATTATTTTCCCAAAATCCCGCAACTTAGAATGCCTGAATACGTACATGTACAGAAAACAAACTAGTAAACAATATATCTACTCTAGTCCCTTGAGGTAAACCAGAAAAAGGCAAAAAGCCCAAAAGTTCTGCGACTGAACCACCCCTTTTCTGATTTTCCGGTGCTAGGCATTTTTTATCGGAAAATTTTATTAACGAATTGTCCAAAAACCCTAAATCCAAAATTTAATCAAAATAAAAAAAATTTTGAAATTTTATTTAAAATATTGTCCAAGTCCGAAAATATCATTTAAATGGGTTTTTTTACTTAAAAAATTCATGACAATTTTGTTTGAAATGAAACCCAAGCTGTTAGATAGTTGTCAAGTAATTAGTAGCCTATTTTATATTTTTTAGATTTATCAATTTTTTAAATTTTTTAATTTTTTTCATTTTAATGAAACATTGGATATTGGGTTTTTGGACAATTCTGAACAACTTTCATTAATAAAATTTTCCGATAAAAAATGCCTAACACCGGAAAAAAGGGAAGTTTTTTCGATTTCGGGGTAGTGGTTGGAGGGTACGTCGGAAAATATTGTCACCATCGTATTCCCCGCAGTGGAAAACGGGGGTACATGTCTTGCGGCCCAGTCGCTGAACTTTGGGGGTAAACGCTTACTCAAGGGACTAAACAAAAAAAAAGAAAATGTTTTAAAAACTTTATTTATCTACTCTTTTTTTTTTTTTAACTATTTAACGTCGGCCTATTTCCGCTACCAGGGCCTATCACCGACGCCAGGAGACGAGCTACCCCTAACCTGGAAATTTTGCCGAACCTCTTCCCTTAAGAAGAGTAGGGATCTTTTACTTGCCTAACATTTAATAGACAAGGGACCGCCTGCTTTACATCCCCTCCGAAGGATGGTATATCCACTACGTAATCCTCGTCTGAAATTACGTAACTTCCGAGTATACACTGATATACAAGCCTCTAGAAGGTGGGACGAGAACGCTGTATTTCCCAAGATAGGTGGGTCACCCATCCAAGTACTAACCGCGCTCGACGTTGCTTCAACGGAATATCGACTGATATTCACATTGAAGTCGCCTCTACGCTCGCCGCTTATCTACTCTTATTAGGTTATATACTAATTAATGAACTGCTTTTGATCAAATAACAGTATCCATAAACAAACAGCGTGAGTTATAATGCGTGAGTTATTATAACTCACTAGATACAGAGCCAATCACCTTTATCTTCATGCCTAGCCTGTCCAATCGACGTAACGCATAACACACGAAGAAGGGCCAGGGAGGTAGTGACAGATTATTCGCGTTAATACCTATAAAGATTTTCTTAAATGTCACAAAATGCTACTTTTGATTCGTTCGTACCGAGCCGAATTGTCGAGTTTCGCAATGCAATTTACGATCAGGTTTATCTGGAAGACTTCCTCTTTACATCGCGACATCGTACGGCCGTCCCAATGGTGTTTTTCGAAAAATATGAACGTGTCAAGATTGTATGTTTTTTCGACTCCGAAATGTAAGCTGTTTTTTGTTATTTTTCGCAGATATCTCCGAAACGGTGGGAGTTAGCTCGAAATAAAAACAAGGTCAAACGAGTATTTTCCATTAAGAATCTTTTGCTACTATCAGAATTTTGATTTTTTTTTTTTTTCGTTTCGGAGATAACTACTGAAATGTTGGCCATGTACGGCAAAAAATCGCAAATTTTGAGCTTCTACAGTTGGCAACTTTTTAATCTTGGCTCCTACGCCAAAAGAGTGCTCTAGTTAACTTACATAGAATTAAATTTGCTAAAAGTCCTTTTGTTATTTTTCGAATTCCGACAAAAATGAAGGAATTAGAGGGGGCGGGATTTAGGACTTTTTTTTTTTCGGTAAAATTTCTCCATTTTATCACCGTAATTAATCGGTAATTAACTGAAATCGATCTCATATACGATGTTCACTTAATATCATGTACTACTTTGACGCTCCGTTAATCTTGGCCCTTGGAAACAAAGGTTTCTGAGAAAAATTATTTTTTTAAGATTTATATACACTATAGGAAAACGTGTAATTTCTTAATTTCCTCGAATATCTCGATAATTATCGTTTTTTTAAGATTTATATACACTCTATAGGAAAACGTGTAATTTCTTACATTTCCTCGAATATCTCGATAATAATCGTTTTTTTCGAAAACTTTGTAGACAGCTTATGTAAAGAGGATTGATTGAGCTTTCCGACGCTTTTTTCTCTAACATAAAAAACAAGACTTTTGATCGAATATGCGCTCCGGGCTATTGCAGTTCGCGGAGAAGATTTCCGCAGCGCAATATTAATCTACAAAGCTGATTTTTTGTCTACAAGCAGTTTATGCACTATTTCGATTAAAAATCAACATTCTACCTCCGCTTAAAGGTGGCTAAATCTTTGGAGACAACAAATATAAAAGGGTGAACAAAAATTAAATTTTACAGTTAATTTTATTAATATACAAATTGAGTAATTTAAACAAAATTTTCTCAATTTAATATTTATTGTTATAATCGTAGATAGTATTCAACTTGCGGTAATGGTAATAACTGAATATAAATGAATTACAGCACTCGCCTACGGCTCGCGCTGTAAACTTTCATCTGCGTGAGTTATTACCTACATTACCGCTCGTTGAATAATATTCTGTTATTGCTTAATTACTTCCACATCCAGTGGAAGTGTAGTAACGACAAAAAAATTTTAAAAAATTTTTATTGTTCAAATAGGCTTACAATCTCATGAAACGTCGAGATTTTAAGTTTGAGCGAAAAAAATTATTGTCTGTAGGTCTGTCTGTCTGTAACTTTTTTTTGTGCGCACGTTTACTCTGGAACCGTTTAATATATTGACTTGAAATTTGGTACACATATGTACTTTAACGAGATCTGGAACTAGATTATATTTTCAGCTTGTTCCGTCGAAGGGTTGGGGGGTAAATTGGGGTAAATTTGGGATAAATAGGTAAATCAAGCAGGTAAGAGTCCAGGAAATTGGTATTTAGTATATACAAGAGAAGCTAAGGTCTCAAAAAAAATTTTGGCACTAGCGGCACATTTTACGAATATTTCGATTTTCTTTTTTTTACCATGGCCTTTTCAATAAATATTAGAAATCCAAATATACATGGATATACATTTATTTTAGTTTAGTTTTTCCTATTTTTGGGAAAATTATTTTATATTATAAGAAGTGTTGTTGTTGTTAATGTTTTCCATGGCCTCCTCACAAATACATTAAATTTTTCGAAAATTAACCACTTTTTCTGTGATATATCGTGCAATAGCTAATGTTATCGAATAATGAAATAATTTACAGGGTGTTCCATTTAAAAAAGCACAAGTTATGTCTATATCTCGAAAACTGAAGCATGCAATTTTCTTCTCACCAACAGCGGAGTCTACTCAAAAAAGTGCCTTAAGAATGTGTTACTCGGTTTTCAATTCGGTAATTGAGACATAGAGGTCGTCCAAAAATGCCAATTGTCCAAAAACGCTCTGTAGCTCGGTAGTCGAAAAAGATAGACGATCTCTGTTTGTTTCTCGAAAATCGAGAGCTCAGGACACCTATATTGGTTTTTGTCTATCTGTCATAGTTTCAGAGAAAACCCCAAATCCCATCTAATTTGGTCCACCCTGTACAGAAAACGTGGAAGACCAAAAATAAATATATATTTTTTATTATTAAGAAAATTATGGTAGAGGAAAATAATGTATAAAAACTCTACCTTGGTGTATAAGGAAATACTGTTCATTATAAAAAAGAAAATACAAATGTTTTTTAACCTGGCCAAATGTTACATACGTACAGAAAAAAAAAAAGTAGTTCGCAAAAAAATCAAATGCAAAATGTCTAAGATATTAGAACTTAAGATATAACCTTACCATCTTTTCTTTCATTGTACTGCCACTGCCACTGGCCCCAATAACTGACAGCTCTTGTATCTTATTACTCTCTAAAACAAAAACAAATTGTTTGGTACCTATATAGAACATGTACTAATTAGGCACTCATCATATTCAGATACTAGAATAATATACCAGACCAAAGTAAAGTAGTTAAAGTTAAAGAATATTCCAGTACGGTTGCTGAGTCCTTATTGACATCTTCACAATACTCCCAACCACCCCTGAGGAAGCGATTGATAATATAATTAATCTTGTTTTCATCTAAAATCTCCTTTTTTATTTATCGACTAACAATTTTCCAAAACAGGTTATTGTTATTATTAATTTTCCTGTATACCCAAACATAATTACCAACGACTCTCAAAGAACATCAACCTTTAAAAAATTAAGCTCTTTAAGCCCAGACTCGAGCCCAGGCAAAATAAATCACAGCGCGTATTAAGCAAGGGAAAACGCCTCTACATAAATTTAAAGCTGTTTAAAATCGTCATGCCTTCCAGCGGCAGCCAAGGCGCATCACGCCCCACGCATTTGTTTCGCCTTGGACTAGATACATAAATTTAAAATACCATACAAATTATGATAAAATATAGAATAGGAAAGAATAAAATAAATGTTTAAATGCTGCTAAATGCTATGCTTTATTTATAACTGCGAAATGTAGCATAATGTGTTTTTGGTATTCCAAGATTATTCTATAAAATTGTGACAATATGGAACCACTTCTTAGAGATAAGTACTGTGTTTTACAATAAATTTTATTTATACCGTCGCGATAGGGCAGCGGGCCAAAGCGTGTTAGTGGCGAGCACGCTTGGTCACACCGTCTATTGGTATACTGAGTTCGATCCCCAGCTCCGACATTGGCAGTGTTGGTGGATGGATGTCGTCTGCGTTTTTTTAAATGTGTAACACCCTTCCGTATGTCACTTTTACTAAAGATCCGGATCGTTGCCAACTAGATTTTAGAGATTAGATTTGAAAAAGGAGCTGGCTGATTGGCCTGTGGATCTATCTTTGTCTAATTTTACTCAGAGCTCCGTATCTAGCTTTGTCTTTTGAATCAGACTCCATAGCCTTGATAAGGGCTCCTTGGTACAGCTAGCTGCCCTTAGTTTCTCTTCGCCAAGTAGTTGGAACCTCAGTCTGGCTAGGCCTTCGCAATGGCATAGCACATGTACTAAGGTTTCCTCTTCCTCTTGACAGAATCTTCATGTTGCATAATCTGCCAGGCCCATTAGACCTATATGTCTATTAAGCCTACAATGTCCAGTTAAAGACCTTCCATTATCCTAATAGCCTTTCTATCTTGGCGTAGTAGATCTTCCGTGAATTTGGCCGATCGTTCTTTAATGAACTTTTTGGCTTGTCTCTGTTGTGGGAAATTCTTCCACCACTCTGGAGATTTATTTTGTACCCATTACATTAATGGATGTTCGTATGCGTGGCTTAGCGACACCACAAAAGGTTTCGGGTCCCACTAGGGCCTTAGATACGCCTTCCCGGGCCAGTTCATCAGCCTTCTCATTTCCCCTGTGTCCCTCGTGTCCTGGTACCCAAGCCACAGTCACTTTGTTCTGACTTCCTAGGTCCATTAGGGCATTTATACAATCCCATACTAGTCTTGACTGGACCTGCATGGAATCGAGTGCATTTAGAGCTGCTTGGCTGTCGGAAAAAATGGCAATTTACTGGTTTACAGTTCCTTGCCTTATTATTTCATTTGCACACCACTGTATAGCTGCCACTTCAGCCTGGAGTATTGTGACGTGTATCCTTAGACTTATCGAGAATTTCGTTTTCGACCTTGTCACGTAAATCCCAGCTCCGACTCCCTGTTCTGTCTTGGAGCCGTCCGTATACCAGATCGTTTACGCCGATATTGGAAGGCCGTTTTTCCAGTTCTCTCTGTCTGGTATTTTGATAAAACATTTTATAGAAGTTATACTTTGGGACCCTAGTGTCCTTGGGCATTCCCAAAATGTGATCTGCCTTCAGCTCTGAGTATAACTTTTGGTGTTCTGTTCCATGTTGTTGTCTTATGGGAGTTGTACCTTGCATTAGCCTGTGTACCTCTGAACGAGGTAGGATGTGTAGTGGTGTGAGGTCTAAAAGGACTTCCAATGCAGCCGTGGGTGCAGTTTTTATGGCCCCAGTGGCGCACAGGCAAGCAAGCCTTTGTACGCCACTTAAAAGCCTCATTATTCCAAGCTGCACTGTCTTGGTCCACCATACAACCGATCCATAGGTTATCATGGCCTTACAACCCTAGCGTATAAGCATGGGGTTTAACCCCCATTTTTTTCCACACATCTGCCTGCACCTTCCCAGAGCAATGGTTGCTTTCTGTGTGACTATTTGGATGTGGGAATTCCATGTCAATTTTTGGTCGAAAATAGCTCCTAGGTATATAATCTCGCTGACAAATGGAATTTCCATTCCATTGAGCGTTAGGGGTTTTAGGCTTCAAAAGGTTCTTTTCAATGTAAAGGTGACGACTATAGTTTTGTGAGGATTTATGGAAAGTCCTTCCTCACTGCACCACCTATCGACAATGTTTATGTCTCTTTGTGAACGCTCTGATATCGTGATGGGGTTGCCAGCTAAGGTTGTTCAGTTATATTAATAAATGGTTTGAAAATGAGAATATGTTGCTCATACTTGCTCGCTTAAAAAATAACTTACTGCAATTAAAACAGTAATGGTTAAAATTATTAAGTTATTTCTCCACTTTTACAAAAATTTCCACCAAGTTGCTTTTAAAACAACTACTTTCTTGACTATTTGCCGCGCTGTGTATTGAATTATAATAAACTAAATAGCTAGGAAAGTAGTTGTTTTAAAAGTAATATATTTCTAAATTACGTATGATAAGTTTTTGCTTAAGAATCAAAACTCTTAAGACAACTTAAAGTAAGTAGGGATAAACTCCCAGGTATGAAAAAAAATCAAATATTTTTGCGGATTCAATCGAGAAAAGCACTTATATTTTCCAATTTTCTTCAAATATTTCTTGTAAATGTAATGTAATGAATAAAAGAGTAAATGTAAAAATATAATGTAACCATTCAGAATACAATGAACTTCTCCTTTGTGTTTGTTAAATTCTTTTCAAATTACCTCAGTATGTGTCGTGCAATTAGATTTCAGCTCGATCCTTCATCATCGTACGTTATTCGTTAGACGTTTCTGACATATTTTTAACCATCTTCGGACAATTTTTCAAATCAGCTTGAAATATTGAGTAATCTTCAGAGAAGTTGAGAAGTTTTTAAAACTGCATTTAAAGTAGGGCATTTGTTAAAAAAGACATACGAAAATATATTGAGTTTAATAGTAGTGATACCGCGAAGACATTTCTCGATCTTCGCTTGTCTTGTCAAACCGATACGAGATGAGAATTTTCAAGACCAGATCTCGTCGAGACGAGCCGAGATCGAGAATTTAATGTTTTTCCAGCGTTTAAAAAATCAAAGTGGGGGAAACATATTATAAAAATCCAGTAAATTAAAATTCATGATATTCCTAATCGATTTGTTTTAGTATATTTACATAATTTGAAGTGCAACTTTATAATAAATGAAATAAATGCAGTAAATAAGTAGGATTTTACTTATAAAAAAATGGACAGACTAGTTTCATTATTTCATAGATGAAACTGCCAATGCCGTTAAGAATATCTCATCGTACTGTGCATGTTTATAAGAGCTTTTAGTGGAGTAAAAAACGGGAAAAGTCGCTTCCTTCTCGAGTTTTTTTTTTAATCTTAGAACAAACTGAGACATACCATTTCGTTAAGTAGGTAGATGTTCATTAGAAATCATGAAATACGACATTTTTTAGTGGTCACGGACATTATTATTTTTAAAAAGGTGTGAAATTTTGTTTTTTTTTGTTTCATGTTTTTTTGAACATCTAATGCCATATCTCAAAAACGAATGGAGATATCCACATGAACTTTTTTTTGTTATAAAACAAACACTTAAGCGCTTCTATCTGTGTATAGTATTGTTAATTAAAACATTTTTAAGCAAGTTAAAAACTTAGATAACCTTAAAAGTTCAGAAAAAACGCAGTCAAATTTTCACTAAGCTACAAACTTTTTTGTTTTTGGAAATTTTATATAACATGCTGCGAAGAAAATAAAGCCAAAAGACCAAAAAAGTTTTTGATAGCATAATTCTTATCGTGTCTTTGATAGTTTAGGTACAGTGATTTTTCTTGGAGCGCGCGAATTGCAGAAACTGAGTATTAATACGCCCGCGTCCACTAAAACTAACTAGTCTCAGGGCCGTGTCCGATCAACGTTATTCGTTTTCGTCGAAGGTCAAATTATAAAACCGTTGCCCAAGGAATCACTACTTCCACATCCAGATCTTCTATCCAAGTCTCTCACAACGAAAAAAATTTGAATGTGGAAATAATTGTTTATGGAACTTTAATAATAAAATATTTGAAATCGTCTAGCCCAAAAACCTATAAAACGATATGCCACATCGGTAGTGGGGCTGAGGGTGGTGGAAGGGAGGTGGTAGTAGTGGTGGATAAAGTAAAACAAAATTTGAGGCCTTTGGTTTTTGTACACACACTAAATGACAATTTTATTTTTTTCGCACCTTTGAATAATGGGGTGGGAGTTGGTAATTGGAGTGGTTAATGCCAAAAAAATTTTGAGACCTTAGCTTCTCTTATATATACTAAATACCAATTGTATGGACTCTTACTTGCTTGATTTGCCTATTTACCCCCCTTTACCCCCCAACACTTTAACGGAATAATCAGTTCAAGATCTCGTTAAAATACATAGGTACGTGTACCAAATTTCAAGTCGATATCTTAAAGGGTTCCGGAGTAATTGTGCGCACAGACCGACAGACAGAATTTTTTTTTGCTCAAACTTAAAATCTCGATGTTTCATGACATTCTAAGCCTATTTGGACAATAAAAATTTTCAAAAATATTTTTGTCGATACTATACTTACACTGGATGTGGAAGTAAAATGTGTAACGATATTCTCTCCCTTATTACCACTTGTATTATATTGTAGAACGTAGGGCCATTGTGCGAATTGTGCGTGGATTATTTGCTAAAAAAATATTTAAGATAAAAAAGCAATCTAAGTTTCATTGTAAAATGGAGTGGATTTTATGTGGCGTAGTAATAGAGGAGAACGATAAACTTGTGCACAAGCCATTCTATAATTAGAGCTGCGGAAATTAAAAGAGACTTAATTTAGGATATTTTTTTCTTTTTTGTTACCTAATTTAGGCGAAAATAACACGTTTACTCAATTATTGTGTGGATCTATGGTAAAAATGCAATGCATGGGAGTTTCGGATAGGGACTCTGACACAGGAAATGTCGGATACAAATATTAAGATTGCCACGTTCAAAAAAAAGTGCTTTAAGGAACTGTCTTTTCTATTTAGCTCCAATAATAACGCAAAAAAAGGAAAACTCGATAGTTTACTTTTTATCAAAACACTCCAAAATTATTACTTTTCCTAAACTTCTGTTTATGGAATTTTATTAGCCCCCTAGTTGCGCAACTTTTTTTCCATTTACTATAATATTATTTTTTACCGTTTTCGAGATCCCAATGCAATGCATTTTTATCCCAGATACTCTATTTGAGATTTTTAATTCCTTTTTGCCTTCAACCTTAATGCGCCACTGGAAAAAATAAGTTATCCTTTCAGATCCTAAAACGTGATAAAACAGTCCTAAACATAAAAAAATAATAATGAAAAGTTCCGTTACACACAATACATAATCATTATTATTCTTAAGTGCCGCGCGCGTAAGCTTCGACAATTCCTCCATACTAAAAAATTCGTAACTAGCAAACTGTTGCTAATAATGAAAATATTTTTTTTTTGCTAAAAACTTTTTTAGTCTATTGACTTCATTTTCTTCATAGCATGTTACACAAAATTTTCAAAAACAAAAAAGTTCTTCGCTTAGTGAAAATTTGATAGCGTATTCTCTAAACTTTCAGGGTCATCTACGCTTTTGGCATATTCACATTTTTTTTTATTAGCAATCCTATGTATAGAAAGAAGCGCTTAAGTGTGTGTTTTATAACAAAAAAAAGTTCACATCGATTAGCTCAATTCATTTTTGAGATATGGCAATAGATGTACAAAAAAACATGATTTAAAAAAATTAAATTATACACTTTTTTTTAAGTAAGAGTATTTGTGACCACTAAAAAATGTCGTATTTCGTGTTTTTATGTGTAAAATTATGTTGTCGGTAATACCCACTGTGTCTGATCTTGTTCTAAGCTGATAAAAAGAAAACGACACAATTTTACCTCTTTTTCGCTCCTCTATTTGATAATACTGAGTCAGATTCAAAGACAAATTATTTTTTTGCTCTCTCACGTGTATATTATTTTTTATTTCAATTCGTTCCCATTCCCAGGGAAGTTTCGAAATAGGGGAATAAGTAATACATCTACTCATTTTCTACAGGTGTAACGTATAAAATGGTGGAAAAATAAAGAAAGAAGGTTATTTAGTGGGAGGATCAAGTACCAAGCCCATTAAACAAACAAATGTATATACAATAAGATACGACAAGAGACCTCCCCAAATAACACCAGCAACAGCTAACACAATCATACCGCATGTGCCTAATTCCCAGTATTATTATTTTTAAAAAACGTTATACGACACAATTCTGCAATTTTATCAAATAAAGACAATCAAAAATATTTAAAATATAATAAGTATTATGTAATTTTGCCCAGCAGCTATTGTAAAATAAACATGTGAAAAGTGCAGCTGAGCACGGGCATTATCGACTGAGAAACCTACTTGACTGATATTAGTGATATTTTACTTAGATGCAGAACAGTATAACTTATACCGGATGTTTCTAAGATTTCACACATTAGCTATATTCTTATTTAACATAAATAGTCTTTTAAAGATTTTCATTTTTACTTCCACATCCCGTGGAAGTATAGTAACGCAAAAAAAAACTGAGTATGTTTGTTGTTCAAATAGGCTTAGAATGTCATGAGACGTCGGGATTTTAAATTTGAGCAAAAAAAATTCTGTCTGTCGGTCTCTCTGTAACTTTTTTGTGTCCACGATTACTCTGGAACAGTTTAAGATATTGACTTAAAATTACGTATGTATTTTAATGAGATCTGGAACTAGATTATATTTTGATCTTATTCCGTTGAAGGGTTAGGGTAAATGCTACGCTAAGTAATGCTAAGTAAAGCTAAGGTCTCAAAAAAGTGTTGACATTAGCCCCCCATTACCACCCCCACCCCATTATTAAAGGAGGTAAAAGGGGTAAGAAAACTAAAATTGTCATTTAATGTGTGTACAAGAACAAAAGCCCTCAACTTTTTTTTACTTCATCCACCCAAAAAAAATTGGAAAAAAAAACATCCAACTTGTCTGGGATTCGAATACACGATTGCAATGCAAAACTTTAGTCATTTAACCACCACACATTACTACAAAAATTGAATGCCTGTAATATATATCTCTCGAGAATCATATTTCAACGCATTAGATATATTATTATGAAACATATATTAGTAAAATGTATAAACAAGAAAATGTATATTATAGAGATATCCTTTTGCATATTTACTGATTGATTTTCTTCACTAGGGTTCTTCCTCTAGCTAACACTAACTTACTTTCCAAATTTCAATACAATCGGACTTTTCTTTCTGAAGTTATCGTGCTTACAAGAAACGTGGCGGGCGGACAGATGGACATTTTGAAAGTTGTTCAGAATTTGTTTAGTAACACAATGATATGAAATTTTTTTCTCTACGAGCGTTATTTTCGGTTTTAGAAATGTGCCGAGTAATTGCAATATACTCTTCGTTTTTGCGAAGGGTATGATACTAATAATATATTTCACTGATGTGACCTGTCAAAAACTGTGTTTTCTTTCTCAATGTTTAACAAAAATATTTTATAAATATGTACTTATTTACACATCGGTAATAATGATAGAAAAAATAATAATAAAAATAGTGAGCGAATGCAAATTTGCCTTGACTACAATGGTTCTCGATAGAAAAAGTTAAGCAACAGGAGTCGCGGTTAGTATTTAGTTAGAAACACTGCGACTTTGCCCCATTTTCTAGCCATTTGTATATCAGCTTAAACGCAGAAGCTAGGTAATCTTAGGCGAAGATTGCGTCGTAGGTATACCATTCTTCGGAGAGTATTTAAAGCAATCGATCTATCTATTAGAAATTTGACGAGTAAAAAATCCGTACTCTTCGAGATAGAAGAAGTTAGGCACAATTTCCAGGTTCGAGGCAACTCCTCTCTTAGTGTCGGTGATTGGAATGAGGCAAACTGTAGACTGTATAATTGGAGATAGGAACATCCTTGCTTAAAAAAATATGTCATATATAGACAAACAAAAATACGGACAGGCATAAAGACAAGCACACAGATTTTATCTCGATATTTGGGCAATGAATTCCTGTGACTTGGTATTAAAAATGTTCGTTAAGTTACAATATACCAATTTGAGTACGTCAAATAGGCATCATGATCAATAACTGAAGTTGCGTTATGATGACGAGGCATAAATCTCTTGTTAATTCTTTCAGTTTAAAATCTGTTGCCCCTGTAAATCCCTCATTTGGTTCATTTTTTTATCGGAAGGATATTGGCAGCCCCCTTAATCTGTATATCCTGTGCGAGGTTTAAAAAATCTATGCAAGAGCCTATTAACGACCATACACAATATGTGCAACATCACCAAACTGAGGTAATAAATCACTTTTTTTTATTTAAAAACAAGCAGTTGCTACGAAACAATTACCAATTGGCCTTACCTAAAGATCTTGTGGGCGAGCAGATGTTATACGTTGATTTTCAGGCACCTATATAAAAAAGACCTTAAGGGCCATCTTGGATTCCGTTTTGTACACCTTTTATTCTGTTAGATCGTTTGATTGATTAAATGAATAGATATTAGTTGAAAATCGTGAGAAAGGGTTTTTCTGTGGGCTCTAATTAACACGTTCTTTTTTTGTAAAAACCAGATCTACAGCAGCTTTGCTTATTACGGTCGATATTATAAAAGTATACAGGGTGCTCTACAACAGGCAGGAATATTGTAAACACCAATTGTAAATTATTTACGAAAATTCTGTAAAACGAGGTCATAAACAGTCTCGTATTCGTAACAGTAATTCCTATCATAACACAGTACATAATGATAATCAGGGCTGGCGACCGGGGGGGCGGGGTAGGCGGGGCCCGGCAAATACATTTTTTCTTCGTTGTATTTCAAATTAAATATTATTAATAAGAGTCCATAGAGCAAGAAAACGGGCAGTACCCGTGAATAATTTCTGCAAGGAATTTTATGTTTGTGTACTATAGAGGGGGTTGCCCCAATCATTAAATCGATAACCAAAAGCGATATTTGAATTCTGTAGAAGGTATCCACCAGAATATATCAATGACTTCAGTTTTAAGTAAAAATGGTTATTTTACATATTGAGGTATAGATGGAGTTGCGATGCAAAGAAATTGTTCGATCCTAGGAACGATGAAATGTTGACGAGATGGAGAATGGGCTCATTTAATGAATTCCATTTAGTAGTAGTTACTTCTTGTTGATAAAGTATTACTTAAAATTAGACGATATTGAAAATTTCAGATGAATCCGATATGTGGTTTTCAAAATATACGACTTTTAAAGAGGGAATTGGAAGCGCGGTGCGACCAACATCGTGACGTCAGAGAATAGTAATATCAATAATAACGCGCTGCAGCTAGCCGCTTCGGCTAGCGGGTTCCTATCAAGTGACGTCACGGCCGATACTCGACAAGGCGGGTACGGTTCATTTTTATGATTTTTTTAAAACTATTTCTAGGTCTCAAAAAATTCTAGTTTTTTGCAGAGGGTCTTAAAATTATAAGATCTTTCTGATAATCAAATAAAAAAAAGTGCTAAATGAGCCCGTTATATTCTAAGCAACTTTCGTCTTCGTCCTCCGCTATTACAACTTGGTCGTCCGCGAAATATAGGCTATATAGTATCTCATCTCACAATCTTACTCCCATATTCTTACACTTGTTCGTCCACCCTAGTAGGGCTCTGTCTAGATAAATTTTACACAGAGTGGATGACAAGCAGCATCCTTGCCTTAGGCCTTTAGTTGTGATAAATGTATCTGTGAAGTATTAACAATAGAGACAAAAATATTGTTATATAGCTAACACGATATTTTTGTGGAAAACTGGAATTGGGGCAACTCCTAGAGTATAAAAAAGAAAATCTCTTGTAGGAATTATTAACGAGTCAAATGGCAGACTGACTGTACTATATGTGTATCGAAAATTAGTATCTTTGACTTTCCCCAGCCGAGGGGGGCCCGCCAATCTGATCTTACCTCGGCTCTCCACGGGCCTGATGATATCGGTACAATACAAAGTCGTTGCTAAAACTAAAAGTGCGAAAATTCGAGAATAGATTAGGTCCTATATCTATTTTACCACAAAATGTTATTAGAAGGTAATTTTAATAAGACTATTACGAAACAAGTGAGAGTTGCAATAGTGCGTTGCCGTCTGGAAATACCTAAGTGAATAATAAAAATAGAAAATATTGACTGTGTATTATAATCTCAATGGCACCACGTAAAAGTAAAAAAATTGTGCAGTATTCGAGCATAATGTTTATTAAACAGGTATTGACAATCGGCTAGCCAGACTGCAACTTCTACTTGTTTAAAGAAGGAGGGCCTATAAGGCCGGTTTTCGGCCCTTTTTATTTTTGGTCAAAAAAAATTTAGATTTTTTTTATCATATATATTCACTATCTAATCTATTCCACTTCAAACGGAACTTCCCCCAACCCTCTCCCTAAATGTATCCCCATTAAATTATTAAAGAACCAGTTTATATTAGTACACGCATTCTTTGATGTTTTTGAACTTGAAAATCATATTTCCCTTGAATAAACTGCACCCCAACCCCCCCAATCACCAACGACAAGCACCCTCTTTCCTCACTAACATAAACCTGTATACTCCTACCAGGTATAAAATAGTTTTAAAAGGATTTTTTATTTACATTATTAATAAAATGTCAATTCCTCTTATTCACCCCCCCACCCCCCCAACACTTACTCTCCCGAACCATCCCCGCCATCATCATACTGCTACAAGCTTGAAAATGGTAGGACAAAGACTTTTCTTATACTTTTTTTTATCGACAGAAAGATATAACCTTACGCCCGTTTCACTCCCTCTCCCTACGTCCAAAGCAACAAAAATACGAAGAAAGATAGTTAAGCTTTAAGTTCTGAAAAAATCAGACAAAAGTACATTTACTATAAGCTCTAAATCAACAGACATAAAACCAAACAAAAATTCTAACCTAACCCTCTCTACACAACAAAACAGTTCGGGAGAGAGGGTTTTGGGGGGAGGGGTAGTAAGAGGAGTAAGGGAAATTGGCATTTTGTTAATGATGTAAATAAAAAGTCCTTTTAAAACTATTTTATTTCTGGTGGCAGCATAAAGGTTTATGTTGTGGGAGGAGAGGGTGCTTGTCATTGGGGGTTGGGGTTGTTGGAGGTATTATATAGTAGTAGGGGGAGCTTGGGGTGAAGTTTATTCAAAGGAAATATGACTTTCAAGTTCAAAAACATCCAAGTATGTGTGATAATGTAAACTGGTTCTATAATAATTTAATGAGGTTACATGGAAAAAGGAGGATTCGGGGAAGTTCCGTTTGGGCTGGAATAGATTAGATATTAAACATATATGAAAAAAAAAAATTCGAAATTTTTTGACCAAAAATAAAAAGGGCCGAAAACCGGCCTTATAGGCCCCTCCTCCTTTGTGGTTAATTTTGTGTTACCAACAGTGAAGAAGTGACATTATTGGAGATTGAAAAAAGTAAAATGGTGGAGGGAATACGTGAAAAACTTGTTATTCTGAATGCAGATATTTAGGGTTAAATTGTCATAATTCAATGACTAGGACCAACCCTTATGAGGACATGATTTGTATATAGAACATTTCGGTAGATCTCTGTTATCTGATCTGTTTAAAATGTCTGACAAAGACATAAAAAGTGCTTGATTGGAACGGTACGTGTCATAAAAATATTCTCTAACCGATGCATAACCATCTGTCAACCCGTTTTTAAATTAATACCTCTGTTTACAGCGAGGATAATTAAATCGAAAATGAAATCTAAACCTAATTCTAAACACATTGGTTGTTCCAGTTTGTATTTTTGTATCACGTTAAGAAATCTTTTATGTCAAAAATAGACGGCTGGCAATTTACGAAAGATTTATATTTACTAAAGTATTTTTTATACAAGAAGAACATTACTTTCGCGTACCTTTTTAACGATTTTTCATCTTAATGTCTTTATTATTCTAAGAAAATGGCTGCTACTTTTGATGTATTAAATTCTTTAATGTTTTCATACGTTTCTATTCTATTTTCGTAACGAAAACACAATTTATATAGCCCATTATAAAATGCTTATTCGGTGAAAAATCAGAAACCTTAAACTGCAATGAAAATAAATACTCAATAATAAAAAAACACTGAAAACTCGCTATTATCAGTTTTAAACCACACCGGTTTAAAAAAAACCGCTGCCCAAGGAATCACTACTTCCACATCCAGATTTTCTATCCAAGTCACTCACAAAGAAAAAATTTTGTATGTGGAAATAATTGCTTATGGAACTTTAATAATATAATATTTGAAATCCTCTACCCCAAAAACCTATAAAACGATACCCCACATCGGTAGTGGGGTGGGGGTGGTGCTAGGGGTGGTAGTGGGGGTGGATGAAGTAAAAAAATATTTTGAGGTTTCTGGTTCTTGTACACACACACTAAATCACAATTTTTTTCATCCCCTTTAATAATGGGGTGGGGGTGGTAATGGGGGTGGCTAATGCCAAAAATTTTTTTGAGACCTTAGCTTCTCTTTAATATACTAAATACCAATTTTCTGGACTCTCACCTGCTTAATTTACCTATTTACCCCAAATTTACCCCAATTTACCCCCAACCCTTCGATGGAACAAGATGAAAATATAATCTAGTTCCAGATCACGTTAAAATACATACGTGTACCAAATTTCAAGTAAATATCTTAAACGGTTCCAGAGTAAACGTGCGCACAAAAAAAAGTTACAGACCGACAGACAAACAGAAATTTTTTTTTTCGCTCAAACTTAAAATCTCGACGTTTCATGACATTCTAAGCCTATTTGTACAATAAAAATTTTTAAAAATTTTTTTGTCGTTACTATACTTCCACTGGATGTGGAAGTAATATACGAAATCGTCAGGGTACCTTGTAAACAATATTTCGAAACAGTGACCATCAGTCAGGCAATCTTATTCCTTATGATATAATAATAGAGCTGTAAAGTACTTTGAAGATACATTTAATTGTTTGTATTAACACTCGAAATTACAAATACATTGATAAATTATTATTGGGGATTTGTTATTTAAAAAAATGAACAAATAAGGTACCCAAACGCATTTTTGAAATCATTGGTAAAACCAAAAGTTTACCACCGCAAATTGTTGCACCCAATAGGACTTCCACATAACATCAGCACACTTAAATGTAAAAATATTTTAGATATTGTCTAAATGTTGGTTGTAGCATTTTCTTAATGTTTCCGTTTCTTATTGGAATGCTCTGCCACATGTATTTTTTTCTAAAAATGACATGAAATCTACAAAATAATACAATTATCAAGTACTTTACTGGAAAATAACCACTACGCCTGTGACTTTTACGTCAAAGGATCAGTTAGATGGTGGTTTTTGACAAATAATAAATATGAACAAAAATATAAAAATGGAAAACGAATCTGTTTCCTTTCTCAAAGCGTATTATAAATGTTTGTATGCTTTTGTTACTTTCAGTATTCATAGATACTTACTGCTTACTGCTTACACAGAACTGTCGATATATCTAGTTGATAGTTTTATTTTAAACAATGTTGAGTTCTTCTTTTAACATCGGCAGCCAGGTTGTGCAAACATCTACGGAACAATTCGACCGCATTTATCCTCATTCAATAGTATTATAACCGCTTCTTTAATTTTTCTTTTCTTGCTGTCTGTCTCTTTTGTTAAAATTTTTGCCGAGTCCCAGTTTATTCTATGTCCGTTCTCCCAAGCGTGTTCGCAAATCTCCGATTTCTGAACCTCATTCTTCCTAATGTAACCCCTGTGCTCACCCAATCTAACACTGAATGGTCCGGATAACTCACCCACATAATGTTTATTACACTCACACGGAATACTATAAATGCAGTTTTTTGAATTTTGCCCATGATTTAGCGGTTTTGTTTTTGTTACAATAGATCTCAATGTATTGCCCGTTTCAAATATCGTCCTAATATCAAATCTATTGATGAAATGTTAGACAATGAGAAACGCTTTATAAAAGCGGTTCTTATAAACAATCAATACCCCGAAGTCTTTGTTGATAGAACTTTCACGTATATCGAAAATAAAAATCATGTACGACAAAAACCTGAACAACGGTACGCAACGTTAATTCCTTATGTATACTGATTATCTGAAAAACTACCCTGTATAGGCAATAGATTTGATATTAGGACGATATTTCAAACGGGCAATACATTGAGATCTATTGTAACAGAAACAAAACCGCTAAATCATGGGCAAAATTCAAAAAACTGCATTTATAGTATTCCGTGTGAGTGTAATAAACATTATGTGGGTGAGTCATCCAGACCATTCAGTGTTAGATTGGGTGAGCACAGGAGTTACATTAGGAAGAATGAGATTCAGAAATCGAAGATTTGCGAACAAGCTTGGGAGAACGGATATAGAATAAACTGGGACTCGGCAAAAATTTTAACAAAAGAGAGAGATAGCAAGAAAAGAAAAATTAAAGAAGCGGCTATAATACTATTGAATGAGGATAAATGCGTGTCGAATTGTTCCGTAGATGTTTGCACAACCTGGCTGCCGATGTTAAAAGAAGAACTTAACAAACTCAACATTGTTTAAAATAAAACTATCAACTAGGTATATCAACAGTTCTGTGTAAGCAGTAAGTATCTATGGATATTGAAAATAACAAATATATTCTTAAATCTGTGTATTTAATATACACAGCACACAAACTTTTATAATACGCTTTGAGAAAGGAAACAAATTCATTTTCCGAAACGTCAGCAAAAAACGTCATTTTTATATTTTTATTCTTATTCATTATTTGTCAAAAATCACCCTCTAACTGATCCTTTGACGTAAAAGCCACAGGCGTAGAGGTTATTTTCCAGTAAAATACTGAATATTTGTATTATTTTGTAGATTTCACGACATTGTTTAGAAGAGCAAAACTTTTTATGAAGAATACATTTTCCGTGTAAAAGTAGAAATAAAAAAAGTTTACCCTCTTATCCACACTAACTGTGGACATACTGTATATGTCGCATCAATTAATTTTACTTTTATAAATTAATTGCATATAACGTCTTCCTAAAAATCTCCTAAGTGTGATTGATTTAATTATTGTACATTTCAACAAATGAGACAAAATTATGTTTGAATGGAATTACACATATCGAAGATGGTTAGAAGAGTTATTGAGGGATCTAAAACCGAAGGAAGGGTTAAAACAGGCACGTGCTCTATTTTTAGAGTTTTTAAAATAGTTACCTAGAAATTAGTGGGAGGATTTTGTAAAACAGACGTGTATTACTTTACTTCTTTAAGTGGCATCTTTAAAAACATAACATTTGATGCTTATTTAGTCATTCATACCCCTGCAAGATGCTAACGATTACGATACTTGTGCTTTACAAGTATTTATCTACTATTTTAGTAGCTTTTCCCAAATTTGTCTTATTTTGTTTACGGTTTCTTTAGCTCCCGCCCTAAGTTTCACACGCTATACTTCGTAAAAAGAACATAAACATTTTTAGGGCTCAAATTATACAACAAAACCATTAAAATAGGTGCAGCGTTTTTATGTTATTTATTTCTAAGTTAAAGTTACGTCAAATGTGACTTTTGATTTATATACTCTTAAATTAATGATACTATACACACCACAATAATTAAGACATACCGAGATAACGATAATCTATATATTTAAAACGCGAGGCGTTTCTTTCTACAACTCGCTACCGGCTCCCACTGGAGCAGTTTTAATGGACTTTTTTTAAACTAAAGCTACTGACCAACAGACATCTCTGCAATATGTCTTCTTTTGACTTGATTTCATCGACGAACTTAAATAAAATAGTAGGTAACCAAGTAAAGAAATATAGCACAGACGAGATTAGGAAAGGAGGTAATAAAAAATATTTTTCAGGTAACAATAAATCTCTTAAGATTTCGTTAAGACCAAGATCAATTATCTTTATAAAGGTAGTACTGGCTATTACTGGCTATTAATAATAAAGTATTATTCATAGAAACTTCTTATAAAACTTCTTTGTATTTATTACAGCAACAAACTATTTTATTCATATTATAAGTTACAAGAAAACTTTCTTAAAATTTTGAAAAAATCATTTGGCTTTTAAAATGTCACTTGGGGAACTATCATGTCAACCAGCAAATTTGTTTGATAATTTAAATGTTATACGATTATTTTGTTTTATTGTTATTTTATTAATGCTTCTAAAATGCTAATTGATTATATAGAGTTGCAGAAAACACTATTTGGTTGTCTGCAACTGAACTGTTTTATAAATGTATCATTAAAACGTTTTTACAGCAAAATTATAAAATATCTTATAAAACAGTTATGAAATTATTTTAAAAACGTTTCCGTGACTAAGCTATAAAACATTTCAGCTTATAAAACTAAATAACTTTATAGTGCTTTTTTAGTAACGTTCGGCAGTATTTTCAGCACCGTTATAAATATATTTTAAAATTATTTTGTTGTTTCCTATTATCTTATAAAACAATTATATTAAAGCACTATTTTGGACAGTTTTGCTATTGAAAGTAAATTGTTGTTCCAGAGTCTGCTAAATAATTATTATATAGGGTTGCAATCTATTGCAAAATGGCAACGGCAATAAAGTAGCTACAAAATAAAAATGTTTACGTAAACATAAAAATGCTGCTGGTAACTATTTGATGAGCGGGGGGACAAATCCAAGAAAATATTTTTTTGTCGGAAAAATTTTTGATGAGCGGGGGAGAAAAATCCAAAATTTTTTTTTGAAGAGCGGGGAGGAGAAATCCAAAAGTTTCTTTTATCCAAAAAATTTTTTGATGAGCGGAAGCAAGAATCTAAAAAAAAATTTTCACGAAGATAATTAAAATTGCCCCCCTTGCAATCGCCGTAGGTCGGGCGAAAATTATTCCAGGACGAGCTACGCCCGTCCTGCCCCCCCCCCCCCTAGCTACAGGCGTGGAGCAGACTGGTGCTAGAGTAGAAATTAAAAATATCAGATTTAGGACAATGGAAAAAACTTTTAAAAAACCAATTGTTAGGTTAATCATGCAAGTTGCGCCAATAAAACAACAAACAGCTGTTTTCTGAGATGAAGTGGGCTTTAACTAAATGGGCAGAACCGTATTGGAAGATTTTACTTTACGCGTATAATTTTTCGAATTTTAAATTTCGTTTTTACCTCTGTAATGTCTAACAGTAATAGTATATTATCAACGAGCGTTAATGTGCTGTAATTCATCAAGTGAGTTATTACCATTACCGCAAGTTGAATACTATACTTTATCTACGATTATAACAATAAATATTAAATTGAGAAAATTTTATTTAAATTACTCAGTTTGTTTATTAATAAGCTTAATTTAATTTTTCTACACACTTTTGTATTTATTCTGCGATTTTTCGGGTAATAAATTATGTATTGTATCATTACTTGTCTTCATTCTGGTGGTGTACCTACATATTAATTCATCTTCACCGAATTCATCATTGTGGGCACAATTATTACTTAACTTGATTTGAAAACGTCGAAACTATTCAAACATTACAAATCACCTTCCTCTCCTCAATAATAATGGACCTTTCTATTTCACCGTATCGAAAAAGAATTTCTCTCGGACAGAGCCATCATCTTCGTGTCGCGCGTTACGTCGATTGGACAGGCTAGGCATGAAGATAAAAGTGATTGGCTCTGTACCTAGTGATTTATAATAACTCACTCATTATAACTCACGCTATTTGTTTATGGGTACTATTAATTATTCAAAAGTAGTTCATTAATTAGTATAGAACCTAATAAGAGTAGATAAATATATTTGCCTGCCTGGCTGAAAACGTGCACCACATGGGAAACTTTTTTTGTTAGTGGGTTATCAGAAAATTATATCCTTTATAAAAGGTTCTGCATGAAGTAATTCCAATACTACAACAAACTTTACCGATCCCAAGGTTATCCGCCATATTGAGTTATCCGCCACATTGATCAACTATTAATCAAAATTCTACATGTACTTCCGACGTTTCTTATTTGAACTGTCCTCCTTCCTTACCTCTATATTCAAAGGATCAACCAACCTTTCTATGTAGTACACAGCCTACTAACTAACCTAATCTAGTTGTCATTCTTATATTATTTATTTTTTCATTTAATTTAGGAGTGCAATTTTCTTACCGAATCCCCCACGTGCTTTAATTAATTACCAGAAATTTTTCAAGCACTAGGGAGATTACTAGTGAAAATTTTCATAAAATGAGCAAGGGTGTTAAAATGAAAACTTAATACGCAATTTAACGGAAATAGTTACAATACATTACAGTTTTTATCAAAATGTTTGTTATTTTTCTTCGCTTATAAGTTATAACAAAAATTCAAAATAAGACATTTGCGAAAAAAATTGTTATATTTTTCATTTAAGATACGGCCCTGTCACAAGACCGTCACCTGCAAGACACATTATTTTATAGATGTTTTGTAAGAATCGTCTATAGTTTAATTATTTTGAAATGCTTGTATTTAACATAAAAGTATTTTATAGAAGGAAGCCATTATGAGATCAGCGTTCGAGGTCGTAAATATGACAAGACATTAAAAGTTTAAAAATCACAGTTTTATTAATATTTATGGCAATACGTGATAATTATAAAATTATGATGATTAAAACTAATTGGCGTTAAATTTCATTACAAAAAAATTTTACAATGTGAAATCGATTTCTATAAAATTCCAAAAATTATTAGAAACCTTCAGTAAACATGAGGGGCACTTAAAATTCATCAAAAACAAGTTCTTATCCATTATCCAGTAAAATCACTGAAAGCTTGGTATTATAGAGATCAGCATATTATATATTTGTAAGTATATGTATGCGACTTTTTGAATACATTTAAGAAATTATTTTATTTTATTGGTGTTTAATAGCAATAATAACAAACAGTGAAGTGCTTTATAACGCAATTAAATGAAGCTTCAATAAAACTGTTTTATAGTGGCGGCACTGAATTTTCTTAAAGCCTACGAAATTGTTTTGTAATGACAGGCCCGGACTGCCCGGACTGGCTAGGTCAGCTGGACCTAAGGGGGCCCCAAAAAGCGGTTCATGGTCGAAAGAAGTGGTTTGTATTTTTCATTACTCAAGTACTTTTTTAACTACACTACTTTATAATTAGTTGCACTAGAGTCATTTTACTTTTTTCCAGGACCCCCGGACCCCCCTCTTGGTAAGGGGGCCCCTCCTCAGTCTCTAGCCGAGGGCCCCCAAAGGAGCCAGTCCGGGCCTGTGTAATGACTAAACTATTTTATAAGATGGTGCCAATTTTACATTTATAGCTGTCGTAATAACATTTTTAAAGTGTTTCTGAGACTGACGTTGTTTTATAAAATTTGTGTAACATTTCTGCAACTTTTATAAAATACCAAATTGCTAGTTGGGATAGCAAATAATTACAAGGAAATTATAAAAAATATTAATGAAGCTGCCGACATATCTATCCCTAAATTCAAGACGTCATCTAACTCTCGGAAACAACATATAGGCAAGCCGTGGTGGAATGAAAAGTGCGAAGAGTTAGTCAATAACAGAAAAAAGGCTTATGCTGCGTACAAAGAAAATCCGAATGTCAACAACTTAGTCAACTTTAAAAAAATGGACGCCTTGGCGAAAAAACATATAAAAGAAACAAAAAAGCAAAAATGGAAAGAGTACTGCGGAAGCTTAAACAAAAATACGCCGATAAAAGAAGTATGGTCAAAATTAAATCAATTCAAAAACAGAAAACAAGCAAATAGAGTTCCAATAAACGAGGAGTCCGACTGGATCGAAAAATGTCAAAATAAATTGTCTCCACCTTGGGTCAACAATCAAACTCCAGAGGAAGTAACAAGTCCGCACATATACCCACATCAAACACAACTCAACAAAAAACTTTTAAAACCATTCACTATGTCAGAATTAAGCCGAGCACTGAAACAGAACAACAATACATCTCCAGGCAAAGACAATGTAACTTATTCGATGCTTTTTGACCTACCTGAAAATGCAAAAAGAAATCTATTGAATATTTTTAATTCTATTTGGCTTAACGAAACACCGATACCATCAGAATGGTACGAATATATTGTTTTACCAATACCCAAACTAGGAAAACCCACAGAACATGAGGATTCCTATAGGCCTAGATCGCTAGCTTCTTGCGTTATGAAAACTTTTGAACGTCTTATTAAAAATCGACTGGAACACTGGCTTGAACATAACAATCTACTGCCACCATCTCAGTTTGGTTTCAGACGGGGAAGGTCTACCCAAGAAGCAACATCAATACTAGTTACGGATATTCAGCCTTTACAAAGAACAAAACACTAACTGCTGTGTTCCTGGATATTAAAGGAGCATATGACAATGTTTTATTGGATGTTCTTTCAATAAAACTTCTAAAAGTTGGCATTCCGAAAATCATAGTACATAATCTGATAAAAATGTACAGTAACAGACTAATATATACATAAAAATCAACGATTCCATGACAGGCCCTAGATCGACATCTGTTGGTTTACCTCAAGGTAGTATTCTCAGCCCACTCCTCTATATAATATATTCACTAGACTTTGGTAGTAATTTTAATAATGACTGTAAGATAATCCAATTTGCTGACGATATTTGCATTTACACTGAAAACAGTACAATCGACCAAGATACAAACAAGTTATCTCAAACCATGGATGAAGTAAAAAATTGGATGGACAACAACGGATTGAGCATATCGGAAACTAAATCTGCCACATGTACCTTTACTAGAAAAAGAACGCAGTTACCACCAGTTATAAGACTTGGACCATACGAAATTCCACATAAAACCACTGTTAAGTATCTTGGAATATTACTAGACAAGAAACTTCTCTGGAAAGACCACCAGAGACGAACCCACGGGGGGTTATGGGGGGGTACGCTCCCCCCCCAATGTTGATTGAGTTGGGAAAATCACCAAAAATGTAAAAAAATCTTTATTGGGTATAATTTCAAAAAAACAAATAATGAGTTGATAAAAATTAAATGACACTGTCACTATGACCATTTAATAATTTTAATTGATGTTATTTATGACTTAGATGTGACTGATGTGAGACTTGTGAGCGCCACAGAATAGTCGACGGACAACGCACAACGCCGACGGGCCTACGCGACGGGCCAACAAAATAAACTCGTCAACTCGCGGAAATTCGACGTTCGACCCAGTAGACGGCACGGCCAGAGCATACAATTCTCAAAGACTGTCTTACATTAGAAATATTAGAATATTACTCCTTTTTGCCTTTATCAATACAATGCTTTGTCCTAGCTATAAAGTCGTTTGTTGTTGGTTTATACTGAGTATCACTAATATCAGTTACCAACCTCTCAACGAGAGATAATAATAATAACAAATTGTTGTCGGTCAGAAATTGTTAAAATATTAAATTCTTAGAGGACACTGAATCAGAATCTGGGACTATTAGAGGGATCTACAGACGATCCAGCTGCTGGGACCCGACATTGTTGGTACGCTTTGAAGATAATTGGAATTCCAGCGGACCAGTTCACTTTTACGAATGAGTTCAAAGCATGCGGCAAGGCTGGCTCCCTGCCGCTAGATCGTGTGTAGACCCCTTAATGCTACCTATTGCGTATCACAATGTGAAGTGGCAAGTGGCCGGTAGCCGTACTAGCGTGGACGTTCACGAGCTTGCGCCCCGACTTGCGCGTAATCGTATTGTATCTTGTTTTTCTCCACGGTCATTAAACTATAACGGTTACCTCATCCAGTAGCTTCTAGACGAAGGAGAGCGCGGGGTCAACTTAGGTCTGCGCCAAGGGCGGATCCATGGGGGGGGGGGGGGGCAGTAGGGGCAATTGCCTCCCCCCGAGAAAAGTATTCGTTACGTTTTCAAGGCGATATTTTTTTTTTTCGCATGAGGTGGGAAAAAAATTTTTTTGGATTTTAATTTGTACCCCCCCCCATGAGCCGATATTTTCTAAAAAAAATTTTTTGGAGTTTCATTTGCATCCCTTCCCCATGAGGCGTTAAATTTTTTTTACATTTTTGCACCCCCCCCCCCCCATGAGGTGATACAAATTTTTTAGATTCCGAGGTGAAATTTTTTTTTGTAGATGTTAGTGCCCCCCCCCCCCCCCAGTAACCTTTCTGGATCCGCCCTTGTCTAGCGCCTATATCAAGTAGTTTAGTTAAACTTCTTTTGCATAATATTTGTATCGCTAGGTTACTTATAGATTAAGTCTGAAATAAAAAAAAAACATAAGGAAATATAAGTTGTAAAAAAAATGGGCAGTTGGCAAATTAGTTGTAGCTTTCCCCCCCCAAAAAAAATAGCTGGGTTCGTCTCTGAAGACCACATCACTCAAATCATAAAATAAGTCGAAAACTCTATTAATATTATCAGGGTATTTACTAGAAGCACATGGGGAGCAGATCCCAATATAGCCTTACTTTTCTACAAATCATTAGTAAGATCGATCATCGACTATGGCAGTATCTTTTATGGTACTGCGGCTGACATTCATCTACAAAAAATTGATAAAGTTAAAAATAAATGCCTTCGTTTAAGTTTAGGATTATTGAAAAGTACACCTATCAACGTATTAGAAGTTGAGGCTTGTGAACCCCCACTGTCTCTAAGAAGACAATTGTTATGTGACAAATTTATTACCCATAATGCCTCAAAAAATAGTAACTGCATCAACAACCTACATACATTAATGATTTTAAATTTAACGTCTCCATACTGGACCTCCCGGAAAACCCCTCTTACTGTTAATTCTTGGCTAAAAATATCAGAAAATTCGTTGCAGTGTTTTAAAAGTGATTTATTGCCTTATTACGAAGTCAACTATGAAGATATTCCAAACGAAATTAGAATCTGCTATTTGAAAATAGAGGTTTCACCCAATACAAACCAGATATTTAAATCTGAAGTTGAAAAAAAGTGGCCAAACTATGAATATATTTTTACAGACGGCTCCAGGATAAATAATGAAACAGGGTGTGCATTTTATCATTTAAATAAAAAAAAAATCAAGACAATTTAAACTGCCCAATTTAGCTTCCATATACACAGCAGAACTATTCGCAGTACAAAAAGCCATGGAATATGCTAACTCGGTAGAAGAAACGAATTTTGTAATATTCACGGATAGTAAGAGTTTAGTAGATAAATTAAAATCTAACACATACAATAAAATAGATCGTATACAAGCTGAAATTTTTATCGTATATAGTAAATTGCTCCTAAACAATAAATATTTAGAAATTGTATGGATAAAAGGGCACTCTGGCATACAAGCCAATGAAATCGCAGATCAACTCGCTAAATCATCCATAACAACAGGAGAATATATTGAACAAAATATTATTCCCCCAACTGACTCAAAAATACTTACAAAATCTTAAAATGGATTGGCAAAATAGATACGAAAACATACCAACTGGGAACAATTACAAACAAATACAACCAACTATTCAGGAAAAAAGTGGGTTTCACACCAACGCCAATCGACCGTTTATTAGAACATTGTCTAGAATTAGGTCTAACCACGCTCTTTGCCCAAAATATAAATATAGGATTAATCAAGCAGACAACCCAAATTGTATTTGCGATGAAATCGGAGATCTACAACATGTCATCTTAGAATGTCCACAGTATTTACAAAGTAGGGAAATATTGTATCATGAATTGATAAGACTTGATGTAAAACTGCCAATAAACTTAAATACATTATTAGCCACCCAAGATATTTTAATTTACACCTCCATATATAAATATATAAAAACATCTAATATACAGATCTAGGTTGCAGGGGTCTATTCAACTTGTAAATAATGTATCCTTTAAATTAGTTTTAAGAGAATTATAAGTACAAAGTCGTAGAACTTTCTGGATAATTTTTGTAAATATCATGGTTGGAAAAAAAACAAAAAAACAAAAAACAAAAAAAAACAAAAAAACAAAGAAACAAAAAAACAAAAAAAACAAAAAAGCAAAAACAAAAAAGAAAAAGGAAGAATAAAAAATAAAGAGAGAGATGGTTAAGAACATATGTAATAAAGCAATCAAACGAGGGCACAAAAAAAAGAAGGAAAAAAAATGAAACGAAAATTAAAAAAAAAAGAAAGTTTATGTGCACCATAATACTTGAATTAGTTAATTCAAAATTATTATTATTATTTCCTGTATGAAATGTTTTTAAAGTATATTTAAATCAGTTAAATGTAAATCTTGATCTTTGAGTACATGTGATTTGTCGAGATTACTACACATAGATCTGGCTAATTGGTTTAACCAAAGCCATAATTGAAACACACACACACTAGTTGGGATAGGAAGAATAATATCGTTTATGTACGGAAACGGAAACACCCTAGGTACGTAAAATATTACATTTTCTTTACTTAATAGTATACTTTTTTACGTACGAAGAGAAAGGATGATTTTTGTTTTATACATATCTGTAGACGACGTACATACGTCTCAGGGCACAAAAGCATAATAGATAAACGCTGGTACAATAAATCAGAATCGGAAGTGGGAAAAGAACAACGATAAAAGTAAGATTATATGAAAAATGGGCAACGATTTTAACCCAATCTATAAGAATGAGCGAGAGGGCGGAATAACACATTTATATATTACATAACTTACAGTGGTTGAAAGGCTGAATATGATATCCGAGCCGACGTTAAATAGAATTGGCAAGTACTTCCGGATGTGCTGCGATTTCCGCCCTTCGGTATGCCGGAAGCGACCCCAATAGTAGGTCATATATTCCACTCGGTGGGATAAGCAAATATTAGAAGAAGGGACCCAAACACACCAAATGCTAAAATAAGTTCGCACGGAAACCTGTGTGAATGGAAACATGTGATATATATACACCCAACCGGAGGTGCTAAGTAAGCTTATTGCTCAGTTTCTTAAGACAATTTTAACGCAAAATATTAATTTTTTTGCACAACTGTTAAAAAAACAAGCATAGTTTCAGAATAATATTACTGACGATAATTACTACAGACGCAATGTGAGCGACAGTGTTCCCTTTTGTATCTAATTATCTTAACCAAATATTCTACAGGGAAATAACTTTCGTTCGTTTATGGGCTGCTCCTATACGGAAAAGTAATATGAAAAGTTCCTTTAAACATACACATAGTAGAAAATGCTTCCTAAGGGACCTACGGTTCTCTGATGATGGCGCCTAATGATTGTCTTAGAAATGCCATAGCAGTCGAGATATTCCTGCCATTTTTATTAGTGCCTGGTAAATCTACTTCGCAAGCGCATTACTAAACAAAACCATAATATTTTGTTTAAATCGCTTTTCCTCGAAAATAGTTTGTCCTACGGCTAATTGTCAAGAAGCCATGCACTTAATAGGCAACCGCGACAGGTGACGTAATGCTGTCAGACGTGCTACACAACAAACGGAGGCCAACTAGAAAAATGTTTTGAATCAAGAATGTATATTTATATATACGCATAACAATATAGTTTTGTTTCAAGAAACGATAAGTTTGCAACAAATAAATTTATTTACGACTAGCTTTTTATTTCTTGCCACAAAAAGCATTTGTTTCATATGAAGAATTTAATTATTTGCGTATATATAAATATTATATTCTTGATTCAAAACATTTTTTTTGCGTGTAGTTATATTGCCAGTTTTTAATTTTTGTATGGATACATCCACAACTGATTTCAATGTTACTCGTCCCCATTTAGATAAAGATTTACCAAGAAACCGACCAAGAAACATACTATGAACACAAAAAAAAAGTTTCATCCTCTTCAAAATTTTTAATATTCTTCAGCGCCCACGCGCGGCAGCCCCAGGTGTCTCTTGCTTGCTGATAACTGATTTTGGGTGCTTGGAGGTGCATTTTATATAAATGTCGTAGCTAACACCCCCTCCCCCGTCATTTATATTTTTAAATCTGGGCCAGAAAATAGGTATATAGTGTGCCTCCGGATAGACCTAACTATAATTCTAATCTTTCTTATTGCGCATTTTAATAAAAAAAGTCATTCTTCATAAAAGGTTTGCTTATTTTGAGAAGTCTTTAGCCATAGTCAGAATTTCGAAATAACTATATGGTGGTTAAAAAATAAGGAAACGTGAAATCGTGTCAAGAGTAATGTATGCGTTTTTTGAAGGAAATTAAAAATATTACAGAAAAAGATGTTTCTAATATCAATGAAAGTTCAAACATGAAAGAACATTGTATCTCAAAGCCGATATTTTTGCCATAGTTATGATTATACTGGTTAGGCATGTACATAATAAATATATTGGGCAGGTTTGTCCTGCACGTCCCCCTGACATTATCCCTCTTGATGATTTTTTTACGGGGACACTGACATCAAAAAGCTTATGAGAATAATCTGCACAACAACGTAATCCATTCATTTCGTGTACAAAAAATTTAGAAAGTATGAAAATGTGTAGCAGAAAAACAGGCGCTCATTTAGCACTTTTTTTTATTTGATTATCTGAAAGATCTTATCATTTTATGACCCTGTGCAAAAAAGTAGAATTTTGTGAGACCCATAAATCGTCTAAAAAAAAAATCATAAAAATGGACCGCACCCGCGGTCGAGTATCGGCCGTGGCGTCACTTGATAGGAACCGCTAGCCGAAGCGGCTAGCTGCAGCGCATTATTATAGTTTCACAATATTACAAATCGTTAACTCAAGCAGTGTGTTTTGAAACTCATGTGTGTTTGTGAAGAATTTCAGTTTATCAACTATTTTCACCGATTTATATTACTATTCTCTGATGTCACGATGTTGGTTGCACCGTGCTCTTTAAAAGTCGTATATTTAACATAACATAACATAACACACCACAGATAGTAGACAACCCCCAAATCCAAAGCCAAGGCTGACCGGAAGGGGGTTACACATTTCGAAAACCACATATCGGATTCATCTGAAATTTTCAATATGGTCTAATTTTAAGTAATACTTTATCCACAAGAAGTAACAACTACTAAATGAAATTCATTAAATGAGCCCATTCTTTTATTTATGTTCTGTTAGCATGTTATCATGTTATTCAATAAATTATGCATTATTTCATATCTGAATTTTCATTGACATTAGAAACATATTTGTGTAACATTTACTTCCACGTCCAATGGAAGTATAGTAACGCAAAAAAAATTGGAACATTTTTATTGTTCAAATAGACTTAAAATGTCATGAAACGTCGAGATTTTAAGTTCGAGCAAAAAAAAATTTCTCAGTCTATCAATCTTTCTGACAGACAGAAATTCCATAAAAGTCCATAAAATTGGTATTTAGTATATACAAGAGAAGCTAAGGTCTCAAAAAATGTATTACCATTAGCCACCATTACCACCCCCACCCCATTATTAAAAGGGTGAAAAAAATAAAATTGTGATTTAGTGTGTGTACAAGAACAAAAGGCCTCTACATTTTTTTTTACTTCCCACCCCACTACCACCACCGCGTGGTGACTATGGCCAAAGGATTTCCCAGAATAAGAAAAACTTTTTATAAACAATTACTTTTTCTCTTAAAATGCGAAATAATAAATATTACAAGTATATAGGGTGTTGCATCATGAGATGGACATAGCTTAATATGAGGGTAGAGAACATCAGTGGTAATCCCTCTCAGAAATGTCTCATTGGAAGTTTTTTTTTTATCTATGTATTTAACGTCGGCCTATTTCCCCTATCACCGACGCCAGGAGACGAGCTACCCCCAACCTGGAAATTTTGCCGAACCTCTTCCCTTAAGAAGAGTAGGGATATTTTACTTGGCTAACATTTAATAGACAAGGGACCGCCTGCTTTACATCCCCTCCGAAGGATGGTATATCCACTACGTAATCCTCGTCTGAAATTACGTAGCTTCCGCGTATACACTGATATACAAGCCGCTAGAAGGTGGGACGAGAACGCTGTATTTCCCAAGATGGGTCACCCATCCAAGTACTAACCGCGCTCGACGTTGCTTCAACAGAATATCGACTGACATTCACATTGAAGTCGCCTCTAAGCTCGCCCCCACTACGCAGTTACAGGGTGTAATAGGATTGGTCGCGAGGTCCACACGAATGGCCACCAAAGTCTCCTGATTGTAACCCTTGCGATTACTATTTATGAGACCACTTAAAAAACGAAGTTTATAGCGTCGAAATTAATAGTAGATAACAATTAATTCAGCGCATCGTTACAACCTGCGACAAAATACGAAATAATCCGTCAAGTAACTAAACGCGCAAGAAAATGCAGAGAAGTTGGGGAGGCCACTTTGAAAATTTACTTTAGTGTAAATTATGTTTTATTTTTAAACACATATAGTTATTGGTTCATTGTTTATTGTTACCCGGATGGGAATTATTTTATTGATTTCAGTTAGAGTTTGTTCTACTTTCAAATTTTTATTAAGTGTGAAATGTTGCTGATTTTATTAATTAAAGAAACTTGTTGCTTATGCTTAAATAGTTTTATTATCTGTCACTTTGAATAAGCGTACTATGATTGATTAAATATTTTGGTAATTTATACCTGATTACTTATTAGGGCTCCATTTTGTACTTTGTACCAAAATTGATCTTTAAAACGTGTCGGAATTAGGATTCACCCAGACCACCTAGCCTCAATAGAATTTTTGCGAATTTTAGTTACAAGATTATTTATTTCAGGTGACTTTCATTTAATATAGTTCTGGAATCCATCTTCTTGAACATTTAACGCCGCATTTAAATAACCACAAAGGTGTAACAAAAAAGAACTTTCAAAAAAATATACACAGGGTTATGTTTTTTAGAGGTAAAGAAAAAACATAAATTTTAGTGACTCCTGACCTGGAGTTTTTGTCATGTCTTACATGTACTTCTAAAGGATCGTTACTGTATTAGCTGCACTAAATACGAATCCATTATTCCATTCCCTGTCAAAATAATGACAAAAAGTAGTTTTTGCTAAAAATTATGAAACACCCTGTAACTTCGTAGTAAAGGCCCAATGAGACATTTCTATGGAAGTTCTGATTACCACTGATGTTCTCTATCTCCTATTAAGCTATGTCCATCTCATATGCAACACTCAGGTTGCTTTTGTGGTATAAAATTTTTTTTATCCAAATTTAAACAGAGCTATAACTCCATTCTGATACAAAGAAACATCGTATTGCGAAAAACCAAAAACGAAATTAGAGATAATTTTAGAAGCTTCAAATAATACGTTATGTTTTATAATAGTAAAATGCATATTTTTGAATAAATTTGAAGACACTAAATATATTGCAAAATTAGCTTAAATTTACAAAAGTAAGCTATTCTTGAATGTATGTTTCTCAGAATACAGAAACTAAAAAAAAGTCTTGTGGATCACGTAACTGAGATAGTATATGTGAATAAAATATATTAATTTTATTTCTTTACCTAATATTTCTTTTTACAACGATTATTCAATTTTAACCTTCTTTTCAAAATTAACTACATTCAAGTGACTAGTACAGACGCTGTAATAAAGACAAATGTATGCTGTTGGTTCCATTTGAAAAACCACTATCCAAGGAATCACTACTTCCACGTCCAGATTTGCTACTCAAGTCTCTCACAACGAAAAAATTTTGTATGTGGAAATAATTGTTTATGGAACTTTAATAATATAATATTTAAAATTGCAAAAATCACAATTTTCTTTCACCCCCTTTTTTTAATGGGGTGGGGTAGAATGGGGTTGGCTAGTGCCAAAAATTTTTTTTGAGACATTAGCTTCTCTTGTATACACTAAATACCAATTGATGACTCTTACCTGCTTGATTTACATATTTACCCCCATTTGCCCCAATTTACCCCCCAACTTTTCAACATAATAAGATGAAAATATAATCTAGTTCCAGATCTCGTTAGAATACATACTGTACCAAATTTGAAGTCAATATCTTAAACGGTTCCAGAATAATCGTGCGCACAAAAAAGTTACAGACAGACAGACCGACGGAGAGAAATTTTTTTTTGCTCAAATTTATAATTTAAAATCTCGACGTATCATGAGCCAATTTGAACAATAAATTTTTTGTCGTTACTATACTTCCACTGGATGCGGAAGTAAAATGATTTAATAAACTTTATTTTAATATTGAAATTTGCGACATTTTATTTGTTTAAAGACTGTGTGTAACAAATTCGAAAAAACATCATTAAATTAAATATTTTTTGTAGTTATAAATTATTTTTAACGAATATAAGTTATATGCCACTTGATTCATCTTAGAAGCTACAAACAATTTTTTACAATTCTTTTTTGTCTGAACGCAATTGAAACGACTAAATTGACAATTTCAGTTTTAACGAAAACATCTTTTTTTAAAACTGTCCATAACTGGGCAAATTACTTCCACATCCAGTGGAAGTATAGTAACGGCAAAAAATTTTTTGAAAATTTTTATTGTTCAAATAGGCTTAGACCCTCATGGAACGTCGAGATTTTAAGTTTGTCTGTCTGTCTGTCTGTCGGTCTGTCTGTAACTTTTTTTTTGGCGCACGATTACTCTGAAACCGTTTAAGTTATTGATTTGAAATTTAGTACACGTATGTACTTTAACGGGATCTGGAACTAGATGTCGAAGGGTTGGGGGGTAAAATGGGGTAAATAGGGGGTAAATAGGTAAATCAAGCAGGCAAGAGTCCATAAAATTGGTATTTAGTATGTACAACAGAAGCTAAGGTCTCAAAAAAATTTTTGGCATTAGCCACCCCCATTACCACCCCCACCCCATTATTAAAGGGGATGAAAAAAAATTGTGATTTAGTGTGTGTACAAGAACCAAAAATATAAAATATAAAATATTTTTTTACTTCATCCCACTACCACACCTCTATCATCACCCCCACCCCACTACAGTGTGGGATATCGTTTTATGGGTTTGATAGGTAAATTCAACCAAAAAGAGCATATGAAATCGCGCCTATCTAGTTTCATAGTTAAATCAATCAGAAAAGAATAGTCATACAACTTTATTTGTTTTCGTAAACAAATAGCAGTTTAATAATCATATCTTCTTGTAACAAATTAAATAGTACAATGACATTTTTTTATGTTCACTAACCATTTTCAATTTGGTCTACAATTAAATAGTACAACGACTTTGTTTTTTGTTCACCAACTAATTTTTAAGTTGATCTACACCTTATTGTATGATGAAGTTTTTTTTGGTTAGCCAAAATCTCAGTATTGAGACATCAAACCACCCAAACTAAAGATTAGAGATCGTTTATAAGATCCATCCAAATATATCGATGATCCCTGAGAGAATTTGAACATTGCAATCATGTTATTAATTTTCTATAAATTCATAAGAGTATAAGATAATGCATGATTGATTATTGTCAGTGATTTGTATGTGGCGTCATCTGGGAATAATTTCTGTAATAGACTACGTGGTAAGCAAGCAAATTGTATGGTAATTCTTTTAGAACTTCTAGAAGACGACAATAATATTGGTTTGTCTACCAAGTACAATAATACAGCGAACTAATACTGGGTTAGAATTACAATTCGATAATAGTTAAAAATAAAATATACTATTATCTAGTTTAATTTGACAGAATCCAACAAAATAATAGTCAGACGAAAAAAATAATAGTCTTATTCATCTATTTTTTAAGTTAATGTTTGTTTTGTTGTACGACAACTTTTTATTAATTAAAATAACAATCACCTCTTGTTTAAAAATACCATCAATATAATTTAGTTTAACAAAATTAACGATATTGTTAGTTAACCATTTTTTTTTGTTGAATTTACCCATACTATTTCTTTGAGTGTTATAGTTCCATAAACAATTATTTCCACACACAAATTTTTTTCGTTGTGAGAGACTTTGATAGAAAATCTGGATGTGGAAGTAGTGATTCCTTGGGCAGCGGTTTTTTATCGTAGAGGGGTAAACAAAAGGCCAATTTGCAGGAAATTGAATAAATCTAAACTATTTTATACTTAGTTTTCGAGTAAATCACGAAAAAGCACGAGTGAAAATTTGATTATTAAAAAGAAGAAAGTAGTTTCTTAAAAAGTTCCATCTCGGTCAATTTTTATCCAAATGAGACAAAATTGGTCTTAAATGAAAGATAATAATTTAATAATCTTTAAAACCATCAACTGTTTGGGCTATTTTGGAAATATGATAACACAAAAAACATTGCATCCAAGCCTACGACTTAACTATTTACTATTTTTGTACCTCAAAACGTATTTGCCGCCTAACCGGGTCAATTCCGGACATTGGACTTCGCAATAATAATAATAATAATAATAAATGATTAATAATAATTGCAATATTCGGCAAAGTCTGAATGTTAACATTACCATTTATTTTCGTAATTTATCAAAGGAATTTTACCCCAAGATTAATGATCAGTATATGCCAGTATGACCAACGCATTTACGTAACGTTATCTTTTCTGTTTTTTGGCAGTTTCCAACAAAATTAACATATCAGACTAACCTTAACCTTAGTAGATTCCCAACGTTTGTGAGGTGCACATCTACAAATTATTAAACATTATTTTAGCGAAAGTGAAACAATTTTACGTGTACAAGTGATAGTGTTTTAAAACTAACATTTAAATAATACTATTTTTTATAAAATCAGTTGTGTTTTATGGAAAAAAAGTCGAATTTTATTCGTAAAGTGCAAGGTGTAATTTTAAACGTAAGTAATAAATTTAAAAATAATTGTCTTAAATCAAATTGGTTCCAATATTCTAACTAATTTCTTGGCATGGGGCATAATCACTGTTTTTGGATTTCATATTTTTCAATATATTGCTAGAACTAGAACTTCAATTTGTTTTAAATAAAACAGTCATACCTTCTCCATTAAGAATGACTTTTTGGCTTTGTAAAGGAAGTATGCATTTAATATAATTCAGTTAAAATAAGCCCAAAAATTACATGTATAAGAAAAAAAAATGACCAACTTTGGAACCTGGCATAAGCTTTCATTAGCCATCGAAGAACATATAAAAAAGTTTACCAACCATACAAGGGGTTTTTATGGCGGCGAGGGGGGGGGGGCAAAGGGGCAAAACGTTTATTGCAAATACTTAAAAATCTTTAGCAGTTCTGGAAAAAATGTTTAGAATAAAAGTTGTAGCGACGGACGAAATTTTGCGTATTCTACTTTTTTACTCATTTCTCCCCGATATATAAATTAGTGGGTTTCGAAAATGAGCTGTACATTATTTTGACTTGTTTTCATGTGGCGTTCTAAAACTTGCTGATGTCTAATATATTTTACACGTGTTTATATCTTTTATTCTAACATTTAAATAACAAATTGTTGCATAAAAATAATCGGTTTGTTGTGTTTTTGTGTGTTGTGTATATCTAAATTTCAAAATATTAATAGTAATATTTTAAAATTAAGAAATAATTTTGTTTTCTAAAATGAAACGAACGAATGGGGAAAATTATGTGTTTTTTTTTATGAGAAATCTATTTCAATAAGCAGGTCCCGACATAAAAGTAAAAATTAATTTTCTTTGTCACATTATAAGTTATGGATTTATACAACATACATGCAAAAGAATTGTTTAAAATAATAATTTTTAACGCGCGTGATCGCCAACTATAGTTCTCCGGTTATCTCATGTCCAGAAACGGTATTTAACGTTAGATACTGTGTCTGACGTCAGATACTAGATACAAGCACCGCTTTCACTCTGCACACACGTATCTTACAAAGCGCGGGACAACTAGTATTAAATATTACTTCCATATCCAGTGGAAGTATAGTAACGATAAAAACATTTTTGAACATTTTTATTGTTCAAATAGGCTTAGAATGTCACGAAACGTGGAGATTTTAAGTTTGAGCGAAAAAAAATTTTCTGTTTGTCGGTCTGACTTTTTTTTGTGCGCATGATTACTCTGGAACCGTTTAAGATATTTACTTGAAATTCGGTACACGTATGTACTTTAACGGGATCTGGAACTAGATTATATTAAAATATTATATAAAACTGGCATTTAGTATATACAAGAGAAGCTAAGATCTCAAAAATGTTTTAGGCATTAGCCACCCCCCATTACCATCCCACATTATTAAAGGAAATGAAAAAAAATGTGATTTAGTGTGTGTACAGGAACCAAAAACCTCAAAATATTTTTTTATTTCATCAACCCCCACTACCACCCCCCTATCGCCACCCCTACCCCACTACCAATGTGGGATATCGTTTTATGGGTTTTTGGGGTAGACGATTTCAAATATTATATTATTAATAATAATAATAATAAATCGACTTTATTGGTATTAAAACCGGGGCGAAGTTCAGATGGGTACTAAATGTACCCCCTGCTCTTCCACTTAACCCTATTAGAGTTCTATAAACAATTATTTCCACATACAAAATTTTTTCGTTGTGAGAGACTTGGTGGATAGAAAATCTGGATGTGGAAGTAGTGATTCCTTGGGCAGCGGTTTTATTATCTTACTGAGTTTATCTGTCATGTTTATTAAAGGATATTAAGATTTATTTAAAGAATATATATACCGGGTGTCAACGAGATCGCTTTCCGGCCACCATTTCTTTATTTTTTAACTGATTGAGATGAAACGGGACATATCTCACATGTTACCAAAACGACTTTTCTTTATCCATCTGTCAAGTTTCTATGACTTCCGGTTTCACCACGTTTGATTTTTAAATGAAACACATTGTAATTTTTGAATTTTTGGAATTCTGCATATGACTGTGCTAATTTTATGACTCCTTCCGCCATTTTGAAATTTTTACAGCCAATTTTAATTTTCAATCTAGTGTGCCGTGATCACCAAAAATGGTTCTAAGATTCATAAAGGACTCATTTAGCATTTTTTTTTATTTGATTATCGGAAAGATCTTAAAATTCTAAGACCCTATGCAAAAAACTAAAATTTTGTGAGACGTGTAAATCGTCTAAAAGAATCATAAACATGGACCGCACCCGCCTTGTCGAATCTCGGCGGTGACGTCACTTAATATGAATCCGCTAGCCGAAGCAGCAAGCTACAGCGCGTTATTATTGTTTCATAATATTACAAATCGTGAATTCAATGTGTTGAAACTTATGCGTGTTTGTGAAAAATTTCGGTTTATCAACTATTTTCACCGATTTATATTAACAATGAATAAAACCGCTGCCCAAGGAATCACTACTTCCACATCCAGATTTTCTATCCAAGTCACTCAAAACGAAAAAATTTTGTATGTGGAAATAATTGTTTATGGAACTTTAATAACATAATATTCGAAATCATCTACCCCAAAAACCCATAAAACGATACCCCACATCGGTAGTGGGGCTGGTAGTGGGGGTGGATGAAGTAAAAAAATATTTTGAGGTTTCTGATTCTTGTACGCACACTAAATCACATTTTTTTTTCATCCCCTTTAATAATGGGGTGGAGGTGGTAATGGGGGTGGCAATGCCAAAATTTTTTTTGAGACCTTAGCTTCTCTTGTATATATTAAATACCAATTTTATGGACTCTTACCTGCTTGATTTACCTATTTACCACAAATTTACCCCAATTTACCCCCCAACCATTCGACTGAACAAGATGAAAATATAATCTAGTTCTAGATCTCATTAAAGTACATATGTGTACCAAATTTCAAGTCAATATCTCAAACGGTTCCAGAGTAAACGTGCGCACAAAAAAAGTTACAGACAGACCGACAGACAGAAATTTTTTTTTGCTCAAACTTAAAATCATGACATTCTAAGCCTATTTGAACAATAAAAATTAAAAAAAAAATTGTGTCGTTACTATACTTCCACTGGATGTGGAAGTAATAGTGACGGTAAAAGGAATTATAAATATTGTATTGTTCCTGAGTGTCAAAGCACCACGGTGAAAACACCTACTAACAAGGGCGGATCTAGAAATTTCAATAATTTTTTTTCTCGTCTGTGGCGCATGGGACCCATACGAAATATGGGAAATAACATCTAGAGAAGCACTCCTCTAACGGCCTCTAAAAAGTTTTGAAAAAGCAGTTTGCGAAAATTTTTTTCAAAATTCGAGTGCCCCCCCCCGAGCCAAGGGACTCCCGTTTAAAATTATTCTTTTTTGTCATATACATTTTACTTTCCATCAAAATCCAACAATAGATTTTGGAGTTTATGAAAATATTTTCATTATTAACTGAAATACAATGAACTGAAATTTTGTAATTTACAATTTAACAAATTACAAAATTTCAATTCGTTGTATCTCAGTTAGTAATAAAAATATTTTCATTAACTCCAAAACTATTGTTGCATTTTTATAAAAAGTAAAATGTATATGACAAAAAAGAATAATTTTAAATGGGAGTCCCTTGGCTCGGGGGGGGGCACTCGAATTTTGAAAAAATTTTTCGCAAACTGCTTTTTCAAAATTTTTTAGGGGTCGTTAGAGAAGTGCTTCTCTAGATGTTATTTCCCATATTTCGTATGGGTCCCATGCGCCACAGACGAGAAAAAAATTATTGAAATTTCTAGATCCGCCCTTGCCTACTAAAACATTTATTACTGTTCCTAGAGATTTAAAAATGCAAAAGAAATGGCAACAAACTATAAAAAGAGAGAAAATGCTTATTATGTTTGTGAGGACCATTTCAATGTAAATATGTATATGTTGAATTATTTATTATTAAATCCAGTATTTTTGAAACAAAAACGTAAAATATAATTTAAAGTTCTAGCAATTTTTATAAGTCTTCCATTTAGTTTAAAAATATTAGGGAAAAAAAGCTATTTCATATTTTAACACTGAGCTGCTATTATACAGGGTGTAGCGCAAATATATTTTAAATTATTATTAAATTTTGATTGTAGGGAAAAATTACAAATTTCTTATGGTTGCTTTATAATATACTGTTATTAAAACTTATTTCTTAAGTAATTATTACCTTTTATTCATTTTACTTCCACATCCAGTGGAAGTATAGTAACGACAAAAAAATGTTTTAAAATTTTTATTGTTCAAATAGGCTTAGAATGTTACGAAACGTCGAGATTTTAAGTTTGAGCGAAAAAAAAAATTTCTGTCTGTCTGTCGGTCTGTCTGTCTGTCTTTTTTTTGTGCGCACGTTTACTCTGGAACCGTTTGAGACATTGACTTGAAATTTAGTACACATATGTACTTTAACGAGATCTAGAACTAGATTATATTTTCATCTTGTTCCGTCGAAGGGTTGGGGGTAAATTGGGGTAAATTTGGGGTAAATAGGTAAATCAAGCGGGTAAAAGTCCATAAAATTGGTATTTAGTATATACAAGAGAAGCTAAGGTCTCAAGAAAATTTTGGCATTAGCCACCCCCATTACCACCCCCACCCCATCATTAAGGATGAAAAAAAATTGTGATTTAGTGTGTGTACAAGAACCAGAAACCTCAAAATATTTTTTTACTTCATCTACCCCCACTACCACCCCCACCCCGCTACCGATGTAGGGTATCGTTTTATGGATTTTTAGGGTAGAGGATTTCAAATATTATATTATTAAAGTTCCATAAACAATTATTTCCACATACAAACTTTTTTCGTTGTGAGTGACTTGGATAAAAAATCTGGATGTTGAAGTAGCGATTCCTTGGGCAGCGGTTTTTTAAATAAAATTCATACATTTTTCTTAATCACCACAAAAAACAATAAAATATATTACCTAATTTAACGCACAAAACACTGAGAAAGACTCGACGATCTCAAGCGGAATGCATGACCGTTTATATTATGCCTGATCGTTTCGTTTCCTATTAAGTGACGTCACGATGTTAGTTGGACCGCGCTACAAATTCCCTCTTTAAAAGTCGTATATTTCGAAAACCCAGTGGCGATTTTACCACTGGGCACACTGGGCGGGTGCCCAGGGCGGCAAAATTTCAAGGGCGGCAAATTTTTTTTCTTTTCAATATTCCTTTAGTCGTTTTTATGAATTCGATACGACAGTTCCATTGAAGCCAAAACAACGTATCGAGAGATATGGATGGCAGCCAGAAGCGTCTTTCTTTCATACCTAATTTATGGTGATGGTCCTTAGAAGACTAATACTTTTTTATTCATCGTTTCATTTAAGCAAGTAAACCGTAAACCGTTAACGAAATACAAAATAAATTATTTCGGGTTTGATAATTGATAAATAATAGTACAACTCGCTCAATTTCTTATCATCTAAATGAACTAGAGAAAATTGTAATAAATAAGCCATTAAACAAAATAAGTAAAATAACTCTCTGCAGTACTTAGTACAGCAGTTAGAATTTAGAACAGATATTATTATACTCTTCGCAAAAAACGAAGAGTATAGGTATTGCATTTGATCGGCACTTTTCTAAAATCGTAAATATTGCTCGTAGATAAAAAAATTTCATATCATTGTGTTAGTGAACGAATTCTGAACAACTTTCAAAATGTCCGTCTGTCCGTCTGTCCATCCGTCACGTTTCTTGTAAGCACGATTGTATTGAAATTTAGAAAGTAAGTTAGTGTTAGCAAGAGGAAGAACCCTATTGTTTTTGAAGAAAATCGATCGGTAAATAAAAAAGTTATTAATTATTTAATTTAAAAAAAAATATTCTCTTAATTTTTTTCGCTTGTACTAAAATGGAAATCTTGCGAAATATTATTTCCATAATATATTTTTTTTGTTTATGAATTTTACTAATATATATTTCATAGAAGTACGAGTTGAAATATGTATGATTGTCGAAAGATATAGGTATATCACAGACAATCAATTTTCGTAGCAATATGTGGTGGCGCAGCGGCTGAAGCTTTGCGTTGTAATCCAAAGGTCCCGTGTTCGAATCCCACACAGGTTGGGTATTTTTTTTATTTTTATTTTTTTCATATAATTTTTTTCACAACAAAGATGGTATCACAAAATTTAGGATGTCCAAAAACTAACATTATTTACAAGAAAACTGCGAAGAGTATCCTATAGAATGTGTAACAATTATATATAAAAAGCTGAGTAAATTGGCGAAGAGTACGTTTTTAGCTTGTTTATTATGTCCTGCTCGCCTGCTCCTGTGTTCAATGTTTTTATCAAAGGCGGTCTTTCGGCCTCTCGGCTTTGTTTTTTGATGAGAGCGACAATAGTGCGCAATTCACATTGTGCACGTAGAAGTTGCGACAAACATTTTTTGGGTAGTATATATATGTTATATTTTTTAAGAGGGCACCTTAAAATAGTGCCGGGGGCGGCAAGCATGTTAAAATCGCCCCTGCGAAAACCACATATCGGATTCATCTGAAATTTTCAATATCGCCTATTTTTAAGTAATACTTTATCCACAAGAAGTAACGACTACTAAATGAAATTCATTAAATGAGCCCATAGAAAAATACGTATTTTGTTGTTAATTTGTGTCACAAATAGGTAGAAAATTGATAAAATCACTTTTTCGAAATTGCTCAAAATTTTCAAGTGAAAGTATATTCTGGTGGGTCAATTTCTGGTTGATGACGGCACATTATACTGAAAATTAAAATTGAGAAATTTCAAAATGACGGAGTCATGAAATTAATAAAATCATATGCAGAATGACCTCTAGATTTCAAAATTACAAAAATATACAGGGAGTTCCATTTAAAAATCAAAAGTAGGGGTCATTTCCGGTTAAACCGAAAGTTGTAGAAACTTGTCAGATGGATCAAAAAATTTCGTTTTGGTAACATGGGACACATGCTTAGTTTCATCTCGATTCGTTAAAAAAAACCGCTGCCCAACGAAAAATTTTGTATGTGTAAATAATTGTTTATGGAACTTTAATAACATAATACTTGAAATCGTCTACCCCAAAAACCCATAAAACGATATCCCACATCGGTAGTAGGGTGGGGGTAGCTATAGGGAGGTGGTAAGTGAGGATGGATGAAGTAAAAAAAATATTTGAGGCCTTTGGTTCTTGTACACACACTAAATCACAATTTTTTTCACCCCCCTTTATAATGGGGTGGGGGTAGCAAGAGGGGTGGCTAATGCCAAAATTTTTTTTGAAACATTATTCTCTTGTATATACCAGATACCAATTTTATGGACTCTTACCTTCAACGGAATAAGATGAAAATATAATCTAGTTTTTGAGCCATTTCTGTGCTGATTACCTCATGGGGACTTGAAAGTTGAAAATCTCGAATACGTTTTAGCACTCGTTTTACATATTCTAACACTAGCAATGCGTTTGGTAAGAAATGTGTGGCCAATGTAGGAGAACTTCTTTAACATTCCTTTGAGGTGTTTCAAACCACTATTCTCTTCTTTTCAGGGCTATCGGAACCACTTTAAACGGGTTTTAGTGGATGTATTAGTACTTTCCATATCTACAATTTTTATTTGAAACATTCTTTCGTAACTGTTAAAAAAAATTTTTAATTTATGAAAAGCGCCACCCGGGGGGGGGGGGTGTGTGTACACTTTTTTATGTGTTTTTTGACGGCTAATGAACAGTTCTGCCAAATTTCAAACTGGGACAATTTTTTTCTTAATTAGAGTGCTATTTTTACTATACTAATACAATACTGGGTTAAATTACCGTGTTCAGTGTTCAGAAAGTGTTTCAATTTATTAGTGCACGTGCACCTTTTTATCAAACGCACAGAACATACTTTCATATGGGGTAACTAAAACCGAATACTAACAATACGTTAAACTGTGAGTGGTATGTCAAAGGAAGGCGCTAGACATTAAACATTGCAACCCCATAGCCATTCATTAACTTTGTACTATATATTATAACATTATAAGGCATAAGCGTAGGCAAGCGCTTTTTCCACGTATCTTGGAGAGCGATATTACCCCGGCCACTAAAAGCAAATTTAATTAATACCTCGATTAATACATACATTTTTTTATATAAAACATACTTTGGTGGCAAGAAATAAAAAGCCTGCCGCAAATAAATTTATTTATTTGCATATACAGTGTGTCTCATTTTTCACGGTAACACCTTCGTAGCTCAGTTATTAGTCATCCAATTTCAACCAAATTTGAATTGGTATCAAAGACCGTTACTATATCTTTTTTGGATAAAACCAGGGGTGGATGGGAAGGGGGGGCAAACGGGCAAATGCCCGTCGGGCCGGTGGCTCTGGGGCCGGGCAGGGCCGATCCGAGATAAATAGGCATTTGTTCCGGCGGATAAAAAACCCGACGGAAGAAGTCTCAGATGTGATTTTCAGGTTGCTATCTTAAAAACTCGGCCACTGACATAAATGCCAGATGTCATTTATAAAAAATAACCTAATTTTGCATGGTCGTCCCAAATTCTACAAGTTTGCTTAAGGAAGTTCTGATGTATCTTTTTCTTTTGACCTCTGAAACTTTAGAATTATTTTTTTTTTTTGATGTTTGGAGATGTTTATGTATACAATATTAGTCATAATTATTATTGATTTATTATTTATTGTTATACTGTTAAAATGTTTAAATTTTTTATTTCGTACTTTGTTTTTCAATGTCAATAAATTTTAATAAAGAGTATGGATGTTTAGTGGCGTTTTTAAAAATGTTACCAAGACGGTAGCAGTCTGCTTTAGACTTTAAGTCAGCCTACGTGTTAGTACTTTGAACGTTTAAGTAATATTTGCAATTGCATGAAAAAAAGGAAAATTCGTTTGACGAAACCTATTTTTCGAAGAAAATGTTTTTGCTACTGGAACTTCTAACTTTTCGTTTTAGAGCATTTTACCTTGAAAAATACAAAATTTTCGCCTGCGGCACATTTTTCCCCTTAGACCTTCACCCACCAAAAAAAATAATTTTCCCCGGCCCACTCAAATTTGATGTTTTAGTTGCATGCTTGATTGGGCTGATTCCCTAAAATTATCAAGGCCGGTTGGACTGACCCCATCCACCCCTGGATAAAACAGTCATTGACGTGCATTTTTATTAAGAGAAAAGTGTCTATTTTTAGAGAAGTCATATTATGAATTTTCGTACTGAAAAACTAATGCAATATTATTTATCAGTGTGCATTGGAACCCCCATTTATCAAAATTTATAGACATTTTAATTTATAGTTTTCGAATTACGGTCCCTTTAAAACTACATCTTTCAAATATTAAATAATAATAACTTGGAAACGACTTGTTTTTCGAAAAAAAGCCATTCCTTATTTTCTATTTAAATTCCACTTTTTCTACCACACAATGTCATCGATATTTTCAAATTTTGCAAAAATTTTTGGTAATTCTTTATTGGAAATCCTGGGCCTACGAAGTTTGAAAGTACCAATGAACACTGGGTGGTAGAAACAGTGGATTTAATTAGAAAATGAAGAATGGATTTTTTTTCGAAAAACGATTCGTTTCCAAGTTATTATTGCACACCAATAACTGTTATGTAAGTTTGTTTTACTCAAAAAAGATATAATAAATTTGGTTAAAATTGGATCACCAGTAACTGAGCTACGGAGGGTGTTACCGTGAAAAGTAGGACGCACTGTATATGAAACAAAACATTATTTTCATCTGCGTAGATTTACGATTAGGACGTGAAAAGAGGACTTGTAACAATATGGCTCTATGTTGTGTTACGGTATCGTGAAATTGAACTAATATTTTTTTCCAAAAATTAACGTGGATAAGCAATTTTGTTCTTGAAATTTATCTTTGGAGTTCCATGAAATAAGGGAAATACTTTGGAATATAATAGGCCATTTCTTCATAACAAAAAAAGAAAACAATTTTTGCTGCAAAATTAGATTTTGATTTTCTCCAGTTTATAAACTGTTATTGCAAACGCCACTGTAACTTAAAATTTTATAAAACTCCGTTTTTTTCCGCTATTCAACTGGCGTATTACAGGTAGACCATTAAATTTCTCTTTATACAGAATTTTATACTCTTTAATTTTCATTCAATAAATTTTTACAGTGGTTACATTTAAAAGAGACGAAACTGGCTTGAAAATGGCCTACTTTAAGAGGTCATAGCCTGCGAAATATTCGGGTTAGAAGATTGTTTTTTTTTTAGGATTTATAGAAAATATTATAACTTACCACTTTTACGTGTGATTATCATGTACAACGTACAAGACATCTGAAAAATAAGATTTTTGATAAAAAAAATTGCAAAAAATTGGGATTTTTTGGAAATGCGTATATTCGAAAGTAGATAATTTTTTTGCTTCTCGTATAATTTTATCAGCTTTTTTCTCTTAGAGCTACATTTAATACAGAATGCAACATTTGGTAGAAGGTTTGGATTGCAAAACAGAAATAAAAGTTGTCGATAGAGGGAGGGAGAGACTCGATAGAGAAATATTTACTACTTTTGGTCATGACCTTTATTATTAATACATATGATGCACAAAACAGCAAAACCCAGAACGCAAAACGTGCGCAGATTGATATGTATTTTGGTCAGCAGGATCCAAATATGCATCTGCATATAGGTTTTCTAATTTTTAAACAAAATCTGTTTATTATTTTGCTGCACTTTTTAACCGAACTTTACAATAACACTGAACGACTATCCTAAGTATTATTAAAATACGATTTTCTAGCGACAATATTACATCTAATAAATGTATATTCATACTAATTTAAAATATCTGTGTAGATATTTTTCGAAACTTTTTACATGTTTGCACGTTTCCCTCCTGTTAATTTGTTATCATTGTGGACGTCTAGAAATTAACCAATACGATAGAACTATAAAATGATTTAAACTAATATTATGGTGGCAAATCATTAATTAAAATAAAAACGAGAACTGGGCTCCAGAACGGAGCTTTGAGGTACACTGAACTTGGCATTTATAAATCCAGATCTTATTTTAACAATTCATTGAATTAAATTTTGGCTCTGGACTTAATGCTTTCTTTAAGAGAAAGTACATATTTACAAAAAAATATTAGGTGCGAATTTTATTTAAATAAATATCTAATTTTACCATACTATTCTAACACTTTTCAAGTTCTCATGTTGCAGCAATGTTAATGCAAAGAAGAAAGTTAAATAAATACTTCCTCAAATGACCTTTATCTCTATCATTTCCTTGTAAACGTCAAACTTCGCCGACTTTGCAGACATAATATTTTAACTGAATATTTCTGTTACCCTCTGGAAAATGTAGTTATACGCCAGTGCTCTCAGAATTTCCGGCACCTGAAGATTCGCAACTAACCTAGTTTGAATTCGACCAGTATTAGATAATGGCTACTTTAGGTAAAAGTTCCATATTCAGTGTAGGCCCGGCTAAGCGTGGATGCACATGCATTTCTGATATTTTAATTTATACAAAGTTTAAAAAAAATCTTTCAACTCCAGCTGACATTCAAATTCGGACTAACACAATTAAAGAATTCTAAACAAAGCATTGAACAAAGGTACATGCATAAGGGTGAGGGGTTAACTTCCCCTTCACCTATTTGTGAGCAAGACTGGTTTAATGCAAAGGGTTGTAAACTTGTCGACAAGAGCTGCAGAAAAAATTATATAAAAAATTCGAGAAAATGAACATTTTGTTTATAATACGCTGAAAGTATTCCAAAATTTATGGTTTTGCAAAATTAACAAGCATGTGCTATTTGTTTAACCATGGACATAAGTGGTCCATTTTTGCTGTGGTCTAATGTTTGTAGATATTTAATTGTAAAGTGATATATAACAACCTAATTTAGTTTTAAGGCATAAATTTTATTAATAGATATTAACTAAAGCATTAATAATTTTTTTCTGTATTAGACAAGGAAGTATACAAGGTGTTTCATAAATAATAATAATAATAATAATAATAAATAACCGTATTCTATTTTACACATAATATCCAGAAAAAAAAATGATTGTGTTAATCATATATTTTAATCTGATCTGATGATGAGAGATCTTAAATACTCACATCATCAGTATGAGATTTTGAGTCGCTACCAGAGCGATATCTTAATATCTTAACAGGTTTCAGAGATATTGCTCCATGTCTTTCGGCTGATCGACCCATAAATGTCCGAAAGGAAATATTCGAATTTCTTTCATTTTCAGAATACTACACAAAGAATATCTATCGCCCTATTCAACACAAACTATTTATATTTGCACTTGTATCGTGATCCCTAGACTATTTTGCAAAAACGATTTCAAAATTTTTCAATTTAATTGGATTAAACACACCCTAAAAATTTAATTTTAGATTTCTCAGAAACGGTTTAGCGATTGTAAAAATAAAAACTATTTCAGAGACATATACAAGGGCGTAGATAAGGGGGTAATTACCCCCCCCCCCCCTGGGCGAGAATATTAAAATAGTTTTTTAATGTCGCTTTTTTTCGAGTAAAATTTTGAGATGAGAACAATTTTTTTTTTTGAATCTCCAGACATGCAACCACCGCGGTTCGCTTTGCAGTTGCTTTAATGTTAATATAAGTAGAACTACATTTAACCAAGAACCAAGGGTTGGCGCGAGTTTCTAAAAAATGAGATTGAAACGAATTCTTGGTAGGATTCATTTGTTCATTTTATTCGAAAACAAGCATCACAAAGAAGTACTAAAGCAGAAGTACTGCTAAAACATGTACTTTGGGTCTTCGGAAACGCTTGGCTAACTTCAGTTAGTAAGTAGATACTGGGTTAGTAAGGACCATGGTAGTCTCAAAAAAATATTCTAGTTGGACTGTCTCGACCTTGCTTTCAAGAAGTTGAGGATATGTACTTTCTAGTTTCATAATTATAGGTTTCTTCAGAACATCATAAGTACTCATAAAGGTCTCTGTGATTTTTGGGCATGTTTTAAACTTCTCTTGATGATATTTCTATTTTTTAGACGAGATGTACATAATATACCAATTTACTGTTATATGCTGATGAAATCCCAAGATTAAGATTGATGTACATGGTGTCTCGGCCTCACGTTGTCCAAATTGAAACACAAATAGAAATATTCTATCGATGTTACGAACTTATAAAAATTTTGCAAAAGTCAAATTAAAACGTAATAATACAAAATATTGATAATTACAGTAATCAATTAATAAACACAAATAAATCACACACATAGTTTTGACACACAGGAAAATTAAAATCATAGTTAAGTTTTATACTTTAAAATATTATAAAATCAGTAAAACGACTTCATACTATTTCATTTCAAAAATCAGTCGAAAAAAATTATTGAAAATTATAGAAAATAGCCAAACTTTTAAGTTGGCCACAAAACTGTACGGTAAAGTAAAGTGAAATGGAAGTTTGTTAAAAAATGAGGGACCAAAGTAGTTTATCCCATTTTTACTTTTATTTAATCGTAGACACCTCAAGGATATCTTGTTATTGAACCTTGGCCATGTATATCCTTATGAACGACGTAATCATTTGTTTTCTTTAACAAATATTAAGCACCTGTAGATATAAAAAAAAGGGCCTGTTAATATTCCATGTTCAGTGAATTTATTTTTTAAGTCATCTATATATCCAAGACTAGAAATCGATCTCGCAACACGTCTCTGTAAACTAATTTTCTATTTAAATGTGCTGTATATCTCCAAGTTAGAATTGCATAAGAAAACGTTCCTTGGAATAACGAAAAACCGCTGCCCAAAGAATCACTACTTCCACATCCACATTTTCTATCCGAGTCACTCACAACGAAAACATTTTTTATGTGGAAATAATTGTTTATGGAACTTTAATAATATAATATTTGAAATCCTCTACCCCAAAAACCCATAAAACGATACCCCACATCGGTAGTGGTGATAGGGAGGGGGGTGGTAGTGGGGGTGGATGAAATAGAAAAATATTTTGAGGTTTCTGGTTCTTGTACACATTAAATCACAATGTTTTTTCATCCCTTTATTAATGGGGTGGGGGTGGTAATGGGGGTGGCTAATGCCAAAAATTTTTTTGAGACCTTAGCTTCTCTTGTGTATACTAAATACCAATTTTATGGACTTTTACCTGCTTGATTTACCTACCCAACACAGTTTGGGGTTAAGAGTTACGCCCAGAATTTTACAATATCTGGATTTTCATACTTTTCAATACAAGGAGTAGAAAATATATCTGCTGTTCTTGTATGGTTTAAACATAAGACATTGGCTTGGAACCACTCGGTACTAGTCGACTGTGTTTGCAGCATAATATTCTCCAATTAAATCTAGTTTTCATTGAAATTCACCTTAGTAGCATCATCTGCATATAGCACAAATTTAGCATTTAAAACATATTACGATAAGTCATTAACATAAATCGAGAATAACAGAGCCCCAAGTACTCCATGATTTTCACCCGCTATTGTTGATATCACACCGTTATAAACAGAGGTTTGGTTTATATTTTCGAAATAACTTTAAGTAGTTTTAATGAACTTATTCTTTCGCCATACTTTTTCAATTTTCCGAGTAATATAGTATGCCGAACATAGTCGAATACCTTCAAAAGATCACAAAAAGTGCAGCCTGCATTAATATTTATTTTCATATGCACCTGTGATGTAATTCAAAAGTAGACTTATAGCGTCTGCCGTTGATTCCGGCTCTCCTATGAAAGATCGAAAATTTCAAATTACAAATTTGTATAGTTTAAAAATATTTTGAATATACAGGATGATCGATTTACGTGTGGTACCACAAATTTGTGTTTTTTAAATGCAGTACCGGATATATCATTACATATTTGGATTCTCCTTTTAAAAACCATTCGAACTATATACCATTTGACAGGCGCCCGATCGGTCGGTACCATATGGTATGGGTGAATTTTTACCAAAAATATGTCGACTTTGTGAGCTCACTGTGACTTACGGAACAGCATTCCGTGATCTAATTTATACCAAAAGTCTCTAAACCTCTAGCTTACACCACCGTTATCAGATCTAACGAAATCGAGCGAGATCTACTTTTTCTCATTTTTTTCAAATGGAAAATGACACCAAATGAAAGCTCTATCAAAGAGCTTTCCAATGATTACCACTTTGCCATTAAATATTTTGGCATCCACGATAGATAGACCCATGACCTTACATCAGTGGAAAGCTTTTTCATTTGGTGCCATAGCATATAGTGTGTTCCATTAAAAAACAATGAGAAAAACTTGATTTCCAGTTTTCTGACTCACCCGGTATAAAATGTCCGGTTTCATTGGATCTTATAACAGTAGCGTAAACTAGAGATTTTTTGACGATTTTTGGCACAAACCACATCTCAAAATGCTGTTTCGTTGCGTCACGAGAGCTCACAAAGTATACATGTTTTTGGTACTAATTAATCCATTATCATGGTACCGACCTATCGCATCAAATGGTATATCGTTTGAATATACTGGGCGTTCCATTTAAAAAACCACAAGTTTATGGTGTGACACGTATCATCCTGTATGTTTCAAAATATTTTTAAACTATATTAAAATTTTCGATTTCTTTTATCAGGAGGAGTCAGCGAAGCTGAGACACCCTGTATGTAAACACTGCAGTATGAAACTAGAAAGTACATATCTTCAACTTTTCGAAAGCAAGGTCAAGACAGTCCAACTAGAAGAATCATCTTTTGACCTTACCATAGACCAAAAATGGCCCTTACTAACTCAGGCTCCTTTAATTGGATTATTAATGGCCCTTAAGACCAAAGACAATATTTATTTATGTACAGACCCCCGTTTAAAAAATGTCTTTAGATAGATAATGCCTACGTCTCTAGGCAAAACTTTGGTCCCATTTTACTATTCACTATTTTATTTAAGCAACGAATACGATGCAAGCAAATTTTGTAAAGTTATCAGCTTGAAGCTATTGGTCCTTGAAAGGTATTTTTGTAACTCACATTTGGGAGGCTAAGTGTGTTAAATTTGAGTAGGTTTCGGGGGCACAAACATGCACATGCAGTTTAGCAAAGTGCGGTGGCGTCGAGTACGATAATCAGCGGTGGCGTATGGGGTAAGTTGATGACGTATGTGGTGTACGAATGGTCGTACTACGATTGCACTACCCCATGGCAGCCGGTGAGCAGCTGCTTTTGCCTAGCGCGTCCCTCATATTAAAGCGGACACGCCGGGTGGCTGCCCATTCGAGGGTAGCGAGCGCGCGAGTGCAGCAAGCTAGGCAGCTCGAAAGTAGTGCATATATACGTATAGTGAAGTGTAGAACTTACACAGAAACTCTGGCGGAAGCACATAGTACCCCTTAGAGCGCCCCCCTCCACGAAAGCAGACGCTACCGTACCACACGGTTGAGCCGACGACGTCCAAGCTTAAACTCAGTCAGTCTGCATCCTTCGTTCGTGTTTGCTGTAACGGACACTCTGATTTCAGGATATACGTGTGTTGTGTTTTGTGTACTACGTTATGGGGTGTTTAAACTTATACAAATACTAATACTATTTTTTAACCATTGCATGTGCTGTGCTTTTGTGGATCTCACGCAGTGTTTTGGCGACGCATGTTGTCCTTTAGTGAACATTAGTGTCTTAAAGTGTTTTGCTGATTAGCCTATGGCGCGGTGTTGCAGATTACCTCTGAGGTAACAGCACTTGGAAGCTGCTGAAATCCTCTTCTTCGGGAAAGCAACACAAACGAAACGACTGTCACCATGTCTTGGATACTCCTTACTCTAGTCGGGCTCTTCCTAGCCCTCCACCAGGTAAGTCACTTGCCGGTGTTTGAAGGAAGAACAATTCACACAAACAATTAATACAAGTTTCCTGAAAACGCGATTTTGAATTTGACGAATGGCGCGAGACAGTGAAATATGCTGATTGGTCAGTGTCTCAAGCTTACGATACATTTTCGGTGTCGCCGGCACTCATTCTTAAATACTTTGTTTATATTTTCAAACTACACCGCGGTCCACTCATTCACTTCGCTTTTTCAAATTCAAAAAAATATATTTTTAGACTGAATCTAAAATGATTCACGATCTTAGAATAACCATCCCACAAATACATTCAAACACACCGTTTAAATTAAAAGCAAATCGTGACAAGGGTGTTCTTCCATAGGCTGATTCGTCCGGAGTTTTTGAATTACGACTGATATCTTTTGACAACGAAGCCGGAAAAGATGATTTAGGAAAATGTTGTACTGGAAAAACTAAACCAAATTCAGAATGCGAAGGATTTTGCAGACCCCGATTCAGAGTATGTCTAAAGGAATATCAAGTCAAAATTGACACCACATCTCCATGTACTTTCGGGGATGTTATCACCCCCGAACTGGGACCAAACCCCGTTACGGATACACCGCAAAACGGATTTTCAAACCCCATCGCTTTTCCGTTCCCGTTCACTTGGCCGGTAAGTTTTTTTTTTTTGCCTAAAAAATATAAAACGCTAAACCACCTTTTTGCGTTCGTCATGCACACCAAACCTGCCAAAAATCACATTAAATAAGTTAGTCAGGTAGTTAATTTATATTGAAAATAAAAACGTATAATTATAAACCATAAATCTGAGGTTTCATTAATTTCGAGACAAAAGAAATAATTAAGAAAAATATTTTGTGTCTCAAAGTGACTCGTGATAAATATCTTTGGTAGTTAGTTGGTAGCGATATTTTACCACCTGCCCATGCTTGGGAGTATGCGGGCCGCCCTTAAATGCCTAGAGGACGGCTTATTTTTGTTTGAATACTTTCCCTTTTTTAACTTATTTTAACAGTTTATCTTAAACTTCAAACGACCGTATGTTTTCTGTTACATCTCAAGTGTTATCTTTTTTGTTAGCAATTTCGGCAACTCCGCCACTTTTAAGAGCGATAAAATATGATATTTTGGTCCTCTGAGAGTTAACTTTGTGTGACAATATGTATTAAATAAATTTATGACAGAAAACCAGATCTAGGTATCGGCAGGATTTGTAAAAACTGTTGCCGAGACTGTACTATTTCCGCTGAGCGATTTTGAAGCATCTTATACTGTCTCGAACAGGTATCTTGCCGTGGGAAACAGTGCACAAATTCAAAATTAATTATAATAGATTTATTGATCCAACTGAACAACATGTAAGACGTTTTTAGTCTTTTTTTAAGTTTTCTATTGCACACGAAACGGTAACGAGTAGTTTAATTAGTAGAATTCGGTTGCTTAAATATTTGGAATTTAAAATTTCTATATACCTATAGCGGTATTACGTTGAATATTGTAATTAATATTTTTCACTGATACTATAAAGTTGGAAAGCGTAACATTTATTGTAGGTATGTGTATTATTTTAAAGAAGATATTTCCGTGTTTTCAAATGCATTCTTAATGCTGTGGGTTTATTATCAAAGTTAATAGGTAGTTGTAATAAAATCGGTCTATTGCCTATCGTCTTAGTCATTATAATTTTCCGAGCGACTAATCGAACTTGCGGTAAAAAAAGTTTTAAAACACTATTTTCCCACAATATTCCGTGTGCAATAAGTATAAACGTCAGGAGAAAGATGCTTATAGTTAACCGGTTTTATATTGTTTACTATGGTTTGTATAAAACCTCCGTTCTTGCGCACGCTCATCTTCGTAGCTCCTTTCTCTCTCTGGATTCTGGGATAAATCGTGAACTACACTCTGAATATGGTTCGCCGCGATTTTATTATTAATTATAAAGCACCGGATCACTACCTTTGCTTTTTATTTTTCCATTCTTTATTATAGTCTTCAATTTAAGAATCGTTTCTGTTTAATCTTCCCATGACTTTTTATCTTTTTTATTATTTAAGTCCTTAAATATATATACAACCTTTAAATAACACGGCTTTTATCAATCATGGGAATATAGAGATGCATCTCTCGCTAACAATGAAACGAACGTAAAAAGGTGATCACAGTATTGCATGTAACATTACCATCTTCTTAGTGAAAGTCGTTTTCTCTTAAAATTAAAAAATCTACAATTTCTTGCTCATTTTTTCCAGGGTACCTTCTCGCTAATCGTGGAAGCATGGCATGGCAATCAGACTTCACATTCTGCCGGTAAGTAAAGAATAAACCGTGTAAATTCCAACAGTAGTGGAGAAAATTAAGCACCAAAATGGGTGAATAAGGAATTTCTTGCAATTTTCTTGTTGTAATTTGTTTTATATATAATAATAATAATAAGTGCTATGAGAAGTTTTGGATTGAATCGATCTATTGCTTCAAATAAAATTTATACAATTTATTTTAACATTGAAATTTGATTATTATCTCCGGTCCTAGTAATCGCATCGCAAAAACAAATGTACCAAAATGTTCGCAATAAAGTTTGGAACAAAACTGGACGTCTGAAAAACTTTTTGATAATTTGTTTATTTATAAAAAAATAAAAACTACTAAAAAGTGCCTTTTTTGAATAATTTAAGAAACATGTAATGCATCACTTTTAGCGCAAAATATTTATTCAAACTGCTAAAACTAAAAAAAGATTTCGAAATTTCAATCGCTTGCTTAAGTACATCGACTTGTAGGACAAAATATGTTTTACAATGGTTTTAAGGAAAAAAATATCTTCATTTAGGACCCCGCACAAAACAAATGGAAAGTGAGAACTTTTGTTCAGAAAGTCGAGAACTACAACATACTGAATTTTCAGACAAATCTACCGAAACCCACTTTCCATTTGTTTTGTGCGGGGTCCTTTGTTTATAATTTTCGAATTAGTAATTATAAACAAATTCAAATAACTGAATTTGTTATCAAACCAAAAACGGTAAACGAATTATGAAAATAGATGAAATATCCAACATTTCTAAAAAAAAAAAATTTGCATTTGGAGCCGAGATGCGTCAGTTTTTGTCTCTAATAAATAAACAAGTTGATATTATTTTTTAAAATTTGCCTTATATTTTTGTATCAGCCAGTTAAAAACAGTCCACAAGCGCAATTGTTAAAAAATAGCGTAGATGTTAAAGTTATAAAAGGTGCGTTATGTTCTCGAAGCCGTTTTATTCGGCGTAATTTTAAAAATTGTAGTTTGAGATTGTTTTCAACTAGCAGAAACAAACATATAAGCATTGGAGAACCAATCCAAATTTCACGAAGAAATATTGATTTGTTTATTTATAAGTGACCTAAACTCAAAAACTAATGTATTTCGGCTCCAAATGCAAGTAGATCATTCTTTTTTTTTTTTTAAGAAAAATGTTATAGTTTTTTCATCTATTTTCATAATTCGTTGACGTTTTTGGTTTGATAAAAAATCCACAGAGCTATTTGAATTTGTTTAACTATAATTTTGAAAATTATAAACAAACTTAAAAAAATGGTTTATATGAAGATTTTTTTCTAATACTATTGTAAAATACATGTAAAACTCCACATCTTTTTAAATTTTATACGAAACAATTGACGGATTTAATCCAAAACTTCCTATTGCACTTGTCACACCAAACTATTTCATTCGAAATTTATTTTAACTCCACTACAACGGCAAATGGGGAAACGAATACGTAATTTATAATATTGGAATATTATTCCAAACAAAGAGCGCCTTAACAACAATCTTTATGTATATGGGTTCACAAATTGCATTGCGTGATGGCAAACTCCCGTTTTCTTTCTCAAATGTCATTGTTTCAAGCCACAGTAAATAAAATTAAAGTAATAAAACGTAAACGGTTCCTGAAGTGATTACTTTATAAAGCGAGCGTTCGCCGTAAGTTGATTGAATGCCTTACTCATCCCTAAGACTTTTTAGCTCATATCCTGAGGTGTATGAAAACAGACTATGTTCTAAAACTAAATAAATATCTTACGATATAGCACGTTATAAGAAGCCACATGTATAACAGCTGTCAACTCTTAACTTACCAACAAAACCAGCCAGCCCTCTTCCTGATAACCTAAAAGTCTCATCCGCTCCAACTGATATTTCCACTACGTTTTTCTTTATTCCTAATCTTGCTACCCGCTCTCTGCCACCACGCCATTTACTTTATTTGCCAATTTATTCACGCCTAGATGGGCTCTAGAGCCTCCCGTTTAATTATTTTTATTAACTCGATATAGTCCAGTCTTCAGTGAGAAAAAATTGACGCAAAATAAAATGTTTCTGATCCACATTTTTGTTGCATTTTCCCGCATATTTGGACGTTAAAAAAGTGCTTATAATTTTGCAGAACGGAATTTATAGGAGAACGTAGAAAAAAAAGCACGTTTCCCTCTGTAGCTCGTAAAAATTCTTTTTTTTCCTTACTTTTTACGAAGAAAATGTGCCCTTTCGACTTCACGATAAAATACTTTGAAAGATTGCAGTTTGAAATCAAGATAAAAAAATCAGGTCGCTATAAAAAATGTTCTATTTCATTTTTTCATTAATTTTTTACTTTCGAGAGACTTTTAGAATTTTGACTGTATTATCATTCCTAGATACTAAAAAAGTGGTTTAAAAAAATGTATGTGTGTGTTTATATGACCGACGTTTAGTCTGGAGCGGAAACCAATTGGCCGATTTCATTTAAATTTCGCCCCCCTAAAATTAAGGGTAGGTTTACTGATGCGAAAATATTGATTTTTTCAAAAATGGCTCCAACGATTGCTCAAATTTTGTATGTTTTTAGTACATTATAAACCTAACAATATGCCATTAGTGGTTTTCCCTGGAAAATTTACATAAGAGTGGACTACTGATGCGAAAAAACCGAAAAGTTCGATTTTCTCGAAGACGTCGAAGTATCGAAAATCTCGATTTCCTCAAAAATAGCCTTAACAATTTTGCTCAATTTTGCACGTTAATATCACATTACGAACTTTACAATATAACATTATTGGTGTTTCCCGGAAAATTAACATACAGATATTTTCGAGGGTAATTATTAAACAATTTTTTTTAATGGGTAAGGCGGATTTTTATGACGCAAGGACAAAAAACAGCACAACTTATATATCCGGTTGTATTCAGTGTCAAATTTTCTTCGTTATATGCTGTAATTCCTGTCAGTATTTAAAGTCCGGATCATGCAAAGTTTAACGAGAAAAATCTTTGTGCGATTTTCGCTATTTCGCTAACTTCAAATCGTCATATCTCCAAAAGTCGTAGAATTATAGAATATAACTCACTTTCTTCGTTAAAAAGGTACACTTTTTTATGTCCAAACGCACCAGAAAACGCAAAAGAAGTATAAATTCTGACACATTTCCTCTAAGAACTGGTCTAATCGCTTTTATTCTCTGTATAAGGAAGTTAAATTCTCACGCGGGTACCCCGAAAGTTAGGCAGTAAACATTGTAAAAGTTGGCATTTTACGTTTTACACCCCCGCCATAAAATAATTAACAAATTTGTTTACTTTCCTAAATCCACAAAAACAGTTACCGAGTTCATTCAAATTTGGTAGTTTTACTATCATCGGTTTTCTTTGATTTGTAACCGTCAATTGTAACATCCCGTCTCTACCTATTTTGTCCAGGTGCTGCTCGAAGTAACCGTTCTCCGTTGTTCCCCTTTGCTAGGGACGTTCAACTATACAGTTGACACAAAATGATAAATAGATTTTCAAGCTACTTCTGACTTGTGATACTCGATTGTTTTCTCGCTTTAAAAAAGCGATTGTTTGTTATCTACTTCTGTTTACTTACGTAAATGTTAGGGATTATCTGGGATCTTTCCGATATTAACTATCTAAATTCTAAGGATGGAGGAAATTAATAACCGCCATGCTGTAAAATATATTTTTTTTAACGAGCGCACTTACAATGGAGTCTGTACCATCTCTAAAATAAATAGCCTAAGCGAGACAGGTTCTTCTTTAATTAACGGGCATCCGTTAATGTGAAGAGCGAAGAAAGACACAGTAAAATAATCGGTGGGACAAAGACAGGGAAGGTATACAACTAAAACGCTAAGCAGACATAAGACACTCGAGTACCTAGTTTAGAAAATTCTTAGGCAATTATTTTTATAGTAAAGTAGATGTCCCTCGGGTTTTAATTACTTTTTTTATGTACACGTACGTATATATTTGTGATTAATAATATAAAAATGTTGCATTGGGATTTCTGTGAACTGAGACGAAAGGAATTTAGAAAATATTCGTAATTAATTTCTATATGATTAATATAAGTAATGTAAATCTTGTGCATTAAAACAGGTACAAGTATATTTTTTTCCGGACTTCACAATATAATATTGTATCTTTTTTTATATCACAATGTAACGTGTGAACAGACTTCATTAGTTACATACAAAGTTTAATGATGTTGGAATATGTAATTTTGTACCACTTTTCAAATTAATTTTGTTTCATAGAACCAACTATTCTTGAAATTTATAACCCTTGGTTTTTTCACATATACCGAGTATTGCAAAAACAAATATCAACATAAGTAATTAACAAAAGTCTAGACACTGGTCCCTTTGTAAACTTCCTAAACGCATCGTTTATCATTATCATACAGTTCCCAGAATTATTTTATAATTTCATTAGATACCTAAGAAGGGCTTATAAACAACTTGTTACATAATACAGCCGTAAGACATTATGTGCGATTTAAAGCACTCGGCCGGATGTCCTGCCTTTTAATGCTCCCCCAACTTGTGGAATATTATCTTAGACTTCCTTTCGTACTCCTTGTTTGATAAGATTCGTGTAACACCTGAATTAGAGGCTTACTATAACGTACACACTGTTTTCACAACTCGCTGTCATTACATAAAAAGGACCTTAAAGAGCCCTTTATACGTGTAGTTTTTTTATTCGCAATTATGCGTTTCCCAAAATAAATCGGAACAGTATACACGATATAGGAAAAACCCGGTTGGCTATTTTTAATGAATTACATTCAAAATACACCAAATTGTGTTGGTATATTCACAAAAGTTTTTTCTTATGTTTCAGTTTATTGAACCATCAGATCTGCTAGAACTTTTTGCACCTAAATTATGACTTGGGCTGGGCTCCTCTTAGTTGATTAATTTTTTTTCTCACTTTAGTGTAGTATATCTGATGAAGGTTTAATAAACCGAAACGTAGGAAAAATTAGCGGCAAGATGACAATCATAAATTTGAAATCAAAGGTCAAGAAGAGAAATTATTTTGGTTCTTTTACAATTTTACGGGTATCTCCTTAGTGCCGATATCCTTAACAAATTATGTTAAATTTTTGCAACAATTAAATTTAGCAAACTTCTTAAGGAAGAGCAAGACAGTGCAGCTTGGATACGAGTTCTGTATATTCTTTATAGAGCGCGTCCATCGTATGGCTAACATAACCTCAAATTTTAAGTTTTTGCAAGTTCTAAATTTTTATTCGCATACAGACTTCGAAACTCTCAAATAGTATGCGTTTACTTTTTTAATGTTGTTTATTATTAAAAACAGACTGCTAATTATAGTTCAGATTACAACCTATAAATTAACGGTCTGTTTATAATAAACAATCTAAAAAAATATATGCTCGATTATAATGTATATTATTTGAGAAACTTTTTAAACGTTATACTGGATCCAATCTAAAAATAGGAAGACAAACAAAAAATGAGAATAAACTTACAAAAGCTTAAAATTTGAGGTTAAGTTAGTCATATAATTAATAAATGCACGTTATGTAATATGTATTAATGAACGTATAAACATTCTGTTCTGTCGGATTACCGAATTTTCTATAGAATTGTCATGCTCTTTGCAGTTTTGAGAAAATAAGTTAATTTTTAGGTATAATTGCTAAATTGTAATTTTATCGTCCCCGATGATGCCATCTTGATAGGCGAAATTCTCGTATTTTGGGTTTGTAGAATCTTATCAAAGGCTCTAACACTTCATGCATATTTTTTGTCTTAAAATGTTTATTTTCAAAAACAATAAGGTTGTTCCTTTCGATAACACTAACTTACTGTCCAACTTTCATACAATCGAAGTTTTCCTTCTTAAGTTATCGTTCTTACAAGAAACGTGGTAGACGACGGACAGACGGACATTTTGAAAGTCGATGACTAACACAGTGATATGGATTTTTCTCTTTGCAGTTTTTTGAAAATAAGTTAATTTTTAGGTATCATTGCTATATTTGCCATCTTGTTAGGCGAAATTTTCAACACTATACTCGTATTTTTGTGTTGGTAGATTCTTATCACTTATGAAAGTTATGAAATATATTTACTGATTAATTTTTTCGAAAACGATGGGGTTCCCCCTCTAGCTAACACTAACTCAGGGGCCAAATTTCAGTACAGTCGAACTTTCCCTTCTTAAATTATCGTTCTTACAAGAAATGTGTCGGGCGGACAGACAGATGGACATTTTGAAAGTCAATTCGATGAATAACACAATGATGTGAATGTTTCTCTTCGCAGTTTTATGAAATAAGTTCGTTTTTAGGTATAATTGCTATATTTGTAATTTTAATCTCCCGAGAATTCCATCTTAATAAGCGAAATTTCCTTCACTATACTAGTATTTTTCTGTTTGTAGAATCATTTCAAAGGTTACAATACTCTTTATATACATTTTTTGTCATAAAATGTTTGATAAGTTTTATATGTACTGATTAAAACATTAAATGTAAAAAAACTTTTTAAAAACAAGCTTTAATTATTATTTAGATGTACCTAAGTATTTTTTCTCTATTCATGCGATAAGCTTTTAAGACAATTAAATGAGATAATCGGGAAAAACAAATTTTGACCGTCAATTTTCCAACATGGCGGTCGTAGCGGACACGATATTTTTGTGGAACACTTGAACTAGTGATTGGGGCAATCCCCTCTGTAGTATAAAACAAGAAAATCTCTTGTAGGAATTATTCACGGGTCAAATGACAGACTGACTGTACTATAATTATTATTATTAGTTTTATATTCATTACATCTCGTTACTTAAAACCGGATCCTTCACCATTTCTTAGAATACAACGTCTGAGTGAATACACTATCCGATCAGATTATAGTTTAAACAACTAAAAAATACACTTCTGGTACCATATTATTGTATTGTCACCAGCACTACACGTGTATGCAAAATTTTAGCTCAATTGGGCGTCGTTAAGTGATTCAAAATTGACTTGCAAGATTTGACCCATCCTGACTAACATATAAAGCAAGTTAAATAAAAGCTTGTAAAAGCAATATGATTCTTCCTCTAGCTAACACCAGCTTACTGTGCAAATTTCATTACAATCGGACTTGTCTTTGTTAAGTTATCGTTCTTACAAGAAACGTGATGAACAGACAGACAGACATTTTGAAAGTTCAGAATTTGATGACTAACGATGCATTTTTTTTCTCCACGAGTGATATTTACGACATTAGAAACGCAATATACTCTTCGTTTTAGCATTTGCGAAAGTATAATAACTATGAGCATTTTCTCGTCAATTTTTATTTCGAAAAAATTTAAAACTTAATTGCAAAAGGGTTAATAATTATTATGGGAGATAATAGCGAAAAATGGCAATTTAAATAGCTGTTTTAAGTAGAGAACTGTTGCGTGCTTGTGTATTTTTTCGTAAATATTAAATCTGAAAACGAGTCAAAGGTTGTGAAAAAATAAAGGTGTTCTTATGGTGGTGGTACAGCTTCACCGGATACAGCTGCTTTGGTGCAGGATGCTTAAAGAATACACCTGCATTATGTTTCTCAGACGTCTATCTCGACCCGTTCAAATTTACTTTCCAATTTCGTCTACTACAGCCTACCTGTACCTTTTTCATACTGAGATACGTGTTAAAAACCATGGGAAATAAAAACACCACTATCACTGAATTTTATCTCGATTGAAAGAGATTGAAAACGTTAAATAAAGCCACACAATATAAAACAACTGTTTGTGTAAGCGCTTCAGCCTTTAACAGTGACACAATGTAAAATAAATAATTAAAAATAATTGTTCTTTTCAGTGCTGGTAAGCCGCCTAATGACACAAAAATGGCTAGATGTCGACGAAAAATGGACTGAAGATTCACACAGTTCGAAGTATTCCACGCTTAGATTTGAATACAGGGTAACCTGCCATTCAAATTACTACGGCAAAGGGTGCGAAAATTTGTGCAGACCCAGAGATGATAATTTCGGGCATTACGGCTGTTCTCCCACAGGAGAGCGAGTGTGTTTAGCAGGTTGGACCGGAGACTACTGCTCTAAACGTAAGTAACTTTTCCAGATGCCCTTTTTAAGATTAATTTCGTCTTTTTGTGTGATAATAAATTAGTTAAACCACTTAGAGATAATTATTTTTTAAAACTACTTCAGTTTATTTATCTATGCTATTTACGGACGGTAAAAAAATAAATTGGTTTGCTATTACAGTTGATTGAGCATGTTTTTTACTTGTTGAATAAATATAAATAGAGTAGGTATAAAAAATGCCGAATTTTATCCATAAAAGAAGAAAAACATTGACCGCGAGAGAGCAAGACGTGAGCGCTCAGCTGCTGTCGACTGCACAGCCGGAGAGCTTCCCACGATCACGGCATACCTGTCTGTATACAGGGTGCATTTCGTTATTATCTTCTCAATAAGAAATAATTATCGCGAGAGCAAATGCCAGCACAAACGAAACAGAATTAAAATACGCTTTTTTGTTACAGCACAATGTTTACCTGGATGTGACGACCAACACGGACATTGTACCAAACCCAACGAGTGCAAGTAAGTAATTGTTTATTATTAATAAAATTATATAACGTTCAGAAAGGTTTTGTGATCCATCATTAAAATCTCCGTGTTGTGTTATCGATCGCTGCGTTTCTGAAGACGTGACTCCTCAATCCCGTGTTCCATTCGAATTCATTAAATAGTTAGCCCTATAATTTTCAAGAAGTTTATTCGAATTAGGTAGTAATTAGGACCCGACGTGTGTTCGCCAGTCTCGGCATTAGAAGTTAGTAGTTTCGGTTACTAGCGGAAGGAGCTATGTGCAGTACGACTATGCGGATTGGGCCGCCGACCCGCAGGTAACCTTTCCTTGACCTGCATACTTGCCAACGGGCAGCGTGGGAAAGAGCTCTGTGGGCGTGTTGCATCCCCCCTAGATCTCCCCGCGCGGCCCGGTCTGCGATCCAAGCTGCAACTCAATGAGCTCTCTTCGATACGATCCGAATACACTCGCTTCCAAACACATGATTAGAATAAGAAATATACCTGAATATTGAACGTACCGACGAGCTCCGCGGTACCGTACCACCGTTCACGTCTTTCTATCTCACGGAAACGTTCATTTTATTTTATGCGACTCACATCACATGGATGTCCTAAATTTAATTGCATTCCTTCTTTATCTAAATATAAAGCACGCACATTGCACAGCTTGACAGCTCCATTCGTATCATATTGCGAAAATTCTTTAACAATAAATCTTTTAATTGAAATGATGTAATTACGATTCTACCGGCGTCGCTTGTTCTCACTGAACGTAAACCGGGAGTTCATTGATTATTTCGTATTTTTATCTCCTTATAGTGCACTGAACTAGACTGAATAACTTGGCAGTGCCCGCGACAGAAATGTTTTTCAACCCCCATTTCTCACCCCCTAGTTAAAAATGTATAGGTTTTTTTTTTATTTTCGAAGCATTAGGTACCTAGGTACGCCCGTGTCAAATTTAGCTTTGCCTGTGAAAGAAATATTTTTCAACCCCAATATATTTTATCAACCCCCCCCCCCCTCTTGCGATTAAAAGTTTTGGATTTTTCTCTATTTTGAAAGCATTACCTGCGCATGTCAAATTTGGCTCTTCCATGATAGAACAATTTTTCAACACCAATAACCCCCCTCGGTTAAGATTTTGAATTTGTTTATTTATTTTGAAAGCAGCTTCTTTATGTGCGTCAAATGTTAAGTCTTTAGCTCATCGGGAAATTGATTTTCATTCTCGGGCAAAAATACTTTCAGTTTTATTTATATACATATATATAAAGCAGAGTTTAACAATGTTTGTTGTTTTTACATTTATCTGTCCGGTGAATTGTTTGGGTAGTTCTCGATGAGCTAGGAACTTAAAATTTGGTATGGAGTACCTTTTCAGCTCCAAGAAAATTCCAAAATTTGCAAAATTCAAAATGGCGGCTTCAATCTGTATATAGAGGACAATATCCATATTAAAATGGAGGCACTGCCAAAATTGTAGGAGGTATGAAAAAAAATGTAGAAGCGAATTTGTAAAGAATAAAATTTTCTACAAAAAAGTCAGGAAGAGCATACGTCTATCTTTTACATTGTGGCATCGTGCAGTGGCTAGTTCTCGATGAATTAGGAACTTGAAATTTGGCATGGAGTATATTTTCAACTCCCAGAAGATTCCAAAATTTGCAAAGTTCAAAAGGGCGGGTTTAATCTATATATAGAAGACAATACCTACGTTAAAATGAAGGCACTGCCAAAATTGTAAGAGGTATGAAAAAAATGTACAAGCAAAGTTGTAAAAAATAAAATTTTCTACAAAAACGTCAGAGAGGGCATATGTCTATCTTTTATAGTAAGGGCAAAGGAAGCATGCAAAGTGTGGCATCGTCCAGATTCATCGAATTTAAATGCATATGTTGCCAAAACAAAAAAATATATTTTTTACATGAAATTTAATTCTCTACAACTTCGTTCCTATAGTTTTTCCCAGCTCTTACCATTTTAGCAGTGTCTTCATTTTAATGTGAGTATTAGCTCTTATATAAATATTGGCCGTCATATTGGATCTACCATTTTGAATTTTGCATTTTTTAAATTGTCTGGGGATATATGAAATTTGGGATATCTTATATACATAATAAGCGGCACTTTTTGACACACAAGTGATTTTCTTTTCACTTCCGGTTTCGCTGGAAGTGACACTAACTTTCGATTTTTAAATGGAACACCCTGTATATTATTGCTTTTTTGAATTCTGCATAATTTTCTGAATCCAACGATACCAAATAAGTGACATTTCAAACGTCAATATTTTTCATAATATAATTTTTAGTTTTCCATTTAAGTGTGCCATGACAGGTCCGATTTATTCTAAATGACCCGTGTAATGCTAGAAAAATCGAAATCCTGTCAAAAATACTAAATTACGTGATTTATGAGCAAATAAAGTTCGTCAAAATGGTTTTTGGGGCAAAACTAATTTTTTTTTTCAAATGGAACCATATTGGTACCGTAGTACCATTTATTAGTACCATTAATAAGGATTAGGAAATACAATTTTGTTCTAATTAAATGTTAAGAGGTAACTAACTAAGGTGGCTTTGAAAACAATGAAATATTTAGCTTGTCAAACATTTGTTGGTTTACCGGTGTTTTTATTTTGTCGTTAAAAATTGTTTAAAATTCTTGTTAATTGTGTTCAAAATGCCGAAAATTTATACAAAATTGTATTTTCTTATTTTCTGTAATTTTGTTTGTATTTATCGCACATTTTAATACGACATATGAATAAATTCCTTATTAACAGTACCAATATGGTTCCACTTGAAGAAACTGAATTTTGCCCCCAAAACCATTTTGATGAACTTTATTTGCTCATAAATCACGTAATTTAGTATTTTCGACGGGATTTCGATTTTTCTAGCATTACACGGGTCATTTAGAATAAATCGGAACCTGGCACACTTAAATGGAAAACTAAAAATTATATTATAAAAAATATTGATGTTTGAAATGTCGCTTTTTTGGTATCGTTGGCTTCAGCAAATTATGCAGAATTCAAAAACGCAATAATATACAGGGTGTTCCATTTAAAAATCAAAAGTTAGGTCACTTCCGGCGAAACCGGAAGTGAAAAAAAATCACTTGTATGTCAAAAAGTGCCGCTTATTATGTATATAGGACATCCTAAATTTCAATCAGTTATCTTCAAAACTAAGGAGAAAAAGGGTGTACTATGATCCTGTTACACCCGGTATAGATAGATTACCTATTTAATTCGTTTAGTTCTTTATTATAATTTATTATAATGACTTTTAAAGCTTTAACAACAGGCTTGTTATAAGAAAATTTTGAAATCACTATGTGTCACATTTCATGTAAATCTTCAAAAATATTGCAGTTATGGCAACCATATTGGATTCGCCATTTTGAATTCTCAACTTTTGACATCAGATTCGTTATCAGCTACTCCTGAAGTACATATAGTTTGGCTCATCGGTATTATAGCGATATAAAAAAGCTCGCAAAAAACGTAAAGGGTACCACCGACCCACCTTTGATTAATGTACCGCCCGCCGCTCCACGTTGACTATCGCTAGTCCACGTTGTCCACGTAGTTTATTCCAACCTATCATAATTCCGGTAGAGAATATTTGAACCAATTATATTCAGTGGGAGTGCCCTACATTGTTGTTAGCAAATATTTGACCATTTTTTTGTGATGATAATAAAAGAAACCGAACACTTTTATGGTCTTTTATGTAAATAAACTGAAATTGATACATGGTCGGTATCCTTTAGGTTTTTTTGCGAGCTTTTTTATATCGCTGTTATAAATGTGGGCCCTACTATAACTATCAATGCAATTTTTAATGAAATGAAATTGTCACTGTGTCACTGGCGAATCCGCCAAATTCTAGACTAAAAAGAAACTTGTTTCCTATTTTCGCTCAGACTAGATGTAGCTTGACCAGGGGCGTAGCGAGCCAACTTTTTTAAGGGGTTATTGTTCAAATTTGGCAACTTCATAAGACTTAAAAAGCCAATTCCGTAAATAATTTTTAAAAAATTGATGAGCGGGGAGGGGGGGCAAATTCTAAAAAAAAAAAATTTCCACAAAAATTGGCAACTTACATCTCGAATTTCCAACTCTTACCCAACTTTTGCCAAGTTCCGCCGAAATAAAAATTAATGAGCGGGGGGAATCTAAAAAAAATTTTCCAACTCCCCCCCCCCTCGCTACGCCCCTAAGCTTGACGAAATTAATATGAGCGGACCGCCGCGCCATACCTTGCAGTTTGAGAAAGATTTCATAAAAATATCTTAAACCAATCCCGGATAATGATTCAACAAGTATTAAAAAAAATCATACCAGTCAAATTGAGAACGGTTAAAATGGTAGAAAGTGGTAACAGTGGCAACGGATATATGTATATCTGCTATACATGAACTATGTTATGTGTATCTTTCTCTAGCACTAAAGTTAGCTTTCTAATTAAAAAATTGGCAATCTATACTATAAGCGACAATGCGTAACGAGCTATGCTATATCTGTGTGTCACCATGAATTATTTGGCGTTCCAGACCTGCTAGGAACTTGACATGTTGCACTATTTTCAAATACTCAAGAAAATTATGAAAATTGAAAAATTCAAAATGGTGACTCCAACATGGCGGCCTAAATTTGTGTGATTTTTAGCGCATCCGATGACGGAGCACGGGCATTTTGCCAGTAAAATATATAGTCTAGTCTAGGAGCCCAATATTCTTATACTTATCGTTTTTTTGTTTGTTTCAGGTGTCAATCTGGATGGGAGGGGCCCTTATGCAACCAGTGTCAACGTTATCCCGGCTGTATGCACGGGACTTGTGTCCAGCCCTGGGATTGCTTGTGTAACGAGGGTTGGGGCGGTCTTTTCTGCAACCAGGATCTTAATTTCTGCACAAATCACAAACCCTGCCGAAATGGCGGTACCTGTTTTAACACAGGCCAAGGCAGTTATACTTGCAGTTGTTCCGCTGGATTTAATGGAACCGATTGCGAGATACCAATGGATGACTGTTCCAGAAGCCCATGTCTAAATGGAGGCACTTGCAATCCTAAAGGTGCTTACAATGTTTGCACTTGCCCTTTCGGTTTTAGCGGTCCACGTTGCGAAATTTCTGCTAAAACTTGTAGCGAGCAACCCTGCAAAAATGGAGGAACTTGTGCGAACACGGATGTTGGTTATCAATGCACTTGTAGACCTGGTTTCAGCGGTACCGACTGCAAGGACCAAGTCAACAGCTGTTCGCCAAATCCTTGCAAAAATGATGGCACTTGTGTAGAAGCTGCTAGTGGTTATCAATGCATCTGCCCGTCTGGATTCTCCGGAGAAAAATGCGAAATAAACATCGACGACTGCCAAGGAAACCCTTGCCAAAACGGCGGTACTTGCCTGGATAAAGTAAACGAATTCCGTTGTCATTGCGTACCCGGTTACGTAGGACCATTGTGCCAAAGCCGAGTAGACTATTGTATCACGAAACCTTGTGCCAACGGTGGAACTTGCTTACAATTAATTAATGACTATAAGTGTAAATGTGCTCCTGGTTTTACAGGAAAAGACTGTAGCGAAGAAATAGACGAATGCCTAAATAATCCTTGCCAACATGGCGGTACGTGCGTAAATCGAGTTCATGGTTTCGAATGCCTGTGTCCGCCGGGCTTTTTGGGTAGTGAATGTGATGAAATCTCGTCTAGCGCTGCGCCAAGCGCCAGGGTCTCGTCCGAATCGAACCTCACCACCGAACACGTAGTCGTCATCGCTACCATTTCCACATTCGTACCGTTAGTGGTCTTGGTAGCGGTGGGCGTGATCATTTGCTTGAAGCAACGACGGAAAAGAGAAAAAGCACGCGCAGATGAAGAAGCGAGACTCCAAAATGAACAAAACACCGCCAACAGTAGTTTCGCGAAACGCGGTGCCGCCATGTCTGCCGACCCTCATATGATAAAGAACTCCTGGGGAAAGTGTACAAACAATGTGATAAGCTCAAATTTGTCTTCGCCAGATGACTGCAGTGTGTCCAACATTAGCGTCAACGACTGTGATGGTTTTCCCAAACCCATGCACCAGGTCATCGATGGAAGGCCTGTCTACAGCCTGCAGAGGACGCGTTCCCAAAAACAACTGAATACCGAGACGGGAGCTCGTGCGTCAGCTCTATTGGCTGCGAAACTGCACGATCCCGACTATGAACACATCAAACGTTTGTCTGTGATGTCAAACGCATCGGCTGTGTGTGGCTCCAGGTAGGCATCTTATATTTTTGCATTTCTTTTGCAATTTCTTTGCATTTCTTTTGCAATTTCTTTGCATTTTTTGCATTTTTCGCCTAGTTGGATCCGTCAGCTTACCGTTTCTTGTTGTTTCAGTGATCCGTCACTATTAAAGAGGCCGATGGAGAAGGAGTCCAATGGCGTTTATGTGATAGAAGAACACTTCCACGTTCCGGATGTGATCTCATCTGGACTCTTTGCAACGGAGGTGTAGTTAATTTATAAGTATGACTGACGTGTGTATGTGACGTCGACTCCGCCGCCAGCCAGGGGCCGCTGTACAGTTATTTATTATTTCCCTAAGCTGACGGCGGCGTCGACGAAGTAGCTTATGTTTGCATGAGTACTAAAATTGGGGCTAGTGCCTCGTGTCCAAGGAGCTTCCATGCACTCGCGACGCCGTTCTTAGCAACGCAAACAAATGATCAGATAGTTTTCTTCAGTGGCGGAACATTTTGTTTATATTGTACATATTTTAGAGTAATATTTCCTTATACCGTTAATTTCTTTGTATTTATTGTTCGCGCCATTGGCGGAGGTATCTGGTTAGAAACCAAAGATTGACGTGGTTGAGAGCCAGCCTCTCGAGTGCAGTGAGGCCTAATCTCGTCAAGTAGTATGTAACTAACGTAACATTTGAATTGTTATTGTAATTTGTGATGAATCTAAAGCGAACTAAGTCACCATTGTACTTACGTGGACTTTTCTCAATATTTATAAGCCTTTTCAGCATCACCTTGCCATCGACTTCACCTTTTTTGTAAGTATTTCCTTTATAAGGCCAGTGGAAATCAAAGTTGAAGTCGATGGCAAATTGTATTTCATTGTGGTCCGCCAGACCTAATTGTTTGAACAAAGAAACAATGTTCCTGTATTTATAAACTAAGTCATTTAGCATTCGACATTGTAGATAGACCGGACTAGTCTCTCTACAATATCGACTTGAAATTGTTGTACACTACTTAAACACTTGGGCAAGTTAAAGACTTAATATTGATAAAGACGTTTTGTAATATATTATTGTATATTTGTAGTATGTAACTAAATGTAACTATTAAAAAATTGTTCATGTTTCTTAATAAATACTTCTCTAGAGAAGCGGCTGTATTGTTCCTCACGTGAATAATGTTATTTAAAAGTTATCTTAATAAAATTTTTGTTCTATATGTGCTCGTCTCATTTACATAAAAAAAATCCGAGTGAAAATTCAGAAACGTACGTGATTCAACAACTATTGCTAGTAATATATATAAACCAATAATTTATTTTTAGAAGTGTAGTAAAATCTAAAAATAAAAATATTGACATTCAACAAGCACTCTCCTAGAAAGGTTACTTTCTGTGGAAATAACAGCGAACCTAGGTAAGAATATTTTTTAAAGGGCACTGTTTGCCGAGCACATTTTAAACACGTGGTGTGACGCAAGGAAATTACCAGGCAAAGTGGTTCAGGTATATAAGAAGGTAAGAAAATTGCTTTTGTTATTCTATAGATTCCCGAGTTGACATATGGTTTCATCCCTTTTAAAAGGTCCAGGTGCAACTTACTTCAATACATCAAGGCCGTACCAGTCATTTTATCAAAGAAATCCGAGTTGGGATGAATGGCAGTGGGTACATAAAATTTGTTACCGCAGTGTGGGATACGAATTTTCCAAGAAAAGACAACTATAGATCACTAGTCCAGATCGGTAGCGAAGTTTAATTTTAATACAGGGTGGACCAAAAACAATTACAATTAGAATTTTTGTAATAACTTTTCGTTTGTTATTTAATTTTTTTATGTTGGGCTTGAATCAAAGCTGAGACTACTGAATACTATTACGCGTTCAGTTTATAAAAAATGGCGGAAGTTTAAAAAATTGTCACTTTTTTAAACCAGCTGATATTAGTTATTATAAATTTTTAAAAAGGTGGCTGGGGGTATTTCTTAACGCACTATTTTATTTCATTTAAGGCTAGGATTGTTAAAATCTGTCGTCAATAATAGTAGTCTTTCTAGCTTGAGAATCGTACGGTATCTTAAGATATACTCCAAATTTGGCATTTATAGACGTTATTAAGTATTTTTAAAATGTTGAAACTGGGAGGTGGATGTTCCAGATGAGGAATATATGTCCGTCATCTTGGATTATATGTGTAATGGCTGATACGATCTTCATGACGTTTTTTCAATTCTACTCAAATTTTCATTCTGAACAAATACAAATTATTTAATTACAAAATTTTGCTAGTGAAATTTGAAACTTGATCCTATGACTAGTTTCCGAGGTACAGCTATAAATTTTTCTAAAATTCTGTATCTTGTCGAACTTTTAATTTATTGATGGGGTATTAGATGTCAAAGGAGCAATTTCCGAAAGTTTTTCAATTAAAGTTTTTTTGATCAGGAAGGCGCATACTTTATGTAAAAAATGTTTTAACCAATTTGACCGAATATTTTTTTCACTTGTTATTTTTATATAGATTTCCTGGCGCCTTCCCCAACATCTTTCGAACTTTAATTTTTTCTACGCTATTTTTATTAAAATAAACGTTTTTGGTGCAAAATATTATGAAGGGCTATTAGAACATATCACAATTTAAAATGTATAAAAAAAATCATGAATTCGAATTTTTTTTTATTGTACAAGAGGTCATTCCTGTTCATTTCTTGAGCTGTACCTCGGAAACTAGTCATAGGATCGAGTTGGGCCCATGAGAAAGTCTAAATCTACAACATATTAAAAATTCAGCAAATTTCACCGGGGGCCACTTCCCATAAGATCTGACCGAGGTCGTTTAGTACACGTATTATAGCGAGATCTTTAACACTAGATTATATTTTGATCTTATTCCGTTGAAGGGTTAGGAGGTAAATAGGTAAAGTGAATGACAGCTGAATTCTTCAAGGTAAGTCCTGTTGAATTAAAAAAGAACAAGCTAAAAACGTACTCTTCGCCAATTACTGAACTTTTTATATAATTGTTACACATTCTATAGGATATTCTTCGCAGTTTTCTTGTAAATAATGTTAGTTTTTGGACATCCTAAATTTTGTGATAGCATCTTTGTTGTGAAAAAAATTATATGAAAAAAAATATCCAACCTGTGTGGGATTCGAACGCACGATCTTTGAATTGCAAGGCAAAAGTTTATGGAGATAACATTTCTATTTAAGTACAAACGACAAAAATTAAGAGAATTTTTTTAATTAAATAATTAATAACTTTTTTATTTACTGATCGATTTTCTTCAAAAACAATAGGGTTCTTCCCCTAGCTAACACTAACTTACTTTTCAAATTTCAATACAATCGGACTTTTCTTTCGTAAGTTATCGTGCTTACAAGAAACGTGACGGACGGACGGACATTTTGAAAGTGGTTCAGAATTCGTTCACTAACACAATAATATGAAATTTTGTTCTCTACAAGCGATATTTACGATTTTAGAAATGTTTCTGCGAAGAGTACAATTAAGAGGTTTTTGTAAATAAATTCATTTTAGAGCTCTATCTCTACCACAACCAGATGTGGATTGTCAGATAATTACAAAGATTAAAAATTGATATTTTAATAAGATTTTCATTATTGATTGAATAGATGGCTATTTTGTAAATAAATTTATTTTAGAGCTTCTTAATTTCTAATATATACAGAATTTTTTCTTTAATGATAAGCAAGTTATGGCCAATTATTTGGCCACCCAAAATAGTTTCCAATTAGAAGAAATATTTATGGTTTGCCGTAATTTTAATTTTTTTCTACTCTTCGTGATTTTCTCTGTAAGAAAACCGCTGCCCAAGGAATCACTACTTCCACATCCAGATTTTCTATCCAAGTCACTCACAACGAAAAAATTTTGTATGTGGAAATAATTATTTATGGAACTTTAATAATATAATATTTGAAATCCTCTACCCCAACAACCCATAAAACCATACCCCACATCGGTAGTGGGGCGGGGGTGGCAATAGGGGGTGGTGGTAGTGGGGGTGGATGAAGTAAAAAAATATTTTGAGGTTTCTGGTTCTTGTACACACACTAAATCACAATCTTTTTTCATCCCCTTTAATAATGGGGTGGGGGTGGTAATGGGGGTGGCTAATGTCAAAATTTTTTTTGAGACCTTAGCTTCTCTTATATATACTAAATACCAATTTTATGGACTCTTACCTGCTTGATTTAAATATTTATTCCAAATTTACCCCCAACCCTTCGACGGAACCAGATGAAAATATAATCTAGTTCTAGATCTCGTTAAAGTACATATGTGTACCAAATTTCAAGTCAATATCTCAAACGGTTCCTGAGCAAACGTGCGCACAAAAACAAGTTACAGACAGACAGACAGAAATTTTTTTTTCACTCAAACTTTAAATCTCGACGTTTCATGACATTCTAAGCCTATTTGAACAATAAAAATTTTTTTGTCGTGGCTATACTTCCACTGGATGTGGAAGTAAAAGTAAAACAGCCAGTTAAAAAAATATATATTTTTTTAGTTTCCAATATATTTAAGTGGTTCTACATTTTGCACATTAATTTCGATAAAAAATGTGCACGTCATTAACTGATTATTTTTCTACAAAATAAAGTTTGCCAAAATATCTGAAAAAATGGTAGCACCACTACTTAAATTCAAACTTTGTTAGGCTAAAAATTAATTTTGGTTTAAACAAAATCTGTTTGAATGACACTTAACAGAACTTGATATAGTTAAGTACTTTTTTTTGTACGACCACAACTTCTCACAAGCAGTTTTGCATTGGTAAATAAAATGTAATGGATGGGAGGGATCGTATTTCATTGGTTGGTGGATATTAAATATCCATCATTATCCATTTCATAAGCATGTTTAAAATAATCTTAAGGGGAAATAAATTAATGCCTTTGTAAAAGGTAACAATTAAGTTTCATAAGTATATAGAAAGATTGCCCATTTGATGTGTTTTATTAAGGAGTGGGAGTTCAGAGGTAAGTCTCCAAGAACATAATTTACTGAATTAAAATATAACCATGATCTTACTTCATCAAATGTTTTGCGTTTAGTTTCTGCTTTAATAGTTTGCGCTAGAAACTAAGACTTAGATTTACTTTTACGATGCCGTATTTCGACACTTGGACACAACTTTGCTTGTGTAATCACAGCCAGTTAACACGAGCCTCCGGAAAGCTTCATGATATAAAAAACACCTGCCCAAGAATCACTACTTCCACATCCAGATTTTCTATTAAAGTCTCACAACGAAAAAAAATTCTTTATGTGGAAATAATTGTTTATGGAACTTTAATAATATAATATTTGAAGTCGCCTACCCCAAAACACCATAAAACAATATGCCACATCGGTAGTGGGGGGAGTGGGGAGGGGGGTAGTGGGGTGAATATAAAAAAATATATATAGGTGAAAATAAAAAAAGATTTGAGGCCTTTCGTTTTTGTACACACACTAAATCAGTTTTATTTTTTCACCCCCTTTAATAGTGGGGTGGGGGTGGCTAATGGCAAACATTTTTTTGAGACCTTAGCTTCTCTTATACATACTAAATACCAATTTTCTGGACTCTTACTTGCTTGATATACCTATTTACCTCCCAACCCTTCAACGGAATAAGATCAAAATATCTCGTTAAAATACAGACTTGTACCAAATTTCAAGTCAATATCTCAAACGATTCCAGAGTAATCGTGCGCACAAAAGAAGTTAGACGGACCGACAGACAGATTTTTTTTTGCTCAAACTTAAAATCTCGACGTTTCATGACATTCTAAGCCTTTTTGAACAATAAAAATTTTCAATTTTTTTTGCGTTACTATACCTACTTCCACTGGATGTGGAAGTAAAAATTCATCGATGTGAAATCATTCAGTCATATTTTGATGATGTATCGATAAATTATTCAATTCCAAGGCCGCCGTTGCTTGATTTTAACAGGTGAACATTTTGAAGAAAGGGGTAAAGAAAGGCAATAATTTTTTTTTATTAAAAAAAAAACTTTCGAATAATTCTTTCAAGGGCGTAAATAATTTTTTTTTGTAAAAATTGATGAGCGGGGGGGAGATCCACAAAAAAACACAGAAAAACTATTTTAATATTCTAGCCCTGGGGGCTAATTAACCCCCTTTATCTACGCCCTTGAAATTCTTGACTTGTCAAAATTATAACGTAGACTTGTTACCAGTTCCTAGTGAATTGGCTCTAGCACTGAAATCATTTTAGTGGGCGTTCAAGGGGGTGAGAATGGGTAAAAATGGTATATCTTAATAAATAAATTTTAAAAAATCCTTGACCAAAGCTCTTTCCCGTCAACTCTGAATACATACAGGGTGTTCCTTAATGACATTCTAAGATCTCAGGGTGATTCCTAAGTTCATATGAACATATGTCCAAACGGCTTAAATTTCTTGCCAAAGGGTGTTAATTATTATTTTTTCTTAATCGTTATTTTTTAATATCTCAGAAAGTACTTTAGATATTATTTTCAATTTTGGTATGTGTTAATAGGATATAAAACCACATATTTTAGTTAGAAAAGTTATTTTATCGTTCCACCAGTGACGTCCCTGAAAACAGGTCCTCTGATATTTTTTACCAAAAAAAGTAGTACGCCACTGACATTTTTTCATGTGGATATTTTTTTCTGATTAACCTGGTCAATTCTACATGAAGACGCTCTCTTGATTAAAACAATTAAATTGAAATTGAAACTAATTACTATTAACATTGATAATGATAAATTTTGTTTTATAAAAATTGTTGGAAATGGCAACTTTTACTTAATAGGTATGCTTTCGCCCGTCTTCGCTTCGTGTTAATGGGAGTTTTATACACCACGGTTTTAAGATGACCCCACAAAAAGAAATCCAAACTATTGAGATCGGGGGATCTTGCTGGCCATTGCTGAGGTCCTCCTTTTTTATCCAACAATTAGGATAAACCACATGTAAATGGTCGCGAACAATTACACTGAAATGAACAGGGGTTCCATTGTTCATGTACCACATTTGGTTCCTTAACGCAATTGGTACATCTTCAAGCAACAAGGTAGTCCTTCTTGGAGAAAATGCAGGTAATGTGTAATGATACATACATTTTATAAAACATAAAAGCTCTGCCTACTGCGGTCTTTTTTCGGGATAGAAAATGAAGAAATCCTATTAGCGATTTCAAATCTGAGTACTCCATTGGATTCAGCAACACCTCAACAGGCTGTACCAAATTTTGTGAAAAATCCAAAAGTAGGTATACTTTTGGATTTTTCCCTTAAGAAATAAGACTTCTGAAATTGCCAATAAAAATCCACTGTTGCACGGGATTGTGTATTTAAAAGAGTGCCTTGACTCAAACAACTGACAAACGAACGTTTAATTGCCAATTTGTGTAGGTTTTACTTTTTTATTTTCTGATTAAAATTGTTCTTAATAATGCTAGATCAAGAGAATCAGCTAGAGAATTTAATATAAGATATCTAAATCGTCCGCCGATTAATGTCAGCACCTTTTGCGAAATTAATGTTTTAATTTACACATACACAACCCTTGCGCGCCATATAATTATCATTACAAGCAGAAGTTTAAATAAGTAAACCTACACAAATTAACAATTAAACATTCCTTTGTCAGTTGTTTGAGTCAAGGCACTCTTTTAAATAGACAAACCCGTGGATTTTCATTTTCAAAATTCAAAAATCCAAAAATAGGTATTTTTTCACGAAATTTGGTACATTTGAGAGGTTGCCGAATCCAGTGGAGCACTCAGATTTGAAAGAAATAAATCGTTAACAAGACTTCTTCATTTTCCACCACGAAAAAACACTGCAGTAAGCCGAGCTTTTATGTTTTATAAAATTGAATGTATCACAAGAATGTACTTTTCAGAGATCTACGTTTAAAAAAAATCGATCTAAATCGAACCTAAAGTAAACTTTTTATCATTATAAAAAAAGAAAATTTATGTTTTCCCGCTGCCGGACAGGGCTTCTCCGTGGCCTCCGACACCAGACGGTACCTGCACGCCGGCCAATTCATTACAGCCATTCTCCACGACCTGTGGAGCCTGCCAAACATTCTACCGAATTCTGATGACAGGACGGTATGATCTTCAATTCTGAAAGCAGCATTATCATTATTATGATTACTATCATTATCATTATTATTATTGAGAGTGAAAGCTGATATTGGTCTAGTATTTGACGTCAGACACCGTTTCTGAACATGAGATAATTGAAGATTTTACGAGTTACGATTTTTTTTTTTTTTTTTTATTATTTTACATACAAGGTGAGCCACGGTGGGAGGAGTATTAAAAGTATATGGAGAACGGATCAACCGATTGCCTTGAAATTTTGGTTACCAAGATAATCGAGTATGATCTCTCCAACTAAAATATTTTCGAAAGTTCGGTGTTGCCACTTATACGTAAAACTGGCAACATCTTCGTTATTTTAAATGGAATACCCTGTATATTTTTGCATTTTTTGGATCGTCGTCTCTTTCTGAGTAACTTTTGTTAATATTTTCCTATACCTATCTCAAGCCGTTTTCGAGATAACAATTCTTTTCTGAATTTATTGCCAAAAATTTGACTCGTGTTTTCTCCCACCTACGCAGCAATTAAAAAATAATTTTTTATTTACGGCTAGGCAAGGCCCGGGGGCATCTCCTCCATTAATCAAATGTTTCGAATATCATACAGGGTGAGTTAGAGAACGCTTTCTATAAGTGACTTAGAAAAATGCACGAAAGTCATTTTTTTTAAATGGAATTCCCTGTATATTATTACTGATTCGGAAAGGTGATACATTTACCTATTTCAAAAGGTAATATACCCTATACCTAATGCGCACCGTTTTCGATTTATGGGCACTTTTCTGTAACATTACCAAGAATATTAGTCTTTTGGTATATCATAACGCCATGAAATTTTTATTTTGTCATTTTGTAATGACAACAGACATGCTATTTTTCTAAATAAATTTGACGTTAGTGATATTTGCACTTAATTTGAATAGCTGTAGCACAAATACGGCAGAAAATAATTATACAAACAGTTTTAATGGATTTGTTTATTATCTATAGAAAGTGCAATAAGATTATCAGCAGCACTTGTACAAGATTTAATGAGAAATATCCGCATTTGCCGCAGATGAATAACAGAAAGTTTCTACGAATTCAGATAAATTTTATAAATTTTGGTACGTCATTAACAGAACAATAACAGTGTCAGTATTAGGTCGGCCGACAACGCGAAGCGAGCATCTGTGATGTCACACCACTCCACTGGTTTAAAGATAGGACTTTGCAGAGTGAGAGGGACATATCAATTTATTATAAATATTTAAAAAACCAAACATAGTATAACCTTTAAAACTATTTTATATACTTGCTATTGTCCTAATGAATACAACTATATATATTTTTTATTGTAAATTTCTGTTGTACTTGAATATTGTAGTTTATTAATGAAAATTGTATAATAAGAAGGAATTAGTAGGATTAAAAACAGTGAGGAAAATAGCGCCATACACCCCAAAAAGGAAACACGAAGCAGCTACGGACACGTGTTTCGGAATTATTGTTCCTCATCAGCGTGGCGTAGCAACAAAAATGATCTGGAAAGGACATATAAGGTTGAAAGTACAGTACACAGCAAGATTCTGTAAACCACCAACTTTCGTTTTAAAATTTCATAATTTTTATTATGTTATTTTATATTTTTGAATATATATTGTATTTACAGAGGCGTAACTATGGTAGGGCAAACCGGGGCAGTGCCCTGGGGAGGGGCCCCGGGAGAATTTCTCCCCCCCGCTCATCAAAAAAAATTTGGGACGCAAAATTTTTTTTCGCTCATCAAAAAATTTTTTTCGGATTTCTCCCGTATTAAGAAAATAATATAATAGGGGGCCCCCAACAATTTTTTGCACTGGGGCCGCATGACGTCTAGTTACTGTATTTAGTTGTGTTTATAAATTTTGTTTGTGATTTTCAGTCGGCACATAGAGCCCTATGTGTACTACCCAATTTCAACCTGGCGAGTCAAATAAAATAGGAAGGAATTAGTAGGGTCAAAAACAAATAGTGAGGAAAATAGCACCATACACCACTGGATGTGAGGACCATTTCAATGTAAATATTTATGTGCTGCATTATTTATTATTAAATCCAGTATTTTTTTTATCTATTTATTTAACGTCGGCCTATTTCCACTACCAGAGCATATCACCGACGCCAGGAGAGCTACCCCCAACCTGGAAATTTTGCCGAACCTCTTTTCGTAAGAAGAGTAGGGATCTTTTACTTGCCTAACATTTAATAGACAAGGGACCGCCTGCTTTACATCCTCTCCGAAGGGTGGCATATCCACTACGTAATCCTCGTCTTGAAATTACATAGCTTCCGCGTATACACTGATATACAAGCCGCTAGAAAGTGGGACAAGATCGCTGTGTTTCCCAAGATGGGTCACCCATCCAAGTACTAACCGCGCTGCACGTTGCTTCACTGGAGTATCGAGGATACATACACAGTGAAGACGAAACTTAAACAATACTGATTTAAAATTCTAGCAATTTTTATGTATTTTCCATTTGGTTTAAAAATATTAGAGAAAAAAGCTATTTCATATTTCAACACTGAGCTGCTATTACACAGGGTGTAGCGCAAATATATTTTATATAATTATTAAATTTTGATTGTAGGGAAAAATTGGCAATTTCTTATGGTTGTTTTATAATACAGATTCAGAAAGTGTTTGTTTTGGCATTGCACTAGTTTCAATAATTTAACCAACCGCCCATAATAAGGACGTCTACCAGTACTCTAGCAGATGTAAAGAGTGACACGCCCATCAAGAGAAGCATGTACACGATTGAATGCTTCGCTCTCGCTTGCCGCTCTCGCTTGCTCTTATTTCCATCCCAAAACCAACACTTTCCGATACTGTATACAGTTATTAAAACTTATTTAAGTAATTATTACCTCTTTTATTCATTTTTTTAGTAAAATTCTTTAAGGCTAGCAATGAAAAAATCTAAAATAGTATTTTATTTCTAGCTCGAAAAAGACATGGAAAACTACATGTATTATAAATTAATGATATGATGACTAATTAATAATATAAAAATGAGAAATTAACCCCTCTCATGTCTGCAGTAATGAGCAGAGCTGGGTAATTACTTGTAATTTAAAAATAATTACAAATTACTTTTTTAAAAAAGGAACTAATTACAATTACAAAGTACATGTCTTTAAAAAAGGAATTAGCAATTACTTTTCTAATTACTTTGATGATAAAGTAAATTATAGTGACCAAACAGACAAAAAGGTAAGTTAAAAATTTTAATTAAAAGTGTTGTGTAATATTGCGTTTTAATATTTATTAGAATCGTTATTAGAATGTTTGACCTTAAGAGTAATCAGGAAAAATTAAATAAATATATAGAAAATGCAGCTTAATACTGGAGTCGGTTTAGGAAAGGATTGGGAAAATTTTTAAGATGGATGCAGACCCTGCGGAAATTATTTGTAATGACGAGTATAATAAAACCCTAAAATTTCAATTTCCAAAAACGGGTGAAACCACGCCGAAAAGGGGTGTTTTGGACATTTTAAGGGTCAAATTTGTTGTTTTATTTTTTTTTGATCACTTAAACAACTAGTTAAGAAAAGAAAATGGTATCCTTTTATTCTCAATATTAAAGGAACCTTCAGTTTAAATTTGGGGAAGATATCTGACCATCCCCCCTCCTGATATTCATATATATATACGAAAAAAACTGAGAAAATCAAATTTCGGTTGTCTTGATCAGATCTCAACCGATTTGGCTGAAATTTGGAATGGAAGTAGTCTTTATCACACAAAAACTGTTAACTGTTTCAGCCAAAAATGTTAAATAGTTTGGCTGAAATTGCAGTTTCAGTCAAATTTTCTGAAAGTTTCAAATCGAAATATCTTCGGACCTGAAAGTCGGATCAAAATTTGCTTTGTGACAAAAGGTAGGTGAGGTATAATATCAAAATACTCGTTTTGAAAAGTAAAAGATAAACCACGGTTACCCTTCGATTATAGATGAAGCGGCTACCTGAGTCACGTAAAAATTAAAAAAAATAAAAATTGTAACACATTCACATACAGAAATAAATACACGCACGCACACACATTTATAATATAATATAATATACATTTATCTATACCTAGTCAAAGCAGTAGGCACGACTATACAATTGTTTTCTGCTTTATACCAGTGCGCGCACACATAGTCACTGAGTACACATATATTTTATATATATAATGCAAATGACTAAAAAACGACCGAATGTAAAAAAAAAAGTGATTCTTGACTTATATCATGTAAAAGTACATAAAATAATCTACCTTTTACCATAAAGCCAAATTCGATCCGTCTTTTAGGTCCGGAGATATTTCGATTTGAACATTTCAGAAAATTTGACTGAAACTGCAATTTCAGCCAAACTATTCAATATTTTTGGCTGAAATCTGGTAAATAATTTTTGTGTGATTCCAAATTTCAGCCAAATCGGTTGAAATCTGATTAAGATAGCCGAAATTTAATTTTTTCAATTTTTTTCGTATATATATAAAACTGCAAATTCAAATTTGCAGTTTAAAATGTCCAAAAAAACCCTTTTCGGCCAATAAAACACGGTTTCACCCAAGATTTAACAGAAAGATCGTCCTGATAAAGCCATCTCTTGCGCAGCGCAAGATTCTGGGATTTTGTTATACTCGCCATGACAAACAATTTCCGCCGGGTCTGCATCCATCTTAAAAAATTTACCAATCTCGCTATTTTATTTACAAAATCGACTCCACTATAATAACAATGCCTAATAATAATAAGAATGATAATAATAAACAGTAAACACATTTAGTTTTTAAAAGTTTCTTGAATAAAAAACATAAATGTGCAGCAGACCACGACAAAAACTCGTTTTTACTCAGTAACTTTTTTGGAACTTTTCAGATTCATTTTAAACTATGGAACTGTAAAATTCTGCTTTAGTGCATTCTTGTTTGTTAAACCACATACGCATGTTCTTAAAGTAATTGTAATTGAAAAAAGTAATTGTAATTGGAAAAAGTAATTGTAATTGGAGAAAGTAAGTGTAATTGGAAAAAGTAATTGTACTTATAGAAGTAATTTGTAATTAGATAGTTCAAATAATATAATTACAAATTACAACTCCTTCAACAATTTTCCTGCAATTACAATTCCAAATTACTTTAGTAAAAAAAAGTACTTAGTTACAATTACAATTACACGAAAAAAAAAGGAATTGTAATTGTTAATTACTTTTTCACCAGGAATTACCCAGCTCTGCTAATGAGCTCATGATTTTGAAGATTCGAAGAGTCTGCTTTATTAAAGTTTGCTTCATACATTTTTCTTAATCACCACAAAAAACAAAAGATATTACCTAATTTAACGCACAAAACACTGAGAAAGGCTCGACGATCCCAAGCGGAATGCATGACCGTTTATATGTTGCGCGACCGTTTCGTTTCCTATTAAGTGACGTCACAATGTTAGTCGGACCGCGCTTCAAATTCCATCTTCAAAAGTCGTATATTTCGAACACCACATATCGGATTCATCTGAAATTTTCAATAGCACCTATTTTTAAGTAATACTTTATCCACAAGAAGTAACAACTACTAAATGAAATTCATTTAATGAGCCTGCCGGCGCCGTAGCGTTTCTGAAGGCGAATTGGCCAATTTTACATACAGGAACATACAATTTTTTTCATGTAACTTGCCCAACGCACGCCTTACACGAGTGGTAGAAACCGTTAGAGAGTTTTATCAAAAAATTTGACACACTGATTTCCAATGTAAATAAAGTGTTTCATAAAGCCCCTGAGCGCGCAAGGTTGTTTTGAAGAATTCTTCTACACATATTGCGTCCCCTAACTCTCTTCTAATAAACCACAAAAAAGTTTTATTATTTCACTAAAAATGGAAACTTTTTTCTCCTTCCAGCCCGCTCCTGTTAATTACGTCATGGCGCCCAATAATCCCATGTTTGATTATAAATATGCCTAATCACTGAGAAACCGTCCCCATATTTTACTGCACTTTACCATTCAGAGTCACGGAAAAACTGTGAGACCTGTCACTATATAAATATTATCATAAATGAGCTTTTAAACAGGTAAAATCCATATCCTGTTTTATAAAATTATTCGCAAAATCAATTAATCATGCAGCAAAAATAATGAGTTAATTCCGCTGCCAATACTGGTGCAAATTAATTAGCTACCGGAACGGTAAATAACAAATCAGTCAGAGTTTGTTGATGGTATAATTGGGCACCTACCGTACAAGAATTTTTTTTATTCGGCACTTTCTTAATAAATTACAACAATTTGATGGAGCCAACCTGACCTTGAGTATCTGTGAACAATAAAGTCCAGGGAAAATATTCGAAAATGAATTTCGCAACTCTGTTGTTTGGTATAGAAAGAGTTAAGTATATGGTACGTACAATCAGCAACCCCCTCCCCCCCCCGCATCAAATTGCGGGCCCCGTAACCGCTGAGCTTGACGTGCTCCCCGAAATCCATGGAGTGCCTCTTTTTTTTCTTGAACAAACAATTTTTTTGAGACCTTAGCTTCTCTTATATATACGAAATACTCATTTTATGGACTTTTATGGACTTATTTACTCGCTTAATCTATCTATTAACCATTTACCCCAGTTTACTCCCCAACCCTTCAACGGATTAAGATTAAAATATAATCTAGTTAACCTCGTTAAAATACATACGTGTACCGAATTTCTAGTCCATATTTTCAATATCAACATCAATATCAATAACGATTCCAGAGTAATTGTGCGCACAAAAAAGTTACGGACAGAACGACAGACCGACAGACAAATAGAATTTTTTTTGCTCAAATTTAAAATATCGACGTTTCATGACATTCTAAGCCTATTTGAACAATAAAAATTTTCAAAAATTTTTTTTTGCGTTACTATAATTCCACTGGATGTCGAAGTAAAATTCGGTGCCATCATATTGTTCTTATAACAATATTTTCTTTTCAACAAATAACAAAGCTTTGCGCAAATCAGAAAAACATTACAAAGTGAAGATTTAAATCATTACAAGAATCATTAAAGAACATTTAAGAGCATTACATAATTACGTTATTTTTACAGAAACAGGCCTCTAGGTTTGGTAATGTGTATTCTTTAAATGTCTATAAATGAAGGCCGTGGTTAGATGCAGGGGCGGACTGGCCCACCGGGACGAATCCCGGTGGCCCGCTCCAATAGTGCGCCGTTGGCACCGGCTGCTTGGCAAGATAACCGGCTAATAGAGTAATAAGTGGCCTGCGAGTTCTAAGATCCCGCGCCGCTAAACTGTTGTCAGTCCGCCCCTGGTTAGATGTCAAAGCCATTAAAGGTCCATAAGTCGGAACCATAACAAAGTTACTAAAGATCTAGCAGTTAATTACTTCCAATCCACGTAGTGGAAGTGTGGCAACGACAAAATTTTTTTTTAATTTTTGATAATTCAAATAGGCTTAGAATATCATGAAACGTCGAGACTTTAAGTTTGAGCAAAGAAAAAATTTCTGTCTGTCGGTCTGTCTAATTTTTTTTGTGCGCACGATTGATTACTCTGGAACCGTTTAAGATATTGACTGGAAATTTCGCACACGTATGTATTTTAACGAGATCTGGAACTATATTATACTTTCATCTTATTCCGTTAAGGGTTGGGGGGTAAAATGGGGTAAATGGAGGTAAATAAGTAAATCAAGCAGGTAAGAGTCCATAAAATTGGTGTTTAATATATACAAGAGAAGCTAATGTTTCAAAAAAATTTTTGGCATCAGCCACCCCCATTACTACCCCCACCTCATTATAAAAGGGGGTGAAAAAAAATTGTGATTTAGTGTGTGTACAAGAACCAAAAGCTTCAAAATATTTTTTTACTTCATCCATGCCACTACCACTCCCCTATCACTATCCCCACCCCACTAGCGATGTGGGATATCGTTTTATGGGTTTTTGGGTTAGACCAATTCAAATATATTATTAAAGTTCCATAAACAATTATTTCCACGTACAAAATTTTTTCGTTGTGAGAGGCTTGGGTAGCGAATCTGGATGTGGAAGCAGCGATTCATTGAGCAGTGGTTTTTTTTGTTGAAATAAGCCTAGAATGTCATGATCATGAAACATCGAGATTTTAAGTTGGAGCAATAAAAAAAATTAGGTCTGTCTGTCAGTCAGTACGCTCTCTAGAACGGTGTATGATATTGACTTGAAATTTGGTACAGGCTATATGTTATAACGAGATCTGGAACAGATTATATTTTGATCTTATTCCGGTGAAGGGTTCATGGGTAAATGGGGGTGAATGAAAATGAATAGGTAAAGCAAGCAATTAGGAGTCCATAAAATTGGGATTTAGCGCATATACGAGAAGCCGAGGTTTTAATTTTTTTTTGCATCTGTCATCAGCACTATCACCCCCCATTACCACCCATCAAAGTTGGTAAAAAAATAAAATTATGATTTAGTGTGTGTACAAGAATCAAAAGCCTAAGAATTTCTTTTTGCCATTAGCCACCCCCTCTACCAACCCCACACCATCAGGGCCGGATTATCTATTAGGCTAACTAGACTGTAACCTAAAAGCGTCAATGCGTGAAGGAGCACGCGTGTCTGCGCATGAAGGGTGTCTCGAGCCCATTCTCCGCCTTTCTAATCTTGCCCCTCCTTCCGCTCGTCAAAAAATGTTTTTCAGATTCCCCCCTCTGATCAATTTTCAATTTCGAGGGAATTTTTTTCCCCATCTTGCTCCCCCCTTTCTAAATTGCCCCCTCCTCGCTCATCAATTTTCATTTGCGAGGAAAAAAAATTCTCCCCATCGCGCCCCCGCTCATCAATTTTGAAACTTCGTAACCCTGCCTGTGAATAAGTGGGCGCAAATATATCATTAGCCTAGGGGCGCGCCAATCCTTAATCCGGCCCTGCACACCATTATTAAAGGGGATGAAAAAATAAAATTGTGATTTAGTGTGTATACAAGAACCAAAGGCCTTAAAAAATGTTTTGGCAAACGCCACCCACATTAAAAGAGGTAAAAAATAAAATTGGGATTTAGTGTGTATACAAGAACCAAAGGCCTCAAAAATTTTGTTATCATCACCCCCCACCCCATGGGAATTACAGGTGCAATGAAAAGCACCCCAACAGCATCCATGGAGACCCTACTAGACCTCCCTCCACTGAGTCTTGTGATTCAGGGGGAGGCCAGAATGGGAGCCTACAGGCTACAAAATTCTCAGAACCCGATTCCTCTTGGAGACAACTCGGGGCACATGAGGATAATAAACAATGTAGTGGATCCTCTATTGAGCATGAGGTCGGACTACATGACACCAAAAATTACATTCAATAAGCCCTTCACTATCACCATTGGAGACAGGAAGGAATGGATGACAGGTGCTCCTGATGCTTTACGCAGAGGCCTGGTCTGGTATACTGACGGGTCCAGGATGGAATCAGGAGCTGAAGCAGGAATACATGGTGTGAGGCCGAAAGAGAGTATAAGTCTCTCCCTTGGACGGCACGCCACTGTATTCCAGACAGAAATTCTGGCTATACTCGAGTGTGTACGCGAGAATGTTAAACGACGATACGCAGATCTCAATCGCAACAGACAGTCAGGCGGCACTTGGGGCATTAGCCTCTAACAAAGTGTCTTCCAGACTGGTTTGGGACTGCCACAAAGAGCTCAAAATCCTGGGTGAGCGGAACAGAGTAAGACTACTCTGGGTGCCGGGACATACCAGTATAGAGAGCAACGAGAAAGCTGACGAACTTGCTAGACAAGGAGCAGCGAATATATTCTATGGCCCATAACCTGCGCTGGGTATCACAAAAGGCTCAGCCAGAAAGGTAATTAAAGACTGGATCAAGAGTAAACACAACCACTACTGGAGAAACATTCCAGGAAATCGACATGGGAAAACACTTATCAATGGACCATGTTCAAAACAAACTGAAGAACTGCTCACAAGGAACAGGACTCAGCTGAGAATCATAACAGGTCTTCTGACGGGACACTTTCCCGTCAAGAAGTACCTGCATTTAATTGGAAAGTTTGCTGGCGACCTTAACTGCAGACTGTGCGTTAAAGTACCAGAAACTGTAGAACATATTATACATGACTGCGAGGCACTGGCCCGCAGAAGGTATAATATCTACGGGCAAACACAAACAGACCCGGAAACCATTAAAACTTGTCCATTTTCAGACCTGTATCACCTTGTCAGTGACACAGGAATACTAAAATGGACAAGTGTAAACTAAAAACTAAAAAACAAGGTAAGCACAATAAGCCCAGGAGGCTGCAGTGCATTCGGAGTATTCCATACAAACGAGCCCTAAGAGGAGGGGTTTTAGTCAGTTGTGCCTGACACTCAGACCTATTCCTAGTTGGGATAGGCAGCCCGGGTGGGTTTCCCCCTCGCAAAAAAAAAACCCACCCCATTATTAAAAGGGGTGAAAATTAAAACTGTGATTTAATGTGTATACAAGAACCAAGGGCCTTAAAATATTTTTTTACTTCATCCATCCCACCACCACCCCCCTATCGCTACCCCCACCCCACTACCGATGTGGGATACCGTTTTATGGGTTTTTGGGGTAGACGATTTCAAATATATTATTAAAGTTCCATAAACAATTATTTCCACATGCAAATTTTTTTCGTTGTGAGAGACTTGGGTAGCAAATCTGGATGTGGAAGTAGTAATTCCTTGGGCAGCGATTTTTTATTTTAGCGTAAGATATAAGATATTATAATATTTTAATCTAAATAGATAATAAATGCACACTTTTTGACCACATTAACGGAAGAAAGGGCAATATCGACCAATTAATGATTCGAGAAAAAAGTAGATGGTAAAAGGCTAAGAAAGAAAGAATTTGTAGAAAGAGCTTTTGGTGAAGCTCTACGCCTAACAGGCAGCCGCCACAGATAATGTGGTGCTGTCAGACCTGCCATACAATAAAGGAAGGCCAATTAGAAAGAGTTCTGTTGAGGCCACACGTCTACAACTGCGACTGATGACTCGATGCTGTTGGACGTCTCATACAGAGAAGGGAGATCGACTGGGGTATGCATGGGCCACAAAGCGTATACCAAAACGGTATGAATAAGGAGAAAAATCTAAATGTCAAAATGATTGTCAAATGTATTATCGTTTTTATTAAGTAGTAGTACATTCTAATTGCATTATGGGCATATTACAGGAGTTTATTGCTGTTAACGTCTTCTATTATTGTTGAATTCTGACCGGATGTCTGCACCGGGCCTAAGGGTACTTGTTTGTGATTAATGATTATGTGATATAAACACAACGTAAATAGAATAAGCCCCACATTATAAAGTAATCGTTTGTTTTCTTCCTAATTACTTTCAGAGGAAGTATAGTAACGCAAAAAGACATTTTGAAAATTTTTATTGTTTAAATAGGCTAAGAATGTCATGAAACGTATAGATTTTAAGTTTGAGAAAAAACAATTCTGTCTGTCAGTAACTTTTTTGTGCTCACGATTAAATGGGGGGTAAATAAGTGAATCAAGCAAGTAAGAGTCCATAAAATTGGTATTTAGTATACATAAGAGAAGATAATATAATTAATAAGATAAGATAATTTTTGGCATTAACCACACCCATTGCAACCCTCATCTCATTATTAAAGGGGGTGAAAAAAAAATAAAATTGTCATTTAGTGTGTGTACAAGAATCAAAGGCCTCAACTTTTTTTTTTACTTTATCCACCCCCACTACAACCCCCTTCCACCACCTCCACCTCCACTACCGATGTGGCATATCATTTTATGAGTTTTTGGAGTAGACGATTTCAAATATTATATTATTAAAGTTCCATAAACAATTATTTCCACATACAATTTTTTTTCGTTGTGAGAGATTTGGATAGAAAATCTGGATGTGGAAATAGTGATTCCTTGGGCAGCGATTTTTGGTTATTTTTGACCATTTTTAGTCATTTATCTGCTTGTGAACGGTTAATTGTGCGCGAACTAAATAAGTATCCGTGTATGTCACATTCTGCAATTTTTTTTGACATATAGGATTCGAAATTCATGGTTCGGAAACCTAATAGTCCAAATAATTTTGTAAATGATCATTTTTTTGCCATTTCTTTTTTGACACCTTAGCTTCTCTTATATATATTAAATACCAATTTTATGCACTCCTACTTGCTTTATTTACCTATTTACCCCCAGTCCCATTTACCCCAGCTCTTCAACGGGATAAGATCAAAATATAATCTAGTTCCAAATCTCGTTAAAATACATACGTGTACCAAATTTGAAGTTAACATCTTAAACGGTTACAGAGTAATCGTGCGCACAATAAAAGTTATAGACCGACAGACAGAAATTTTTTTGCTCAAATTTAAAATCGACGTTTCATGACATTCTAAGCCTATTTGAACAACAAAAATTTTCAACATTTTTTTTTGTCGATACAAACTTCCATTGGATGTCCAAGTAAAATGGTCGTAGTTCGTAGCCCTTTGACCTTTTCGTTTGTGATACTTATATACAAATTCTGCGAATAAAAGAACCTAAAATAAAAAGGTATTTGGTACTTTAGATTTTGTTACATACATAAATGGGCCCAAAAATTACAATTTCGGCCAAAAAATTGTCATTTCTAAAATTATTTAGGTTTATGGTTTCGGACCTTGAAATTCAGATTCTGCAAGTCAAAAATCATGATGAAATATGATCCAAGGATATATATAGGAAATAACAGTGTCTAGATTCTGCGTTCATAGGGTTTTCACATTTTTTACAGGCTTTTGACAGCTGTCTTGTGTCAAAAATAAGCTGGATTGCACTTTGCGCAGTTATTCATTAAAGTGTTCAGCATTACGAAAATTTTGATCCCAAATAGATTGATTTTGTTTGAATTTCCTGTACGCCTGCTAGGCAAGGAACAAAACGCCAAATGAAAGTTGGTCGGGTATTAAACAATATAACGCTTAGTGTACATGGTGCCATTTGAAAAAAAATATGTTTTGGAGCATTTATGTTTTATAAATATTAAATATTTATTTTTAAAAATGCCATAAATTAATTGAATTGCCAAAACAGTAATTTGTTTTCAGAGAATTTTTTTTAGTTTGGATATTTACTAAGTATTATAAGAAATATGATTTCCACGACCACTGAGTAATTACATACAGTTCCATTTTTCAAGGTTTTTTTTACACCATGAAAAAACCATTACGAAGGTAATTCAAACTACTATCAGATCAGATTTTAAAAAATTTGCAGGGCGTTATTTAAAAAAAAATGAGTAGTATGTCCGGTATTTATACCAAACATTTTGCATTCTAATTTCAAATTTTTATTTTGAAAAATAAAGAAAAAAATAATGGTGTACCTGGCTTCGTGAGCACCCGGTATAGTCCGCATGTGGGAAAGTAATATAATCACCACAGTGAAAATAGTTTTTCGAAAAACTTTTTGTATTTTGATTCAGTATGTCTATGCGTTTACATGGAATAACAGATTTCCGGAATTCTGACACATACATTTTATGTAAAACTAATAATATATTTGTCCCTCTATTGTAATATTTTCTGGTGCACACATTTATTATTAGTACGTTTAATTGCAAATTTTAATTGCTATAAATTATACTTGCTACAAAATGAATTAATAAAATGCAAACGGTTCTTTATGATTGTCAGGTGAATGTTGAGGTCATGAACTGGCAACCTACGACCTGCTGTTTTAACCTATAAAATCTCGGCAATCACAGGAATATTTTCAGTTTAGTATCTTCTAGTGAATTGAGGTTATTGAATTCTGATTCATCGATTACTTTATTCCCATTTCATTTGATTAAGATGACACATGCAACTTCTCTAAATTTTCAACACTATTGAGAACTCAACATGTACGATTGTATAGGGTGGATCAAACTTACTCATCTTCCGACAAAACAGTATAATTAAAAGAATACGCAATTTCCATTTAAACAAAACACCATACGGGGTGTCACCAGTGGCGGCTGGTGAAATTTCAATATTTTTTTTCTCGTCTGTGGCGCATGGGACCCATACGAAACTTGGGAAATAACATCTAGAGAAGCACTTCTCTAATGACCCCTAAAAAATTTTGAAAAAGCAGTTTGCGAAAAAATTTTTGAAAATTCGCTAGCCTCCCCTGGGTCTAGGGACCCCTGTTTACTTTTATTTTTTTTTGTCATATGCATTTGACTTTTCATAAAAATGCATCGACAGATTTTGGAGTTTGTGAAAATATTTTCATTACTAACTGAGATACTGAATTGAAATATTGTAATTTGTTAAATTGTAAATTACAAAATTTCAGTTCATTGTATTTCAGTTAGTAATGAAAATATTTTCACAAACTCTAAAATCTGTCGATGCATTTTTATGAAAAGTCAAATGCATATGACAAAAAAAAATAAAAGTAAACAGGGGTCCCTAGACCCAGGGGAGGCTAGCAAATTTTCAAAAATTTTTTCGCAAACTGCTTTTTCAAAATTTTTTAGGGGTCATTAGAGAAGTGCTTCTCTAGATGTTATTTCCCAAATTTCGTATGGGTCCCATGCGCCACAGACGAGAAAAAAAATATTGAAATTTCACCAGCCGCCGCTGGGTGTCACCGGAATAATTAAACAAGCCAGAATCTTCAGGGTAGAAAACCAAAACCTCGAAGAGTCAAAATACAGTGTGGAAGAGCCAAATGGAATAAATTCAGTATCTCAATTAATTATTGTGCATATTTATAAAAAATCCCGAGACACGTCGATTTTGGATTCTGAAATCCTGCAACTTACAAATTTCATTCCTAAATTCAATCCCCTTCGGGTGGCAATTGATATTAAATTTTTAAATGGAGAGGCTGTGATACCTCTTTGAAGGGTCTTTTCATTCTCTATTCAAAATGCTATGGTTTTAATATTTACTGTAAAAAAGAGATTCTCTATCCAAGTCACTCACATCGAAAAAACTTTGTATGTGGAAATAATTGTTCATGAAATTTAATAATATAATATTTGAAATCCTCCACCCCAAAAACCCATAAAACGATACCGCATATCGGTAGTGGGGTGGGGGTGGTAGTGGGGGAGGATGAAGTAAAAAAATATTTTGAGATTTCTGGTTCTCGACGGAACAAGATGAAAATATAATCTAGTTCTAGATCTCGTTAAAGTACATATATGTACCAAATTTCAAGTCAATATCTTATTATATTGACTTGAAATTTGGTATACATGTGTACTTTAACGAGATCTCGAACTAGATTATATTTTCATCTTGTTCGTCGAAGGGTTGGGGGGGTAAATTGGGGTAAATTTGGTGTAAATGGGTAAATCAAGCAGGTAAAAGTCCATAAAATTGGTATTTAGTATATACAAGAGAAGCTAAAGTCTCAGAAAAATTTTTGGCATTAGCCACCCCCATTACCACTCTCACCCCATTATTAAAGGGGATAAAAAAAAATGTGATTTAGTGTATGTACAAGAACCAGAAGCCTCAAAATATTTTTTTTACTTCATCCACCCCCCACTATCACCACCCCCACCCCACTACCGATGTGGGGTATCGTTTTATGGGTTTTTGGGGTAGAGAATTTCAAATATTATATTATTAAAGTTCCAGCGGTCGCATCCAGCGCTTGGAATGGTGACCCAAGTTCTCGCTGGAGATCTCAGTCCATATGCTGAGCTGTAAAAGCCTGACTGGACTGAGGCGGCTCGGCGAGAGAAAGACAGAGGCTGATAACCGTGCCTGACAAGATTTGCACTCTCTAGCCATTTTTGAACCAAAAAACTTAATTTGGGACCATTGTGCGCCGCCCAGTCTGAGGGAGCCCACGCGAGACTATTTTTCTCGATGTGACGTCACAGTGCTTTTCGCGAAGATCTCAACTTTAATTATTTATGGCAAAGTAAGTACTGCGATTTAAGAGCTGATATTCGGTGTGGCGTGTTTTTATACATAAACACACACTTTCACGAAATACAAAAAAGTAGGCAAGTTCCCCATTAGCAAAATTGAAAAGCAGTTTCGCGAAAATGGACATGTACTGCAGATAAAAAAAGAAGCTTCCAATGCAATGAGTAACGATACCAAATTAGATACACCGCTTCAGTTTGAAGAAAACCCACATAGTTCAAGCCGACTAGCAGCTTCAGCATTTAATGTTTCCCATTCCTCAATTAATCGCGTATTAAAAGAAAATAAAATGCATCCGTATAAACTGACCCCAACTCAGGAGCTTAGTGAAGACGATTTTGACAGAAGAACGTATTTTTGCGAACAAATGATGCAAAGGTTAGATAACAATGTTATCCAACTAGAAAATGTTTTGTTTTTGGATGAGTCCACTTTTACTCTTCATGGCCATGTTAATTGTCAAAACTGTGGCCACTGGGCTAATTAAAATCCTCATTGGATGAGAGAATTATATGCAAAATCCTGAAAAGGTTAATGTTTGGGCGGGGATAATTGGAAACCATGTCATTGGTCCCTCTTTCATCGATGGCAATTTGAATGGAGATAATTATTTAGCTCTGCTCCAAAATGTCATACCAACTTTGGCAAACTTATATCCTGCTCAGTCACGCCTCAGGTGTTGAAAAACGTTAGAAGACATTTTTATTTACGATTAGGATGCTGCCAAGATGTTCAACGAACTCATTTTGAACATTTACTACATTGAAGTTAAGTTTTTTTTAGTTTTCTGTAGTGAATTACGTTAAGCACATGAATTAATTTTTTTTACCGTTAATTTTTGCAATAAATATTAAAACCATAACATTTTTTGAATAGAGAATGAAAAGACTTTTCAAATGAGGTATTACAAGCTCCTATTTAAAAATTTAGGGGTTGCAACTGCCACTCGAAGGGGGTTGAATTTAAGGATGAAATTTGTGCGTTGCGAGATTTTTTATAAATATGCACAATAATTGAAATACTGAATTTATTCCATTTGGCTGTTCCACACTGTATATGGTCAATTACTTCCACATCCAGCGGAAGTATAGTAACAACAAAATTTTTAAAATTTTTTATTGGTCAAATAGGCTTAGAATGTCATGAAACGTCGAGATTTTAAGTTTGAGCAAGAAAAAAAAATTCTGTCTGTCTGTCGGTCTGTCTGTAACTTTTTTTTTGTGCACGATTACTCTGGAACCGTTTAAGATATTGACTTGAAATTTGGTACAGGTGTGTATTTTAACGAGATCTGGAACTAGATTATATTTTCATCTTATTCCGTTGAAGGGTTGTGGGGTAAATAGGTAAATCAAGCAGGTAAGAGTCCATAAAATTGATATTTAGTATATATAAAAGAACTTAAGGTCTCAAAAAATTTTTTGGCATTAGCCACCCCCGTTACTACCCCCACCCCATTATTAAAGGGGGCGACAAAAATAAAATTGTAATTCAGCGTGTATACAAAAACTTAAGGCCTCAAATTTTTTTTTACTTCATTCACCCCCACTACCAACCCTCTACCACCACCCCCACCCCCACTACCGATGTGGCATATCGTTTTATAGGTTTTTGGGGTAGACGATTTCAAATATTATGTTGCTAAAGTTACTTCGAATAGTATGGATGCGCAGTGGCTTTGCTCGACTATTATGGATGCGCAGTAGGTTTCTCCGAATATTATGGATGCGCAGTGGCTTTCTTCGAGTATTTTGGATGCGCAGTGACTTTTCTCGAGTATTATAGATCGCAGTAGGTTACCCCAAGTAGTATGGATGTGCAGTGGCTTTCCTCGAGTACAATGGATGCGCAGTAGGTTACCACGAGTAGTAACTTGTAGTGGCTTTTCTCGAGTCCTATAGATGCGCAGTAGGTTACCTCAAGTGGTATGGATGCGCAGTGGGTTACTTCAAGAAGTATGAATGCGCAGTGGTTTTCCTCGAGTAAATTGGATGCACAGTGGGTTACCTTGAGTAGTATGGATGAGTAGTTCGTCGAAAAAAATGCTTGAAGTAGAGGCATTGCTTCCATTGTGTAGTTTACGGCACACAACGATTTTTTATATCTTTGTCATGCCATTTTCTGCGTATTACTTTCACGTCTAGTTGAAGTATATTAACGCAAAAAAAAAATTTTGGAAATTTTCATTGTTTAAATAGGCTTAAAATGTCATGAAACGTCAATATTTTAAGTTTGAGCAAAATAAATTTGTCTGTCGCGTCGGTCTGTCTGTTAGTCTTGTATCTTTTTGGTGCTCACGATTACTCTGGAACCGTTTAAGATATTGACTTAAAATATAGCACACGTATGTATTTTAACGAGATCTGGAACTAGATTATACTTTGATCTTATTCCGTTGCAGAGTTGAAGGGTAAATGGGGGTAAATAGGTAAATCAAGCAAGTAAGAGTCCATGAAATTGGTATTTAGTAAATATAAGAGGAGCCAAGGTCTCAAAACATTATTAAAGGTGGTGAAAAAATAGTGTGATTTAGTGTGTGTACAAGAGCCAAAGTAATGAAGAATTTTTTTCACATCATTCACCCTCACCACCATCCCCATTACCGATGTGGCATATAATTTTATGGGTTTTTGGGGTACATGATTTCAAATATTATACTATTAAAGTTCCATAAACAATTATTGCCACATAATGGAGTACAAATATAGTATTTTCGTTGTAAGAGACTTGAATGTGGAAGTAGTGATTCCTAGGGCAGCGGTTTTTTTTAGTATGTGACACTTCTCCATCACTTCCGGTTTCACAATTACAAATGCAACACTGCACCGTTTTCGGATTTGGATTCAGGATATGATTGTGGTTTGAAAAATGAACTTATCTGATTTTTTAGTTAGGTACAAAAATTTGAATATTTCACCCTTCGAAGAGGTGAACGACGAGTATCGGGGGTGACTTAATATTGTGTATTAGGCCGCCCACTATATACAGAACCGAAATAGAATAATACAGGCGTCACAAACAATTACCTTGATGTTGGGATTAATAAGGAGTATGTATCTGAAAGTTGCTCAAATACCCCCTCTTAGGCCAGAAATATGTGCTCTTTAACGAGTTTTAAGATGTAGCGAGATTTATAATAAAGAAATGAATGGGATTAAACCCACTTGCAGTAAAACATTTCGAAACAAAGCAATTAAAATTTAGGTTAGTTACGTACGTATTGTTTCTAGTTGGTACGATAAAATTTAATAAGAAAATTAATTGTCAGAAAAAACTGTATTGTTTTATAATATAAATGGGAAGAATACAAAGCACAAAAACAGTAACAAAATAATAAATAATTAATTAAACCATATCTAAGCTCATTATTGTTCATTATAAACAAAAAGTGAGTATATAAATGTTAATTTTATTCACACATTAAATATTTTTCAATTTCTGTCTATCTTTTGGTTTAATCTGTGATAATTTATAGAATAAGACAATGCATTAGAATTGTAAATGTTTATATGTATGTGTTTCTATCGATTTTTTGCTTAGAATAAATATAATAATGGAAACTCATGGGAACCAAACTCTAGTTTTACGACAGGAAGATACAATTTGAAGAATTTCTTATACAGAGGTAATTCCAATCAGTTATAATAAATAATATTACTGAATGTTATTTTCAATGCGCTAGGCATATCAACATAAGTTACTTATTAAATTTCTAGAATGAACAATCATGTAACTGTACACTTTTAATTACTAAAATGTTTACAATTACAATTTATAAATAAAAATGAGAGTAGCCTATTTAACTTTTGTGCGGATTAAATGTAGAAAAATATACATTAATTTATATACAGTAGGTAATTAAGTGTTGTTATACGTTTAATGTGGATAACAGGATGTTTTTGTTATGCTAAAACGTTCCTGTGAACTGTCAAATTTATAAAGCACGCCTAACGCTCTTAGAGATTCTCTAAAGAGGAAGCTGAAGGCAATAATGGAAAATACAAGAAATTGTACTTTAAAACTCAACAACTATTTGCCATCAATCCGGTTAGATTTTGCAGTTTAATTTTTCAACATTTCCAAACATTCTAAATAGTCCAAAGTAGATTTTCTTGTTGCTGATTTGTTTCAGAAATTCTCTGAACTTGCTGAAAATATAAGAGGATATCTCAAAATGGCGGAAATGATAATTCCGATAAGTTACCGCAGTGCAATTTTGTTTATTTATCGAATTGGGTGTACAAATATGGTTTTTTGTAAATAACTTAAGAGAAGAAAATTTAATATAAAAGCATGTACAGTAGGGTGGTCCAAAAATGACTTAATTTTTTATAGAGGGTCTCAATTTGTTTCCAAATCCGAAAAAAGTAAGTACATATTTTTTGGCTTCTCAAAATTTTGATTTTAAATGGTGCCTATGGAAATCTGAAGTTTCCCATTTGAATTGCATGGGGGAAAAATCACTTTTTGGGATTTTTTGAATAATTGTTCAGGGTTAGGGAAAATCTTGCATTAAAATTATAGGACTTTCGAGAGGACTATCCAACGAAGAATTTGATGTATATACATATAGGTTTGTCGCCCCTACACACCTCTACGGTGCCCCGAAAACTACCCTTAAATCAAAAAATGTAAATTCTTCATGGAATTGACCATTTTGAGCACTTTATTCTCGTTTTTTTCTTCAAAAATTAACCTACATGTTATTTTTTTCTTTAATGATTCATTCCTTTAAGTAAAGTTTTAGGTATCAGTATTAATCTTGGAGATAAGAGCCATTAGGAACTGTTGGATATAGGAGTAGACATAAATTTAAATACAACAAACAAATTTTGGCAAAAATGGAGATAAGAGGTATTGTTTCTGAAGCAAGTTTTAGGTATCAATATTAATCTTGGAGATACCAGCTATTGGGAACTGTTGCACATAGGAGTGGATATCAGTTTCAAATTTTAAACCAAATTTTGGCAAAAATTGAGATAAGAGGTGTTGTTTCTTTAGCTACGAAATGTGGCCAATGACAGTAGCGTCTGCGATGGCAGGAACTTTGGAAGTATAATATTATTAAAGTATGTTTCATTCTAAGTACTTTTTGGTTTTTTTTTTAACTATTTAACGTCGGCCTATTTCCGCTACCAGGGCCTATCACCGACGCCAGGAGACGAGCTACCCCCAACCTGGAAATTTTGCCGAACCTCTTCCCTTAAGAAGAGTAGGGATCTTTTACTTGTCTAACATTTAATAGACAAGGGACCGCCTGCTTTACATCCCCTCCGAAGGATGGTATATCCACTACGTAATCCTCGTCTGAAATTACGTAACTTCCGCGTATACCTTGATATACAAGCCGCTAGAAGGTGGGACGAGAACGCTGTATTTCCCAAGATGGGTCCACCCATCCAAGTACTAACCGCGCTCGACGTTGCTTCAACGGAATATTGACTGACATTCACATTGAAGTCGCCTCTACGATCGCACCAAAGTACTTTTTGTAGTACACTTCAAATGAGTGGTTTTCGAGAAAAAAACTCCAGTCGAATATTTTGTAACTGGCAAGGAAATTAAAATGTGATCACTTTTCGTTACCACGTAAACTGCCTGGGGAGTTCTACGTGAATCACCCCGTAAAGTGATAGCCATGCTGGAGCCGCGATTTTAAATTTGCCAAATTTTGGAATTTTCTGGGGGTCAGATACTCCCTACCAAATCCTAATTTCAAGTTCCTAGCTCTTCCAGAAGAATCCAAACAATTCACCGGACAGATAAATACAGGTCAAACCTTGTTACACTCTATTTTATATAAAAGTAGAGTGTAGCTATGTATGTTACATCTGGATTTTTTTTGGATACCTGCCGACGAGTTAAGAACTTGAAAGGACAATGGCCCTCATCGCGGAACGAATAAAACCCAGATAAAATGGTTGCAAAAGGCTCAAAATTAATAAAAACATGTCTTCGTGGTATCAAAAGGCTTTTACCCCTAAAGACATTAAAACAACCCCTAAAATTGCTTTGAATAATAGCTTATACTGAATGAGAAAATTATATTTATTTTATGATAACTATTAGGTATCGATTCAATAGAGATAACAAACGGGTAAGAACTACCTCTGATTCACACTCTATTCAGGGGGTGGAACGTCATACGCAGCACCTAATATTAAGAAAATAGGTACTAAGGTGACTAAAAATGTACAAAATGATTATTTAATACTAGTTGAGGCAGACCTTCAACTGAACCTGACCTCAGCATCTTTATTTTCTAAAACAAACTCTATAAGAGTATGAAATAATATTCGCGGCAAGTATTATTACAAAAAAGCGCTTTAGTTAGCGACCCTGGAAACCACCAAATTACCCTATTTGGAGGTGCAATTCTATTCACAGTCTCGAATACTAAAAAAAATGCCACGGCACTTAGTAATGCACCAAATTATTTCCTACTAACAAAAGGGACAGACATCCAATTTGTCTTGACGTAAGTATCCCTATTACCAAAAACTCCCTTTATATTAATATGACAAAATATTTACAGTGCGTAATATTACAATAGATCTGTATCGTTTTAGTCAACACGTTTTTTTAATAAAGAACAAATAGCGAGTTATTTAGCAACCTCCAAAACAATCAAGCTATCTATTCAGGTGGTAGAATCGTTTTCACCGTTTCAAATACTTTAAAGTAGGAAACAATAGTACAGTAACTAGAGATTTTAACTTCGGAATAATGTCATATTGAACGGATTTCGTCCATTTTTGGCAGTATAATGGTAAATGCTTCACAGAAAAGTTTCTATATTGTGCGGGGGCTTGCTAATTTATAGGGGGTGGCACTTATAAAATATATATATTTATTGGAGCTGAAATAGAATTAAATTTTAAGAAGAAAAGGTTCTATGCAATTTTTCACATAAATTGATAGTTTTTAAGTTGTAACGACTTCAAAATAGTGATTTTAGCTTAAAAAAAAAGGTATTTCCAAACGGCTTTCGTCAAGTATCTCGAAAAGTATTACTTTATCGAAAGAATGTTACAGACCAATTACAGAAAGTACAAACTGGGAATTAATTCTATTTTTTGTTTATTGACGTAGGATTAATAATTTCAGAGGTATTTAAGTTTATATTTGGTATCCGAGTGTTTCAAAATTACCCTTAAAGTTTAAAATAAATTTTTTTCTAAAGCAAGTGTATCTAGGTAATGCTACATCTTAATGAAAAACTGTATCTGAGATAATTTTTTTAAATTACTGGCTAATTAGAGTAACAAAATGGCGAACTTTTTATAGAAAAAAATATAAATACGCACATTTTTTCGTCCTAACTTCTTTATGTCTTATGCTACAGGAACGAGTAAAAAATAATTTGGAAGCGCAATTAATTGTCTTTAATTTCATCTCTTAGAATGCGCGACGTAGGTGTCACAATTTCTGAGATATGTAACATTTAAACTGCATTTTTCGTCTTATATACGTTCTGACGCCATTTGTAAACTTTCATAACTCCGAAACTATTAAATCTATGTAAATAAATAAACAAACGAAACTCATTATCAGTTTATGAGCTTTATTTTTGGTCTCTACCCATTTTTCAATAAAACTAATATTTATTGAGATATTTGTAAAAGGAAAAAAAATTACGTTTTATCGAAAATACCTTTATAATTTAAACTGTATTTTTTTTCTAAAGCAAGTGCTCTATACAAACCAAAAAAGAGCATCTACGTCATGCTGTACATTAATGAGAAACAATGTTTGAAATTCCTTTTTTTTAATTACTGGCTAATTACAGTAACAAAATGGCAACGTTGTTATTAAAAAAATGTGTAGACGCACATTGCTTCGGTCATAACTTCTTTGTTTTTTATGCTACAGAAACAAATAAAAAACAGTTGAAAGCTTAATTAATAACCTATTATTCTACCTATTAGCATTCTTGACGTAGGTGTCACAGTTTCTGAGATATTTAATTCTCACTCTAAATAATTTATTTTATAGTCGCTTGGATGCCAAATGTAAACTTAAATATCTTCTAAATTATTAATCCTACATCAATAAACATAAAAATATAATTAATTCCCAGTTTGTATTTTCTGTAATTGGTCTGTAACATTTTTTCGATAAAGTAATACTTTTCGAGATACTTGAGGAAAGCCCTTTGGAAATACCTTTTTTTTAAAGCTAAAATCGCAATTTTGAAGTCGTTATAACTTAAAAACTATCAATTTATGTGAAAAATTGCATAGAACCTTTTCTTCTTAAAATTTGATTCTACTTCAGCTCCAATAAATATATATATTTTTTAAGAGCCACCCCCTGAGAGGGGGTGGAATCCACCCCCTATAAATTAGCAAGCCCCCGCACAATATAGAAACTTTTCTGTGAAGCATTTACTATTATACTGCCAAAAATGAACGAAATCCGTTCAATATGAGATTATTCCGAAGTTTTGCATATTTTTTACCTCTAGGTACTGTACTACAAGGTGACTAAAATTAATTAAAATCTACTCCAATTTAGGAATGAGAGACACTTTATCTATGTAATGTTAGAAAAAAAAAGAGATTTTCATAATTCATTTTCATAATAAAATATTGTCAACACTGATACTGACCCTTTAACGAAAAACTGCAGTTATTTAGAGATGTTAGAACAGCATCTAATACAGAATATTTACAGAGCAAATTAAAACAACATGAAAGGTTTCTATTGGTTCTTATGTCTGCATTTAATAGATAGATATTAAAAATGGCTAATCACTGTAAGGGGTTGAAAATGATATTATATGTTATATCATTCCAGGTACTTCTAGCTAAACTACAGAACTTCATTTGTTGGAGAAAAGTAAATATGCAAATGGATACTTGCAAAGGAGGATCATTTAGCAACTTATTGTGTTTTCCAGAATGCATCACAAGGAGGCGATCTTTTTTACATTCCGTGTTTTTTTTTGCTTTTTTTAATTTCTTTTATTAATTTTTTTGTTATTTTTTGAGGCTTTAAATTATTTAATTTTTTTATTTTTTTATTTTTCTTTATTTTTATGGCGTCTTTTTTTCTAAATTATCTTATAGTGTTTAAGTTGTATTATGCAGAGTTCTCTTCGTCTTGACTGGGATAGTCATCGTCACTTAAGTAGTCAAAGACTTCTGAATGGTCTCGTGCAGCAGGAATCTGCTGTAAGTCTTGTGCAAATGTAAAGAACCAAAATAGTACCACAACATTATTATTTATTTTTATTATATATTATTTTATTATATATTATTATTATTACCCCTTATAGGGGGGTGATTCTGAGATCAGGATCAGTTCAAGGTCTGGCTCAACTAGTATTGAAAAATCATTTTGTACATTTTTAATCATCTTGGTTTTTTGGAAGTATATTTTTTTAATATTAGGTGCTGCGTATGGCGTTCCACCCCCTGAATAGGGTGTGAATAGGGATAGTTTTACTTCCACGTCCAGTGGAAGTATAGTAACGACAAAAAAAATTTTTAAAATTTTTATTGTCCAAATAGGCTTAAAATGTTATGAAACGTCGAGATTTTAAGTTTGAGCGAAAAAAAAATTTCTGTCTGTCTGTCGGTCTGTCTGTCTGTAACTTTTTTTTGTGCGCACGTTTACTCTGGAACCGTTAAGATATTGACTTGAAATTTGGTACACATATGTACTTTAACGAGATCTAGAACTAGATTATATTTTCATCTTGTTCCGTCGAAGGGTTGGGGGGTAAATTGGGGTAAATTTGGGGTAAATGGGTAACTCAAGCAGGTAAGAGTCCATGAAATTGGTATTTAGTATATACAAGAGAAGCTAAGGTCTCAAAAAAATTTTTGGCATTAGCCACCCCCATTACCACCCCCACCTCCTTATTAAAGGGGATGAAAAAAAATTGTGATTTAGTGTATGTACAAGAACCAGAAACCTCAAAATATTTTTTTACTTCATCCACCCCTCACTACCACCCCCCCTATCACCACCCCTACCCCACTACCGATGTGGGGTATCGTTTTATGGGTTTTTGGGGTAGAGGATTTCAAATATTATATTATTAAAGTTCCATAAACAATTATTTTCACATACAAAGTTTTTTCGTTGTGAGTGACTTGGATAGAGAATCTGGATGTGGAAGTAGTGATTCCTTGGGCAGCGGTTTTACCTTTTTACATCCATTGGATCGATATCGATACCTAATAGTTATCATAAAATAAATATAATTTTCACATTTAGTGTAAGCTATTATTCAAAGCAATTTTAGGGGTGAAATAAAATTTTTCCCAATCTTTTGATACCACGAAGACGTATTTTTATTAATTTTGGGCCTTTTCCAACCATTTTCTCTGGGTCTTATGCGTTCCGCGATGGGGGCCAAAAATCAGCTATTTTTAACGTCTTTTGACACGAAGGTAGGCAACTCCCCAAAACTAGAAAAACTTCAAAATGGTGGCGTCCTAAATTTAAGTCAACTTATGATTTTTAACGAATCCGTAGAGGAACATGGGCATCTTGCTATAGACTCACTTAAAGAATAAAAATCGCTGCCCAAGGAATCACTACTTCCACATCCAGATTTTCTATCCAAGTCACTCACAACGAAAAAATTTTGTAAGAGGAAATAATTGTTTTTGGAACTTTAATAATATAATATTTCAACTTCTCTACGCCAAAAACCTATAAAACGATACCCCACATCGGTAGTGGGGTGAGGGTGGTGATAGGGGGTGGATGAAGTAAAAAAATATTTTGAAGTTTCTGGTTCTTGTACACACACTAAATCACATTTTTTTTCATCCCCTTTAATAATGGGGTAGGGGTGGTAATGGGGGTGGCTAATGCCAAAAATTTTTTTGAGACCTTAGCTTCTCTTGAATATACTAAATACCAATTTTATGGACTCTTACCTGCTTGATTTACCTATTTATCCCAAATTTACCCCAATTTACCCCCCAACCCTTCGACGGAACAAGATGAAAGTATAATCTAATTCCAGATCTCGTTAAAGTACATATGTATACCAAATTTCAAGTCAATATCTTAAACGGTTCCAGAGTAAACGTGCGCACAAAAAAGTTAGACAGACCGACAGAATTTTTTTTTTCGCTCAAACTTAAAATCTCGAACGTTTCATGACATACTAAACCTATTTGAACAATAAAAATTTTAAAAAAATTTTTTGTTGTTACTATATCACTGGATGTGGAAGTAAAATAATAACAAATATAGACTTCGAAAGAGTAAACCTTCAGCTATAAGGTCCCTGTATTGAAAATTTTTTATTTTTTTTCGTAAAAGTTATTGCTGTTAAAAAATGGTAAATTTAGGACATACGATTTTCGACTCCGACTTTTCTTGCATTTCGTAAGAACAAATTCTTATTATTGTAAAAAAAATCTCAAAGTACATCTCAAAGTACATCATTCAACCTGTAATATCTGCCCTGCAAAATGTTGATATCTTATTTGTTAACTACGTTATCGCCATTTGAAGTTTAATGTATGAGAGGCAGAAATTTTTTATTTTTTTATTTATGCTGTTTTACAAAATAAATGTTTGTAATTTCTTCACTTCATATATATCGTAATTTTGTATTTTGAGGGTAAGATCCTATAATATAAAGTCGTTTAATAAAAAGCTATAAAAATAAAATAAGCGACAAATTTCATATGGCGTAACTTTATCCCTCAATAGTTAATAATAATTTAAAAACGCTTTTTGGAAAATAAATATATACACCAATCACACGGTAATTTTTATTAAATTTTGTTTTTTATTTTTGTCATTAGATCTTCAACCAAAAGTTATACCACTTCTAGCGTGGTGCGCGCGCGCTCGCTCTGTCAAAAGCGCTCGAGTACCGAGCGCTGAGTTCCATTCCGAGCGTTAGTTGAAAAATTTCTAGCTTCGAGAGTTTTATTTAAATGAAAAAAAAAACAGTTATAAATCGTTTACCTAATATTTGCTCCTCGTTCTTTTTGCCCTGTTATTATCTTCCCAGAAAAATCAAATCAACAAAGTTGTTTACAAGAAACTATATTGATGCACTCGTTTATGCACCTAATAATTAATTTGCTAATAAAAAAAAGTGCTCGGTAAACTTTACAGATTATTTCTACCATTTTTAAGAATATTCTCTCAAATTTTCCGAAACAAAAATCTAAATGCATCGGACTAATTACTTGATCCATATAAAAAAAAAGACAGACACAAAATTACATTGTTGCCATTAGTAACCATATTGTTTAAAATCTGGTAAACTAAATGCATTAACATAAAAGGATAAGAATGCCGGCGCTTTAGTACAGTATTTGCCTAAATAATAATATAAGCATACCTAAAATATCTAAATACCGATTTTACTGATATTAGAGAGATTTTAAAACTGTAAAGATCTGTCAAATGCTACTTAGTGGGGAATCCACAAAATTAACGAGAAATTTGTCACAATGTCAAACCCCCCAAGTAGCAGCGGGCTTAACTGAACTCAGGATTACAAATTATGTAGGTAGGTAGTAAAATAAATTCCCAAAATGAGCTTAGCTTGCTTGTGCCTTATTATTTTTAGATGTTACCGAAAGAAAAAAAGGACATTTCATGACTTTGTTTGCTCTTCTTGCCACCATCTTGTGTTTACTTTACAATTAGAGCCAGAAGGTAACTTCAAGATGAGTGTAATGATAGGCTATGTTGCTTTGAAGAAGACTGTACCAACTGCCACTATAGGTTATTCCCGGAGATAGTAACACATTTTAAATGTAATCATGATAATGTTCATATACAGGGTGTTTCTTAAAAAAAAATAATAATCGAGTTCATTGAATTAAATAGTATAGTAGCGTCGGATTTATAAGGACCGGCACAAGGGCGGATCTCGCCCTTGAACTTGGGGGGATAACGTAATAAACACAATTAAATGAAATATATATTCAAAAATATAAATGAAAAATACAAAAATGTTTTGTTTGTTAACAAAAAATTCATTCTTTAAAGTAAATTAATAACAAAATAATTATACAGGCCCACGAAAACAAAAAAGTATCCTGGGCTAGTGACCAGACCCACATATTCCCATGTATTTTCACTCGCTGAACACGAATTTGGCATCAGAATAGTACCTTCCTGGATGAATTGAAGAGCTAAGTGGATAAAGGTGTTATGTCACAAAAACACGTTATTGAGTAATTTAACTCGAAAGTTTTTAGGCGAGAACTTTTTTGTTATAACGACTATATAGCTTGCATTTTGCGATGATATTGACATTTGATGTACTTTTCAGAGACAAATAACTAAAGTTGTCAGGTGTCATTATTTTCGAAAATTTTAAAAAATTAATGTACATAACACCTTTATCCGTTCATAAGTTTCTCTGAAATGAATAAGGAATTAGTGAATAAAAGTGTTAAGAAATTAAACATATTTTATTATTATTAAAACATTGTACAATTTTTAGGTAGTCGGACAGTTCTACGGTTTTGAGCCACAGTTTGGTCATTTCCAAGTATGTTGTGATAATACGGCCTTACCATTCATTTATGAATGGTAATTGTTCTGACAGTTTTCCTACACTTAGGCTGCCCTTGTTTTCATTAAACACTGTTAGAGCAATACAGTCGGAATTTATCTTATGCATATTCCTTTTCTTTAAAATACGACTTTGTAAAATGGAGTAATTTCATCTAGTGATGTAATAGTAGCACCCATAGGTGCCATTTTATACCGTCGTGAAAATAAACCTTTTCATTGTTCAAGTTTTTCTTCCTGTTGCACAAATTGAGTTTTGAGGCAATTCCATCAATATCCTTGAAATGATTCTTCATATCTATGACAACGGCGTCTTTGGGAGTTCTTAAAATTTCTCGATACTGGTCCGGAACGTAGATGTTTTGATGTTTCCTTAAAATTTTCTCGACTCTGCCAAAGTCTGTCTGAATCTAAATATGAATGTCCCACCTCCGAAAATTTATGGTCGATAACTTTAAATTCTCTTTTTAAAATCAACAACTAGTAAAGTGTAATGATATTGAAGTTTTTATTTTGTCCACCACAGGAGTCGGGCCATATTATAATGTGATCGATCTTTTTTGGAAATATTCATTGTAAATTTGTGAAAAGGTATGTAAGCAATTTCTAGGCTTTCACGGCTGGCCATATCTTCAGTCCATGTGAAAAAGAACGTTTTTTTTTCCAGTATTCCTCAATGTATGTATGCCTAGGTTGTAAAACCACATTTGACGAAGGTGAAATGCTTTCGATGTACTTAATTTTGGCAGCGGCATGGTTTGTTGAAGATCTAAAGTAAGAAAGCAAATCGTTCTATCTACTGTAACTTTTGCTCCGTCACGCTTTTGTTGTTCGAAAGCTAGTTTGTAATTTTCTCCGTATTCTTTAGTATTATTTATTTTATTTTTTTTAACCCAATAGATGTAAGCATAGCGAACCCTGTAATTCTTAAACGATAACCTTACAAACCCAAATGGCCTTTGACTTGATTGGCGTAATTATCATACTTATTATTTTTCCACAAGAATTTCGGAATTCGCCAGATTTGCCTTAAACAATTTAACGCTCTTTCAGAATATTGAGTGGGCAGAAGCCATACCAAATATCAGTTTTGCTCTTGTCATAAAAATTTCTACGGTCCAGCCCTCTTCTACTTGTCAGCATAAAAATGTTTGTACAAAAATCAACACCGCAAAGCGTCACTTTCCAGTATTTCTGATTTACAGACTAATTTGCTAGAATACTTTGGTAAATTCGTATTTTATTATTGCATTTTATATTGATAATGTTTTGTTTTTAAAACATTATTAAAACTTGCCTGGGAAGAAATTGCCAATATGTGACTGATTTCTGCTGAATTGCCAAAAGGTATAAATGTGTTTACAGCAATTAGATACTCAAGTACCATCTCGACTCTTGTACCATCTCATACCATTTCGAAATTGAACGAAATGAATATATGGATTAAAACACTATAAGCACTATTTCCAAATATCAGCCAATTTATAAACATCTTACATGATTCATGAAATCGTTTATTCATTGCCATTTGTAATATCAGTTTACTTACGACTGACCATTTTTACTATAATAGTAAGAAACACTTAACACAACTTGTCACATTAATGTCAATATAACATAACTTTAAAAGCAAAGTGTTTTGGATTAAAACAATTTAATATCGCACAGTAATGGATAAAGGTGGTATGTGATCATGACACCTTTATTCATTAAATTAAATAAAAAACCATATGTACATAACACCTTTATCAAACATTAAAACGCATTTAGGAAAGGTTTATTATCCCAAAAACATATTGAAATGATATATTATAAGTTAAAATAGTTGTCTGTGTAGAAATCCATATTAATTGTGAATGCATTTTACTCTGTAAATGAGTTTCTGAATTCGCAGCTAATATAGATAAATATTTTTGTATTTTTGCGTTTTTTGTATTTTGTAAATATGTGTAAACAATTGTGCCAAAATTAATTTGACTTGTCCTATATCATGTATTTGATCTATAGAAATTAATAAATAATTATTATTAAATCTCAAAATTTTCAAAAATGTCACATAACACCTTTATCCACTTAGCTCTTCAATTTATGAGTTATGATGGAAAAAAGCTCGAAATTCATAAATTCGTCGTATTAACCTTACATATTTCATCGGCAGTAGCGTTGGCGTGAATTGAAGAGAGCTTTAATACATACTTGGAGGTGATAATGATATAGCAGATAATAATAAGACCTATAACCCAGCAATAACCCAACGGCCCAATAACCCAATGACTCAATAAATCAGCAATTCATATTACCAAAGTTCGTGAATTTAAAAGAAAAATTCCTCGTTCAGTGATGCTTTCGTACTTTATTATCTTCAAAAGAGGTACGCAATGGCCAATAAACCAACAATAACCCAACGTCAATACAATCTAATGACCCAATTAATCAGCATTCATATTATCAAGTTTAAGTAAAACAAAAAAAAGAAAAAAAATTTCTACCGTTATGTTATTTGAGTCGCAAAATCCGAATCTGGAATCGAAATTGTGCGTACACGTCACAATTTTTATTGTCTATTATAGTCGAAAAATGGACCAGATATGGAACAAAAATACAGCTTTATAAAATTTAGGTAGATGGTAGGAAAAAAATTATGCCAAACAGTAGTACCAATGAGTTTTAGTTGCTACTTATTTTTGATACCAAACCAAGTGCCAAACTACTCCTCTCAAAAGAGGTAAAACTATCTCTGAGTGAGTAAAATCCCTAGTATATTTATGAAAATATAAATTAAATCGCTTTTTTTTCAATGTACAAGGTCTATAGTTTATTGGTATTTATAGTTTTACTATTATAACGTGTACCTGGTAGCGGAAATAAGCCGACGTTAAATAAATAGCTAAAAAAAAAATAACGTGTACCGAATCCGAAATAGAGTATAGCAATTGGGGATGTGATTCAACGGTTAAAGAATAGAAAGAGGTATGAAGAATGGGATTACATCATTTTCTCACAAACGAAATTTGTTCAGAAAGAGATATATTAGAACATGTACCGGATACCTCCCAAGTAACACACATGGTATCAGATCCTTTCGGTTTCAGTTTTGCTACGAAGCCTTAGTTCCTGGGGTACACCCTGGTACTAATATTGCTACTTTATTGGGTAAGGCTACTTTATATGGTTCTTTTAAAGTAACTGTTACCACACCGATACCATTTATTGGAACTGTAAACACCCAAAGTCAAAGTATCATTTGGGTAGTTACTGGAACTAGGCAGTATCATTTTATTGTTACTCTATAGTGGCAAAAACTATATAGTACCAGTGAATCAGTTACTGCCACCCACCAGTGCCATTAAGATGCCTAAATAAAGTAACTGAGTACATAGAGAGGCAATCTAGGTTCCAGAATAGTTCCAGTGACCATCACTTGGAACTTTAAATTACCGTAGCATTTTAGTGGCAACATGGGTAGCGAAATAGTTCCTGTTGGTACTTTACAGTTCGAAAATAGAATCTGATACTATAGAGTCACATCAGGATAGTTGCTGTTGAGTCACCAAAGTCACAGATCTTTTAGAGGTAAAATGGTAAACCTGTACATTATGGTGGAGGGCCTAACTTTCTAGTACCTTTGTTAAAATTGGCCATTTTAGTTGTTAAAATTTTTAGAAAAAAAAAATTGTTTTAATCAAAAATAGACAATGGTTATGTTAATCATAAACTTTTACGAAAAATGATTTTGAAAGTATTCCAAATGTTTCCCTAATAAATATCTACATTTTTTAATCTTGCCTTTTTAAATTATTTTGTGAAAAAATTTCAAAAAAAGGTTATTTTGAGGGCGCGTTGAAATTTTATCATTTAATAGAATAGAATTTATTTTGCCATTTTTTTGATACATAGATTATGTACATTTGGCACGTCAAAATAACAATATTTAGTTACAATAATTGATACAAATTGAAATAAACAATTTGTCTGTCTCATTACAGCAATAAAACTTAAAATAAAATACACAAATACACAAAAATACACATTAATAAAAGAACTTATAAATATGTATAAAAACAAACAAACCTCTTATAAGAGCTCTGTCCATACAAATGAAACACAACAGATTAAAAATAATAATAATAATATCAAATTTTATCTATTTAAAAATTCGTCAACACTATAAAATGCATTTTCTATTAATAGTTTTCTTATTTCTTTTTTAAATAAAGATAAGTTCAATTCTTTCATAGTTTTAGGAACGCTGTTAAATAAAATAATACAATTATAGTGCAGTGAGTTTTGAAATGTCGCTGTTTTATGCACTGGGATCAACAACAGATCTTTATGTCTTGTATTATATAAATGATTATCTCCGGAAGTGGAGAAGGTGTATAAATTTGTTTTTGCAAATACCAGACATTTGTAGATATAGATACTAGGAACTGTAAAAATATTATATTTTTTAAATAATTCCTTACAACTGGATCTATTACTTAGGTTAAAAATTAGTCTTAGTAATCTCTTCTGGGAAACAAATACTCGTTGTATATGACTTGAACGGCCCCAGACTAATATATTCAATGATAAATGTGGATAAGCTAAAGCATGATACACACTTATCAGACCCGTCTGGGCAATTGTATCCTTTAGCTGTAGAACAGCGAAGTAGGCTTTATTAAGCAATTTACAAATGTGCTCTATATGCAGTTCCCATGTTAACCTGCTGTCTATGTAGGTGCCTAGGAATTTTGTTGAATCAATAAAATTTATGTCACCACTAGAGATTAATGCCCTTCTAAAATTAAAATTTATAAAAACGGTTTTTTCATCATTCAAAATTAGCTTATTTCTCTGGCACCATGCGTGTACATCGTCTAGTGTGACATAAATTTTATGATATAATTCTTCCTGCGTGACAGCTGATACCGAGACAGTGGTATCATCTGCATACATCGTGGTAACGCCATGTTGAATGTAATTTGGCAGATCGTTAATGTAAATCAAAAATAATAGAGGGCCATATGTCAACTTATATCAAAAAAGTAACTTGCGTTTGAAAAAACGGCTGAAGAAGTACTTTAAACACGCGCCTAAAATACACATCTTTTGAGTAAAATTAAAAAAAAAACAAAGAGGTCGCTAAAAGATAAAGACCATTTTAAAAAGTGATAGTGGCAGTTACTAGGCAGCCACGTAGCGGTTACTAGGCCGCCGAGTCGCGGAGTAGTACCCGCTACTACCCCGATCCTTTATAGTAACTAAGCATAGTCACATCTATAGAGGCCGGGACTACCCGAAACACTAACCGGCGACTAAAAATTTTTCCCCATTTTAGTGGCGGCTACGTAGCTGCCACGTAGCAGGGACGTGGCAGCCTAAGGTAGCGGTCCACTTTATCGTGGCTTTTATAGTCGCCGATACGTTCCCGCAACTTTATGTGTTACTTGGGCTTTATTACAACTTTTTTGAATTAAAAATTGTTCAATTCATATTACAAAAATTTCGTAAACTTAAAACAAGAATTCCTTCGATTCAATGATTCTTTCGTATTCTTTTATCTTCAATTTATGGATTTCTTTTCCTCTTTTTTTTTTTTGTTTGACAACGATTCCCTCTTCATTGTCCAGCAAAAGTCAGTCATTATATTGATGTTCCTTCTACCTTGATACCATAGTTCCATTTCATTAGTATCTTGTTGAAATCGTTCGCCTTATATACTTCACGGAAATCTCAGGGAAGTAGTCAATGTGTGAATGAAGGAAATTCAATTTCAAACTCATTAGATAGCCCATTTTGTGGTAATTCTATATCATGTTGACTACTATATTTTTGTACTTTTCACTTTTTTTGTTACCTAAAAATTGTTCTACAACTTTGAAACTAATCCGTGGGCTTTTTCGATATCAGTCATTTCAGTAATGAAATTTTCATCCTTCAACAAAGTACGAATTTGTGGTCCATCCAATATTCCTTCTTTTAATTTAACTTCTGATATACGACTGAATTTACGTATTAAATACTCATAACATTATCCTTCTTTGTCAATAAACCGATTCAAATGAAACTAGTGGAAGCATTATACTCTTCGCCGATTTACTGAGCTTTTTATATAATTGTTACACATTCTATAGGATACTCTTCGCATTTTTCTTGTAAATAATGTTAGTTTTTGGACATTCTAAATTTTGTGATACCAACTTTGTTGTGAAAAAAAATATATGAAAAAAAAAATCGCGATGTGAGGGATCGAACCCGGTACCCTTGGATTGCTCAATCAAATCAATCAATCAATAACAATTTATTAACGGTTTTTATACATTTATGTGCCTCACAGGATCCTAGCCCGGAGCCAGCCAGACAACCACGGCGAACATCGCCGAGGTGGGTGTGACGCTGGGCGGAGTAGGGCCGGTTCGGCTTGGAAGTAAATCAGAGGGGGGGGGGGTAGAACCTCCTGGCTCGCAGACTTAAAAACTAGATTACAATTTTTATGTGTCCGCATGGACCTAAAAGTAGCTTAAAAATAAACACAACACTGAGAACACTAAAATCGTATGCGAGCGCACTTCGTAATTTTGATTGTTGATACGGGGAACACAACTAAACGAAAAAACCCGTTCGAACAAATGATGACCTTGTGGTCTGATCGCCGACAAGGAAGGTAGGGTGGAAATAAAATTGTGGTTTAAAAAATTAGTATTTAGGTAAGTTTTCGGCCTAGAGGGGATTTAGAGAGACAAAAAAGGAACAAAAATAATAAAAAAGATAAAAGAACAAAATTGTACAAACATAAATGGGGAGAAAGAGGGATTGGAAATATGTAAAGATGAGGAAAGATAAGAGTAAGGGGGTAGGGGGTAGAGGTAAGTTATCGTAGAAGGAAGTGTGGCTAGGGGAGCTACCGGAAGATAGGCAACGCCTGGTATGGTAGGGGGTGTGTTATATCGAAAAGTATGGCATTATGCGGTCTGATTCGGGTAATGTTGCGGGTAAGCGGGCTACCATCCAGTTTAAACTGGTACTTGGATTGCTAGACGAAACTCTTGCCGCTACACCACCATTTCTTATTACTAAAATTGTTAATGAGTGTAATATATACTATTAGTAAAATGTATAAAAAAAAATAGTGATAGGAAATAATATTTCGCAAGATTTCTATTTATTACAAACCATAAAAAAATGTAAAAAATATTTTTTTAAATTTTAAATTACTAATAACTTTTTTATTTACCAATCTATTTTGTTAAAAAACAATAGGGTTCTTTCTCTAGCTAACACTAACTTACTCTCCAAATTTCAATACAATCGGATTTTTCTTTCTTGAGTTGTCGTGCTTAAATAGATCATAACAATGAAAAGAACTTGAATTATAAAAAAGGACTCTTAAAACCTATATACACATTTTTGGAAAAGTACAAAGTAAAACTTTGAGGAGATTTCAGTGAAGAACAAGGTGAACGATTTCATCAAGATATTAATGAAATGGAAAGATGGTATCAATGTAGATGGGACATCAATATGATGGCTGACTTTTGCTTGGCAATGAAGAGGGAATCGTTATCAAAGAAAAAAAAGGAAAAGAAACTCATTCCGCAGATCATTTAAAGATAAAAGAGTACGAAAGCACCGCCGAATGTAAGAAATTCTTGCTTTAAGTTTACGAACTTTGGTAATATATATCTTTTAAAGATAAAAGAAGTACGAAAGCTGAATGAGGAATTTTTCTTTTTTTGCGAACTTTGGTAATGAATTACAAATTTATTGGGTCACGGGGTTATTGGGCCGTTGGGTTATTGTTGGGTTATGGGTCTTATTGTTACCTGCTATATCATTATCACCTCCAAGTATGTATTAGAGCTGTCTTCAATTTACGCCAACGTTATTGCCAATGATCTTGAAATATGTAAAGTTAATACGACAAATTAATGAATTTCGAGTTTTTTTCCATCATAAGGTCCTATTCTGACGCCAGATTCGTGTTCAGCGAGTGAAAATACATGGGAATAGGAATAGGTGGGTCTAGTCACAAGCCCAGGATACTTCTTTGTTTTTGTTTACCTGTGTTATTTAAACTATGAAAGACGCTTTTTCGAATTGGCGAAACGATTAATAATATTATCGGTATTAATTTCCATATCTCTATGCATATGCATCAGAGCTAACCTACAAAGCCTCTCTAGTAACGCCGGTAGAATACGATGACAGTGTGTTGAATTTCTTATTTTAACGGGATAACGGGAAGGCTACTGGCCGCTACTTTTGCTTCGTAATTTGTTTCTCAAATATTTGAAACGAAGGGGGAGGGCAGTAATTACCCCATTACCCCCCACCTCGCAAATCCGCGCTTGGACTAGGCAAATAGAGACAGCCATAAAATCGTATAGGAAAAATGAGCGCAAAAAATTGTTTGGAAAAGAAAGGCAAACATAAAAGATTTTGTACTGCTGTCTTACCTGAGCCGGATTAAATAAAATTTGTATAAGCCTTTCCATTAAATTGTATGTGTATTTTATTTAACTTTTTTGGTTACATTTTATAATTATACCCATATTGAGAATTGTAAATGATTATTTATTTACATTTAATTTTCAGAGATGTAAGGATCTGAGACAGGGTTGGAAAAAAAAACAGTTTTTTTTAATTTTAAACAAAAAAAGGTTTTTTTTATTTTAAAAAGTTTTTTTCAATGTGTTAATTGGTATGTTTAAAATATGTTTAAAACATGCTTGAAACAGATTTAAAACTCTATTAAACTAAAATTAAATGGTGTCAAGTTACGGTGTCTGCTACTACCGAGAGATCGAGAAAGACTGAACGTTACGTCACACGGAAAAGTCACTAAAATTATCAAAATTGATTTATATTCTACATATATTATTAAAACTAATTTCCTATGTTGCTAGAAATAACGACTGGTTCTCTAGTCACTGTTACCAATCTGATGTCTGTCATTTTCGTGATGTTATTATTATTGGCTTGTGTGTGATTTATCATTTATCTCCCTTTCTGATTAATAAATCAGTGTTTTTCAACGCAATCAGTTCACTGTCACTTGTGTGGCAAGTTAATAAAGAAAGATCGCAAAAATGTGTAAATACTGTAATTGACTATATTTAAGGTTACTGTCGCCAACGTGAAAATGTTGAAAGTACCAGAAAATAGTACATATGTATGCAGCATGCAGGCGGCACAAAAACAATCTTTAGGGAGCGGCACGTTCCGTCTTTCTCGATCTCCCTGTACTACTTGATGCCAGATGACGCTCTTAAACGGATTTTTACAGCACTCTACAAATAAAACGTTCAGTTTAGTGCAAGTGACCACCGACCATTTGACTCATAAGAGTAAGACTACAGAGGCTATTTTTAATTCCACATCCAGTGAAAATATAGTAACGACAAAAAAATTTTTATTGTTCAAATAGGCTTAGAATGTCATGAAACGTCGAGATTTTAAGTTTGAGTGAAAAAAAATTTTCTGTCTGTCTGTAACTTTTTTTGTGCGGACGTTTACTCTGGAACCGTTTGAGATATTGACTTGAAATTTGGTACACGTATGTACTTTAACGGGATCTAGAACTAGATTATATTTTCATCTTGTTCCGTCGAAGGGTTGGGGGGTAAATTGGGGTAAATAGGTAAATCAAGCAGGTAATAGTTCATAAAATTGGTATTTAGTATGTACAAGAAAAGTTAAGGTCTCAAAAAAAATTTTGGCATTAGCCACCCCATAACCACCCCCCCCCATTATTAAAGGGGATAAAAAGAAATTGTGATTTAGTGTGTGTACAAGAACCAGAAACCTCAAAATATTTTTTTACTTCATCCACCCACCACTACCACCCCCTACCGCCACCCCCCACACCACTACCGATGTGGGGTATCGTTTTATGGGTTTTTGAGGGAGAGGATTTCAAATATTATATTATTAAAGTTCCATAAACACCTATGTCCACGCACAAAATTTTTTCGTTGTGAGTGACTTGGATAGAAAATCTGGATGTGGAAGTAGTGATTCCTTGGGCAGCGGTTTTTTGTGAGTGTGTTTACTGTTTTACTTCCACATCCAGTGGAAGTATAGTAACGACAAAAATTTTTTTAAAAATTTGTATTATTCAAATAGGCTTAAAATGTCATGAAACGTCGAAATTTTAAGTTTGAGCGAAAAAAAATTTCTGTCTGTCTGTCGGTCTGTCTGTAACTTTTACTTCCACGTCAAGTGGAAGCATAGTAACGACAAAAATTTTTTTAAAAATCTTTATTGTCCAAACAGGCTTAGAATGTCATGAAACGTCGAGATTTTAAGTTTGAGCAAAAAAAAAAATTTCTGTCTGTCGATCTGTCTGTCTGTCGGTCTGTCTGTCTGTCTGTAACTTTTTTTTTGTGCGCACGTTTACTCTGGAACCATTTAAGATATTGACTTGAAATTTGGTACACATATGTACTTTAACGAGATCTAGAACTAGATTATATTTTCATCTTGTTCCGTCGAAGGGTTGGGGGGTAAATTGAGGTAAATTTGGGGTAAATAGATCAATCAAGCAGGTAAGAGTCCATAAAATTGGTATTTAGTATATACAAGAGAAGCTAAGGTCTCAAAAAAATTTTTGGCATTAGCCACCCCTTATTAAAGGGGATGAAAAAAATTTGTGATTTAGTGTATGTACAGGAATCAGAAACCTCAAAATATTTTTTTACTTCATCCACCCCCATCTACCACCCCCCTATCACCACCCCCACCCCACTACCGATGTGGGGTATCGTTTTATGGGTTCTTGGAGTAGAGGATTTCAAATATTATATTATTAAAGTTCCATAAACAATTATTTTCACATACAAAGTTTTTTCATTGTGAGTGGCTTGGATAGAGAATCTGGATGTGGAAGTAGTGATTCCTTGGGCAGCGGTTTTTTTTGTGCGCACGTTTACTCTGGAACCGTTTAAGATATTGACTTGAAATTTGATACACATATGTACTTTAACGAGATCTGGTACTAGATTATATTTTCATCTTGTTGCGTCGAAGGGTTGGGGGGTAAATTGGGGTAAAATTGGGGTAAATGGGTAAATCAAGCAGGTAAGAGTCCATAAAATTGGTATTTAGTATATACGACTGAAGCTAAGGTCTCAAAAAAATGTTTAGCATTAGCCACCCCCATTACCATGAAAAAAAAATATGATTTAGTGTATGTACAAGAACCAGAAACCTCAAAATATTTTTTTACATCATCCACCCTCACTACCACCCCCCCTGTCACTACCCCCACCTCACTACCGATGTGGGGTATCGTTTTATGGGTTTTTGGGGTAGAGGATTTCAAATATTACGTTATTAAAGTTTCATAAACAATTATTTCCACATACAAAGTTTTTTCGTTGTGAGTGACTTGGATAGAGAATCTGGATGTGGAAGTGGTGATTCCTTGGGCAGCGGTTTTTATATTGGAATTATCATCGGCACTTTTCCTGCTTTTCCACAAACTCCAAAATAATACGTTTGTTTAAAACATCGCACTGTGTATTAAATATGTTTTAAACATCTTGTTTAAAACATGCCAACCCTGATCTGAGAGAAGTAAGTAAAATGTTGTGATATGATTTTAAGTACAGTCCTGTGCGTACATTTATAGTATATTATTCAACGAGCGTGTAATAATGGTTATTGCATACGAGTACACAGGGGCGTAGAGAGACAATTTTTTTGGGGGGTTATTTTTCGAATTTGCCAACTTCATAAGACTTAAAAGCCAACTCTGTAAATAATTAAATAATAATTCCTCAAAAAAAGATGGATGAGCGGGGAAGAAAAAATCTAAAAAAATTTTTTCAATAAAAATTGCCAACTTGCGTCTCAAAGAACCCCGCACAAAACAAATGGAAAGTGGGCCCCACTCGATTTGTTTGAAAATTCAGTATATTATAGCTCTCGACTTCCTGAACAAAGGTTCTCAATTTGAAAATAACTAATACAGAGCTATTTAGTGGCAGAACCGACCAGTGCAGTGTTGTGCATAAAGAAACAAGCTTAAAGGACCAGGCAGTAAATAACAGGAATATAAGCTAACTATACCCATTTTCATTTTTACCCAAGTTTATTTATGTCTTAATGACTAACTAGAAGTGTCTGCCACAAAACCACTGCAGTGTTTTTTAGGTCCAAATTCTAGCTATACACAAAGTGTAAAGGATATAATTTTAAAGTGTTAAGTGAGTGACATAATTTGTATTTGTATTAAAAAGAGTGTGTTTTGGTGGTGTGGCATATTTTGCATTATAAATGCTGTAATAAACTGCTGAGGAGCTAATTCAAACGACTTTCTTAGAAAATATGAGAAGTGATTGTACACCTAAACCCTTGAAAATATCGACAGCTGTCACTATAAATTTATGGCATTATTGAAATGTATTATTCCTTAAGATAAACAGGGTTTCTTAGATAAACAAGCCGTGACTTGGGTAATAAATGGACAACCGGACAACCATAGCAGAGGCGTACTATTGGTAAAATACGCCGAGGCGCTGAACCTCTTGCAGTTCAATGGAAATGAACAGATTTTCCTAGGAAATGGTATCTATACACAAGAATGATGGATCGAAGACAGAACGTAGGCGTAGGAACGAAAGATCACATGGTAGGCACAGAAACGGGGGAACGAGCCAGGGGCGTTAAAGCGAAGGGGAGGGGAATACAGAATAAATGATAACACATACACGAGAAGAGGCATACCACAGCAACAGTGGAGATAAACTGGAGGAAGAAGAGAAAGCAAAAATGAACGAAAACAAGTACCGGACTATATACAAAACAACATAGATTATTCCACCCCGTTCATGCTAGCATCCATCAAAAAACCGGAACCCTGTTAAAATCAACACAGCATCAACAAGGAAAAGACAGAGGCGTTCATCGGAGACCTGAGAAAAGACGGTTTCTGGGGTGGGCAGGAGACGATAGCAGCAACAGCCAACTTGAAGAGGAGGACAAAAATAATACACTACGAGGAGGGCGAAATCATAACTTTTCACCTCAACAACCAACAAGAAGACGACAACACGCCAATTGAGACTGTGTACAGGAAGCAGGGAAACAACAGTGATAACAATTTTGAGCTGTCAGGTGGGTGATGGATGTTTGAAGGGTAATACATACCTCGGGACGTGCGATTGACAATTTTGTGAGTGGTGACATAATCCAGACCTAGGTACAGCCTTTTTGATGTAATGCAATAGAACAAGTCAAAAAGAGAAGAGAATGGAAGAGACGAGAAGCATCACAGATAGGGATTGTTGATCTTTGATTTTTGTTGGTGTCTGGTTTAACAGGAGTGTGTTTTATGACATTGCATGTTCTTTGCGCTGTGGGTGTTATAATATAGTGTTGAAAGTCTAATTTCATAGTATTTTCTTAGGTAAATTATCAAGTGATGTTTTTCAGGTCAAAATTGTGCTCGTTGCTAAGTGAAAAATTCTACATTAAATTCTACACTAAAAACAGGGAGACCAGGTTACACGTGGAAAACAACAACCGAGAAGATCATGAACAAACTACCAAACATACTGGAAAAGAAAAGCAAGGAGAAAAATAAAATGAATTCCACAAAGAAATCGCAGCTATATGTACTCTACCAGAACCAGAAACCGAGGAATTAGAAGACTCAGAAAAAGAAGGCGAACCAAAAACACAAAAAAGGGAGCTTAAACGCTCCCTCACGCATCTCACAAATACCTACACCTCCCATCCCACATTCCTTTACCATGCGCCATGTGGGACTCGCTGCTGGCGACAAGCATGACCCTAGTCCAACCCAGCGTGGACGTAGCAGGCCCAGCTGTATAATCCTTGGGAGTGGCAGAAATGCCTACCGCACGCTGGTAAATCAATCAATCAATAAAGGTTCTCAAGGGCTCAACTCGATCCTATGTCTAGTTTCCGAGATACAACTATAAATTCTTGTAAAATTCTGTATCTTATCTAACTTTTAATTTATTGATGGGGTATTAGAGGTGAAAGGAGCAATTTCGGAAAGTTCAATTAAAGTTTTTTGATCAGGAAGACACATACTTTATGTAAAAAATGTTTTAGCCAATTTGACCGAATATTTTTTTTGCTTGTTATTTTTGTATCGATTTCCCGGAGCATTCGCCAGCATTTTTCAAACTTTAATTTTTTTCTACGCTATTTTTATTAAAACAACAAATGTTTTTAGTGCAAAATATTATAAAGGGCCATTAGAACGTATCACAATATAAAAGTATGAAAAAAAAATCAAGAATTCGAAATTTTTTTAATTGTACAAGAGATCATTCTTGTACATTTCTCGAGCAGTATCTCGGGAACTAGACATAGGATCGAGTTGGGGCCCATGAGAACTTTTGTTCAGAGAGTCGAGAACTACAACATACTGATTTTCAGACAAATCGACTGGGACCCACTTTCCATTTATTTTGTGCGAGGTTCTTTCCAACGTTTGTCCAACTTTTGCCAAGTCTGACAAAGTAACGTACCATACTCCCCATACCCCCCCCCCCCCCCTTCGAGTAGAATACTATATTTTTTCTACGACTACTCAACAGGAAGTGGCACTTTAAGGTTTTGCCGAAAATAAGAATTGTGATAAATGGCGAGATTTTTAGGAAAAAAATGCGAAAACGCACACTGTATCGGTCAGAACTTCGTCATTCTTTAAGCAGGAAAAAAAAAATAAATGACTTTTAGCTTAATCGATAATATTTAATTTGGTTTCTTAATATTTTTGGCGCAAGTGAAAAAACAAAAAGTTACAGAGATTTTAAAAACAGCAAATTATTCCTCGGTTTATGAACTTTTCCTTGGAGATTTTTATTTTTTAGCTAGGATTGATACTTTTCGATTTGTTCGACAAAAACCGTTTTCGCAATCTGCAAAGAAGGCGAAGCACTAAGTTTTTGAACATTGAGATCTTTTTCAATATATTAGTTGAAAGGCCCATACGATGTCGGCTCATTTTTTTCCTGCAGAATGCTAATTATTATTTGTGATATTTTTCTTTGTATTTCTACCGACAATATTTCTTAACTGCGCTTTGTACAGTTTCTGAAATTAATATTATTATTATTATTATTATTATTAAAGTCCCAATAATTGGTAATAAAATTGCCATATATGCGTATCTGAAAAAAATTTTACTGAGTACTTTTATCAGCGAAACTGAGAGCTGGTTCGCTAATGGGCTGTGCAATATCCGAAGACAATCATTGCAATTATCATGAGCGAACCACCCAGGTAAAGTTGTTTAAATATAAGCGGTGGTCACCTAAGTAGATTATGTATAAACCTATCAGGTAAATTGAATGGTTATTGGTTAAAAATTAAAATTACATCCTCCCGGATGAACTTAAATAGAAAATACTGAAAATCCCCTTAAAGACAAACAAACTGCCTCAAAAGATACTTTAAATATATTTTAAGTGCCTTTTAAGATATAAAAGAGGTTTAATACCTTAATATCTTAAGCCGTTTATCCCTAACGACCTACGTTTTTAAGTTCATGCCGACAAATGTGACAGCATGATAGCTAAAAAAAATTATCCCACAGTCCACATAAAATTGGTAGCTTGGCTTCCAGAATTTGTTTTTTTTTTTGTTTAGATAAATTATGAGACGTATCGAGGGTACTGATTATCGCTAAGAAAATACAAATTAGAGTGCCTACAGGGCATGCTGTTACACTTCCTTTTTTTGTCACCTTGACATAAGTTACAAAAAGGGCGTTTTTACAACTATTTTTGTCCGTATTGTATATATAGTACGAATTCTTTCACTTTTTCTATATTCGTAAATTCCAAAAAAGAAATACGTCTTAAACAAAAGTTATATAATAACAAAACTTGAATTGAATTGAACTTGTGACCTTCATAGTTCCGCCACTAAAGGCACAAAAGAACCCCTTTAAGCATTGTCTGTATATTTATTGTGAAATATTGATTGCGAATTATAATCCAGATACTACTATAATAGAGGTATTATATGTCCAAATTAGATGGCACGAAGATTTTTTTTGTTATAAAACAATTAAATTGCGTCTAATCTAAATTTTGGTATTTAAAAATTCAGTGTGGAAAGGAAAAGTGCCTATTATCTGTATCTAATAAAGTGAAACGTTGCAAAATGATAAGTACGTAAATAAGCAGTATTTTTACTTCCACATTCAGTGGAAGTATAGTAACGACAAAAAAATTTTTATTGTTCAAATAGGCTTAGAATGTCACGAAACGTCGAGATTTTAAGTTTGAGCAAAAAAAAATTTCTGTTTGTCGGTCTGTAACTTTTTTTGTGCGCACGTTTACTCTGGAACCGATTGAGATAATAACTTGAAATTGGTACACATATGTACTTTAACGAGATCTAGAACTAGATTATATTTTCATCTTGTTCCGTCGAAGGGTTGGGGGATAAATTGGGGTAAATTTGGGGAAAATAGGTAAATCAAGCAGGTAAGAGTCCATAAAATTGGTATTTAGTATATACAAGAGAAGCTAAGGTCTCAAAAGAAATGTTGGCATTAGTCACCCCATTACCACCCCCACCCCATCATTAAAGGGAATGAAAAAAAATTGTGATTTAGTGTGTGTACAAGAATCAGAAACCTCAAAATGTTTTTTTACTTCATCCACCCCCACTACCACCCCCTATCACTACCCCCACCCCGCTACCGATGTGGGGTATCGTTTTATGGGTTTTTGGGGTAGAGGATTTCAAATATTATATTATTAGTTCCATAAAAAAAATTTTCCACATACAAAATTTTTTCATTGTATGTGACTGATAGAAATCTGGATGTGGAAGTAGTGATCCTTGGGCAGCGGTTTTTACTAATTTTGTGGTGTTGAATACGAATCTGTCCAAAATTGGCTAAAAACATTGGAAAGACGGTAAAAGACAACCCTTTGGGGGGTGGCATTGAAATTGATATTAGAACTGGCAATGAAAAGTTATTCTTTAGTGCAGGAAATTCTTTCAAAATACTCAGTTTTGTTAGGTAAGTAGAAAAAGAAGCAAAAATTCTAAATTCACCCCCCAAAATTCTAAGCAAAGAAGATTTACCTAAGCGCAACGCCTGGGTTCGTTTTCTAACTGAACGTTTTGGACTGTGTTCAACAGATGCTCTGACTCGTTCAATGTTTTCGGTTTTAACACTTCTATTGGGTCCTTTAAGTTTGGATTTATTGTCTGTACCTGTTTCTTCAAATTTACGAATCCACGATTTTATGATATGAGCGGAAGGAATCCTCCCGTGACGAGGAATCGCAAAGTGTAGTCGAAATTGCCGCTGCACAGCAACTACACTGTCGTTATTTTTATAAAACGATTTTATTGCAAAAGCACGCTGCTCACCGGACCACCATGTTTACCAAATGGCATATAATGACAGACAATATGACAAATAAATCCATGGCCAGCTATACATAGTTACAAAATAACATTTTCAAAACGCCCGTTCCCAGGAACCACCCTTTAGTTATAGTATCTTACAACCTTCTTGGGGGTGGTGAGGGAATACCGAGGGGTTGAAGGGATGAATTTGGTTTTTACTTCCTTTTCTACTTAGTTATCGAAATTTAGTATTTATCAATTCCAATGTCACCCCCTAATAAGGGTTGTTTTTTAATGTGTTCCCGAGATTTTTCGCCAAAACGCATGACAGATTCGCGTTCAGCACCCCAAAATTAATAAAAAAAGATTGTTTCCACACTTTACCGCGGATGGGCCAAAAAAGCCCTTTTTTGTAAATACCTATATAGTAGTAGTCATAGTAGCTTCTATAGCACCTTCTGAGAGTTGGTGAGGGAATGGCGAGGAGGGTTGAAGGGGTGAATTTGTTTTTTTTTTCACTTTTTTTTTCTACTTAGTTATCGAAACTTAGTATTTAGACTAATATCAATTCCAATTCTCCTCCAAATAAGAGTTGTTTTCTAATATATTCCCGAGATTTTTCGCCAAAACGGATGACGGATTCGTTTTCAGTACCCCAAAATTAGCAAAAAAAGATGGCTTCCACACTTTACCACAGATGGGTAAAAAAAGCCCCTCTTTTAACATTGTTCTTTTGGCTATTTCGCATGTCTAAGAGTCTTATTAATACCAATATATTTTTATATTAGGTATATTCCATAAGCATAAGAAAAGAAGGCTTCTCGTTGGAAGAAAAAAAAGTTGTGATATTATGTTATCACTTATAATAGTTTACCACCAACACCTAAAGTGAAACATATAGAAAGAATGTTTATAAAAGTTGCGGAAACATTCTCGTTACTTGATCAAAAGGTGCATAAGGCTTATTAGAGGTCTATAAGAAGTTATATAAAGGTAACAGTTATATCTCTATCACACTCAAAGAAATAGTATGGGTAAATTCAACAAAAAAAAATGGTTAACTAACAATATCGTTAATTTTGTTAAACTAAATTATATTGATGGTATTTTTAAACAAGAGGTGATTGTTATTTCAATAAAAAAAAAGTTGTCGTACAACAAAACAAACATTAACTTAAAAAATAGATGAATAATACTATTATTTTTTTCGTCTGACTATTATTTTGTTGAATTCTGTCAAATTAAACTAGATAATAGTATATTTTATTTTTAACTATTATCGAATTGTAATTCTAACCCAGCATTAGTTCGCTGTATTATTGTACTTGGTAGACAAACCAATATTATTGTCGTCTTCTAGAAGTTCTAAAAGAATTACCATAAAATTTGCTTGCTTACCACGTAGTCTATTACAGAAATTATTCCCAGATGACGCCACATACAAATCACTGACAATAATCCATCATGCATTATCTTATACTCTTATGAATTTAAAGAAAATTAATAACATGATTGCAATGTTCAAATTCTCTCAGGGAACATCGATATATTTGGATGGATCTTATAAACGATCTCTAATCTTTGGTTTGGGTGGTCTGATGTCTCAATACTCAGATTTTGGGTAACCAAAAAAAACTTCATCATACAATAAAGTGTAGATCAACCTAAAAATTAGTTGGTGAACAAAAAACAAAGTCGTACTATTTAATTGTAGACCAAATTGAAAATGGTTAGTGAACATAAAAAAAATGTCATTGTACTATTTAATTTGTTACAAGAAGATATGATTATTAAACTACTATTTGTTTACGAAAACAAATAAAGTTGTATGACTATTCTTTTCTGATTGATTTAACTATGAAACTAGATAGGCGCGATTTCATATGCTCTTTTTGGTTGAATTTACCTATCATTTTCTTTGAGTGCACTTGTTGTTATAAAACTTAGCGTTATATAGGGTGATTCACATAAAACTCCCCAGTTTCCGTGGTAGCGAAAAGAGATATTAATAATAAATTTTGTAAAAGTCAGTCGTTAAATATTCTTGGTGACTTTATTTTGTCCTTTAAATGTTGCCAGTGACAGTTGCGTTTGCCGCGTCGCGACGCCGGAAACAAATTTTTCAATGACAGGAACTTTGAAGTATAATGTTAGTAAAGCATGTTCCATTCTATATTCGATTTCAAATAAGAATGCAGGGTACGTAAAGATAGGGAACTGAATCCTTGTCTCTGATTGGTAAATATACAAGCCAAGTTCACACACGAAAAAATTAGTAAATCAGAACAGATTTCTTGCCAGGTCCGGAAAATACATTATGAGTAATATTGAAATGAAATATTTTATTGAGAATATTTCTATACAACTTTGTTTCTATACAGGGTGTCCCACTTTTCATGGTAACACGTTTGTAACTAAAAGTGCATATAAGTACCTATTTAATTCATTCCATAGACGTGCGAATTTGGGGGGGGGGGGCTGAAAAGTTGTCAATTTTCAGATAAATCGTCTTAGGGACTTTTTTATAAAAAAATATTACCACATAGGGCATCCCTTAAAACCCCATTGGGCCAAATTTTTTTGAAATAACAACATATTTAAGAAAAAACTGAATAATTATTTAAACAAAAAATAATTACAGAAGGAAACTACAAAGCCTTAAGCTTTCATTATTGCCAAGTTAAAAATTTTGTTTACGGTGATTAGATTTAAAACAAGTAAACTGGAAAGGGCCCGTGTCAAAGGACAGAGCTTTTTGGCGAGTACCATGATATTTTTGATTATTACTTCAAATTTGTAGCAAGAAATGTAAAATAACTTTGCTTCTAACTTCACTTCGAACAGAGTTAATTACATTATATTTGCCTGTTTATAACTCTAAAACCACTCGAGATATTTTAACAAAATGTGGCATGAAGGGATTTTAAAGGATGACGTATAAAATGGTGGGTATTTTTCTTATACACTGTACTGTAAGTGAATTAATTTACCTAAAAATTGACCCAAATTTAAAATAAATTTATTTATTGATAACTGAGCTATGATTGTGTAACCGTAGAAATTGGGACACACTGTATATAAAGGAAAGAGCAACAATGTTTGTTTGTTATTTTTCTGTCCTGTGAATCATTTGAGATACTTCTTGATGAGCCAAGAACTTGGAATTTCTCATGGAGAAAATTTCGAAATTTTCGAAATTCAAAATGGCGTCTCTAATATAGCGGCCATTCTATATATATAGAAGGCAATATCCACACCAAAATGAGGCATATATTGTCAAAGCAATAAAAGATACATATATGCCACCACTGATTTTTTTAGTAAAATTTTATTCTCTACAACTTGGTTCCTATAGTTTTTTTCACATTTCTTACGATTCTGGCAGCACCTTAATTTTAATGCGAGTATTACATTCTATATAAATATAAATTTGGCGTCAGATTGGAGCCGCCACTTCAAATTTTACAAGTTTTGGAATTTTTTAGGGGTCGGGAAGATACTCCTTACCTTCATGCCAAATTTAAATTACCTAGCTCATTGGCAAGTACGCAAAAAATTCACTGTACAGGTAAATATAGGTAAAAACATAGTTAAAAGTCGATATAACGGCTATATCTGTTTGTTTCGACGTTTCCAGACATGCTAAGGACTTGAAACTTTGCAAGTAGAGGGACTAAACTCGAACCTTCAAGAAAAGTAATTGGGAAATTGAGAAATTCAAAATGGCGACCCTAATATGGCGGCCTAAAGTTTAGCCAACTTTTTTCGGAACTCCAAACTTGGCTGGTTTATGTGGCCATTATTTGAATAGTTTAGTTTTTTTATATAATAATTGGATGGGGGTGGTATTCCTTATTTTTAGCTACCTTAACGAACCCGTAGTGCAACACAGGCATTTTACCAGTATTATATAAAATTATACTACAAATATTGTTATTTAGAACAATAATATAATCATTATAACTACTCAGTAATTATATACAGCAATTCTTTAATTTAGTGGTAAGTATTATGTAATTTTGTTCACAATTCTTAAAAGTTAAAATATTAATCATCGAACCATGTTAAATATATAAAATAAAAAGAGTTCCTTGTTACTTTTACTGTGATAAAATAAGAACAGTTAAGTTGTAAATTTTCCGTTACTATTTATTTTGTGTATCAATGTTCTTGAGACGGCCCTGGGGGGATTCCACTTACTTGGGAATTCCCATGTGCCTGTGTAAACCGGGCGCCGTTTATAACGTAAACAACTGCATTCTTAACTGAGATGGACTATAAGTACTTTTTGCGGTACACACTTTTCCATTGAACCAGTGGTTTTCGAGACAAAGCAAAAAATGTCTCCAGCCGAATATTTGATAACTAACAAGGAAATTAAAATTCACTAAAGGGTGATCACTAGATGCAACAGGTAGCTGTAACTTTAAGTGATTCGCAATTTTTCACATGGTTGTACAAAGATGGCGCTGAAGTGCAAAATTATTTCTCGATAGCTGCAACATTGAAACCTTGCATACGCGATAGGGTATGTCTCTACTTTATACTCTAATCCAACGAAAATCCAACCTGAAAATGTAACTAGTGGAAGCATTATACTCTTTGCCGATTTACTGAGCTTTTTATATAATTGTTATACATTCTATAGGATACTCTTCGCATTTTTCTTGTAAATAATGTTAGTTTTTGGACATTCTAAATTTTGTGATACCAACTTTGTTGTGGAAAAAAAAATATATGAAAAAAAAAAATCACCATATGAGGATCGAACACGAGACCTTTGGATTGCAAGGCAAATGCTTTAGCCATTGGGCTATTTCATCTTACCAGAAAACTTGAATGAATATCATCCAAGAATTATATTTCAACGGATTAGATACATTATTATGAAATATATATATATATTGGTAAAATGTAAAAACAAAAAAAAAATTATAGAGAATAACATTTCGAAAGATTTCTATTTAAGAATAAATGGCAGAAATTTTGAAAAAAAATTTTTTTTATTTAAATGATTAATAACTTTTTTATTTATTGATTGATTTTTTTCAAAAACAATAGGGTTCTTCCTCTAGCTAACGCTAACTTACTTTCCAAATTTCAATACAATCAGACTTTTCTTTCTTAAGTTATCGTGCTTACAAGAAACGTGACGGACGGACAGACAGACGGACAGACAGTAGGACATTTTGAAAGTTGTTCAGAATTCGTTCACTAACACAATGATATGAAAATTTTTTCTCTACGAGCGACATTTCCGGTTTTAGAAATGTGCCGATCAAATACAATATACTCTTCGTTTTGCGAAGAGTATAATAAGCAAAACGCGCCAATGGCCACCCTGTATGCGTATACGGCCCTGTTCAAACAGCTTTTCTGCACTTGGACTGATCCAATAAATATTTTTATATATATCGAAATTACATAAATCGAATCAACGCTTACTTTAGTTTTAAAAAATTTGCTAACAACATATTTATTTAAATTGGTTCCCATTTAAATTCTGTTCTATTAATAAGAAATATTTTTTGCTAGTGGCAACTGTGAATATTTTTAAAGCAGATGTTATAGTTTTTATGCAGTCCTATAAATTTAATTTTACCTCTTTTCATTATTATATATTTCGCTAACAATCTGTTGCTTTTTACTACCTTCATCGGGTACTTTTATGGGAAAGTCAGGGCTGGAATTTTTTCGGCCAAAAAAGTCTGAGTTCGTGAATTCCAACTCAATCGGGAACCTCATTTTTTTAAGCTCAAAAATCACAAAATTATAGTATGTTCTGGTCCAGTCGTTCGATCCCAACTAGCATGATTGTACTAATATTCGGCTGAATTTTCATATAATTATTTATTGTGAACAAATTGGCTTTCTGCGACAATTTGGTGATATAGAAACGCCCTAAAAATTTTCTTATAACACAATTATAAAACCACTATATAAAGGCTATATTATCCACTTTAGAGGTTCTCGATATATCTCTTACAGAGCTTCAAGGAACTGTACGAATGTTTTTAATTTATAACGATTACATAAATGTTGGTTACAGAGCTATTATACAATTTATGGGTTACTCCTTTAATGTCATATTATCACATGATATAAACATTCTTACAACTAATTATCAAGCTGTTAGACTTATATATATTTAACAGTACTTGATAAGTACTCTTATATAGAAACTTTATTAAAGTGAATGCATAACGAATTTTTGTACAGCCGAAAGTTCGTCTATTTATAAAACTGTAGAGGAAATTAGTAATGTAGAAATACATCAGTTGATGTAAACTAATATATTTAAAGAGCATCAGAATAATCAGGATAATGTCAATATGAAAGGCAATATTATTGGCAATATTGAAATTATCTAAATTTTCACATAACAACCAGAGACTTTAAGGAGCTATGATGCATATATAAGTACCTCCAATCTAAGGTAAGGTTTTATAATGGCTGCGTAATACACTGTTCTTTAAGAGAACTCATAGCGAGCTTCGAGGCTGTTTAATGCCTACAAAAGAAGCTGAATTGTTTTCTAAAGTAAACCGCGATATGTTTCTATAAACTAAAAGTGTTTGTAGCTGTATAGTAACTGCATACTAAGCCGAATTGATTTATAGCAAAATCTGCAGCAGTTTTTATACAACAACAGAGAACATGTAGTTATATAATAGCCGTGTAACGAGTTGAATTGCTTTGCAGTATAATCGATACATCGATATAACGAGTTACATAATTCTATAAAATATCTGTTACAGTATTTATATTACAGAAAGTTGGAATAAGTATAATTACCGCCAATAGAACCCAATTATTCTCTAAGACACTACGCAGCAGTCTACGCAACTAAAAGAGCTTTGTAACAGCTGTTATAAAACAAATAGTTTTGTAAAGGCTGTTTAACCAACACAAAGGTTGTACTGATTCAGTCACCATATTTTTTAAAGATGTAAAGTTTTAGATGTGGCATCCATCTTGAGAAAAATTCACATAGGAAAATTAATATTCTATTAGCACATATTAAACTTTTTCACATGTACTTTTAATTACGTATTTTGTTTGAAAAAATAATTTTAATTATGTAGGAGTAAATATTTTGAATATCTTTTCATAAATTTGCAGAATTTTGATGGCGCATTGTTATTTATAAGATGCTTGGATATGTTTCCATATTTTTTAAGTTCATATAATGTAACTGTTATGACTCGAAAAAGCTCTTAAAATTATTCAACCAAGAACAGTTATACTGCAAAATTACTTCATAACTGATGCTTCACTAAGCTATAAAAGCGCTTTATTGTTATATAGATGAGTGCAACTGAACTTCTATTTGACTCTCTGCATCTCTATAAGAGCTTCTTAAGATACTTATACTTATAGATTACTGTGAGAATGTTATTAAGGAGCGCTAAATCTTAAACGATAAAATGGCTTTATAAGCCTTTGCCTATTCTGGGTATGTAGTAGTTGTATAGGTATTGAGAGAACGTTCTCATACCTTAATTAGAAAGCTTTTATTCTTACACAATAGCGATATAGATTTTCTTATAGCTATTATAAAATAATTAGTGTTAGTTGGCTATAGATATTGAATATAACATGAACATATCCTTAAAGTTGTGTATTTAATATACAGGGTGGACCAAATTAGATGGGATTTGGGGTTTTCTCTAAAACTATGACAGATAGACAAAAACCAATATAAGTGTCCTGAGCTCGATTTTCGAAAAGCGAGCGTTTTTGGGAAATTGGCATTCTATATCTCAATTACCAATTGTCTAATTGAAAATCGAGTAACACATTCTTAAGGCACTTTTTTTAGTACAATCCGTTGCTGATAAGAAGAAAATTATGCATGCCTCAGTTTTCGAGATATAGACATAACTTATGTTTTTTTAAATGGAACACCCTATACATTATTTCATTATTCGATCACAACTTAAATTAGCTATCCAACGATTATATCATTATGTCATTTTTGTCTCTGGAAAAAGTGGTTAGTTTTTGAAAAATTTAATATATTTATGAGAAGGCCCATGGAAAACTATTAACAACACTTCTATAATATAAAATAAGTTTGCCAAAAATGGGAAAAACTAAACTATAACAAATGTTCGAATTGTCTTCCATCGACATCTATACATATTTATCGCATTTCTAATATTTATTTTATTTTTATTTTATTTATTTTTATTTATTATACACTACCCAATAGAACGTGTTCCAATTACAGGGTAGGAAAAATACACAATGATAAAATACAATAACAAAATACCAATCCACAATAACAAGATATTTAATATTATAAAATACACAATATAACAAATTTCCGAGGTATATAACGTACACATTGGTTTTGAAATAATTAATTAAAAGCACACACAATGAATTAAATTAGTTGTCATAGCAAGCAGTTCTTATGTCTGTAACACTACAATTAAAAATGTTAACTTTATCCTGAATATCATGCCAGTTATGACACATGACATACACCGGTAAGAGGTCTAATAGATTTGTTCTTGGCAGTGGCGGATCTAGGGGGGGGGGGGCACGTGCCCGAAGTGTGAAATATGCCATGTTAAGGTGGCCATGAGCAAGAGAGAGACATCCATAACAAGAATATTACTATGAATTTTCTTCCGTTGCCCCCCCCAGAAGTCAATCCTGTATCCGCCCCTGGTTCTTGGAGGTGGGTAAATAAAAACGATTAGTTGATCTTGTTTGCACCAGTGGCATATGAACAAACGCATTAACTTTTGCCAACAGTTCAGGACATTCTATTTTATTATTGACAAGTTTATGCAAAAATATAGCAGAATGAAGAAACCGCTCTCTGACCAGTTCATCAGCATTATTGAACTTCTCTAGCAGCTTGTCGTGCGGAAACTCTATTAGCGGATAGATTTTGTCCTCCTTAAATACCATAAATTTTAAAATCGTCTATGAATTTGTTCGATAGCTTTACTATGTACAGTAGGGTGGGCTGAAAAACACGAAAATTTGAATTTACAGATGGCCCACTTACTAACTTATTACTACGTATCTAAAACTAATTCGGGTAGATTTTTAGCCAAATCGGTGAATATCTAGCTGGCCCACCAGGGCCTTGAAAATGAAAGAAAGGGCCAATTTTTCGATTTTTAACATTTTTTAAATTGACATTTGAAATTTTTTTTGACTCTTTATTAATGCCTAAATGCGTGTAGCAAAAGTTTTTCGAATAAAATATTTTTCAGTTCCAGGGAAATTAGAAATTTTATACAGAAAACCTTATTTTCGTCGAATTCTACGTTTTAGTGACAAATGAATTCGTGTTTTTCAGCCCACCCTAATGTACAGCGTAGTTAGGATTCCATACAACAGAGCCGTACTCAAGTTTAGAACGCAGAAAGAATAGAATTTTTAATGTGTCGATGCTGTTGAGCTCACCGGAGTTTCTAATGCTAGGTAAAGCCCAGGATTTTGTAAGCTGAAGATACAATAATATTGATATGCCGGTTAAAGGTCAACTTACTATCAAAAGTTATGCTTAGATCTTTAAATACCTCTGGTTTATTTAAATGTACCTGATTTATAACGTATTTATGCTGCACAGGATTCAATTTCCTAGTATAGGTGACAGCGTTACATTTAGCAGCGTTAAGAGGTAAGAAGTTGGAGATACACCAGTCATTTATTAGATCCAAGTCAGCTTGCAGTAGCAAACAGTCGGATTCATCCTTGAGGTCATCCGCATATAGTAAACAATAGCAGTTCAGACCAAATACAATGTCATTTATAAATAAAATAAAGAATAGGGAACCCAACACTGACCCTTGTGGTACCCCATAAGTACAAACTATTCTTTCAAATGTATACACACGAAAGCGAAAAGCTTTCTTAGTAAAATACCGTCTTTGAACGCCTTTGAGAAGTCTATATAAATGACATCTACCTGTCCATTCCCATCCAACACCTTCGAAATAAATTGTGAGAAGGCCATGGTAAAAAAAAGAAAATCGAAAAATGTCAAAAACTAAATTTGTGAGTGAGCAGTGTTAAAAATGGTTCAATTTAGTAATGGTGAAAAATATGATATAATTAAGTGTTTATAGAAGGCAGAGAAGATTCAAATTTAGCTTCCGAGCTTTATTTTAATAGGTAAGTTATAGACAGCAAAACTTTGTACCAAAAGTGCCACCTAAACAATATTTTTAGATATCCAGAAAAGAGAGAGCCAGACATAAAAATATTCAACAAGATACAACAGAATTTAAAAGAGTTTGGATCATTTGTAAAACCCCGAACAAAAATATATAATAAAGCAGGTAGAGAAGCTGTGGAAAATATTGTTTTAGAAACTGTAAGAGAAAATACTAATATATAGTCTCGCGAAATACAGGAAAATTTAGGAATCCCAAAAACAACTGCGCTGCGTTACTTAAAAAAAAATTTCAAACCCTACAAAATTAGGATTATTAACCATCTATACCCAAACGACTTTAAAGTCGTCTCGATTTTTGCCAGTGGTTTTTGCGTCAGTGCAATGAAATGCCAAGATATGAAGGAACAATTATATGGACAGACAAGATCCATATAAGCAGTGTCGGAATTTTTGATCGGCATAATAACCACCATTGGGCTGACGATTTGGATTTGGTGTATGGTGTGCTTTTATTGAGTATCAAATAATAGGTCCTCATTTTTTTTCACGGCAATTTGAATACCGAAAATTTTATTAACATTCTATGACAAGAAATAGAGCCCTTTGTAGACAATATGCCTGTATGCCAACACGATGGCGTCCCAGGTCATACGTCAAATGAAACACGAAATTATTTAAATGCTCAATTTGGAGAGAATTGGACAGGTATCCATATATCACTTAGGACTAGTGTTGATAACTAACAATTAATTTAGCTGACTGGACATTAATAAACAACAAACTAGTTTAGATATTGTTTAATGTTTAGGAAATAATGGTCCTATTTTGTGGCCAGCTAGATCTCCCGATATAACCCCTGCTGACTTTTGGCTTTAAGGTTATTTAAAAAATATTATATATAGATAACGTTCTAATAGTAACATTGAAGAATTGGAAAACAAAACATTAGCTGCGTTTCGGACAATAACTTCTGTGGTGATTGGAAATGCAACAAATGCTGTAAGAAGGTGTCGAAAATACATAGATATCAATGGAAGACATTTTGAACATTTATTGTAGTTTAGTTTTCCTATTTTTGACAAAATTATTTTATATTATAAGAAGTGTTGTTGTTAATAGTTTTCCTTGGCCTCCTCACAAATGTATTAAATTTATCGAAGATTAACCACTTTTTCTAGAGATAAATATGACATATGATGTATCGTTGGATAGCTAATTTAGATTGATATAGAATAATGAAATAATTTACAGGGTGTTTCATTTAAAAAAACAAAAGTTATGTCTATATCTCGAAAACTGAGGCATGCATAATTTTCTTCTTATCAGCAACGGATTCTACTAAAAAAAGCGCCTTAAAAATGTGTTACTCGATTTTCGATTCGACATGATCGCGGTTTACGCCATTGTTGGTTTCTCGAAAATCGAGCTGAGGATACCTATATTGTTTTTTGTCAGTCTGCCATAATTTTAGAGAAAACCTCAAATGCCATCTAATCTGGTCCACCCTGTACACAAAACATAAAAGATTTTCTAATAAAGCTTCTAGAAAGGAAACACTTGGTTTCCGAAACGTCAGTAAAATATTTATGTTTATATTTTTATTCTTATTCATATCATTTGTCAAAAACACCCTCAAAAACACCTTCTAACTGTTCCTTTGACGTAAAAGTCACAAGTGGAGAAGTGATTTCCCAGAAATATCTGGATAATTGTATTATTTTGTAAATTCCAAGGACATTATTTTTGGAAGAGGGGGGCATATGTGGTAGGAAATGTCAAATAAAAACAGAAAAATAATGCACCATATTGACTAAAAAATACCCCAAAATTTCCAATATACAGTGGCGGTTTTACCACCGGGCACACTGGGCGGGTGCCCAGGGCGGCAAAATTTCAAGGGCGGCAAAATTTTAGTCGTTTTTATGAATTCGCTGATACGACAGTTCCATTGAAGCCAAAACAACGCATCGAGCGATATGGATGGCAGCCAGAAGCGGCTCATACCTAATTGACGATTTGCACAAAAGAAAGTTTGGTAAAAAGTGTCTAGATTGGCATCACTGTAATTCACTGCACGTGGTGACCAACTCCTCTAATTTCCAAACTTTACAACAATTAAATACCTATAATATAATAATCATAACATTGTTTTCATTATCTTTAATGTTAAACCTACTTCCATTGAATATAAATCATCTTATTAGTTTGTTTCGTAGTCTACAATATTTAAATTATGCAATTTGTCAAACAGTCTGTTTCCAACTCTCAGTTTAGAAGAGTTGGCAGCAGTGATTGACAAATTGCATAATTCGACATTTTTTAAATATTGTAGACTACGAAACAACCTAATAAAGATGATTTATATTCAATGGAAGTAGGTTTAACATTAAAGATAATGAAGACAATGTTATGATTATTATATTATAGGTATTTAATTGTTGCAAAGTTTGGAAATTAGACGAGTTGGTCAACATGTGCAGTGAATTACAGTGATACCAATCTATACACTTTTTACCAAACTTTCTTTCGTGCAAATCGTCAATTTATGGTGATGGTCCTTAGAAGACTGATACTTTTTTATTCATTGTTTCATTTAAGCAAGTAAACCGTTAACGAAATACAAAATAAATTATTTCGGGTTTGATAACTGATAAATAATAGTACAACTCGCTGAGTTTCTTATCATCTAAAGGAACTAAAGAAAATTGTAATAAATAAGCCATTAAACAAAATAAGTAAAATAACTCTCTGTAGTACTTAGTACAGTAGTTAGAATTTAGAACAGATATTATTTATTATGGCCTGCTCCTGTGTTCAATGTTTTTATCAAAGGCGGCCTTTCGGCTTTGTTTTTTATGAGAGCGACGATAGTGCGCAATTCACATTGTGCACGTAGAAGTTGCGGCAAACATTTTTTGGGTAGTATATATCTGTTATATTTATTAAGAGTAGGGGCGGCATCTTAAAATAGTGCCGGGGGCGGCAAGCATGTTAAAACCACCTCTGCCAATATAACAAACACCAACATCATCATTGTAATATTTTTCTTATCGAATCTTTCAACCTGTCAAATAGTGTAAATAAAATGATAATTTATATATTTTCATACATTATTTTTTCAAACACTTGGCATAAAGAATTTTTTGTTATGCATTGTGACACATTAAATGAAAAAAAAACTAAATGTTGAGATCATCGGTTTGTGTTTCGTAATAGCATACGAGTAAAATAGAAATTCTAAACCACTGGCTTCGAGCTGTAACATTCTGAAACATTTATTTGTAATATTCATTACTTTTGCTGCGAACGTCCAATGTAAACAAAAGGCCGGTTTTACAATTACTAGTTTTACCGAGGTTGACTTACACTTCACACAAAATGAACAGATTTTTATAAACTCCGCCCATCAACTTGGATGCTGTTTCAATAGTAGACACCCAACAGAAGGATGATTTACGGTAAATATTTCTTAGTAAAAATTTATAGACAACGGAGAATATTACGAAAACCAACTTCTGAAAAATACAGGTTTAATCTGTTAGAAGGTTAGTAGTAGAAAAAGACGTGACGCACTGGCGATAAGTACCTAGTTTTTGGAATAATTTGGTAATGTTTAAAATTAAATATTGAATATAATAATCGAAAGTTTCATATCCAATCAACTTAGCAGGTACGTAAAAAAAAATTAAAAAGTAAAAAAAAAGAACGTGAATATCTTATATTTCTGTTTAGGGGCCGTCCATAAATTATGCTTTTAGGGGGGGGGGGGGTCTAAAAGTTGTGACATTTTGTGATCCAAGTCCGATCACGTTAGTATATTAACAAGAAGTTCCCCGTACGAAACATCTTGCCAACTTCTTTCAAACATTTAATATTCAATTTGAAAAAACAAGAAAATAACCTTCTTTCTATATACTGACGATCTAAGTCTGATTGTGCTAGTATATCAACAAGAAGTTCCCCCTACGAAACAATTGTCAATGTCAATTTCTTTCATACACTTACTATCTAACATTCAGTATGAAAAACAAAAAATAACTATTCTTTCTATACCGGGTGACAACGGATTCGTTTTACAAGGCACCATTTAATTGTCTTTTAAGTAGAAGCTTGTTTGGTTTGTAGATATTGCTTATTGGGGTTCATATTTTCCATGAAAAAACAGTTGAATACCATTTCCGGTTTTTCCGGAAGTTGGTCTAAGTCAAGAATTTTAAATCTAATGCTGTATATTTTTTTACATGGATCGAGATTAGAATTCCCTTTTCAACGACATATCACATGTTGCCATTTTTTTTTAAATGGCGGCGTAGAAGCCATTTTTTCTAAATGTTCTAATTTGGTGGCAGCCTGGCGTTATTAATACAACTGATGCCAAACAACTTGTTAAGATAACAAACAAAATGTATTTTCTTATTGGCTTTTAATTAAATTTGTCAAACTTTTAATTTGTCACAAAATTGGATACATTTTAGATATTGTTTAAAATTTTCAATTTGGAATTAGTCGGCATATCGGATAAGAAAATAAACGAGGTCATTTCCATTTCTCGACGTTTCGAATAAAATTTTATTCTTCCTCAGGAAATTTTATTGGAAACGTCGACAAGTGAAAATAACCTCGTTTATCTTCTTATCCGATATACCGACTAATTCAAAATTGAAAACTTAGGTACGGATACTATTACTGAATTGATAGTTTAAAATGTCAAAATGAGTTTTAAAGACTTTTTTTATTTCAAACAATAATATTGGCTTAATGAACTAATTACTTAAAGTAAATATATAAAATAAACATTAAATTGATAAAATTCAATTCAATTCAATTAAATATTCTATGCGTTGGCCAACTTCTTCCCGACACAATCTGATTCTCCTAATATCTTCTCTAAGCAGGTTTCGTAAATGCTCTCGAGATATGTCTTCAATAACCCTTCTAATCCAATTCCAAGATTTCTAATATTGGTGAAGGAATTCTATATATACACTTTTTCTTTTAGATAGCCCCATATTGAAAAATCCAGCGGGGGTCAAGTCAGTTGATCTTGCTGGCCACCGGTTGGTCCATTGGTTCCCAACCACCAAACGGTCCATTCAAATAATTTACAACAATTCTTGAATTATGGGCTGGTGCGTCATCTTCTTGAAAAATTAGATTTTAGTTTTCCTGAAAGTTACTTATAAAAGGCTGTATTTGATTTTGAAGAAATTCCAAATATATTTCTCCATTTAATGGTCGATAAAAAATATTGGACCGATGATATTAAGTCCAACCAAACGTTTACTCCAAAACGTTCCTGAAAAGCACCTTCTCTTACTAATCTCTGATTTTCCACAGCCCAATAACGAGTAATGTTTCTGTTAAACATTCCTAGATTGGTAAACCTGGATTCATCCATAAAAATAATATGAAAAATGACTACACACGTTCAGAGCATGACTTGATAGGCATCCCATCAATTTTTGACTCTTCAGCTTATGTGTTCCATTTTTGTCGGTGGGCTCTCGTACTAACACACTTTCAGCGTTTCTGGTATTTTTTCGACACTCCCCATAAATAAGGGGCATGTCAATTTGATGCTCTTTTGAATAAACCATTATATTTTTTTCAGCTAACTATTATTACTAGTACTTACTGCAGGCGCGTGCTGGCCCACCGGGAGACTGGGAGTTTCCCGGTGCGCCCTTCATGAAGGGCCTTCCCTGTTGAATAATTTTTATTTTGTAGGGTAGGAATTTTTTTTTCTAAGCTCATCAATTTACTAAAGACAGAGAAATATGAAATTTAAAAATAGCGAAATTTACTTACCAATAAAAGTTATTAGCTAATTAAGTGGGACACAATATCTCATGCATACCGCTTTCCTAATTATTTTATAATGAAAAACATACCTCTTTAGGTTTTTCATTTTTTTTTTTTTCTAAAACCAAAAACCAAAGTGCATTTGTATTATAAATTTTTCTGTAGGTTATAAGACACACTTTAATAAGTAATTGTTCCCATTCAAAATTTTTGAGAACATGTACGAAAAATATTGACATTTTAAACAATATTTAAAATGTATCCCATTTTGCGACAAATTAAAAGTTTGGCAAATTTAATGAAAAACCAATATAATAAGAAAACACAATTTGTTTGTTATCTTAACAAGTTGTTTAGCATCAGTTTCATTAATAACGCGAGACTGCCACCATATTACATTTAGCAAAAATGGCCCATACGCCGCCATTTTGAAAAAAAAAATGGCAACATGTGATATGTCGTTGAAAAAGGAATCCTAATATTCATCCAACTATATAAAAAAATATACAGAGTTCCATTTAAAATTTTTGACACTCGGTATACTGACGAACAAAGTCCAATCACGCTAGCATATTAGCAAGAACAAGAAGACTCCCTTACGCAAGGGCGGATCTATGGAGGGGGTAATTACGAAGATTCCGTAAACCATCAACTTTCGTTTTAAAATTTCATAATTTTTATTATTTTATTTTATATTTTTGAATATATATCCTATTTAGTTGTGTTTATAAATTTTTTTTTGAGATTTTCGAACAAATAGGCTTAGAATGTCATGAAACGTCGAGATTTTAAGTTTGAGAGAAAAAAATTTTTAAAAATTTTTATTGTTCAAATAGTCAGAATGTCATGAAACGTCGAGATTTCTAGTATCTCTAGCCCAACCTAGAGGATATTCCACTATAAACAAACATTTGCTACATTTCAAAGCCAAGAACTACTAAAAAGCACAAATAAAATGAGGGCAAGACTATATCTGAGTTAGTCATGAGACTTTCAAAAAAATATATATTCGAAATTCTAAAAGAACTAATGAACAACGACAGTTAAAAACAGCTTAAAAACGTATTTGTAAAACGTTCATAAAATGTAATATATAGTGCTAAAAAATGTATCGCTACCATACTTTTAATTAAAAAAAAAACTGCTGCCCAAGGAATCACTACTTCCACATCCAAGTTTCTTACAACGGAATACTATATTTGCACTCCACTATGTGGAAATAATTGTTTATGGAACTTTAATAGTATAATATTTGAAATCATGTACCTTTAATAATGGGGTGGAGGTGGTAATAGGGATGACTAATGCCAATTTTTTTTTGAGTCCTTAGCTCCTCTTATATTTACTAAATACCAATTTCATGGACTCTTACTTGCTCTATTTACCTACTTACCCCCCATTGACCCCAATTTACCCTTCAAATCTGCAACGGAATAAGATCAAAATATAATCTAGTTCCAGACCTCGTTAAAAAACATACGTGTGCCATATTTTAAGTGAATATCTTAAACGGTTCCAGGGTAATCGTAAGCACCAGAACGATACAAGACTAATAGATAGACCGACACAACAGACAAATTTATTTTGCTCAGGCTAAAAATATTGACGTTTCCTCATATTCTAAGCGTATTTAAATAATGAAAATTCCCAAAAAAAATTTTTGCGTAAATATACTTCAACTGAATGTCGAACTAATACGCAGAAAATGACATGAGAAATATATAAAAAATGGTTGTGTGCCGTAAACTACACGGTAGAAGTAAAGTCTCTACTTCAAGCATTTTCTTCGAGGAAACCTACTACGCATCCATACTACTCAAGGTAACCCACTGTGCATCCAATATACTCGAGGAAAGCCACTGCGCATTCATACTTCTTGAAGTAATCCACTGCGCATCCATTTTATTCGAAAAGACCCACTGCGCATCCGTTCTACTCGTGGTAACCTACTGCGCATCCATTGTACTCGAGGAAAGCCACTGGGCATCCATACTACTTATAGTAACCCACTGCGCATCCATACTACTTGAGGTAACCTACTGCGATCTATAATACTCGAGAAATGTCACTACGCATCCAAAATACTCGAGGAAAGCCACTGCGCATCCATAATACTCGAGGAAACCTACTGCGCATCCATAGTAGTCGAGGAAAGCCACTGCGCATCCATATTAGTCGAGGTAACTTTAACAACGTAATATTTGGGATCGTCTACCCCAAAAACTTATAAAACGATATGCCACATCGGTAGTGGGGGTGGGGGGTGGTGATAGGGGGGTGGTAGTGGAGGTGGATGAAGTAAAAAAATATTTAGAGGTTTCTGGTTCTTGTACATACACTAAATCACAATTTTTTTCATCCTCTTTAATAAGGGGGTGGGGGTGGTGATGGGGGTGGCTAATGCCAAACATTTTTTTGAGGCCTTAGCTTCTCTTGTATATACTAAATACCAATTTTATGGGCTCTTACCTGCTTGATTTACCCATTTACTATAAATTTACCCCAATTTACCCCCCAACCCTTCGACGGAATAAGATGAAAATATAATCTATTTCTAGATCTCGTTAAAGTACATACGTGTACCAAATTTCTAAATCTTAAACGGTTCCAGAGTAAACGTGCGCACAAAAAAAAGGTACAGACAGACAGACAGACCGACAGAGAGAGACCGACAGACAGACATTTTTTTTCGCTCATACTTAAAATCTCGACGTTTCATGACATTTTAAGCCTATTTGAACAATAAAAATTTTTTTAAATTTTTTTGTCGTTACTATACTTCCACTGGATGTGGAAGTAAATTAAGTTTACTTAACAGAAGAACGGTATAGGTATACGATTCAAGTAATCTATAAAATTAAAAAATGCTTGTGTCAAAATTTTAAATAAATGAATTTCAAATTTAAGTTAAGAGGTAAACCAAAGTTATTTTTGATTTGTAAAAATATAGTCTCATGCAGGAAGATGGCAGCACTTACTTTAATTTTAAGTTGCTGATCTACTTTGAATCAGTTTTATCAAACACATTAGAGAGGCACATATATGTGAAAGATGAATAGCCCTAGACATGGGCAAATACTAACCACGCTACGTGGCATGGTGCTGCTGTGATCAATAAGGCGGTTCCCCCAGGATGAGGCCTTTTCCATTGCACTGAGGTTGGGCCCGACTTTTGCAATTATTCCTAATGCGAGGAGTAAACTGGCTCGAATAATTTTTGGTAGCGGGACGGCGTACGCATTTTATTGGTAATTTATAAAATGCCATGTACAATGTTAAAAAAAAATAGCTTTGAAACACTTATTAAACGCATTTATTAAAAGTCACAATTTAACTAATCTTCTACTTACATACAGCTTATAAAATGTATTTGGAAAACGTTTATCAAACGTTTTTTTTAAATGTCATAACTTAATTACATTTCTAGGTATAGTACATACCATTGATAAACGTTTAAATTTACCGTTTTTTGCCGTATGGTTTTGCAGCATATAAAACGTTTCTCAGACTTATTAGTGCTTACTGGGATGTTATACATATTCTTTAAGAAAATATATTAATATGAAGATCAAATTTTTAACCAGTTTAGTAAATATGACTTTTTTCAAGGTTATCTCGATAAAATGTGAGAATTTGCAGGGGTAAATAAAGTAAACGGGAAACTTTTTCATCTTTCCAAATAGATACCAAGTATTTTTAGAAAATATAAAGACAAAGGATACAGGTAACTTTTTTGAAACATTTTGGTCTATGATTAGCTGTTCTCAAGAAAAAGGCATTTGAAAACACTCTCGCGGTGTGAAGTTAGATAGACGATAGTCTCCTATTATCAGAATAGAGTCTTATTGAAATTCATTATTATCAGCCTGTTGTAAGCAGTTATTTAACAAAACTCGCAATAAACGCACTAGCGCCAACTTAAGTCATTCTGTAAAACTAGTTTTTCTGAGAATGTATTTCAAGCAATGGATTTATAATGACAGTAAAATTAGCATAAATCATAAATTAAGCCTGGTTTTGTTGCATATTAATGTTAATAATTATTAACTGTTACAATTTTTGAATAAAAATTTGTTTTTTTCATAATTACTAAATAGAAAATAAAAACATAAACTATTAGGTTTCTTATGTGTTTATTATTTATACTCATTCATTTCTTATTTCTTTTTTTGGAAATCAGGGGCATTTCCTATTGGGTAAAGCAGCTTGCTGATAATTTTTGGTAATGGAATTCTAGCAAGTTTATTAGTAATGAAATAAAAGTTTTCGCGATTTTATCGAAATGTGGACACCCTGTATGCCTATAAAACTGTATATAGGGCGCATTGTTGCTTGACAGGTAGACAATAACTCTTTATATTTTCGTTTTCATCGCTAAAAAAAATTCGATTTAACTATTCCGTAACGTAATACTTTGTACCATAAATTAATACAGAATGGGAGTTACATTGATTTAATGCCTCTGCGAATACATAATGGGTTTTTATTCGCGCTAGTCAGACTAGCTAAAAGCAATTTCTATGTTCCGAGTTGAAAGGATGATGGATATAAATGGTTGAATGTATAATAAAAGCCGTAAAAATGATTGTTGGCGACCACATTAAAAAATACATGAATATCAGGTAGAATTTGGGTAATGGACCATCCAGAGTTTGTAATATCATCGGTTGGCGCCCCCAACAGTTAACATCTGTTGTTATAACATCCCATCTGTGCTAATCTCAACTCGCTGCTGCTTCTAGAGACGCCAACACAACAAATGGCCTGTTGTTGTTTTTTTACTATATTTCTTATTTTCGACATTTCGCAGGAGATATTTATAATTTGGCAATATGACGCTTAAATAACGAATTTTAATTTTTTTTCGAAAACACTTTTGGGGCACTAATTAATGAATATAATTAACTAATGTATTTTGATTTTCATATATCGAAAATCGTTATTAAAGATGCCACATTCTCGAAACACATTGAAAATATAGAATTACTTAATAGGTACACTACAGACAGGGTGGACCAAATTAGATGAGATTTGGAGTTTTCTCTAAAACTATGGCAGATAGACAAAAACCCATATAGATGTCTCAGGACGTCTATATTGGTATAATATAATCGAGATTTTCGAGAAACAAACAATGGCGAAAACCGCGATCGTCTATCTTTTTCGTCTACCGAGCTAAAGAGAGTTTTTGGAAAATTGGCACTTTTGGATGACCTCCATATCTTAATTACCAAGTGTCGAATCGAAAATCGAATAACACATTCACGCACTTTTTTGAGTAGAATTCGTTGCTGATAAGAAGAAAATTATGCGTGCCTCAGTTTTCGAGATATAGACATACCTCGTGTTTTTTTAAATGGAACACCCTACAAATTATTTCATTATTCGATCATAACTTAAACGATATATCATATGTCATATTATTTTTAGAAAAAGTGGTTAATTTTCGAAAAATTTAATATATTTATGAGGAGGCCATGGAAAATTATTAATAACAACACTTCTTATAATATAACATAATTTTGCCAAAAAATAGGAAAAACTAAACTACAATAACTGTACGAATTGTATTCCATTGACATCTATGCATATTTATCGCATTTCTAATATTTATTGAGAAGACCATGGTAAAAAAAAGAAAATCGAAATAATCGAAAATGTCAAAAACTAATTTGTGAGTTAATTGTGTGTGAGCATTGTTAAAAATGGTTCAATTTTGTACTGATGAAAAATATGATATAATTAAGTGTTTTATAGAATGCGGAGAAGATTCAAATTTAGCTCCCGAGCTTTATTTTAATAGGTAAGTTATAGACAGCAAAACTTTGTGCCAAAAGTGCCGACTAAACAATATTTTTAGATATCAAGAAAAGAGGCAGCCATACATAAAAATATTCAAAAGGCTGTAACAAAATTTAAAAGAGTTTGGATCATTTGTAAAACCTCGAGCAAAAATATATAATAAAGCAGGTAGAGAAGCTGTAGAAAATATTGTTTTAGAAACTGTAAGCGAATATCCTAATATATCGTCTCGCGGAATAGAGGAAAAGGGCATAGCCGGATAAGTAGGGCGAAACGGCCCCCGGCCCTATCTTCATTGAGAGAAGGAATATATATAGTTAGCCATAAGTGAAGGGAACAATTTTGCAAAATATTAACGCAAAAGGGTGGTGCGTTTCACGGGGCGACGAGGGGGATGAAAACCAAAAGACCAATTTTTTGTGTCAAAACGCAGCAACCGAAAATTTTGGAAAAAATATATGTTGGAGAGGATTCTCAGAAAAAATTGTCGGTCAATTTGGGAAAGAACTAAGGGCGAGAAGACATCGGTATACTTTTCAAATATTTTTAGAGGTAACTTCCCCTCGTTGCACCACATTCAAATTTTTTTTGTGGCGACTGCTTTCACCCCCATATAACATATTTTTTTCGCAGCGTGGTCGGAACATTACGTCATAGTGAAAAAAAATCACGTCCGTGGTCTTTCGAGACTAGTAGTCTATGCGTAATGAAGGCAGAAAGAGTAAATATTTCGTACAAAGACGAGATTACCTTTCCCTCCCGTTTTCGAGGGTGCTGAACATGATGGAAGAGGTGGGAGAAGTTTTTGACTGCCGCAACCCCCTAAAACGGCCAAAAACCACCCCTCTTATGGATCCTTTTATGTTTTCATATATAAACGGGACTGGGGAGTGATTTATCGACGGGTTATACTTGAAATAAAATTGAAGGGGGTTATAGAGTAAGAGGAATTCAGACAGCAGGCCGAGGGGGTTGATTAAACCCTCCCGAGGGGTGGAATCATTTTTTTTTAATGATTCCTTTCAAACGCGTATCCCCCCGTTTTCGGGGTCGCCGATCACGGGAAAAATATTATTATTCCTCTGCATATCTCTTTATCTTTCACGGAAGAGAAGGTGGTAGCGACCTCGGGGGTTGCTTCAATCATTCCAAGGGGTGTAAAATGCATTAATTACACTTTGGATCGTCAATACGTTCCCCCCCGTTTTCGCAGGCGCTGATCACGATAAAAATATAATTAATGAATTTTATACCCCTTGGAAGGGTTGAAGCAATCCCCGAGGTCGCTACCACCTTCTCTTCGTGAAAAATGAAGGGATATGCACAGGAATAACGATCATGTGCCAAAGAAATCCTGGATAGCATGCTTTCTGGTGGTTTCTGCCCGTTTGAAGGATGACGAGGGGTTGGACCCAAAAATGAATATATTTTTCCCATGATCAGCTACCCCGAAAACGGGAGGATACGCATTTGAACCGAATCATTTGAAAAAAAAGATTTTCCACCCCCAGTCTCAACCCCCTAGGCCTGCTGTCTGGATTCCACTTACTCTATAGTCCCCTTCCATTTTATTTTAAGTATAACCCGTCGATAAATCACTCCCCAGACCCGTTTATATTTGATAACATAAAGGGATCCATAAAAGGGGCGGTTTTTGGCCTTTTCAGGGGGTTGCGGCGGTCAAAAACTTCTCCCACCACTTCTATCGTGTTTAGAACCCTCGAAAATGGGAGGGAAAGGTAATCTCGTCTTTGCACGAAATACTTACACTTTTTCTGTCTTCATTACATAGATTTAGATTACTAGTCTCGAAAGACCACGGACGTGATTTTTTTTCACTATGACGTAATGTTCCGACCACGCTGCGAAAAAAATATGTTATATGGGGGTGAAAGCATACGCTACAAAAAAATTTTGAATGTGGTGCAACGAGGGGAAGTTACCCTTAAAAATATTTGAAAAGTATACCGATGTCTTCTCGCCCTTAGTTCTTTCCCAAATTGACCGACAATTTTTTCTGAGAATCCTCTCCAATACTTGTCCAACATATATTTTTTCCAAAATTTTCTGTTGCTGCTTTTTGACACAAAAAATTGGTCCTTTGTCACCCCGTGAAACGCGCCACCCTTTTGCGTTAATATTTTGCAAAATTATTTCCTTCACTTATTGCTAACTATATTCCTTCTCTAAATGAAGATAGGGCCGGGGGCCGTTTCATCCTACTTATCCGGCTATGCCCTTTAGGAATCCCAAAAACAACTGCGTTGCGTTGCTTAAAAAAAAAATTCAACCTCTACAAAATTAGGATTAGTCACTATCTATATCCAAACGACTTTCAAAGGCGTCTCGATTTTTGCCAGTGGTTTTTGCGTAAGTGCAATTGCCAGGATTTAAAGGAACAATTATATGGACAGACGAGGCCCATATAACCAATGCCAGATAATAACCACCATTGAGGTCATGACAAGAAATAGAGCCATTTGTAGACAATATGCTTATAAGACAATTTCAAAGATTAATTTATCAACACGATGGCGACCTAGGTCACACGTCAAATGAAACACGGAATTATTTAAATGCTCAATTTGGGGAGGATTGGATAGGTATCTATGTATCATTCAGGACTAGTTTATCAATGTCTAGTTAGCTAAGTTAACTAAATTGATAACCAACAATTACTTTAGCTGACTGGACATTAATAAACAACAATGTAGTTTAGATATTGTTTAATTACTTCCACATCCAGTGGAAGTATAGTAACGACAAAAAAATTTTAAAAAATTTTTATTGTTCAAATAGGCTTAGAATGTCATGGAACGTCGAGATTTCAAGTTTGAGCGAAAAAAAAAATTTCTGTCTGTCGGTCTGTCGGTCTGTCTGTCGGTCTGTAACTTTTTTTGTGCGCACGTTTACTCTGGAACCGTTTGAGATATTGACTTGAAATTTGGTGCACATATGTACTTTAACGAGATCTAGAACTAGATTATATTTTCATCTTGTTCCGTCGAAGGGTTGGGGGTAAATTGGGGTAAATTTGGGGAAAATAGGTAAATCAAGCAGGTAAGAGTCCATAAAATTGGTATTTAGTATATACAAGAGAAGCTAAGGTCTCAAAAAAAATTTTGGCATTGGCCACCCCCATTACCACCCCCATTATTAAAGGGGATGAAAAAAAAAATGTGATTTAGTGTGTATACAAGAACCAGAAACCTCAAAATATTTTTTTACTTTATCCACCCACCACCCCCACCCCCTGTCACCACCCCCATCCCACTACCGATGTGGGGTATCGTTATATGGGTTTTTTGGGTAGAGGATTTCAAATATTATATTATTAAAGTTCCATAAACAATTATTTCCAGATATAAAATTTTTTCGTTGTGTGATTTGGATAGAAAATCCGGATGTGGAAGTAGTGATTCCTTGGGCAGCGGTTTTTTTTAGGAAATGTGCCGACTTTTGGCTTTGGGATTATTTAAAAAACATGATATATAGAGAATGTTCTAGTAACATAGAAGAATTGGAAAAAAACATTACCTGCGTTTCAGACAATAACTCCTCTCATGATTGGAAATGCAACAAATGCTGTAAGAAGAAGGTGTCAAAAATGCAGAGATGTCAATGGAAGACAATTCGAACATTCATTGTAGTTTAGTTTTTCCTATTTTTGCCAAAATTATTTTATATTATAAAAAGTGTTGTTGTTGTTAATAGTTTTTCATGGCCTCCTCACAAATATATCATTTTTTTCTAAAATGTACCACTTTTTCTAGAATAAATATGACATATGATGCATCGTCGGATAGCTAATTTAAATTGTGATCGAATAATGAAATAATTTTAAAAAACACAAGTTATGTCTATATCTCGAAAACTGAGGCATGCATAATTTTTTTCTTATCGGCAACTGATTCTACTCCAGCAAAAAAGTCTGTTGAATCGTAATATTTAAGTATATATTTATTTGCTGTAAAAAAAAACTGACGTGCTGGGGAAAAACTAAGGTCAGATTCGTGTTCAACGGCTCTAGATACAAGGCATAGGTATGGTCAGTACCCCCGCGCAGACCACTTTTTTTTTGGGGGGGCTGCGCTATGTTTGGGCGGCCTACATCACGTTTGGGATGAAATTTGCCAGTTTCCCCTAACCGCTCGTAAACATTTCTAAAAGTTTTGTGATTCGGTTAAATTCTGTTGGGATATAATTCCAAATATCTTCGAGAAGCAGCACGTGCATTGCAATTTTTTTGTGCATAAATACATAGGTACAATATCTCGAATTTCCGTATTCGACAAATTATTATGACGGGGCATTATCAATAAATAAGTTTTGTGCACTGTTAAATAACTCCTATTACGGCAAAACTAACGTTGGACAGTTCTAGGGAAACTAAATATCATTAGTCTACTAAGTAAAAACATTATTGTTTCAGCCTACTATGTACAAAAACAACAAGCTAAAATTTACTGAGCTTTTTATATAATTGTTACACATTCTATGGGATACTCTTCGCAGTTTTCTTGTAAATAATGTTAGTTTTTGAACTTCCTAAATTTTGTGATATCAACTTTGTTGTGAAAAAAAAAATTATGAAAAAAAATTGAAAAAAAAACATCCAACCTGTCTGGGATTCGAAGACAAGATCTTTGGATTGCAAGACAAAACTTTAGCCACTGCACCATCACACATTACTATGAAAACTGAATGTCTGTAATATATATCTTTCGAGAATCATATTTCAAGGCATTAGATATATTATTATTGATCGGCACATTTCTAAAATCGTAAATATCGCTCGTAGAGAAAAATTTTCATATCATTGTGTTAGTGAACGAATTCTAAACAACTTTCAAAATGTCCGTCTGTCCGTCCGTCCGTCACGTTTCTTGTAAGCACGATAACTCGAGAAAGAAAAATCCGATTGTACTGAAATTTGGACAGTAAGTTAGTGTTAGCTAGGGGAAGAACCCTATTGTTTTTGAACAAAATCGATCAGTAAATAAAAATGTTATTAATAATTCTTAAATTTATTAAGAATTTTTTTTGATTTTTATGTTTTTGTAAAAATTTACATTTTTTACGTGTTTAGATAGTTCTTACGCTTTTGACTCGGAATCCAAGGGTCCCAGGTTCGAAACCCACATGTGGTATGGTATAGTTTTTTTAATTTTTACTTTATTTTACACTGAGTCTTTCACCAACTAAGTTCATACTATAAAATTAAAAATGTCTAAAACTAACATTATTTACAAAAAACTGCGAAGAGTATCCTATAGAATGTGTAAAAGTTATATAAAATGTTTAGTAAACCGGCGAAGAGTACGTTTTTAGCTTGTTATAAAAAATATATTAGTAAAATGCATAAACAAAAAAAATATATATTATAGAAGTAACATTTCGCAAGATTTCTGTTTAAGTACAAGCGACAAGAATTTAAAAAACAATTTTTTTTAAATTAAATGATTAATAACTTTCTTATTTACTGATTGATTTTCTTCAAAAACAATAGGATTCTTCCTCTAGCTAATACTAACTTACTTTCCAAATTTCAATACAATCGGACTTTTCTTTATTAAGTTATCGTGCTTACAAGAAACGTGACGGACGGACAGACAGACAGACGGACGGACAGAAAGACGGACATTCTGAAAGTTGTTCAGAATTCGTTCACTAACACAATGATATGAAATTTTTTTGTCTACGAGCGATATTTCCGGTTTTAGAAATGTGCCCAATATACTCTTCGTTTTTGCGAAGAGTATAATAAGGCATCAGTTAGATGTCAAAGTGATTAGAAATTTATTTGTGAGGATGAGTAACACTGAAATTTAAAATTCCATGTAGCCGCTTTTTCAAATTCAAATATCTGGAGAAATAGGCACTCTAGAGCAATATATTAAGAGTATTTTTTTGCGTAGAAATTATTGAAAAATAAAAGAAAACCAAGAAAACAAATATTTGGTCAGTGGCGTACAAATTAAGGGGGGGAACTCCTTCACCCCCCTACCGCAGTGGCAGCTTTTGGGGGGGGGGGGGGGGGGGGGGGGGGCGATCGCCCTCAACTAAAATGTTTAAAAAAATTTTTTAAATAAATTCGAGATGGCCCAACAAATTTTTTTCCGGGCGCAAAAATTTTGAGGCGCCAAATGAGCAGTATTATTTTCTTTCAACGTGTTTGAACAGCGCTTAAATAAACTGGAATTCTAGGAATCGGCGACGGAAGCGTAAACGATTAGAAAATAGCAAATGATTGAATTTCCGGTAGGTAATTCCTCTGTTCCTCAAAAGAAAACAAGAAAACCAACTATTTGAAGCTTCCAAAAGGGGTCCTGGGCCTGGCGTCTAGGAATTCATGGAAGCTCAAAAATATGCTCTATGTTGAGGGTTCTTAACTTTTTTTTCGGAAATTTTCTCCTGTTAAGCACATTTTCTCATTTTCATTAATAAATTCGGCTAAATCGTGGTTTTTTAAATGGGTTTCAAATAGAAAAGTTTAGTGCAATTTGCAATTTTAGTACATATTTTGCACTTTTAATCCCGAATTCGCCCCCCCCCCCCCACCCCCTCCTCAGGAAAGAGTCAAAGCCGCCCCTGCCCTACCGTTTTTACCCTGGTAATAGTGAGGAACCAGTTCTTTCGATGATATTATGTGTCTTGGATCACTAACACTATCTACCAAATATGGTAAAGAAATATTAAGTAATTTTAAAATAATATGTGAAAATAAATTTTTAATTTTTAACTTCAACACTCTGTATCTCAGTAAGGAGGCACGTTCTATCGAAGTGTTTTTAATCAGATCTTCATATTTTGGGCTGAGGATTCTTCAGTTAGCGTATGACCAATTGTTAACGAAACACCCTGTATACACATATAGACACAATAAACATTATTATACTCGTCGCAAAAACGAGTATATTGTATTTGATCGGCACATTTCTAAAATCGTAAATATCGCTCGTAGAGAAAAAAAATTCATATCATTGTGTTAGTGAACGAATTTTGAACAACTTTCAAAATGTCCGTCTGTTCGTCCGTCACGTTTCTTGTAAGCACGATAACTTAAGAAAGAAAAGTCCGATAGTATTGGAATTTAGAAAGTAAGTTAGTGTTAGCTAGAGGAAGAACCCTATTGTTTTTGAAGGCAATCGACCGGTAAATAAAAAAGTTATTAATTATTTAATTTAAAAAAAATATATTCTCTTAATCTTTGTCGCTTGTACTAAAATGGAAATCTTTCGAAATATTATTTCCATAATATATTTTTTTTTGTTTATGAATTTTACTAATATATATTTCATAGAAGTACGACGCTGCGCGTCGTGGCTGTCTGGCTGGTTCCGGGCCAGATTCCGGGGAGGCACATACATGTACCTCTAATTTTAATAAACTTGTTATTGCTGGCTTGCTTTGCGTTGCAATCCAAAGGTCCCGTGTTCGGATCCCACACAGGTTGGGTATTTTTTTTTTCATTTTTTTTATATAATTTTTTTCACAACAAAGATGGTATCACAAAATTTAGGATGTCCAAAAACTAACATTATTTACAAGAAAACTGCGAAGAGTATCCTATAGAATGTGTAACAATTATATATAAAAACTCAGTAAATTGGCGAAGAGTACGTTTTTAGCTTGTTTTTATTACGTATTTAAGTTTAGAATGTTATGAAATTAACTTCTATACATTTTTTGATTACACAGGTTCACACAAAAAAATTAAATTTCCATTGATTAGAGTATATGCACTTTGAGTGAAGTCCGTATTGCTTTAACAATCCTCAATTTTTTTGTCTCTCCATTTGCCAACTCCAAAATTATAAAAAATCCTATAATTAAATGCAATTGGCACAACAGTAAATTTATATCCCAAAAGCCCAAAAACGCATATGTTTGTAGATTAAGTAGGTATATAAATGTGATAATGCAGAATTTCATTGGACATCTAGGTACCTCAGACGCCTACAAAATATATCATCAGCTTTATTAAGGTACCTTTTCATGACAGTAACAACAAATTAATTACATTCCTAAATATACCTACAAACACAAACCTACACAGTATAACTTGAACATTCTTATGCCACAAGGAAGATTTAATTATTATTTGTCATATTTTATACAAATAAATAATCACAATAGCCATTGAACGCCTTGATAACCGAATGGAAATCACTCAAAGCAGTTCATGGCACTGTTTATGTCAAGTGTCAGCAAGCTGCCTCACTTTTTTGCGTATTTCTTATTTGTAATATTAAAACTTTTCAAGACTTCAAGCTTATTTAGATTCAAAACAATGTTAACAATATAAATATGAATCAAAATGGCTTACCTTACTAATAGTCCGGTGATATTAGGGAAATGTTTCGGAAAATTTTGGGACTAGCCAAAAATTAGTCTACCCCCTACAGAATTTCCTCAGAAATCCGACAAAAATAGTGTTGACCACTCAAAACGGCGGCTTCAGTTGTTATTTAACTTTTTTTAAACAAAATGAATTTTGCAACTGTTTTTTTGCTTATATCTTCGCTTCTAAAGGTCGTAGAAAAACGTTTGACCCCTCAATTTCTTCGTCATGGGGTCCTCTATAAGGTAGGCTATACGCAAAGAACGAATATTTGATTGTTAATAACATTTTATGGCAAAAAATTGAAATTTTCGGTCCTCGAACTTTGAAGTATTGTAGAAACAAATATGAAATTTGTATATTAACGATGTTATGAGAAATAGTACATATTTTTACCGTTAATGAAATGCACTTTGTCCCGTTGCAAAATATTAATTATTTTTTTTGCAATTAATTTATAAAAAATTCAAACTGTTATATTAAAATATCAAATTAATATTGTACGGTTCTGTTTCGGTAAATACATTGTATTTGACACACATTTACATAATCAAAAGGAATATTGGAAACAAATTTTAATTTGCGACTTTTTTACACAAAAAATCAATTTCGCAATTTAAACAAATGTAAATATTTCACTGGATTTTGCATAAAATTTATTGCAACCAACGGCATTTCAATTGTCATAAAAAAACGCGAATTTAAAAAAAAAAGAATTTTGTGCTCTAATGCTTTGGAGCCGAGATATGAAGAATTCACGTTTTTTGCGATTACGGCGAAATTTGAAAATATTTTTACTTGAAAATTTAACTGAATATTCCTCAGAGTGTATGTTATCACTTACAAAAAGTGCCATGTCTATATATATAAATGACCCATGGAAAGAAAATCGAGAAAATTGCATCTTTGGCGCTCGCGCTGATCTAAACGCCAGATCCCCCTCCCCCCTTCACTGTGAGCGGCGCACTTGGACAGTTTCACCGCGGCGGCAGCTTTATTTATCTTTTTTCGGCTTCAGGGGTGGCTAGATGGACTTTTTTTAATCCAACTTATTTTTTCTCAGCTTTCCGATTCTTCGATTATTTTTCAATTGTTCAATTACATTGCTCCGCAAAAAGAACATTTTGTAATACAGCGACTTTAAGTATTACTTTATTAGATAAAATAATTTCAGTAGTTTATAATTAAACTTCTTATAATTTCTACAAACATCCTATAATTTAAGCAATCACGCATTATTGTTATGTTATGAATTAGATGTTTATTTCGCTGTTTAAAACAAATTAAATCAATATTAATTTCTGTCAGTTTGAATTAAATGAAATGCAAGAAAATGAGGAAGTTATTGGAAAAATGTATATATTTTTTTATCCCCAATAAGAATAAAAGCTATTTACTCATCAATGTATTATCAAATAAATTGTATGTAATCTTTAAATATTTATTTTATGAAGCAACGTTATTGAATGATGGAAAAATAATAATCGAATAATCGGAAAGTTGAGAGAAAAATAAGTTGAAGTAAAAAAAAAACGTCCATCTAGCCACTCCTGAAGCCGAGAAAAAGAGAAATAAAGCTGCCGCGGCGGTGAAACTGTATAAGTACGCCGCTCGCAGTGAAGGGGGGGGGGGGAACTGGCGTCTAGATCAGCGCAAGCGCAATTGATGCAATTTTCTCAATTTTTTTCCCATGACCCATTTATATATATAGACATGGCATTTTTTGTAAGTGATAACACACACTCTGAGAAATATTCAATTCTTTTTTTTAAATTCGTGTTTTTTTATGGCCATTGAGATACCGTTAGTTGCAATAAATTTTATGCAAAATCCACTGAGATATTTACATTTGTTTAAGTTGCAAAATTGATTTTTTGCGTAAAAAAGTAGCAAATTAATTTTTTTTTTGCAATATTCTTTTTGATTATGTAAATATGTACGTCAAATACAATGTATTTATCGAAACAGAACTGTAAAATAATAATTTTGATCCTTTAATATAACAGTTCGATTTTTATTTATAAATCAATTGCAAAAAAAATAATTAATATTTTGCAACGGGACAAAGTGCATTTTATTAAGGGTAAAAATATGTGCTATTTCTCATAATATTGCTAACATACAGTTTTTATATTTGTTTCTACAGTACTTCAAATTTCGAGGATCGAAAAATGAATTTTTTCAGTTTTTTGCCATAAAATGTTATTAACAATCAAAAATTCGTTCTTTGCATACACCTGCCTTATAGGGGAGCTCATGACGAAGAAATTGACGGGTCGAACGTTTTTCTACGACCTTTAGAAGCGAAGATATAAGCAAAAACCCCTGCCCAAGGAATCACTACTTCCACATCCAGATTTTCTATCCAAGTCACTCACAACGAAAAAATTTTGTATGTGGAAATAATTATTTATGGAACTTTAATAATATAATATTTGAAATCCTCTACCCCAAAAACCCATAAAACGATACCCCACATCGGTAGTGGGGCGGGGGTGGTGATAGGGGGTGGTAGTGGGGGGTGGATGAAGTAAAAAAATATTTTGAGGTTTCTGGTTCTTGTACACACACTAAATCACAATTTTTTTTCATCCCCTTTAATAATGAGGAGGGGGTTTTAATGGGGGTGGCTAATGTCAAAATTTTTTTTGAGACCTTAGCTTTTCTTATATATACTAAATACCAATTTTATGGCTTGATTTACCTATTTGCCCCAAATTTACCCCAATTTACCCCCCAACCCTTCGACGGAACAAGATGAACATATAATCTAGTTCTAGATCTCGTTAAAGTACATATGTGTACCAAATTTCAAGTCAATATCTCAAACGGTTCCTGAGTAAACGTGCGCACAAAAAAAAAGTTACAGACAGAAATTTTTTTTTCGCTCAAACTTAAAATCTCGACGTTTCATGACATTCTAAGCCTATTTGAACAATAAAAATTTTTAAAAATGTTTTTGTCGTTACTATACTTCCACTGGATGTGGAAGTAAAACTAAGATGTAAAATTGATTTTGTTTAAAAAAAGTCAAATAGGTATTTAACTTTTAAAGCCGCCGTTTTGAGTGGTCAACACTATTTTTTTTCGGATTCCTGAGGAAATCTGTAGGGGGTAGACTAATGTTTGGCTAGTCCCAAAACTTTCCGAAAAATCGTTCTTTTTGATCACCGGATTACACTATAATTTAAAGATTCTTGTGCCACAAGGAAGATTTAATTAATATTTGTCATATTTTATACAAATAAACCACAATAGCCACTGAACGCCTTGCCTTGATAACCGAATGAAAATCACTCAAAGCAATTCTTGGTTCTGTTTATGTCAAGTTTTAGCAAGCTACCTGACTTTTGCGTATTTCTTATTTGTAATATTAAAAGTTTTCAAAACCTCAAGCTTATTGAGACTCAAAACAATGTTGGTTAAAATATAAACATGAATAGAGCAGCGATTTCTTAAGTCTATCGTGTCGTTTTTTTTTTTTGGCGTAGAACCAGTTCAAACATATTAGGTTCCTTTGAGTATGTCACCGGGCATATGAAATCATATTTTACGACATTTTTTTGTGGTCTCGAACTTTTTAAATCAATAAAAAGTGAAAAAAACGTATTTTTAAAGAAAATTGTTTTTTTTTGTTTCCACCGCCATATCTTTAAAACTATTAAAGGTACCGAAATTTGTTTTGTGTCAAATTAAAGCACACACTGTAGCGCTTTTACCAATATAAACGGTTTGGGCACAATTCGCACTTTCATTTTTCTAAAAATCAAATAAACTAAAAATACATATTTTGTGTATTGAAATCTTCACCAATCGATAAACTTTTTTATTTTCTTGAACATATTTGCATACATGCAGCAGAAGAAAATAAAGCCTAATAATCACAAAAGTTTTCTGAAAAAAATATGTTTTTTTGCCTATAAGTGTACCGTTTGGCAACAGCGATTTTTTTTATCAGCGACTAAACGCGACATTGGGATGCAATTAATACACCTCGCATGCAGGTTAGTCAGATTAGTCGCGTAGAAATAGCGTTAGTTGAATCTAGATTAATATATGGCATTCTAGGTTGGGGTGGAGTTGCTTACTGTCATCTAAAAAAATTAAGATATCATTCAGAAAAATGTGCCACCCCCTCTCAGGGGGTGGCACTTAAAAAATATATATATTTATTGGAGCTGAAATAGAATCAAATTTTAAGAAGAAAAGGTTCCATGCAATTTTTCACATAAATTGATAGTTTTTAAGTTATAACGACTTCAAAATTGCGATTTTAGCTTAAAATAAAAGCTTTTAAAAAAGGTATTTTCAAACGGCTTTCGTCAAGTATCTCGAAAAGTATTACTTTATCGAAAAAATGTTATAGACCAATTATAGAAAGCACCCTACAAACTGGGAATTAATTATATTTTTTGTTTATTGATGTAGGATTAATATTTCGGAAATATTTAAGTTTATATTTGGTATCCAAGGGTTTCGAAATTACCTTTAAAGTTTAAAATGCATTTTTTTCTAAAGCAAGTGCTTTAAATGAGCAAAAAAGAATTTGAGCATTTAGGTAATGCTACATTTTAACGAAAAACTGTATTTGAGATAATTTTTTTAGATTATTTACTAATTAGAGTAACAAAACGAGTAAAAAATATTGTGTTTAATTTCCTTTCTTAGCATGCGTCACAATTTCTGAGGTAGTTAACATTTAAACTGCATTTTTCGTCTTATGAACGTTCGGATGCCATTTGTAAACTCATATCTCCGAAACTATTAAATCTATGTAAATAAATAAACAAGCGAAATTCATTATTATTAGTTTATGAGCTTTATTTTTGGTCTCTACACATTTTTGAACAAAACTAATATTTATTGAGATATTTGGAATAGGAAAAAAAATACGTTTTATCGAAAATACCTTTATAGTTTAAACTATATTTTTTCTAAAGCAAGTGCTGTATACGAACCAAAAAATTTGAGCATTTACGTCATGCTGTATATTAATGAGAAACCGTGTTTGAAATTAATTTTTTTTTTAATTACTGGCTAATTAAAGTAACAAAATGGCGACGTTGTTATTAAAATAATGTGTAGACGGACATTGCTTCGGTCATAACTTCTTTGTTTTTATGCTACATAAACAAATAAAAAAATAGTTAAAAGCTTAATTAATAACCTATTATTGTATCTATTAGTATCCTTGGCGTAGGTGTCACAGTTTCTGAGATATTTAACTCTCACTCTAAATAGTTATCTTACGAACACTTGGATGCCAAATGTAAACTTAAATATCTCCGAATTATTAATCCTACATCAATAAACAAAAAATATAATTAATTCCCAGTTTGTACTTTCTGTAATTGGTCTATAACGTTTTTTCGATAAAGTAATACTTTTTGAGATACTTGACGAAAGCCGTTTAGAAATACCTTTTTTTAAGCTAAAATCGCAATTTTGAAATCGTTATAACTTAAAAACTTCAATTTATGTGAAAAATTGCATAGAACCTTTTCTTCTTAAAATATGATTGTACTTCATATATTTTTTAAGTGCCGCCCCCTCAAAGGGGGTGGCATCCACCCCCTATAAATTAACAAGCCCCCGCTCAATATAGAAACTTTTCTGTGAATCATTTACTATTATACTTCCAAAAATGAACGAAATCCGTTCAATATGACATTACTTGGAAGTTTTTTTTACCTCTAGGTACTGTACTACTACCACCTGTTTTTTTATTATTAAAAGGAGACTATTTAATATTTATTATACAATTTCTTAATATTAACAACATATGATCAATACTATTGTACAATATATGAAATATTGAACAATAATATTGATCCCCTAGATGCTTTTGATCACTACTGGTTTTGTACCTATTATATTATACACCCCGACCGGGATCGTCAGATCGTTGCAGTCGGCAGGCTTGCTACAGCCGAGCGCGCAAGAATATGACTTTGGCCCGTTAAAAAAAATCGCTGACTCAATACTATGAACGGGACATGAAAAATTTTTTTCAACTATTGGCTTCAATTTGTACGCAGCATGTATATACAAATTTTCATAAATAAACTTTTTTCTCGATTGCCTAAAATTACGTTACTGAAAATAACAAGTTTGAGTTTCCTATTATTTTACCAACTTAAAAAAAAATAAATCGGGTTCACGTGGGACGTTGTTCGAAGCGCTATTGTGTCTACTTTAATCTAAAAAAAAAATAGCTTGATAGCACAAATATTTTCAGAGATATAGCGGTGGAGACGTTAAAAAACATATTTCATTAAAAATCTATTTTTTTGAGTTTTTCCGAAATAAAAAAGTTCTCGACCACCGAAAAATGTCGTAAAAAACGATTTCGTGTACACGATTATCTTACTAAAGAATCCCACTAAGTCTGGTTTGGTTCTACGCCGGTTTTTTTTTTCTCGAAAACTAAGCGACTTTACTTCCAGATTTTACTCTACTAGAATCAAAATGGTTTACCTTACTAATGTCTCGACGTGTATAGACTATGCATGTCAACAATCGACGAACTATCCATATCCAGCCAGATTCACGAGTCGTGACGACACTGCAACAGAAAAATGTTATTTTACTGACAAATTCTAAAACGATAAATAATATAAAACGCGTTTCCACTAAGAACACTTGGATATTAGAGATTACATATATTTGTAGGTTAGATATATAAATGTAATTATGTAGAATTTCTACCTGAAACGCCTAAGAAGTAAACCATTATTTCGGGTTTGCATCACTTTACCGTTCTCGCGGTTAACTTTATAACGTATTTATTATATTTTTCAGTACCCATTATATACAATAAGCTATAATTTAACACCAAGCACAGAATTAAACAATTTGAATGATAACTTGATAACTGAACTACAAATTTTTATGGCACTTGTGATTTCGTTTCGAATTACCCCGCGCGATGTTTCAATACGCTGCCTACTTGATATTTTCGTTTTCTAGATACAGTTGTAAAAAGTTTCCAAGGCTATTTTGTTTTATGCAAGTATGAAAACGATTTTTAATATGATTTAAAATAGTTTGTTTACTTACCTCACTATTGGCGGTTTACCTGTTGGCTGCTGTTTCCCTTGGTATAAACGGACTACATCGAAAAAACACCACTGCAAAAAAGAGGTTATTTTATTATTAGTTACACGGTACACCTGTGTTATTTGCGACATATTTTAAAACAAGCAACATATAGGTATTTGCATGTAGGTATCGAGATACCGAAGTATAAATGTAACGAGAATTAAATTGACGTTTCAGTGCCTACCTAATTAATACAGATCCCACAATTAGACACTCTTGCCACAGCACACAGATACGATTTAATTTTGATATTGGTATCATATTTCAGACAAATTAAGCACAACTGAATTGAACGCTTTGATAACTGAATGACAGCTTTACAATCACTAATAAATAGTTCCGCGAAGTTTTGTTTTGCTAATGTCACAGTTTCAAGAGCTACTTGATATTTTCGTTTCATTTGTAATATGTAATGTTGATAGTTCCCATGCTTTTAGGTTTCATTTAATGAACTTGGACAACACAATTTTGGTTAAAATGTAAATGTGATAGATATATCATTTTCTGCATGTCTATTGTCTGCTATTGACATTTCTACACCGTATGAATTTTAATTTTTTGCCAGTCGTTTATTAGCATGATACAAATAGGTATACAATTTGCCGCATAATTACCGAATAGTTGCTGAAAAAAATATTCTTGAATCACAAAAAGAATGTCCGAGGGGGCCGCCAGAGATATTGACGAAATTTTTTTTTCACATTTCTCCCCCGTGCTCATCAGTTATTAAGCGCGAGGGGGCGCCAGTGAATTTGGTACTGGGGCCAATGATTTGATGAGGGGGGCCTGAGTGTGATACTAGATGTTAGGAAAATATGTAGAATCTAATAGAAGAACTGTAGAAGCTATATACCTACGGTATATGCTATGAGTCCTGTGCATAGGGGGGTACAAAGGTAAAAAGTGTGACGAATGTTCGATCGCTACCGCTGGGCGTAGGGGTGGTCCGATAGGGGTGATTTTGGTATCGTTGTGTAGGTTGGATCTTCCTGCGTGGTCCAGGGGTTCCACGATTATGGGGGGGGGGGGGGCAATGAGGGAGGAAAATGTTGGACCCCTATATCTTGGCTTCTTTAATTACTTCCACGTCCAGTGGAAGTATAGTAACGACAAAAAAATTTAAAAAAAATTTTTATTGTCCAAATAGGCATAAAATGTCATGAAACGTCGAGATTTTAAGTTTGAGCGAAAAAAAAATTTCTGTCTGTCTGTCGGTAACTTTTTTTTGTGCGCACGTTTACTCTGGAACCGTTTAAGATATTGACTTGAAATTTGGTACACATATGTACTTTAACGAGATCTAGAACTAGATTATATTTTCATCTTGTTCCGTCGAAGGGTTGGAGGGTAAATTGGGGTAAATTTGGGGCAAATGGGTAAATCAAGCAGGTCAGAGTCCATGAAATTGGTATTTAGTATATACAAGAGAAGCTGAGGTCTCAAAAAAATTTTTGGCATTAGCCACCCCCCATTACCACCCCCACCTCCTTATTAAAGGGGATGAAAAAAAAAGTGATTTAGTGCATGTACAGGAACCAGAAACCTCAAAATATTTTTTTACTTCATCCACCCCCCACTACCACCCCCCTATCACCACCCCCACCCCACTACCGATGTGGGGTATCGTTTTATGGGTTTTTGGGGTAGAGGATTTCAAATATTATATTATTAAAGTTCCATAAACATACAAAGTTTTTTCGTTGTGAGTGACTTGGATAGAGAATCTGGATGTGGAAGTAGTGATTCCTTCTACTTCTACTTCTGTTAGACATAATATTTTTGTTTCTTTATATCATACATAAAATAGTATGGTAGGAGTACTCTCTGTTGAAATTGGGTTATATCCGTCATACAGGGCGATCGTCAGAGTCGTGGGAACTTTTATTTTTATTACAATTTTAGAGCAAAATATTACTAAGGTTTTTGATTAAGGACACAAAAATATAAAGACGTACAAGATGTCTATACCGTAACATACAGGGTGTCTCTAAGGTTGAAACCAAATTTGTGTAGATTAGATGATATATCAATTTTACCTTAAAACATCGTTAAGGTATTTTTAATAAGACTATTATGAAGTAAATAAAAGTTGCAATTTCTATATGCGTCATAGAGGGCGATCGTTAGAAGCGTGTGAACTCCTATTTTTATATAAACTATGTTTTATTACAATTTTAGAGCAACATGTTACTAAGGTTTTTGATTAAGACACAAAAACATGAAGATGTACAAGATGTCTAAACCGTAATATACAATATACAGGGTGTCGGTTGGAACCAACTTTGTGTAGATTAGATGGTATATGCTTTTTACCTTATAATATCACAAAAGTATTTTTAATAAGTTTATTATGAAATGATTAAGAGTTGCAGTCGGGCGTTACCGACTGCGAATATCCAGGGCCGTTCCTATCGTGTGTTCCACACGTAGGCGCCACATTTAGAGGGGCGCCAAAATGTGAAATAAAAAAGAGGATATTAGTTTATTAATTAGAAAAATAAAAAAATTTAAACGCATCTTAAGTCAAAAGTGTAAGCGAAGCTTAAACAAGATGTCGTCATTGTCATCCTATACCAAGATTTGTACACTATACGCATCTGAATTTAAGATGTCAGCGCCAAAGCGGAGATCCCGTGAACTGATTAATGGGCCATTCTTTGTTTATGTGGCAAATGGGCTCATTTAGCACTTTTTTTATTTGATAATCGGAAAGATCTTATCATTTTAGGACCCTGTGCAAAAAACTAGAATTTTGTGAGACCTATATAAATCGTCTAAAAAAAAAAAACATAAAAATGGACCGCACCCGCGGTCGAGTATCGACCGTGACGTCACTTGATAGGAACCCGATAGCCGAAGCGGCTAGCTGCAGCGCGTTATTATAGTTTCACAATATCACAAATCGTTAACTCAAGCAGTGTGTTTTGAAACTTATGCGTGTTTGTGAAGAATTTCAGTTTATCAACTATTTTCACAGATTTATATTACTATTCTCTGATGTCACGATGTTGGTCGCACCGTGCTCTTTAAAAGTCGTATATTTCGAAAACCACATATCGGATTCATCTGAAATTTTCAATATCGTCTAATTTTAAGTAATACTTTATCTACGAGAAGTAGCAACTTCATTAAATGAGTCCATTGCGTACCTTAGCTTCTTTCTGTTTATTGTTATTTTTGGTATTAAAAATAAGAATATTAATAATACATGACCTATGGGTGACCCATCTTGGGAAACACAGCGATCTCGTCCCACCTTTTAGCGGCTTGTATATCAGTGTATACGCGGAAGCCATGTAATCACAAGACAAGGATTACGTAGTGGATATACCATCCTTCGGAGGGGATGTAAAGCAGGCGGTCCCTTGTCTATTAAATGTTAGCCAAGTAAAAGATCCCTACTCTTCTTACGAGAAGAGGTTCGGCAAAATTTCCAGGTTGGGGGTAGCTCGTCTCCTGGCGTCGGTGACAGGCCCTGGTAGCGGAAATAGGCCGACGTTAAATAAATAGATAAAAAAAATACATGACCTAATGGTTTTCAACATTTTGTTGCAAGTGTTTTGTTTTGTCTCAAATGTGGCAACTACTCTAAGAATAAGAATTTTATTGACGTTACCAGTAAGTGTCGCCTCGGGTGAGCGATCTTTTTCTAAATTAAAAATCATTAAAAATTATTTAAGAAGCACATGGGGTAAACCCGATTGTCAGATTTGGCGATAATATCAATTGAAAAAGAAGTGAACACGAGGGGGCAACCGCTGGCGAAATTTTGTACACCTAATACCTATTCTAGAAAAATACCCTTTATTTCCCCTTTAATACCTTGTAATTCCCCTAATTCCTCAAATACCTTTATTTCCTCCTAATACCTTAATATTTTCTAGATTATCTCGGGAACGGTGCACTTTTTGATAAAAATACCTATACACAAAATTGTTCCTTATAAAATTCTCTATCAAAGATGTCTCTACACTTTTTTCCTAAAATTAATAGTACAGTGGGGAATAGGGCCCACACATAAGGGTTGGTTCCGGTCAACACAATAAATTGTAATCTTTACTATAATCTACTTTAAAGTTCAATACTTAACGCTAAAGCAGTAGCTACTAAAGTCCGCCTAAAATTATAATAAATTCCTATCACCCCTATAAAATAACGCGATTTTTGATGAAGCGAGAATATTGTATACCGGGTCGCTCAGCCGATAGGGACACTGTTGTAACTTTTGAATGGGAGAATGGATTTTTTTTCAAATTTGGTGTAGTGATATGGGATATAATTTCCAATTATATAATGTAAAGAACCAAAATGGCCGACTTCCGGTTTCGATTTTGCAGTTACCTTGGGTCGTCTGAGATGTAATGGGAGAAATTATTTTTTTTTACATTGTAGTGGTGTATAGATATTTATACTTTCTTCGCGTAAAGACAGCTTTGGAAATAGCCATACGGATATTCAGCGAATTATATGACCTGCGCTGATTACATTTGCGTCTCATTTACCAAAGTACTATTAATTTTAGGAAAAAAGTTTAGAGAAGTTTTTTATAGAGAATTTTATAAGGAATAATTCTGTATATATAGGTTTTCTTATGGAAAAAAATGCACCGTTCCAGAAATAATCTAGAAAACCTCAAAATGGGGGTGGAAACGACGTCCTCTAGGGGATGAAGCACGCAATTTTTGAAACTTTATGAATTTTGTCCAATATATTACAATTTTAACTGTTATATTACTGAAGTATTACAAGACATCGTGCAAAGTTTTAATAATGAAAAAGCTAGTCATGTAGAAATTGTAGCCGCAGGAGAGCGATTTGTTCTAGCTTTATACAACTCTACCTCATATCACTCATATCGTGTTTTTTACCGAATTCAAACATGGAAAAACGTTGCGCTAGAAGCTACTGATTGGGGATGGAAAAAAGTTGGCGGTATATTAACCCGAACTATGACAACAAAAGAACCGGCTCCCGAATCTGTTATAACACTAATTTCTTGTTCATGCAAATTAAGGTGCGAAAACAGGTGCAGTTGCAGAAGAGTAGGCTTACGTTGCTCCACAATGTGTTATTATTACCACGGACAAGCATGCATGAATGTCGAGTCTATGGAAGACGATGAAGATTAATTAACGTAGGTAACCTTTTGATAATTATTGAATTCGGCCTACAGGGGACACCACACGCCAAGTACTAGGGTGGCGTGGAAACAAGTACACTATACAATATTCTCGCTTCTTTAAAAATCGCGTTATTTTATAGAGGTGAGAGGGTGGAAGTGGTACATTTATTATAATTTTAGGTGGAGTTTAGTAAAGATTACAATTTATTGTGTTGACCGAAACCAACCCTTATGTGCGCCTTATTTCCCACGGTACTATTAATTTTAGGAAAAAAGTGTAGAGACGTTTTTTATAGAGAATTTTATAAAGAATAATTGATCAAAAATAATTGATCCTTATGTGTGCGCCTTATTTCCCACGGTACTATTAATTTTAGGAAAAAAAGTGTAGAGACGTTTTTTATAGAGAATTTTATAAGGAATAATTGATCAAAAAGTGATCCGATCCCGAGATAATTTAGAAAACCTCAAAATGGGGGGTGGAAATGGCGTCCTAGCACACTATTTAGGGGTGGGAACTTTTCGGTTTAGTAATTCTTATGCTATCCTTAACATTTCTACCAATTTTCAAAACTTTATGAATTTTGTCCGATATAAATCGTTATATTACTGAACTAGAAGTCCATAGTATCATCGGTAGTTTAATTAAATTAAATATTCTTTCTTTACTAGATATTTTTAGTGCTAATCTCGGCGCTAATGTTTTTACAATACTGACGTCCTTTATATAAGAATTGATATGTAATTCTTCAAGATAAACATTTTATTTCAATATTTTTACGCTCTAATTCCCTCCTAATACCTTTTATTTCCTCTTAATTCCCTTCTAATACCTCGTAATAATATTTATTTCCTCCAAATTCCCCTGTAATTCCCTTAATACCTAATAATTCCTTCCGAAATACCTTCAATTCCTTCCTAATTCCTCCGATTTGTACACTATTTCCCCTCAGCGGTTGCCCCCTCGAGTGAACATATTGACTATACCGATGTGATAGCTACATTGGCTAGGAACATGGCTCGTCTTGTACACTTTTCATTTTTTTTAAGTAACATGTAACAACATATATATATATAATAAATAATTTTTGGAACACTTGACAAACACCTAGCGGGCGTTAATTTTGGTCTCACACGCAGGCTACCAAGCATCTAGGAACGGCCCTGCGAATATCTATTAAATATGATCATTTTTGTTGGACTTAAAACTCTTATTTCGAATTTGAAACATATAAAATAGCATGGTAGAATACTTCCTATTGAAATTGGATCATATTAGTCATACAGGATGATCGTCAGAGGCGTGTAAAGTACCATGTTTTATGATTGTGTTATGATTTTGAATCAAAATTAAAAAAAAAAGATTTTTTACTAAGAACATAAAAAATACAAAAATGTACAAGATATCGAACCTGTAATATACAGTACGTCTTTCAGTTTTGAGCGAACTTTACGAAGGTGAAATGACATATCAGTTTACCTTAAAATGTTATTGAAATATTTTTAATAAGACTATTACGAAACGAAAGGAATTTGTAGTCGGGCGTTGCCGAATATCTAATAGAGACGATGACTTCTGACATATGCTTTTTATTACTTCCCTCGTTTACCGACAGGGGCACGTGCCCCCCCCAAAACGAACTGTGCCCCCCCTGGATTTTCGGACTGGGGAACCAATCTTCATGTTTTCTTTCTTTGTTGTTATGTTATTAAGTAAAAGTTATGTTTCTGTGCCCCCCTACAAACCTAAAAAAAAATTGTGCCCCCCCGGCCTGGCCAGTCTGGCGCCGTCCCTGCTTACCGAAGTATTGTAACAATGAAAAATTACCCTCCGAAATTTTTACGGATTTCCACGTTTCAGAGTACTTAGATTATGAAAATTAAAGTCATTTTATTCCGTCTGTCTGTCTGTCGGTCTGATGTTTGTCTGTTGGCGCTATATCTACAAAACCACTTGACGGAGAAGGGTAATATTTGGTAGGTAGTTGACGCTACTGCCAACGAATAATGCAGATGCAGTTCCGCTGAAAAATATACAGGGTGGAATCCATAAAAAATATATAATTAAGGAAAAAAATATGACGAAAAACAGTAATATTTACAACTGTCATAGAAGAAAAATATAAAAAATAATGCAGGGTGGTCATCAAAAAAAAAAAAAATTAAACGATGTGACGGAGAACGGTAATATTTAGCATGTAGTTAACAGAATTGTCAAGGAGAAAAATATGAAAAATATACAGGGTGATCACCCTAAAAAAAAATACTGACGAAAGCGTGACGGATAGCAATAATATTTCGCATGTAGTTAACACAACTGTCAAATAAAGATATAAAAAAATTATACAGGGTGGTCAGTCTAAAAAAAAATATATGAAAAATGTGACTGATATATTTTGCATGTAGTTAACACAACTGCCAGGAAAGAAAAATATTAAAAATATAAAAGTTGGTCACTGTGAACCTTAATTATGGTGTATAATAGTTGGACTGTAGTTAACAAAATTACCCAGGAAAAAATCTGACTTACATCTAGTGAAATGTATACAAGGTGGTCACTTTAAAAAATAACTAAACAGCAGAGGAAAATAATATTTAGTTGTGACTCGTTAATGAAAGAAAAGATAATGAATAAATGAAAAGTGCTAAATAGAGAGGATTTAGAGGAGATTTTTTTAAAATGTATAAGAAGACGATTATGAAATAAATAAAAGGTGAAGTCATGTGCTGTCGACTGTGAATATCTATTAAATCCGATAACTTCTGTTGAACATAAAATTTGTATTTCGAATTTTGTACATATATTAAATAGCATGGTAGAATACTTCCTCGTGAAATTGGATTATATTCATCATATAGGGTGATCATCAGAGGTGTGGAGACTATCATATTTTACATAAACTATGTGTTATTACAATTTTAGAGCAAATTGATCCAAGGGTATAAAAATACAAATACGTCTTTCAGGTTTTAGCGAATTTTACGCAAGTTAGATGATTCGGTCAATTTTGCCTTAACATGCTATTAAGGTACCGAGCATCACTGAATACCTATCAAACACGATGACATAATAATTTTATGTGTAGTATAACATGGTAGAATACCCTTATTGAAATTGAGCCATATGTGCCTTACGGGGTGATCGCCAGAAGAGTGTAAACTGTCTTGCTGTATATAAACAATGTTTTATTAGAATCTTAGAGCAAAATGGACTAAGGTTTCAATTAAGCACAAGAAATACGAAAATGTATAATAAACCAGAACTTTAATATAGAGAGTTGTTCTCAGGTTTGAACTAACTTTACGATAGATCAATTTAAAATGGTTATTATGAAATGAATGAGAGTTGCAGTCAGACGTTGCTAACTGCAAATAACTATTTCAACAACGAAAATAAAAAATATGTTGACTGTGTACTTAATCTGGTAATAGTAATACAAAGGTGTGTTTTTTTTAATGAGACCGCTGTATATTTCTACATATTTGAATTTCTTGTAAAATTACAAGCAAACTGATATAAGGTTTGATAGGTCTGATCCTCGACGTTCAACTGTTCCTACCTACTGTATTCAATAAATCAATTTATGTATCAGTGATGTGGGGTTTTATTTTTTTCATGATAATTACGTTCATTTTCGTGTGTCAGAAGTTTGCTTGATAGCGAATTCTGTATTTTTTTTATTTTATAGTGAAAAGGAATATAGAAAATGTTTTCATACTCGTTTTCATATTTAAGATTATGTAAAGTTCTAATTTTTTTTTTTAATAACAACGTCTTGACGGACCATTTGTGACCCATAAATTATTTTAGTTTGTCGCCCTTTGCTGTATGGTACGTTTAACATCATGTTCTTCGGGAACATCAGCCCATCTGGTTTTCTCTGAATCATTGATCGTTCTACATAGTCCTCTCTCAGGCCAATGTGACCAAAAATATCAGCCTGTCTGCCTGTTGGCGCTATACCTAAAAACCATGTGAGGGAGAAAAGTAACTCACTTTTAGTGAAAAATATAGGGGATGGAAAATATTACGGAGGACACTAATATTTGGCATGTAGTTAACACAATTGCCAAGCAGAAACCTGCTATACTTTTAGTGACAATAAAATAGTTTCCACAAACAAAACATTTCAATATTATGTCGGGTGGCCACGAGTCAATGTACGCCCCCAATTTTTTTGTTGTTTTTTAATTTAAGAATTTCGTTTTCGATACACATAAATTAGACAGAAGTGAGCTACTTTTATACTGACAGGAACGGTTGAAGTGGAAGTGACATCATTTTTTTTTTCTTAAATAGAATGACTATATTTTTTTTGATGGTATCTAATTAAGCATAATATTCTAAGCACAACAATTTTTTCCTGCTGGCTATACGGGCTACGCCCCCAAAGCCATTCCCTTGGGAAAAAAAAAATTTTTTCCGATTTAAAAAATTCCAAAAAATACGTGAGATACGAACAATTTTTTATTTTTTTCAAAGCGGCCGCGTCATATGAATAAGAAAATTATTAAGAAGGCTATGGAAATTATTAATAAGGTTGTAGACTTGTCTGTAAAGAACATAATAGTTATTTGAATTACTGAGAGGTACGACTATTTTTAGGTTTTTCTCAAAAGACAGAATTTGATTTTCATTTTCGTAGAGGTCCTATGAAAAATTTCTTAATAGGACCGTGCTATTTTCTTTTATTAATCAGAAATAATGATTTATAAACTCTATTTTTTTTTGCCATTAATCATTTCTGAATGCTGTCCTTCGTAATAATAAAAGTATTTTTAAAAGGTAAGCGCCAACAGATAATTTTAATAAGGTACCTATCTACATTTGTGTGTTTCATCTAGAATATGACCCTAAAATTTCAAAATATTATATTCATCCAATTTAAAATGTCGACCGAATATAAAAATGTAATTTTGGGGATTTTAATTAAAACAGTGGCATTGTTTAACTAGCTTTATTTAGTGCACACGAATTTGGAATGAAAAAAACCTCTGCCCAAGGAATCACTACTTCCACATCCAGATTCTCTATCCAAGTCACCCACAACGAAAAAACTTTGTATGTGGAAATAATTGTTTATGGAACTTTAATAGTATAATATTTGAAATCCGCTACCCCAAAAACCCATAAAATGATACCCCACATCGGTAGTGGGGTGGGGGTGGATGAAGTAAAAAAATATTTTGAGGTTTCTGGTTCTTGTACATATACTAAATCACAATTTTTTTTCATCGCCTTTAATAATGGGGTGGGGGTGGTAATAGGGGTGGCTAATGCCAAAATTTTCTTCAAGACATTAGCTTCTTTTGTATATACTAAATAGCAATTTTATGGACACTTACCTGCATGATTTACCCCAAATTTACCCCCTAAACCTTCGACGGAACAAGATGAAAATATAATCAAGTACCAAATCTCATTAAAGTACATATGCGTACCAAATTTCAAGTCAATATCTTAAACGGTTCCAGAGTAAACGTGCGCATAAAAAAAGTTACAGGCAGACCGACAGACCGAAATTTTTTTCGCTCAAACTTAAAATCTCGACGTTTTATGATATTTTAAGCCTATTTGAACAATAAAAATTAAAAAAAAAAATTTTTGTCGTTACTATACTTCCACTGGATGTGGAAGTAATAATATTCTTGGAAGGAAGCAGGAAATTGTCCTGGCCCCTTCGCTCACCAGACTTTTTTCTTTGAGGCTATCTTAAGCCAAACGTATACCGTGCGTGTAATTTCCCATTAGGCATGTACATTCACGCAGCGCGAGAGATTTGACAACACCGTCAGCCGTAAATTCGTCCGTCGATGGAGCATTCCAGCTCGGTTATTTCATTTCAGCCAGCTGGCACGCGCGATGTTGTAATTCTTCTCCCCATGCCTAGCCCGCGACTACACACACGGTATAAGACTAAACTAGAATTTCTAATTGATTTCTGTCAAGGAGTACTGGGAGAATTAGGCGCATTATCGATACGTTTATCAACGTGCGCGTTGAAATTGAAAATAGACTATTTGTGCTCATTTTGGCCATTTAATAAAATAATTTTATTTTCATGAAATAAAATATATGTGGGAAGTTTAAAAAAAATTAGGAGAACAAGCTTTCAAATAACGGTACAAATTACGAGTTTTGTTAGTTATTACTTCCACATCCAGTGGAAGTACAGTAACGACAAAAAAAATTTTTAAAATTTTTATTGTTCAAACAGGCTTAAAATGTCATGAAACGTCGAGATTTTAAGTTTAAGCAAAAAAAAATATCTGTCTGTCGGTCTGTCTGTCTGTCGGTGCGTCTGTAACTTTTTTTGTGCGCACGTTTACTCTGGAACCGTTTAAGATATCGACTTGAAATTTGGTACACATATGTACTTTAACAAGATCTGGAACTAGAATATATTTTCATCTTGTTCCGTCGAAGGGTTGGGGGCTAAATTGGGGTAAATTTGGGGTAAATGGGTAAATCAAGCAGGTAAAAGTCCATAAAATTGGTATTTAGTATTGTTACAAATATCCACCCCTTGGGGATAGGCAGCACAAAATACATGTTATGCCATCTGTGAGACAGTAGAAACAGCAGAAACATTCTGAAACATTAGAGAAAAGAGTCTTCTAAATAACGCCGCGCCGTTTCTAGAATAATTCAGGAAGCAATCGCTAGGGGTATATAAGGCCGCATTCTCGGCGAGTTTTTAGAGTTTGGAAGTTTGGATTTGACAAGTGAGGTTAAGACTCCAAAGTGGAAACAAAGTGATAAAAATTGTTATTTTTAGTCAGTAAAGTTCATTTAAGTTAATAATAGTATACAGTATCGGAAGATTTTGGATTTGGGTGGCAGGCAGTGGTTTCAACGGCTTGGCATTAGCCACCCCCACCCCCTTATTAAAGGGGATGAAAAAAAATTGTGATTTAGTGTGTGTACAAGAAGCTTCAAAATTTTTTTTAATTCATCCACCTCCACTACCAACCCTCTACCACCACCCCCACCCCCACTACCGATGTAGCATATCGTTTTATAGGTTTTTGGGGTAGACGATTTCAAATATTATGTTGTTAAAGTTACCTTGAGTACTATGGATGCGCAGTGGCTTTCCTCGAATATTTTGGATGCGCAGTGACTTTTTTCGAGTGTTATAGATCGCAGTAGGTTACCTCAGTAGTATGAATGCGCAGTGGGTAACTTTAAGTAGTATTAGAGAATATTATTTAGGTATTATGCAAATCACAACTTACACACTTTTTTATTCATTATGAAAATACCTACTTTTTGTATACTGTTGCCCTAATCTGGGCACGCTAATATACTAGTTAGGTAAATACTTTAAAAGACTTATTATTGGAGAACCAATCAAAACAACTACTCTCCTAGCTAATACTTAAGTAGTATGTATGCGCAGTGGCTTTCCTCGAGTACAATGGATGCGCAGTAGGTTACCACGAGTAGTATGGATGCGCAGTGGCTTTTCTCGAGTGCTATAGATACGCAGTAGGTTACCTCAAGTGATATGGATGCGCAGTGGGTTTCCTCGGGTAAAATGGATGCGAGTGGGTTACTTCAAGAAGTATGAATGCGCAGTGGGTTACCTTGAGTAGTATGGATGTGTAGTAGGTTTTTGATCTTATTCCGTTGCAGAGTTGAAAAGTAAATTGAGGTAAATAGGTAAATCAAACAAGTAAGAGTCCATGAAATTGGTATTTAGTAAATATAAGAGGAGCTAAGGCCTCAAAAAAAAAATGGCATTAGCCATCCCCATTACCACCCCCACTCTATTATTAAAGGTGATGAAAACATAGTGTGATTTAGTGTGTGTACAAGAGCCAAAGTCATCAAGAATTTTTTTCACTTCATTCACCCCCACCTCTGTTACAGATGTGGCATATAATTTTATGGGTTTTTAGGGTACATGATTTCAAATATTATACCATTAAAGTTCCATAAACAATTATTTCCACATAGTGGAGTGCAAATATAGTATTTTGTTGTAAGAGACTTGGATGTGGAAGTAGTGATTCCTTGGGCAGCGGTTTTTTTCCTAAATACAATTTGTAAAAATGTGACTTTAGTTAAAATTTTCAAAAAAAAATGGGAGACTCCATTGTTGACTTTCTGAAAAATTTTATTTTTAAAATGGCCGCCGCCCCAAGATGGCGGATTGTCATTTTCTTTACAACCCCCTTGATATAGGTATCAAAAAAAGAGGTTGATAAGTAAAAACAAATATGTGATCGAAACTTAAAAATTTAAAATGGCGGCGGCGTCCACATGAAGGATAGGTTTTATCAATTATCGTCGGATTCCCTTGGTATGGGTATAAAAAGAAAGGGCTTGATAAGTAGAAAACAAATATGTGATCAAAACTTAAATATTCGAAACGGCGGCGTCAACATGGCGGATAAGTTTTATCAGTTATCGTCGGATTCCCTTGATATGGGTATCAAAAGAAAGGGCTTGATAAGCAGAAAACAAATATGTGATCAAAACTTAAAAAATTCAAAAATGGCGGATAGGCTTTATCAGTTGTCGAATTCTCTTGATATGGGTATCAAAAGAAAGGGCTTGATAAGTAGAAAACAAATATGTGATCAAAACTTAAAAATTTAAAATGGCGGCGTCAACATGGCGGATAGGTTTTATTAATTATCGTCGAATTCGACTGAAAATCGAGGTTGCAGATTACAATTATCCGGTCCTGTTTAACAAATTGTTTGTTTTTTCGAAAGTGTCAAAATTATCTCCTTAAATATGAGACTAAAAAGTAAAAAAATAAATTAATAGTTTAAAAAACTAAAAAACATGCTTTTATAAATACTGCTCTAAAAAGCAAAAAATAATCATCGAACCTGTTCTCACTGTTAACCCCCGTAAGGGCCTTAGTGTAAGCCGTGTTTGTAATTGAGTATAATATTTGAGTATAAAAGCAGGGGCGGCTCAAGGTAAATTTTCCACCCGGGCGGGAGCACTTTTTGGCGCCTCTCCCTGAGATAAACACGGAAATTTCACAGACGTACGTACTAAAGTCCAAGAATATCCCTTCGAACAACCCCCCACCAACGATCGCTACCTACTTTTTAAGTTAACAGAAAAATTATTTCTCAATATTTATGTGGCTGATAGTGCATCTAAATGAATAATGACATTATACCCCTTTAAAGGTGAACAATAAATGTCAGTTCTTCTGCAATATCTTGCGACCACCGCTTTAGGGGTAGTTTTAGTGGGTGGCTGTCGCCCTAACTTTTTTTATTTTTTACCCCTAACTTTTTAATTTTTTACATATTTCTAAAAGTTCTTAAAAAAATAATGTTCAGATCTTTAGAAATAAAAAAAGATATTCTTATTGCATTTCGATAAAACATTCTCAAGTAATTTATGTTGACAAAACAATGTGTATTTACAATATTTTATTAATAATAACACAGGTCTATAAAAAAAGTCTTGTCCTAAGGTTCTCACTTTTCTGAAGTATTTTGACCCGCTGAAACCAATTTTGGACAAATTCATATCAGTTTCCCCTTTTATTCCCTAAAAGATGCCAAAAAATGTCTTGTTTGTCCTAAGGTTCCGGTCCAACTTTTCTGAAGTATTTTGACACATTGAAGCCAATTTTGAAGAAAAAAATGTTTTTCTTTTATGTCAGTTTTTCTCTACCGCCCCTTTTATTCCCTAAAAAAATAGCAAAAAAATGGCAAAAATCCCAAAGGTTTTGACCTAACTTTTCCGAAGAATTTTGACGTACGGAAACCAGTTTTGCACAAAAACAAATTAGGGCATAAAAGATGATGGTGGTATAGGGAAACTAACTCGACAAAAAAAAATTGTGTCCAAAATTAGCCTCAGTGTGTCAAAATAGAAAAGTTAGATGAAAACCTTAGGACGAGACCTTTTTTGCCCTTTTTAGGGGATGAAAGGTAAGTACAAGAAAACTGACACAATAGAATTTACTTCAGAAGAGTTAGATGAGAACCTTAGGACAAGACCATTTTTTTGTAGACCTGTGTAATTACTATGTAATATGAAACATTTTGTCCACACCATCTATATTTTGATTTTTTTCTGAATGAAAGTGCATGTTGCCGGCCTTTGTTTATCCAAAATCTTTAATGATCGACTCCGTGTCAGTCAATAATGGGGCGGGAAGCTTGAGGTACGAGTACTGAGGAGTCTCATATCTAAACAAAAATGTTTGTTAGAGAATATTATTTAGGTATTATGCAAATCACAACTTACACACTTTTTATTTATTATGAAAATACCTACTTTCTGTATATTGTTGCCCTAATCTGGGCACGCTAATATACTAGTTAGGTAAATACTTTAAAACACTCATTATTGGAGAATCAATCAAAACAACTACTCTTCTAGCTAATACTGACGAAGTATTGAATTACATGATAGGATTCTTAGCATTTTAAAGAAAAAAAAAATACATTGAAAATACTTAAATCATTTATTCAAATTTAATCATTCACACTTTTTTATTTAATATGAAATTATCTACTTTCTGTATATTGGTGCCTTAATCGGGTCACGCTAATATACTACTTAGGAAAACACTTTAAAACACTCATTATTGGAAAACCAATCAAAACAACTACTCTTCTAGCTAATACTGACGAAGTATTGAATTACATGGTAGGATTCCTGGCATTTTAAGGCAAAAAAATATATTGAAAATAGTTAAATTATTTATTGAAATTTAGTCATTCACAACAATTATTGAACCATACATTTTATTTCAACTCTAGAAAAGTTGTACAAGTTTTTTCGAACTCGTTAGTTCTCATCAGTAGAGTATAGAAACATTCGTTCAAGTGTGAATGATTAAATTTGAATAAATGATTTAAGTATTTTCAATGTATTTTTTTTTCTTTAAAATGCTAAGAATCCTATCATGTAATTCAATACTTCGTCAGTATTAGCTAGAAAAGTAATTGTTTTGATTGATTCTCCAATAATGAGTGTTTTAAAGTATTTACCTAACTAGTATATTAGCGTGCCCAGATTAGGGCAAAAATATACAGAAAGTAGGTATTTTCATAATAAATAAAAAGTGTGTAAGTTGTGATTTGCATAATACCTAAATAATATTCTCTAATCATGATAAAAGCAAATAAATAAAAAATAATTAATTGTAAAAATAAATCAAGAATAGGCTTGTAAATAATGAACGAATGTTTCTATACTCTACTGATGAGAACTAACGAGTTCGAAAAAACTTGTACAACTTTTCTAGAGTTGAAATAAAATGTATGGTTCAATAATTGTTGTGAATGACTAAATTTCAATAAATAATTTAACTATTTTCAATATATTTTTTTGCCCTAAAATGCCAGGAATCCTACCATGTAATTCAATACTTCGTCAGTAGTAGCTAGAAGAGTAGTTGTTTTGATTGATTCTCCAATAATGAGTGTTTTAAAGTATTTACCTAACTAGTATATTAGCGTGCCCAGATTAGGGCAACATTATACAGAAACTAGGTATTTTCATAATAAATAAAAAGTGTGTAAGTTGTGATTTGCATAATACTTAAATAATATTCTCTAATCATGATAAAAGCAAATAAATAAAAAATAATTAATTGTAAAAAAAAATGTTTGTTACATTTTTGAATTATTTAAGCGGTTTTAATGTTATTCGACTATTCTGCATTATTACCATTTCAACTGACTGATACTAATATTATTTGCTATTATCTTCCAAAGAAAACTAATAAAAAAGGCGCCCCTCTGAGCCGGCGCCCCGGACAGCCGCCCGGGTTGCCCGGCCCTTAAGCCGCCCCTGTATAAAAGCGTGGGGCGCTTTTCATTTAATCCAATGACGTCTTCAGCGTTTTAATTATCGAACCTGCTCGAAATAGCGCTTTTATACTCAAATATTATACTGAATTACAAACACGGCTTACACTAAGTCCCTTACGGGGTAGAGAGAGGGAACAGGTTCGATGATTATTTTTTTTTAATGCCTTTGTTTATTTTTGCTTTTTAGTGCAGTATTTATAAAAGCATTTTTTTTTCTTTCGATATTTGAGTTCAACGTGTTACGAAATGAAAATTTGTAAAAAAAAACACGGTTATTATATTATTAAATATTTTTATCCGGTTACGGTACACTTTGATTAATTCTAATATGTATAAAAAGGACATGTTTTGCGGTTTTCAAGAGACATTCAAAATTAGTAAAGAATAATTTATTAAACAAATATTTACTTATCAAATGGTAAAAAAATAAACAAACTTAAGTAAGTGTGAATATTAGCTAAATTCGATTTAGTGTATTTGACCTCAATATTTCGTACGCCCATGGGTAATGCACCGACTTCTGCTTTTTATACATAAAATATAAAGCTAATTTAGTTTGCGATTACATTCTCTATGGTCTCATCTTCAACATAGAAAGTCGCGTTAAAGCATTTAAAATAATATTATAGAAATGAAAGTTGATTATCACATAACAGCTTAATAGCAACTTCTTTGCTCTAAGCGGTTTTACTCCCACATTATACTGGATTTTAGTACAAATGTAAAACTGTTTTATTCGATGCGGAAATTGCAAAAAAAAACAAGCACCTCTTAATAGAATGCTTGAAAGGTATTGCATATTTAAAAACTGAGATATACCTAAAAACTAAGATATAATACCTGGGAATCTGAAGTGCCAAATTCGTTCATAAGGTGTGCGACTGCAAAAGGTTTAAAAAAAAATTTCCGAGAATTTTCGTATTACTGAAAATTGATTAATTTTCCCACCGCACTTACAAGCTTGTTTTTTAACATTTATTCATTATTTTCAAACCAGTGGAAAGCTTATTCTTTTACTTCCACATCCAGTGGAAGTATAGTAACGACAAAAAAATTTTTAAAAATTTTTATTGTTTAAATCGGCTTATAATGTCAGAAAACGTCGAGATTTTAAGTTTGAGCGAAAAAAAAATTTCTGTCTGTCGGTCTGTCTGTCTGTAACTTTTTTTTGTGCGCACGTTTACTCTGGAACCGTTTAAGATATTGACTTGAAATTTGGTACACGTATGTACTTTAACGAGATCTGGAACTAGATTATATTTTCATGTTGTTCCGACGAAGGGTTGGGGGTAAATTGGGGTAAATTTGGGGTAAATGGGTAAATCAAGCAGAATAGGAGTTCATAAAATTGGTATTTAGTATATACAAGAGAAGTTAAGGTCTCAAAAAAATTTTTGGCATTAGCCACCCCCATTACCACCCCCACCCCCTTATTAAAGGGGATGAAAAAAAATGTGATTTAGTGTATGTACAAGAACCAGAAACCTCAAAATATTTTTTACTTCATACACCCCCACTACCCACTACCACCCCCCTATCACCACCCCCACCCCACTACCGATGTGGTGTATCGTTTTATGGGTTTTTGGGGTAGAGGATTTCAAATATTATATTATTAAAGTTCCATAAACAATTATTTCCACATACACAGTTTTTTCGTTATGAGTGACTTGGATAGAGAATCTGGATGTGGAAGTAGTGATTCCTTGGGCAGCGGTTTTTAAATTCAGATACTGCCCACCCAATACACAATTTCAAAGTCATCCCAAGGAACAATTTAAAAGTCATTTGGACTTGAGGAGGTTTTAAGAAAGGTTTGTCAGGGTTAGGAAATATAGTCTTGTGCTTTATTGACGTTGTAGTTAAGGCTTTTTAGGCCTCAAGTATACTTGCTCTTATATGGTAAGTTTTAAAGCATTCTGTAAGACCTAACTATAAAGCTAATTTGCTTCTAGGGTAATATGTATTTGTAATGGGTTTATCATACCTACATAAAACTCTCCATAAAGCTAATTACTTTTATTAACGTCTTAAATTCCATTTAGATTTAAAAAGGCTTTAAATGATTTTTTATGGTTTTAACATATTTGCAATAAATGCACTTTAAATCCTTTTTAAAACTAGACAATTTCAATGCCTATTAGTACTTATTAAAGGCCATTACAAAACTAGACTCTTGAAATATCCTTGACAAATGTTGTGATGAAACCGTTATGAAGAGAAGATGGCCTCTATAAATCTAAAAGGCAAATTTTAATTCCACAAAACACTTTCTAAAACCTCAATAAAACATTTATTATAAAAATAATAAATAATATGTCTGCCTGAAGTGTCGTTAATGCATGTGTGTACACGTATATTTAGAATACATACGTGCGCATTACACTGTCAAATTATTCTGGGGTTAAGTTTTAAGTTTTTTGTATCAAATGTCAACGCGGTTTGTCTTAGAGGGGGTTCTTTTAAATCTCAAACGTTTTATTACAGCTTTTATCAAGTCCATGTGATTTTCGCCAAGTGCATTTGCATTTATGTAAGGAAGGGATTATTTGTGATAGTATACAAAAAGACCAAAAGGACTTCATTTGGAGTAAATGTTCTAGGTCATTACCATTATTAGAATATATAGTTTAATGAGAGGACTGTAAAATGACAATTAGATTTTTAGTTGGCCGGTCATGTTTTTCTTGTTATATAAAAATATTCAAGGTCAATCTCACAATTATAATTATTGATAATTATCTCTTTTTCTTTAGCAATATAAGGTAGAATTACAAGAAACGACTGAAAATTACCGTGGGAGAAGCAATTTTAAATTTGCTGATTACGCGTCTGTGCAAATTTTGTATGGATGTTAAAATCATTATTATTTCTGAAGCGCCCTTGTTTTTTGGGCCTTTCTTTTGTAGTTTTAATGATAAACTGCCGTTGGTTTTAATTTTTTTTTGTCATACCTGTCTTTTTATTACCTTTTAAATCGGCCTTAGAGAGGTTATAGTGCCACTCTTCGCTTTATGAATTTCAAATACCATTTTATCTTCAATAAGTTTGATGGTGTATTTGCTTAAATCAGTTTAGAAAAAATAAATGCAATAATAAAATTATTTGGATTCCTTCGTGGTCATTCTTATAACTTCTAAGTTCTAATATGGACTTATAAAAGTTTTAAAAACTAGTTTTAAGGTAGTCTTCTAGGTGTTTTCTAGAAATGCAGGAAGCTAATAAAAAATGCTTCCGGCAGCTTTAAAATAGGTTTTAAGAAACGTTTTAAAACGGCCCGAACAAGGTTTTCAACAGCGGCACTATGCCTCACTAAGGAGTTTTATGATGGTATTAAGGATATTGTTACAGCAAAATAGATTTTTCAAGATATTTTATAAATAGTTTTATAGCACCCTTTGTATATATTTAAGAAACCAAAATTGTTCCTTGGAGAAACTGCCCACCCAATAAACAATTTAAAAGTCATTTGGTCTTCAGGAGGTTTTAAGAGAGTTTTGTTAGGGTTATAAAATAGTCTATTGCTTTATTGACGTTGTGATTAAGATCGTCTAGGCTTCAAGTATATTTGCTCTTATAAAGTAAGTTTTAAAGCGTCCTGTAAAACCGAATTATAAAGCTAATTTGCTGCTAGGATTATTTGTGTTTGTACTCGTATCATATCTATATAAAATTCTCTATAAAGCTAAATTGTTTTATTATCTTCTTAAATTCCGTTAAGATTTAAAAAGGCTTATTCTTTATGCACTAAATACATTTCAAGTTATTTTTAAAACTGGACATTTTCAATAGCAATTAGTACTTATTAAAGGCCATTACAAAACTAGCTTCTTAAAACATCCTTGACAAATGTTGTGATGAAACCGTTAAAAAGAAAAAATACATCTGTACATCTAAAAGGAAAATATTAATTCCATAAAACGCTTTCTAAAAACTCAATTCATGATAACAAATGTCTTAGAAGTAATTCACGACTTGTAATTATGTTTTTTCTGGAAATGTGGACGAAAATATAAAAGAGTGGCTATACGTTAAAAGAACTGCTAAAAAGCAGAGAGCTGTGTAATGCTGCCGTTTTGATGCATTTGTTTATTTGAAAAAAATAAAATCTCGAGTTTCTCTGAGCGTATATTTCTTTTTCTACTCCCATGCTTTAATTCGTTTATTAGACATTCCCTATCTGTTCTCTAATGAGATTCATTATGATACAGATTTTCCATTACGATACAAGTTTATAACCAATAAAAACGCGACAAACACACAACACAAACAAATATTCTGTCGATATCAACTTATTGCTTTGAACATCTGACAGATCTAAAATTCAATTTTGACAAGTCATTTGTCATGTCATGTTTACCTAGCAATTTCAGAAATAAAATGTTAATTTTCTATTTCATTATGACTGGCCGTGGAAAAAATAGTGTATGCAACTCACATTCAATGGCTATTAAGGCACTCACATTCATTATGACATTCGCCTACGGCTCATATCATAATTCTCATGCTCGTGTCTTAATAGCTATCATTAAATGATCGTTGAATAATGTACTATTATGTGATGAAAGTGAAACAGGCAACTTGTTGAGTTCCAAAATAAAAAACATTTGCTCCTAGATGAAGAATGGAAAAAAATCACTTAACCTTTTTTAAATGGCATTTGTGATTAATATGTGTATTGTGATTAATATGTGAAATGGAAAAGTTAAAAAGTTGTTTTTGTTAATATAACTGCCTATTACTTTACAATTAAACACTTCTAGGTTCTGAAAACACCAAATAAAACATCCAAAGAAAATTATATGTTATAAAAATGTGTTAGTTTTTATTGTTTTGCTATTATTTAACATTTAAATGTTATTTTAATTAACCAAGTACCTCTGTTTTATTTCAATATTTCATTTCTTGCGACCCACACAATTTTTCAAAAATTCAAATGATCCGCAATAAAACTCGCCCAATTTAGTTTTAAATTTGGCACCTTTTGGGTTTGTAGAGTATTTTGGGCCTTTTAACTAAAAGTTCAAAATGAATGTACGCATTGGAAATGTGAAAATTATTAATAGGAGACGAAAATTTATAGGTTAAGTTTAAAGTTGTCAAGCTGATTCGTCTTGGCGGCGGCTCTCTTAAATCCCAAAGGTTTTATTACGATTTTATTATAGCCTTATGAAGCCCATGTGATCTTCGCTAAGTGTATTTGCACTTGTGTAAGGAAGGAATTGTTTGTGATAATCTACAAAAAGACTAAATGGACTTCATCAAGAGTATAATGTTCTAGGCCATTACCATTACTAGAATATATAGTTTAATGAGAGGACTGCAAATGACAATTAGGTTTTATTTAATTGGCCGGTCATATTTTCTTATAAAAGTATTCAAGGTCAATTTTACAATCGTAATTATTCTTTGGCAATTAAGATACAATCACAAAAACCGACTGAAAATGACCCTAGAAACCGACATTGGCCTATTTTTTTTCTGATTAACGCGTCTATGCAAATTTTGTCTTTTTATAGGTTATTTCGGGGGTGCGTTTGTTTTTTGGACTTATTTTTTGTACTTTTAACGATAAACTACCACTGATTTGAAATTTTTTGTCATAACTGATGTCTTTTTGGTTTTTTTAAATAAGTCTTATATAGAAAGATAAGGTATATACTGTGTACAATTCTACTTTTATAAGTTTCAAGTTCATTTTATTTTTTTATTGGTCGTATTTGCTTAAATCAGTTTAGAAATAGTAAATATATAGTTGTCTTTAGGTCTACTAAGCACTCAAAAAATGTCGGTGCTTTGACCATCAAACACCACGCATCACACCGCCAAAGACGAAGACATTTTTTACACGATTAACAAGTGTGTAGTCAACTTTAATATTAAAATTATTTGGATTTCTTCATGGACATTTTATAGCTTTTTACTCCTGATATCGAATTATAAATATATAAAAATAAATTAAAAAAAACAGTTTTGAGGTAGCCTTCTATGTGTTTTCTAGAAACGCAGGAAGACCATAAACAGTCCATCTGGCTTCAAAATAGGTTTTAATAAAGGTTTTAAATGACCCAGAAGGTTTTCAAGAGTGGCGATATGTCACTCTAAGGAGTTTGAGTTTTATGAGAGAATTTAAAAAGGTCCTAACAATCTTCATAAAAGAGGGCCCTTTTAGTTTAGAAGTTGCTTTATGATGGTGTTAAGGATATTGTTACAGCAAAATGGATCTTTTAAGGCATTTTACAAATAGTTTTATAGCACCCTTGTAGATATTTAAGAACCCAAAATTGTTTATTGGGCAATTATTCTGTAAATTTCCAAGTAACAATTTAACTTTTATCACAATCTACAAGAGGTTATTAAGTCTATATAATAAAACTGATCGTAAAACTGTTTATACTAGATAACCTCTTAAACGCTACAATAAACCCGGCATAAAACCAAAAAAGATCTTTTATAAAGGTTATAAATATCTTCATTAAAGTTATCAATAAAACCAACAATACTTTAGAACCCAAATCTGCAAGATGTTTTCAAGTCTATCATAAAACCTTTTATAAAATCTTCTTAAAACCGTTAGTACTTGCAATCAAATTTTAAGCCTGCTTTGAGAACATCATAAATAACTGTGTCTTTAATAATTCTTTGTCGAAAACTTGTTGCACTTAAACCGTCTATATCAAAAAATGTCGCCAAGTAATAAAATATGTTTGCCTCGATTGAAATATCGCTAACGTTTTAAAATTTGATATTAATAAACAATCAAAAAATTGTCAACGCAGACCACTTTAGGGGATTATATGACATGTTTTTAGGGGATTATATGACATGTTAACACATTTTAGATAGTTGCAGGCTAAATATAAACAGTAAGAATAAGACAAATATAACTAAACACTGTTGCCCCAACTGTTCAAACATGTCTGCCATAGTTAACAGAAAAAAACATGGCTGAAAAATTAATAAAACCGATTATTTTAATAGAATACCCTATTAAGAGTTTGTGGCTTTAGGAAATATTTTTATAAAACCAAGGGTTTTGTTAAATTCTAATTGCTCCACTTTATTAATATTTTAAAGCCTGTAAGACTTTACCCAGCCTTACTACTCTTTTTAAATTTGTCTCTGACAATCTCTAATCCAAATGCACTTAGCTTAGATAACATAATCTAAAAAACATTATTTATTTCGTGTGTTTTTGAGTATGCAATCATTAATTTCTCGTTATTTCTGTAAGTGGGGGAACCAAAGGATTTATAAGTGCATTATAAAAGCCAAAAAGTTTTAACGTAGCTTAATAAAGCTACCAAAAAACTATTAGGTTTCAAGGAACCTTTACCAATTATCGTTAAAAGCAAATAGTATTTATGATAACATATATTAAGAGTTAATAACTCTTTTTATTGCTTGATCATAAGGAGTACTTAAAGATCATATTTTAAAACTCCCATAAAACCTTAAAATACTTAAAATCCACTATAAAACTTAATGAGTTTATTGTGGTTTTGAATAATGCAGCAATTAAGTGGCTATAAAACCATTAGGTTTTAAAGAGCAAAGAGGTTTAACAAATAGCTTTAAAGATAACTTGAAAGCATTTTTTTAAGTACATATTATCTGCAGATAAATTGGTATGCACAAAATAAATAATAAAACCCAGTTCGGTTTATTTACCTTCTTAAATCTGTGATAAAACCCGATAAATACTTGTTGGCATTTAAATTGTTACTTGAGTTGTTGTTAACAAATGCCACAGAAATTATTTAAACAAAGCGTACCAGACTAGTGACGTGTAAATTTCAGCATCGAGTATTTTTAAAACTATTGGAGATAGATGCATAATTCCATAAGATGAAACTTGCAGAAAAGAATGGAACAATTTTTAGTGAATGAATTATTTGCATTGCTTTATTATTTTAAAAGATATGATTATTTTTATACAGTGCTCCGTTGTTTCCGCTACCGTTTTGAGTTTATAAGTGCACGTATCGCACGTTGTGGTCGATCAGTACTTGCACCGCAACATACTATGAACTGCAAAACATTTACTTAACGTTTTAATTATGCGTATTACTCATACGTAAATATTATCATGTTGCCATTAAAAGAGAAAAACAAATTATAACTTAAAAAACTTAAAACGGCAACGGAAACAACGGAGCGCTTAAGAAAATAATCATATATTTTATCAATTGCTTCATTCTAATTCTGTAGATTACATATCGTTGAAGTATGCATCTATTTGCAATAGTTTAAAAAAAAACTTTTTTCATAAAAAGCTTTTATTTGATGCGCTAAAAAGAAGAAAATAAACTTTGAAGTAAATCAAACCCATCATTTTGTTACATTATAAAATTTTATATGATATGAAAGGTACCTACCGTATGTATTTCTTATAAATCAAATTTAAAATTACCTGTGTCAAGATTAATTTTCGCGACAAGCTTTTATACCATCTAAAATTTTATAATGTAATAAAATGATAGGATTACTTCAAAGTTTATTTTCTTCTTTTTAGCACATTCAAATAAAAGTTTTTTATTAACAAAGTTTTTTTACTACTAATTTATTTTTAAATTTTTAGTTACATCTTAATTAGTTTTATATTCATTACGTTGTCCTTACTAAAAGAACCAGACTAAAAGCACCAGATTCTTCGTAATTTCTTAGAATGCAACGTCTAAGTGAATACATTATCCGATTATATTGTTTTAAAACTAAAAAACGCGTCCGCCATATTGGATTTAGAACGACGTTACATAGTTTATCGTATTTTTCCCGTCAGACCCTTTCATTTGATACCCATACCTAGGTGGTTGCAAAGAAAAAGATAATCCGCCATCTTGCGGCGTCCGCCATATTGGGTATAGAATGACGTTACATAATTTATCGTATTTTACTCATCAAACCCTTTCATTTGATATCCGTGTTAAGGGGGTTGTGAAGAAAAAGGTGATCGGCCATTCTGGATTTGGAACGACATGAGATATATCATATTGCATTATCACCGGTTTTATACACGTATGCAAGATTTCAGAGCTCTAGCTTAATTAGAACAAGTCGAAATTTTGACTCCATGTCCGCCATATTGGATTTAGAATAACGTCACATTGTTTATCGTATTTTATTCGTCAATCCCTTTCATTTGATACCCGTGTCGAGGGGGTTGTGAAGAAAAGGTGATCCGCCATCTTGGGACGTCCGCCATATTGAATTTCGAACGATAATAGAAACACTATATTGCATTGTCACCGGACTTAAACACGTTTGCCAAATTTCAAAGCTCTAGCATAGTTAGAAATAGCCGAAATTTTGATTGCAAGATTTGACCTAAACAAACATACAAACATTGCAAGTTAAATAAAAGCTTTTAAGGGTTAAGTGTTAGAGAACCATAATGTAAGGTTAACTTCGCCCTTAATAAAGACATGTTATTATTATTATTATTATTAAAAATGCCTCGATGCTATACACTTCACTATTCTGGTACGCTTTGTTTAAACAATTTGTGTAGCATCTGTTAACAACCATTTCGAGAATAATTGGGCAGCACCTGAATCTAGAAAGAATAAGTTTTCCAAGGGTTTGAAAATCGTTAAGAAAATCTAGAAAATTTTTCTAAAATTTTTGTATTACTGAAAATTGATTATTTTTTTAGCCTTTAAAAATTAATCAATTTTCAGTAATAAAAATTTTAGAAATTTTTTTTTTACGCAAGGTCATCCCAAATAATGTGGGAATATTTTCAAAACTATATCTTCGAGCGCACACCTTGACATTTTAGAAGCATCTTTCGAGAAGGTAGATTCCTGACTAAAACGTACATAAAGCTATTTTAAGATTCGCATTGTATAAAAAATGTAAAAAATCTTTGAATGACGCTCTTGTGTACTTTATAGGTATTTTAAAAGTAAAACTGCAGTTGCCTCATTCTTGCGACCACAACCTTCGCATAAAAACTGGATGACAACTCTTAAATGCTTGTCATTCTTTCATGGCAATTCACTGCTGAGTTTAATAACGTAAAAAAATACAGCAAATAACAAAAATTCAATCTTCCCGTGGGATATTCTGACTTAATGCAATTTACCTAATTTTAGTTACATATTAATAATTAATGAGTTTAATTAAAAGCTGATTTGCAGTAAATGATTAATTTAAAAATTGTTTTGTTTAATTATCTGCGTATCGGGCGATAATTAATCAAAATCGGGGCATTTTAATTATAGCACAGTCGATTAAGCCACACGAAACACATTAGGTATTTTTAAAAACCTCGCCAAAAGTCATTTTAAAGTTAAAGAATAGGTACACATTTAATTGTATAATGAGATAATCGATGCATAAAATTGTTACCCCCACTCTCGTAATTCATTTTTGACGAAATGTGAGAGAACATTTCAAGATCATATACCGGGTGTCAACGGAATCATTACAAGCCATAGTTTCCAGAACTTTCAAGATATAAGTCTTAAAGGCATATACCAAAAACGGGATTTTTTTATAATCTGACACTATCATTATTTCCAGTTTCCCCGGAAATTACTTTGAAATTTTAAATGTATATTTTTACATTTTTGGATTCCAGAGACCATTTTAAGTACAACTGCATAGGTTTAAAAAATGTTTGAGACTACTTGATTTTTTTAGAGCTATTTTTCTTTTTGCATCTAGAGTAGAGTGAATGCACTCAAATCAATCAAATGGACCAAAACAATAAGACAAAAATGTTAACGTGATATTTTTCGAATTGGTTTAGTAGCTACGACAAACCAAAATTTCCGAAATCACTAACTTGTAATTATGTTAACTTTTTCAAACGGCAACATCTTTTAGACTGTTAAGTACTAATTTTCACGACAAATCCATTGATACCTTCAAATCGAAAATCGGTTTGATATTAACCCAAATATACAAGTTGGATAATAACCAACGATCGGAATTTGGGTTTAAATCCAGTGGCGCACATAGGTATATAAAATCTTACATTAAGAAATTAAAAGTATGTTTGTCTTTCTTATAAAATAAATCGAAATTAAATGTAATGCGAACCTACCTTATGAGTTTCTCATTTATTTTGGCATAATAGAATATATGTATACATATGTACAACTAAAAATGTATGCATATTTTAATAAATCCCTGTAACGACTCACCTGAAATTAAACCCAAAATTCCGATCACTGATAATAACACAGGCACACAAAAAAAAAGTTGAATGCTAGAAGGCAAACCTGTGTATTCCCATGCATTTTGACCCGCTGACCACCAATCCGATGTCCGTTTTGCCCGATTGGCTCTTGCATTTTTGCTAACCTCAAAAAACACCTTAAAAATGCCCGAAAAATCCCAAACAAGTAAATAAAAAGCTTAAATGAGCTGATTACTATATCTATACGTAATTTGGGGCGCTGAAACTGAATATGAGGTCAGAATTAGCCGATCAGTTAGGAATTTTGACATAATCTCAAAAAACCCCTAAAAAATGCCCGAAAAATCCCAAATAAATAAATAAAAAGCTTACATTAACTGATCGTTATATCTGTACGTAATTTGAGGCACTGAAACCGAATCCAAGTGTAGGGTACTAGCCTACTTATATATAGGTATAGGATCACTATGGAAATAATAACAAAAAACAATTATCCTTATAAAAATTCTATTTTGAAATCAATTAAAAAGTTCTTTACCAAGTTTAATTATTAACTTATTTAATAGCCTCTACTTGGCTATATTGGTGACCCCGAACGTTTTCACGCGTAGTATGCCTCCTGAGAGTTAAAGACAATTATCAAAAATTAATAGTGAAGACTGAAGTTTGATATCTTTTGACAGTCTTTTTAAATAAATTATGCCATGGACATTCTAGACAGCTGTTCCAGTCGCGACAAGAATATGGGGCCGAACAAAACTGCTCGTGCTGCTAACCGCTGATGACGGACGACGTCCATAACGAAGACAGCCAGCTAAAGGTCGACCGTTCCATAGATATCTTCGCTAGGCACGGATTCCTCAGTCTCTCCATGAAGATAGTACCGAGAAATGAATCAAACTAGATCTTCAGAAGACTTGTTATTACTTATTTTATTATGTACATGTGGCGGTAGGTACTCTATATTGCTCCCTACATTTTTTAGAACCAGCTTATCAAGTGTATCAATGTATCAAGTATTCACTATTTTAATTGTCTCGCCAGCTTTTCTTTAGCCAAAGCTGCTATAGCTGGTGCGATATCTTTGAGAGACGCTCAATCCAATTATGATTGCAAACTTTCATTCACTTAGCACACGCATGCTATTTTTATCAATTACCTATTAGAGAAGCTCAATCCAATTATGATTGCGAACTCATATTCACTTAGCACATGCTTGCTATTTTTATCAATTGCCTATTAAAGAAGCTCAATCCCATTATGATTGCAAACTTTTATTCACTTAGCATCAGTCATATACATGCTGTTTTATTTCAATTCATCAATGACATAATATAACATACTCACATTAAGGATAATGTTATTACAAAAATAAATTTCCTTGTGTTACGTTATTTTGTCATTTATCACCCAATCTGACTTTTCTTTTTTACTAATGTCATTTATCCAGCAAATCTAACTTTTATTTTAAATCAGATTTTTAATATTGATACCTTGGTAATTTGGTTTCTTCGTTAAAGGGGGGGGGGGGGGGAGTATATGTAGGGTACCAGCTCTACATAATATCTGAACATATAATTTCCGATGTATTTTCACGAGCTGAACACAATAGTCAGAATTAAAACGCGATCTGCAAACTTCAAAGAGAAATATCATTTCAGCATATATTCTCATCAACCCTAGTAAGCTAAGATGGGTAACTTTTAAATTTTCAAGTATCTAAAGGAAAATATTACTGATCAGTGACATTTTTAGGAAAAATTTTTCGGACAAAGTTTGCTCTGTTGAGATAGGAATATCGTTTGGACTTAACGTTTACCTACACCCTCCCTTGATGATTTTTTACTTTTTTTTCTGTTTAGAATTGTATAGTTTTCTTTATTCTGTTTGATTGTCATATGCCATTTGTTTCTTTTTCTATTTTTGCGACTAGGACACCTCCACGTGGTGACGGCGGGCAACAGTTTATTTCGGCTAAGTTCCTAGGTAAAAAAATGCCGTCATGGCAAAAGTAGAGAAAGAGTTTACGATGCAGGGGAGGAAAACCTCAGTATCGGCGGCTGGTCAGGTTGGGAAAGCGGAGCTCTAGTGAAGTAGGAAACTTGGCTTCCTATGAGTATAGGGCTACAAGAAATTTGCACAACTGCGTAAATAATGCGAATTCCTTCTGTTTTGTTTGTAGTAAATTCGATGTTCCGAAAAATCGAAAAAAAATCAACGATAAAATAAAAAATATTTATCTAAAATGTTATGGTATGGAAGTGTATAAAGGATTTCCATGGGTTCCTTGCATTATATGTAGCTCTTATTATAAGATGTTGGACGAATGGGAAGAAAGTAAAAAAGTAAAATATAAAAGTCCAACAATATGGAAGAAACCTAGAAGCCGTGAAGGAACCTAGAATTTACTACAAACAAAACAGAAGGAATTTGCATTATTTACACAGTTGTGCAAATTTCTTGTAGTCTTATACTCATAGGAAGCAAGTTTCCCACTTCACTAGAGCTGCGGTTGCACGATGACGATGCCCGCGGTCCCGCTTTTCCAACCAGCTCGTAAAAATACGTCGGATATTATATGTTCAGATATTATATAGAGCAAAGTCAATTTCGGGCTATGATTCAGTCATTTTTGGGTACATTTTTATCCTAAATATGGATTTTACAAGATATTCGATCGTCGCGCATAAATTCTGACCTTGGATTCGGTTTCAGTGTCCCAAGTTACGTATAGATATAGTGATCAGCTTTTTATTTACTTGTTTGGGATTTTTCTGGCATTTTTAAGGTGTTTTTTGAGGTTAGCAAAAATGCAAGAGCCAATCGGGCAAAGCGGATATCGGATTCATGTTCAGCGGGTCAAAATGCATGGGAATACATAGGTCTGCCTTCTAGCATTCGACTTTTTTTGTGTGCAGAAAATATACGCTTATCAAGTACACCGTGGAAATTTAATAAAACTTGATTCAAAACATTCATTTTGTCAACAAAACAACGCTGCAAATAAAGGAGTGCTGTGGAAACAAAAAGAAGTTTGACAGATAACACAGCCACACAAAAAAAATAAAGTGTCTTGACCCCAGAGACTGACTAGGTAGACTTTATGTTTTTCGGGTCGCTGAATCCGAATCCGAGGTCCATTTGTTCCCATGTCATCAGGTTTGAGGTCATTTGAAGGTCAAATTGATATATGACCGTGAAAAATTCCGTAAAAAATTTATTTTTTCTTTTTAGGTTGCTGAAACCGAATCCGGGGTTTATTTGATCCCATGTCATCAGGTTTAAGGTCATTTGAAGGTCAAATTGAGATATGACCGAGAAAAATTTCGTAAAAAATTTATGTTTATGTTTTTGAGGTTGCTTGATACCATCATGTCAGAATCAAGGTCAAATGAAGGTCAAACACATGAAATTCAATAATACAATCTTTTTTGACCCCGGATTCTGAAAAAGCAGAAAATTTTACGTCCAAATACATCCTGAACGGTTTATGGAACCGATTTCTTAGGTCATTTGTTGGTTATCAAGCGGTCAAATGCTTATTTTCCATTTCTTAGCTGATATATCGATTGTAAATCGAAAACTTGCGTCTATGACTAGTGACCTTTAAGTTTTGTGGTCGCTTATCACGATCCCGGTATCCATTTGATACCATGATGTATAAACTGAGGTCAAACGCTATAATTCGAATGATATAATTTTTTGGACCCTGAAAGATCATCTGCAGGTCAAATACAGATTTCGTTTGAATCTTTCAACTGAATTGTGAAACCGTCAGCATTAGCGTTACCCGATGTACACCACGAGGAGGTTGCGTGAACGGATTTTGTACATCATAACGGGCTTACTCCGTTGCCCGCCGTCACCGTGAGTAGGTGCCCTGGATGCAGACACAAGTACTATGCTGATTTGGGTATAAAGATTGTTCCATGCAAAGAAATTTCATGATAAGTTGCAGAGCGAGAAAATGAGTTCCATAATTACAGTGGCATGGTTTGGAGTTGTGAAGCTCAACAACTTTAATTATAAAGAACAGAATTTTTGCTATGAGAGACTAAGTAATAAAATTATGGGGTTACTCGGTTATGGGATTATTGAGCAATGTGGTCATTCGAGTAAACGGATTCATCAGCTTTCATCGTCTGTAATCCCCATTTTATAGCTACGGGATCAGGTTTTTAGAGCTATTAGGTTATTGGGTTATTGAATTTTGAGGCTATTGAATTCAGCAGATTTGGATTTAGGTCTTTGGACTTAAAAATGTAGTTTAAAACATCTCAAAATAGTTTAATACCTCCATATGAAAGTTCGGTTCGACTCAGATCAAGACGTATTTGGACGTAAGATTTTTTGTTCTTTGAGAATACGGGGTCACTAGTCATAGACGCAAGTTTTCGATTTACAATCGATATATCAGCTAAGAAATGGAAAATAAGCATTTGACCGCTTGATAACCAACAAATGACCTAAGAAATCGGTTCCATGAACCGTTCAGGATGTATTTGGACGTAAAATTTTCTGCTTTTTCAGAATCCGGGGTCAAAAAAGATTGTATTATTGAATTTTATGTGATTGACCTTCATTTGACCTTGATTCTGACATGATGGTATCAAATAAACCTCGGATTCGGATTCAGCAACCTCAAAAACATAAACATAAATTTTTTGCGGAATTTTTCACGGTCATATCTCAATTTGACCTTCAAATGACCTTAATCCTGATGACATGGGATCAAATAAACCCCGGATTCGGATTCAGCAACCTCAAAAATATGAACATAAATTGTGTTATACTCTGTTCCGCAATTGAATATTTTCGGGGGCGGCTAGCGCCAAAACGGTCAGGGGGGGAGGTCTGACTTACATAAGATAAAATACTCAGAAAAATATTTACTAAAACATAACAGCAATGCCAACATGTTATATCCCAGGCCCCATATATGTGTAACTATCTCCTAGACTATTACTTGATAAGCGTATTTTCTCAATATTTTAATTATTACCCATTTGTGTGTGACTTGTGTATTTGGGACCGATTTTCGGTTTGAAGGTATCAATGGATTTGTCGTGTAAATTAGTATTTAACTACCGTGTGTCTAAGAGATGTTGCTATTTAAAAAAGTTGGCATACTTAATTAAAAAAACCGCTGCCCAAGGAATCACTACTTCCACATCCAGATTCTCTATCCGAGTCACTCACAACGAAAAAACTTTGTATGTGAAAATAATTGTTTATGGAACTTTAATAATATAATACTTGAAATCCTCTACCCCAAAAACCCATAAAACGATACCCCACATCGGTAGTGGGGTGGGGGTGGTGATGGGGGGGTGGTAGTGGGGGGTGGATGAAGTAAAAAAATATTTTGAGGTTTCTGGTTCCTATACATGCACTAAATCACATTTTTTTTTCATCCCCTTTAATAAGGAGGTGGGGGTGGTAATGGTGGCTAATGCCAAAAATTTTTTTGAGACCTCAGCTTCTCTTGTATATACTAAATACCAGTTTCATGGACTCCTACCCGCTTGATTTACCCATTTACCCCAATTTACCCCCCAACCCTTCGACGGAACAAGATGAAAATATAATCTAGTTCTAGATCTCGTTAAAGTACATATGTGTACCAAATTTCAAGTCAATATCTTAAACGGTTTCAGAGTAAACGTGCGCACAAAAAAAAGTTACAGACAGACAGACCGACAGACAGACCGACAGACAGACCGACAGACAGACCGACAGACAGACAGAAAACTTGAAATCTCGACGTTTCATGGCATTTTAAGCCTATTTGGACAAAAATTTTAAAAAATTTTTTTGTCGTTACTATACTTCCACTGGACGTGGAAGTAATTAGTGATTTCGGAAATTTTGGTTTGTAGTAGCTACTAAACCAATTCGAAAAATCCCACGTTTACATTTTTCTCTTATTGCTTTGGTCCATTTGATTGATTTAAGTGTTTCACTGTACTCTAGATGTAAAAATAAAAACCGCTGCCCAAGGAATCACTACTTCCACATCCAGATTTTCTGTCCAGGTCACTCACATGCAACGAAAAAACTTTGTATGTGGAAATAATTGTTTATGGAACTTTAATAATATAATATTTGAAATCCTCTACCCCAACAACCCATAAAACGTTACCCCACATCGGTAGTGGGGTGGGGGTGGTGACAGGGGGTGGTAGTGGGGGTGGATAAAGTAAAAAATATTTTGAGGTTTCTGGTTCTTGTACACACACTAAATCACAATTTTTTTTCATCCCCTTTAATAATGGGGTGGGGGTGGTAATGGGGGTGGTTAATGCCAACATTTTTTTTGAGACCTTAGCTTCTCTTGTATATACTAAATATAAATTTTATGAACTCTTACCTGCTTGATTTACCTATTTACCCCAGATTTACCCCAATTTACCCCCAACCCTTCGACGGAACAAGATGAAAATATAATCTAGTTCTAGATCTCGTTAAAGTACATATGTGTACCAAATTTCAAGTCAATATCTCAAAAGGTTCCAGAGTAAACGTGCGCACAAAAAAAAGTTACAGACAGACAGACCGACAGACAGACAGACAGACAGACAGACAGACAGACAGACAGACAGACAGACAGACAGACAGACAGACAGGCAGGCAGGCAGACAGACAGACAGACAGACAGACAGACAGACAGACAGACAGACAGACAGACCGACAGACCTACAGACAGACCGACAGACAGACCGACAGACAGAAAAAATTTTTTCGCTCAAACTTAAAATCTCGACGTTTCATGACCTTCTAAGCCTATTTGAACAATATAAATTTTTTTGTCGTTACTATACTTCCACTGGATGTGGAAGTAAAATTGCCCTAGGAAAATAAAGTAATCTCACAACATTTTTAAAACCACGCAGTCGTACTTAAATTCGTCTCCAGAATCCAAAAAGGTAAAAATATACAGGGTGTTCCATTTAAAATGTCAGGGGGTCATTTCCGGGGAAACTGAATATAATCACGAATATGTGTATCTAGGGATACCACCGTAGTGCTTAGGATGCTAGGTTTGCGACCACAGAGTCCCAGGTTCGAATCCTGGCTAGGGTATGGATGTGTAGTGGCGTTTTTCACGTGTTACCGAGATGGTAGCAGTGGGCTAGACTGCGGTTGTGTGAGAGACAACACGGTCTAGTCGCTCTCCTCTCCTGAGTTCGAGTCTCAGCTGCGGCAGATGGCAATGTCGCAGGGAATGGGTGTTGTGATGTTGTCTATGTGTGAGTGTCTGTCCTGGTAGAGTGGAAGATCAGCCTACGGCTGAACTCCGCCAGGACATTAATATAAATAAGGCTAATAAAAAAAAAAAAAATTTATAGGTTATGTGAATTTTAACCTTCTTCGCCGTAGTATTCTTAGAGTACAATATTTTACGAGTATCTTCCCGTTTGATTTTTATCAACAGATTTTTGTCCAAAAAATGCTCCTTTTCTCACACTGTGCTACGTAGAGGTTCACGTGATATTTTTTTCTGAAATTTCTTTAAATATTAGATGTGTTTTGACTAAACTGTAACATTGCTGTGAGCCACAATTTAAAGAAAGAATACAGTTTTAGCTTATGTTTTGAGGGAGAAAACTCAAGTCATGCGTTAAAAATTAAATTTTTCACGATTTCCGAAATAAGGGGAAATTCGCGGATTAAGGGTTGAAGGCAATCCCCGATTTTTATACGCCCTCCGGATTCGGATAGAGCAGAAAATTTTACATCGAATGCGAGACTTTTCAGCCGTATGTCTGACAAGTAATTAGGCTTCAAAAGCTAAGCCTTAAATTGAAGCTCAGATTCCCGACTATGAAGCAAAGTATCCCTGTCGAGGGTTAAGCCCTTCGCAGGTTTAACCGACCGGACTATATTCACATGGGATAGAAATCGCACAGTCAGCCAGGATAAACACTTTTTACTCATGATTTAACAATGACATTAGAGATCAAAGGTTTTTTCAAAGGGCTTATTAAATTAATATATTTACAACATCCTAACGTGAAAGGAATACAAAAATATGTAAGAATGTTACGTTGTCAATTAATTTGAGTTTAATTATTATAAAACCAGTAGTTAATATCTGGACAGGAAACCGTGACAGGAACTGTAACTTCACTAGAAGCTTTTTAAAATGTTAATTTAACACTTTTTACATAAAATTAATTACCGTCTCAGTCTTTCAAACGCCAAAGTATTCGTAACAAAGTAGGTATTTGCAAAATAAAGCACTGTCAATCTTAAATAGTGACATGAAAAGTCAAAAATTGTGATAATACTCGTACAGTCGTACAGAGGTATTTTGGACGAGGGGCGGCTGGTGAAATTTCAACAATTTTTTTCTCGTCTGTGGAGCATGGGACCCATACGAAATATGGGAAATAACATCTAGAGAAGCACTCCTCTAACGACCCCTAAAAAATTTTGAAAAAGCAGTTTGCGAAAAATTTTTTCAAAATTCGATTGACCCCCCTAGGTCTAGGGACTCCTGTTTAAAATTAATTTTTTTTTGTCATATACATTTTACTTTTCATAAAATACAGGTTTTGAAGTTTATGAAAATATTTCCATTACTAACTGAGATACAACGAATTGAAATTTTATCATTTGTTAAATTGTAAATTACAAAATTTGAGTTCATTGTGTTTCAGTTAATAATGAAAATATTTTCATAAACTTCAAAACCTGTTGTTGTATTTTTATGAAAAGTAAAATGTATATGACAAAAAAAATTAATTTTAAACAGGAGTCCCTAGACCTAGGGGGGTCAATCGAATTTTGAAAAAATTTTTCGCAAACTGCTTTTTCAAAATTTTTTAAGGGTCGTTAGAGGAGTGCTTCTCTAGATGTTATTTCCCATATTTCGTATGGGTCCCATGCGCCACAGACGAGAAAAAAATTGTTGAAATTTCACCAGCCGCCCCTGTTTTGGACAGGGACGGGGCTGACTCCAGGTATTTTGCCGCCCCGGGCACAATTTCATTTTGCCGCCCCTCTCTTATATAAATAACATTAGGGTCAGGTGGGGTAAAAATGAGACAAAATGACATCTTTCAAGTTTTAGGTTGCTTAGAATCGAATCATATTTAATGAAAGATTGGTATCATATGTAAAAATGACAGGAAAAATTATATTTCTATGTATTTTTTTACTAAAAAGTACCGTTAATTGATAAACAAAAATAAACAGTGTCTCATTTTTACCCTCCAAGTGAGGTAAAAAAAGGCAGTAGAGGGCAAATGAAAGACACTTGATTTATTCCTATTCTTATTGACGTCGTACAAATGGAAGTGCAAAAATAAGACAGGAATTTTTTCTTTCATGTATAATTTATTCAGATTTTTTACTAAACAAGAAGGGGCTTGCTAAAGGGCTAGCTTTTCCTAAATTAGGAAGCTGAAATGTGCCTGCTTCAGTCTGCCCATTTGGTCTCTTTATTCTCTTTTTTACCCCGCTTTTAATTTTTTCGTTAAAATCAAATTTTTCATGATTTAAAACTAGCAAATTAATAAACTTGATCACAAAATGTCAAGTATGACACTTCTAGTTGACGTCTGCCAAATACGGACAATGCAAATAGAGAAACTATAAAATCCCCAAAAAAGTACTAAGGTGCGTTCAAAAATTTTTTAAAAGTGAATTAAAGAGTTTACTGAATAATATTTTTTCCCGCATTAACAGTAGGCATAGGACCTGATTGGATAACATAAAACAGTTCTTAATATACAAAACAAATTTGAATAAAAAAGTAAGTTTAATTTATTTCAATCTGGGTTGGATATCACGTCTTTTATTTACCCCGCTACCTGTCTGTCTCATTTTTACCCCTATCTTCTCAGTCCATTATTTTTTTATAACATTTTAAGAGTCACCTACTGAATATTCTTGATGGTTTGTTTTTTTAGTTATAAGGTTTACAGCAATTTTTGGATTTTCAGCAATATGATTACTGTATTTAAAAGGGTAAAATAAAATAATTGAAAAAATTAACTGTATTGAAACTTAAAAAAATACCACACCACAAAAATTAGATAAAAAATAAAATCACACATAAGATGTATGTATGTAACCTGCTTTATATACAAAAAAAACTAACAATAACAAATTATTTATATAAAGTTAACATTATTATTACTATATTAGTGAAACAATCGTTTCCTAGCTTTTTATATTTTTTGGTAACTGTGGATTTGAAGAATTTGCCGCCCCTAAAATTTTGCCGCCCCGGGCAGCCGCCCGCTTCGCCCCCCCCCCCTAGAGCCAGCCCTGGACAGGAAGCTGGTGACTGAAAACTTACGTCATAAGGTACAAAATTGTTGACCCTTGAGTTTGGTGTGCGTAGACAAATTTTCAAGAGAGGGCCAAATTTTACGTGATAAGGTACATGAAAAAAACCAACGAGGCTTTGTGTGGGAAGCCCTTCCTAACTCAAAACAAGATCGTAAGACAAAATATTCGGGGGCTTTTTTGCCGTAAGACAAGTTTGATTTATATAAAAAGGGCCAAAATTTACGTCATAAGGTACATGAAAATCTTTTTCGCCAAATTATTCGTTTCCTTTCTATTCAGGAAATTCCAACGTAAGACATAATTACTTCCACATCCAGTGGAAGTACAGTAACGACAAAAAAAAATTTAAAAATTTTTATTGTTCAAATAGGCTTAGAATGTCACGAAACGTCGAGATTTTAAGTTTGAGCGAAAAAAAAAAATTTATGTCTGTCGGTCTGTCTGTCTGTAACTTTTTTGTGCGCACGTTTACTCTGGAACCGTTTGAGATATTGACTTGAACTTTGGTACACATATGTACTTTAACGAGATCTAGAACTAGATTATATTTTTATCTTGTTCCGTCGAAGGTTGGGGGGTAAATTGGGGTAAATTTGGGGAAAATAGGTAAATCAAGCTGGTAAGAGTCCATAAAATTGGTATTTAGTATATACAAGAGAAGTTAAGGTTTCAAAAAAAATTTTGGCATTAGCCACCCCCCTTACCACCCCCACCCCATTATTAAAGGGGATGAAAAAAAATTGTGATTTAGTGTGTATACAAGAACCAGAAACCTCAAAATGTTTTTTTACTTCATCCACCCCCACTACCACCCCTTATCACCACCCCCACCCCGCTACCGATGTGGGGTATCGTTTTATGGGTTTTTGGGGTAGAGGATTTCAAATATTATATTATTAAAGTTCCATAAACAATTATTTCCACATACAAAAATTTTTTCGTTGTGAGTGACTTGGAAAAGAATCTGGATGTGGAAGTAGTGATTCCTTGGGCAGCGGTTTTTTTTTGTTAAGAGGACCGAAATTTATGTCATCTGGTACATGAAAAAAAATCAACGAGGTATTGTGCGGAAACCTCCGCTTAGCCGAGAACCGAACAGTAAGACAAAATATTCGGGGGCTTTTGGGCCGTAAGACAAGTTTGATATTTACAAAAAGAAGGGTCAAAATTTACGTCATAAGCTACATGAACATTTTTTCGCCAAATTGTTCGTTTTCATGTTCTATTCAGGAAATTCCATCGTAAGACATAATTTTTGTGGGCTTGACCGCTTTAAGACAAAATTTTTTGTTAAGAGTGCCGAAATTTACGTCATACGCTACATGAAAAAAAATAACGGGGTATTGCTCGGAAACACCCTCTTAGCCGAGAACCGAACAGTAGGACAAAATATTCGGGGGCTTTTGGGCCGTAAGACAAGTTTGATATTTATAAAAAGTTCCAAAATTTACGTCATGGGGTACATGAAATTTTTTTTTCGACAACCTCGAAATAGGTATCCACCCAGTGGAGGAAAATGACTTGTGGTGTTCCGCAGGGATCGGTCCTGGGTCCAACCTTGTGGAATATAATGTTCGATGATGCGTTACGCTTACCCCAACCGGAGAACGTTAAGGTGATCGGCCATTGCAAAAATAGAGAGATGGGTAAGGGGTAAGAAGCTCGAACTTGCCCCTGGAAAAACCGAGCTGGTAATCATAACCAGAAAGAGGAATCTCCCTATCATGAGAATAAGGGTAGGGGAGCTGAAAATTGGCCCGAGCCAGGCGATAAAGTACCTGGGCATATGGCTCGATTCGAAATTGACATACGGGGTGCATGTGACGAAATTGTAGGAAAAAGCTGGGCGAGTGGCAACAGCCATAGGCAGGCTAATGCATAACACCAGTGGACCGAAGGCCAGCAAGAGGAGAGTGCTGTGTAGCGTGGTGCACGCAATTCTCCTGTACGCGGCCCCAGTATGGGTAAGTGCGATGGCAGTGGAAAGAACGCGAAGAAGACTGGCCAGGGCACAGCGATGTGCAGCAGTGAGAGTCTGCAGTGCCTACAGAACGGTCTCCTACGAGGCAGTGCTGATAGTGGCAGGGATCCCTCCCATTGACCTTCTGACAAAAGAAAGGTGGGAGATATACGAGGGAAGTGGCAGGAAGGAGGCCAAAGGGTGGCAGGAGAGATGGAATATCTCGAGTAAGGGAAGATGGACGAGGAGACTCATTCCAGATATTAAAAGATGGGTGGAGAGATTACACGGGGATGTTAGGTTCTACCTTACTGGGGCCCTAACAGGACACGGATGTTTTGCAGAGTACGTCTACGACATCGGGAAGATTGAAGACCAAGAATGCATGTACTGCGGGGAGATAGACGACGCGAAGCATACTGTGTTCTGGTGTAGCAGGTGGAGAGAAGAAAGGCTACGAGTCATAAACAGGCTAGGCGGCCCAGTTACACCAGATGACATGGTGTTGAGGATGCTAGAATCAGAGGAAAACTGGCAACTCTTGGAGGACATGGTAACATCAATTATGAAAATCAAGGAAGTAGACGAAAGAAACTTGAACCTCTAATCGTTTCAAGGAAGTAGTAATAAGAGGACATCTCTGCAGAGGCAGATTATTTCGAACACCTAACACTAAGATTGACCTGATATTCTGACGGTAAGCGAGAGCGGTTCCAGGATATGAGGAAACACTGAAGACAGGGAGGGGGCTCCGGAGGGGTTTTAGCTGGTTAGAGTCCAGCACTACCCAGCGTGATAGATCCAAGGCGCTGGGTGTCCATGATGGATTTCCCCTTCTCCCCCTCCCCGCAAAAAAAAAGTATGTAGAGAAATACTGTTGTAATTACAAATACTCTTCATTTGACTTTTTCAGAATCTTCCGAACTGAAATCCTCTTCTCCCTCTATGTTTTCAGAATATTCCAATAGCTCCTCCTGATGTTCTTCCAGAGCTTCAGGGAGATATGGTCTGCTGTTCTATTTAGAGCAGCATCCCTTTTCAGTAATCTCTCAACCATTTTGTTCCTGAGTTAGTGGCTTATGCGGATCCAGAACGGACTTACAGGTGGTAAAAGTGCAGGATACATTTTTTTTATGGCTGAAAACGGATCGGAAATATTCTTATGCTTATTCCATTCTAAAAACAACTGAATTCTTGCTTTATTACCATCCTTGCACTTTTGTTGACTATTTATTTCACATGTAGACTCTTCCAAAGTAGATTCTGCTTTATCGGAAACCTTACAAGTTGATCTAAGAGAGGAGAAGGCATCTTGATATTTGCATGTCTAAGTCAAAATATTGAAGATTCTGTTTTTTTACACAAGAGGATAAATGTTTTTTTTTAATAAAAGTGGTTTTTCAGAAGAAGTCAATCGACTCCATTGGAAACGAAGAGGCAGATTCACGTCTATTTTTCCATTGCGAAAATAATTTTAAAATTGACTCTTCTCTAAGGGAATAGGAAGAAAAGTAACACAGAGATATAGTGGTAAGAACAGGGGATACAAATGTTTTGATTTTGTTTTTAAGCAACATTTACAGTATATATTAAATTTTACCACAGGCTTCGGCTAGATTTTGGAGTTGGAAAAAACAGACGATTTATTAATGTCTCGCTTTTGTTCAAAAAGTGCAAGGACGGTAATAAAGCAATAACTCAGTTGTTTTTAAATTGGAATAAGTCTAAGAATATTTTCTATCCTTTTTCAGCCATAAAGAAAATCGATCCTGCATTTTTCCACCATGTAAGTCCGTTCTGGAAAATGAGATCCGCATAAGACATTGACTCCGCAACAAAATGGTTGAGAGATTACTGAAAAGGGATGCTGCCCTAAGTGGAACAGCACACCCTATCTCCCTGAAGCTCTGGAAGAACGTCAGGAGGAGCTATTGGAATATTCTTAAAACTCAGAGGCAGAAGAGGATTTCATTTCGGAAGATTCTAAAAAAGAGTCAGATGTAGAGTTTTTGTAATTACAACAGTATTTCTCTACATACTTATTTCGTTTTAAATTTGAGATTCATTGATGAAATAATCTATTTTATTTTTCACTTAAAATAATTATAAGTTAAATTTTCTTGTTTTGAGAAACTAGATTTTTAAAATACTGTTTTATTATCGTAGCTTATGTGCCTATTATATTTTCTGAAGTAAAATAGAAAAAGTACCTTGGGCCTGTTTATTTGCCGAACCGGTGCAAAATGCGCGAATATTTTTACCAGTGGCATAGCTTTATCTGGGGTATAGGAATGTGTAATTCCAATAAAAGTTTCGCGGTCAAGGAACTGTGAAAATGGAGTAGATTAAAACTTGTCAACTGTCACGAGTAACCTTTGTTCAGGAGAAGTGTAAGAATAGTAAGTTCTACTAAACTTTGCCTAATAAAGTTGTTTTATTATTATCATTATCGTCGCCGCCGCTCTACTGCAGGGCACCACCGCCACTGGTGTTGACATTGAATGTCACGTAATTCTTTTTCATTGGTTTAGAATGATGGAGCGCACAAACTCGTTTCTGCGCATATTTTTTGCTGGCATCTTCTCATAATAATACTGCTTTACCTTATGACGTAAATTTTGGCCTTTCTTTTTATAAATATCAAACTTGTCTTACGGCCCAAAAGCCCTCGAATATTTTGTCTTACTGTTCGGTTCTCGGCCAAGAGGGGGTTTCCGCACAATACCTCGTTGATTTTTTTCATGTACCATATGATATAAATTGCGGCCCTCTTAACAAAAAAATGTTGTCTTAAAGCTGTTAAACCCACAAAAATTATGTCTTACGCTGGAATTTCTTGAATAGAGAATTTCTTGAATAGAACATGGAAACGAATAATTTGGCGAAAAAAATTTCATGTACCTTATGACGTAAATTTTGGCCCTTTTTATAAAATCAAACTAGTCTTACGACAAAAAAAGCCCCCGAATATTTTGTCTTACGATCATGCTTTGAGTTAGGGAGGGCCTTCCACACAAAGCCTCGTTGGTTTTTTCATGTACCTTATTACGTAAAATTTGTCCCTTTCTTGAAAATTTGAGAGCTTCTACTGACTAAACGCCCCCGGTCTGGCGCGTAAGACAAAGAAAATCTTAAATAGCTTGTCTACGCACACCAAACTTGGGGTCAAAAATTTTGTACCTTATGACGTAAGTTTTCAGTCACCAGCTCCCTGTCCATTTAGGCATATACGGGATTGCACAATAAAAATTTCAAAACTTAATATTACAAATAGATGAAAATACCTGTACGAGAAAATCCTGACAATAGATCCATTAACGTGCTAATTTACGAGCTTTACAAATTCCATAATTTGTTTCGGCTGCTATTTATTTATTAAGGAAATACGGGAGATAAAATCGTTGACAAAAGTGGATAAAAACTGAGATCTCAAAATAGACAGATGTTAAAGACGTTTGCGGATTTAAAAGAAAGCTGCCATTGATTAACAATGATTCGTAGAGGTCTGGTAGTAAATATTTATGAATTCGCAGTTATTATGACAAAAACGTTGTCAATTTTACAGCCCTTTAGCACTGAATGTACCAAGTCTGCAACTGTCAGAAGCATTTTTTTTTGGGAAGTACATTTACGTTAAAAATATTATTTTGGGTATTCAGCAGATAACTTTCGAAGAACACATTCGTTTCTTTCATATACCATTGGTGCAAGTCTGACCAAAAAAGGAAGATCAACAAGACTCCCCCTACGGTGACTTGTCGACTTCTTTCATACACCTACCATATCTAAGATTCAGCATGAAAAGCAATAAAACAACCACTCTTTCTATATATTGATTATTCAAGTCTGATCATGCTAATATATATAATATAAAGTATCTCTAGCCCTACCTAGTACAATGTTTAAAGGAATTAATCCATCGAAAATATATGAAATACTTCAATTATTGGACATGCATGCGGTGAGCGAAATTTTATAACTATTTTCTTTGTGCTTTTTAGTATTTTCTTGACTTTTAAATGTAATAAACGTTTGATTGTAATGTAGTATCCTCTAGGTAGGGCTAGAGATACTTAATATTATATATATTAGCATGAAGGGGCGAGCGTAGAGGCGATTTCAATGTGAATATCAGTCGATATTCCGTTGAAGCAACGTCGAGCGCGGTTAGTACTTGGATGGGAGACCCACCTAACTTGGGAAATACAGCGTTCTCGCCCCACCTTCTAGAGGCTTGTATATCAGTGTATACTCGGAAGTTACGTAATTTCAGACGAGGATTACGTAGTGGATAATACCATCCTTCGGAGGGGATATAAAGCAGGCGGTCCCTTGTCTATTAAATGTTAGGCAAGTAAAAGATCCCTACTCTTCTTAAGGGAAGAGGTTCGGCAAAATTTCCAGGTTGGGGTAGCTCGTCTCCTGGCGTCGGTGATAGGCCCTGGTAGCGGAAATAGGCCGACGTTAAATAGTTTAAAAAAAAATATATTAGCATGATCAGACTTGAATCATCAATATATAGAAAGAGTGGTTGTTTTATTGCTTTTCATGCTGAATCTTAGATATCGTAGGTGTATGAAAGAAGTCGACAAGTCACCGTAGGGGGAGTCTTGTTGATCTTCCTTTTTTGGTCAGACTTGCACCAATGGTATATGAAAGAAACGAATGTTTTCTTTGAAAGTTGTCTGCTGAATACCCAAAATAATATTTTTTAACAATGATGTAAGCAGAAATAATAGGTATTTACATTTACGTCCCACTTAAAATTGCATTTTTTAAATAGCAAATAATTAACAACTTAGGGCGAGTTGTACCAACTAAGTTCAAGCCAAGTTCAGCTCGATCCAAGATCAATAGCTAAGTTAAGATTGTTACAACAATCGTAACCATGGATTTTGATCTTGGATCTAAGCTGACTTTGGCGAGAACTTAATTGGTGCAAGTTACCCTTAGAAACGAATTGTCTTTCGAAAAAAAGTCATTCCTCATTTTCTGTTTTAATTCACTTTTTCCACCATCTAATGTCATTGATAGTTTCAAATTTCGTAAGTCATATTAGAAAAATACAATTTTTAGAGAGCCGTAATTCGAAAATTGTAAATCAAAATGTTGGTAAATTTTAGATACAGAGGTTCTAAAGCATGCTGATCAATAATATTGCATTAGTTTTTCACTAAAAAAATGCCTAACATGACTTCTTGAAAAATTAACCTTTTTCTTAATAAAAATGCACGACAATGAATGAAACAGGTTTTGTTTCACTCAAAGAAGAGTAAATAAAGGTCTTTGATACTAATCCTAATTTGGTTGAATCCGGATTACTAATAACTAAGTTATGGAAGGAAGGGCATTGAAAGCGGGACACGCTGTACATATGTTTACTTACACGGCAGCACTAGCAGTGGTCAAATCATGAACTATTATAATATTAACTGAGAAATTGGACTAGTACTTCCACCTAGCGATTGACATCAGAATTAATAAATTTGGTTGCTCGTCCTGTTGAACTATTATAATAGAGATGATTTTATTCTTGCAGCTAGGGTAAAGTTACTCACAACTGGCCAATGTTACCATGGTCGATGGGTACTAATAATCATTTAGCAAAAAAAAAATAGCTCGGTAACTATTTTAATAACGAAGATATGGCTTGGAAAGTATTAAAAAATGTGTATTCCGATTTTTTTATTTTGGGGTAAAATTGACTTGGAGGATTTTTGCAATTTCGAATTTCATCGCGACCTCAAAAATTGAATGCAGCAGGTGATTTTCTGTAAGAATCGATTTCAGTTTCTTTAGGTCTCTTTGACACGCGTTTCTCCGAAGGCTCGGTTTCCTACTATAAAGCAGGCGCGGGAAAAAATTTAAATTTGCCGATTTACGATTAAGGATCATGCGCATTACAGACAGCCTAGGTAACGCCAAATCAGGCGGGAAAAGTAGTGATATACGGGCTAAGTAGCTAACAGGTTGTGTTGTGCCTTTATACCTTAATTGTAAAAAAGTTGCTTTGTTCTGCAGTTAATACCTATATCAAGTGATAACTTATTATACAAAAATTACAGTTTATACCGTTGTGAAACAAAACATTTTAGTGAATTTTTTGGATAATTTCTCATCTAGTCTACGTTTTAGTTTGAGGTTCAATTTGAAGGCTCCAGATTGCCAAGTTTTGGTATTTAAAGTACTAGCTCTTTATATATTATGTACTTTGTAATTCCTAAGTGAATTACTGCTTACTCTAATGAGTAATGACTTTCTTGATTCCTGTTTTCACTTTGTAACGATTTTGCAAAAATTAGTGCAACGTGAAACGAAATAAGTACGATTGTCGACATCAAAAACTACAGTGCAGCGATCAACCCCTTGTAAGTATATTTTATTTACCTATTTTCCCGTTTAAATTATCGTTTGAAGACTTGGTGTCGAATTTAATTTATGTGATATATTTTACTATGTCTAGAACCTTCTTTTTCCAACTTTTCCACGCCGTAAAATTGAAATAAAGGAACTGGAATCTGTAAACCACTGGGTTTTATAAAATTGTTTCATATGTAGATATAACAATCCCTGTATTATAAACAGACATTTCAGGGTCGGATATCCTACACTAGTGCGTTTTAATTAAATTTAGGTAATCAAAAAGTAATGATCGATTGTAATATTTCACGAATTGTGATTTTATCACTGCTATTAAAAAATCACTGGTAACGATTATTACTAAGGTTGCTCCAAAGCTGCAACGTGATCACGAATTTCCGTTTCCCCGATCAATACATTTACACTTTGAATATCACATAAATATGACTCAGATATCTGTAAATAAATATCCATTCACTCTATTGAATTGAGCAATATATTTAGGTTGTGATCACAGATATCAAAAAAAGACAGTAACGATCCACGATGTGATTAAAAAATCACGATATCGCCAATTACTACGAGTGTTACGTCACCTTAAAAATCAAGGCTTGCTGCAGCTAAATATTTTTGTGGAAATCTGAAATCACCGACTTTATGTACACAATTTTCAGTTGTTTTTTAAGGATGAGTTAAGTTGCTCCCCCATTTGTTTTTTTTACTTTTCTCTTTTTTTTTTTTTCAAAAAGATTGCGACCGTTATGCGTCCCCAAGTAGCAAGGTGTCGTCATTATGACGTCGGTTTAAGTGACATTAGAGTCGTCATATTGATGCCATAAAAATGCTGTTATCTAGACGTCATTTTTAGGTGTAGCTGTGGTAGGGTAACACGGTGACGTCAAGTACACGTTATTGTTAAGTGATGCAAGTCACGTTATAAATTAATAATTAAGAAGTGAACATAAATATTGCACCTTAGCATTGCAAACAAAAAAACCGCTGCCCAAGGAATCACTACTTCCACATCCAGATTCTCTATCCGAGTCACTCACAACGAAAAAACTTTGTATGTGAAAATAATTGTTTATGGAACTTTAATAATATAATATTTGAAATCCTCTACCCCAAAAACCCATAAAACGATACCCCACATCGGTAGTGGGGTGGGGGTGGTAGTGGGGGGTGGATGAAGTAAAAAAATATTTTGAGGTTTCTGGTTCCTGTACATGCACTAAATCACATTTTTTTTTCATCCCCTTTAATAAGGAGGTGGGGGTGGTAATGGGGGTGGCTAATGCCAAAAATTTTTTTGAGACCTCAGCTTCTCTTGTATATATTAAATACCAATTTCATGGATTCCTACCTGCTTGATTTACCCATTTACCCCAAATTTACCCCAATTTACCCCCCAACCCTTCGACGGAACAAGATGAAAATATAATCTAGTTCTAGATCTCGTTAAGACCGACAGACAGACAGAAATTTTTTTTTCGCTCAAACTTAAAATCTCGACGTTTCATGACATTTTAAGCCTATTTGGACAATAAAAATTTTTTAAAATTTTTTTGTCGTTACTATACTTCCACTGGACGTGGAAGTAAAATGTCGAATATCAGTAACAGTTTTACTTCTACATCCAGTGGAAGTATAGTAACGACAAAAAAAATAAAAAAAAAATTTTATTGTTCAAATAGGCTTAGAATGTCACGAAACGTCGAGATTTTAAGTTTGAGCGAAAAAAGAATTCTGTCTGTCGGTCTGTCTGTCTGTAACTTTTTTTGTGCGCACGTTTACTCTGGAACCGCTTAAGATATTGACTTGAAATTTGGTACACATATGTACTTTCCCGAGATCTAGAACTAGATTATATTTTCATCTTGTTCCGTCGGAGGGTTGGGGGTAAATTTGGGGTAAATACGTAAATCAAGCAGGTAAGGGTCCATAAAATTGGTCTTTAGTATATACAAGAGCAGCTAAGGTCTCAAAAAAAAATTTCGGCATTAGCCACCCTCATTACCATTATTAAAGGGGATGAAAAAAAAAAATTTGATTTAGTGTGTGTACAAAAACCAGAAACCTCAAAATATTTTTTACTTCTTCCACCCCCACTACCTATCACCACCCCCACCCACTATGTGGGGTATCGTTATATGGGTTTTTGGGGTAGAGGATTTCAAATATTATATTATTAAAGTTCCATAAACAATTATTTCCACATACAAATTTTTTTCGTTGTGAGTGACTTGGATAGAAAATTTGGATGTGGAAGTAGTGATTCCTTGGGCAGCGGTTTTTCATATAATAATAACAATGTAATGTTTTTGTTGTTTACTATTTCCAACTATACCTACAGTTTTTAAGTAAATTAAAATATAACTGTTCAGTGGTTCAGTCAGTTAAAGCGTTGCGAGTCAAGAGGTCGGCGGTTTGATCCCTACACATTCCGGATTTTTTTTCGTTAAAAACTTTATTAGTAATTGCGGAAAAATATTATAGTGAGAGATTTGCATCCCTTTTCTCAAAACCAAGATAAACTTCTCAAATTACTAGAGGCCCAAGGAATGATTACCAATACGTCATATTTACGTCACATGTGTGATGTCAGTTGTCTGTGACTTACGACCGTCATTTTTACGTCTTAAATACGTCATGATAGACGTCATCTCGCCGTCATCGCGTCATAATGACGACACCTTGCTACTTGGATCCCTTTGCGTCCCAAAATAATCAGCTAGCGCTCCATTCGTTTTCGAGTTTTTAATTTTTGAAAGTGGGGACTTACGTTTTCTTGATCACATTAACAACGAAATGCAAAAATAGTGAAGAACAGCAATCGCCCATTTTCGCCCCAGTAAAAAGAACTAGCGCTCTTTCTGAGGCCATACTATATACAGGGTCATATAGAGCCGATTAAACTAAACATACCTTAGTCCAAAAGTGTTTCCTTAAGGAGTTATAAGGCCTTAAAACAATTTTTTTTGAATTTTATAATGGGTATATTTCGGAAAACAAATGACTAATCAAGCTGAAAATTGGTACACATATAATTTAGGGGGAGTCCGAATATTGTAAGAGTATAAGTATACCTGCATATCATAGATGGCGCTGACGGCGTATTTTCTTGACTCATTTTTTATCATAACTTTTTGTTATTATTATTATTTTGGATTCGTATGACTTAATATTATGATATAATAACTAATTTTACAAAAATAAGGTCTACTTGTTTCATGTCGATAAAATGCACCGTTTTCAGTACAATCGCACTTATGTATTTCAGCACATTCCAACATGATATTCGATCAAGTTAACGTTTGTCAGATTTATATTACTGAACCAGTTTAGTGACTAAACCAAACTTATAGTCCTAAAGTGCTTCCTTACGAAATTATGCGTTTCTAAATATAAAAATATTTCGTGTTGTTTTACGTATAAATACAAAATATTTTTTTATTTAAAAACGCATAATTTCGTAAGGAAGCACTTTAGGACTAAGGTACGTTTGTTTTAGTCACTAAACTGCTTCAATAATATAAATTTGACAAACGCTAACTTCATCGAATATCATGTTACATGGTAGCTCTTGGAATGCGCTGAAATACATAAGTTCGATTGTACTGAAAACGGTGCATTTTATCGACATGAAACAAGTAGACCTCATTTTTGTAAAATTGGTTATTACATCATAATATTAAGTCATACGAACCCAAAATAATGACAATAAAAAGTTGTGATAAAAAATGTGTCAAAGAAATACGTCGATAGCGCCATCTATGATATGCGGATATACTTATACCCTCACAATATTCGGACTCCCCTAAATTATATGTGTACCAATTTTCAGCTTGATTAGTCATTTGTTTTCCGAAATATACCCATTATGAAATTCAAAAAAAATTGTTTTAAGGCCCTAAACTCTTTAAGGAAGCACTTTTGGAATGAGGTATGTCTGGCTCCATTTGACCTCAGAAAGCTACAGTTAAGCTGGGTCCCTTTACTTTCCGGACACCGTGTATATAAGTGGGGGGGGGGGGGGGCAAAGTTTTCATGCCTTAAAAAAAATGTTTTATTAATATATTTTGGAAGAGGAGAACTAGCGCCCCTTTAACTAACCCTTAATGAGTTATTAGTTATCAAAACCGGAGATGGCTGAAGGCATTGGGTACGATGAATGCTTAAACTGGTGAAACTAGATATTAGTTTTTGTTTTAATCTGATGTAAGTTCTACATTCGCGTAATTTCTTGCTCAATTCAGATTGGCTGAATTTTGTACGTATTTTTAAATTAATGCATTAAGGGTAATGGTTTAAGATATCAAGACAGAAGTTTTTTATATAAATTATTTTGACTACTGTACAAGTTAAACCTTTTCCGAAATTGTAACAATTAATGTTACAGGACCCTAACAATTTTTTTAATACACCCCTAATATTAGGACTAAAAAATTAGCAATATGAATTGTCTGGTCAGGGCAGGTTTTTTTTGTTTTAACGTATTCAGGAGATCAGCTTAAGTTCACAGTTCAGTTTTGCAGTTTCTGATTCTCTATTCTCTATTTAAAAAAAAATGAATATTGCAAAACTATGCGTTTCGAAATAAATCACTGTTCTTTCAAAAATAATGCATAATATTCAATGATATTTTGGAGAAATAAAGCTCTTATAAAGTGCATCAAATTTCAAATCAATATGTTAATTAAAACGGCTCAAATATGCAATTGTTGCTAAAACTTTGCACCCTTGTAGCTTTTTATACGTACTTTAAGATCACGGAGAAAGAATTTTTTTTTTCAAAACTTTTATTGCAGTTGTTTATAATTTTCGAAATTGTAGTTATAAACAAATGCCAATAACTCACTGTTTTTTTTATGAAATCAAAAACGGTAAAGGAGTGGTGAAAGTAGATTAAAATAGCCAACTTTTGAAAAAAAATTATACTCTACTTGCATTTGGAGCTGATAAGTTAGTTTTTACGTTTAGGTCACCTATAAATAAACAAATCGATATTTCTTATTGAAACTTGGGCTGGTAATTCTCCAATGTCTATTATTTTGTTTCTGCTACTTGAAAATAATCCAAAGCTACAGTAATTGTTCAAAGATACTGTATAGAGGCCCGAAAGTGTCTAGCGATTTTGTTAGATCCAAAAAATCACCAAAGATATCTAAAATGTTATATTATGTTTTTACAAACCGACTTTAGTCGCTAGATGGCCAAGTGGGTAAGGCGACTAGCGTTTTTTATTCAGGATGCGGACGTCTCGGGTTCAAATCCTACTAGTATTAAAAGTTGTACAAAGCTGATACATGAAGATAAGGGTAGTTGTTCAAGTTAGGTTGGTTTGCCATTTTTATAACAAAAAATAAAAATGTTATAAAATAATTTAAAATGTGTATCATGTTCTCAAGGTCGCTTTAGTCGATGTTATTTTAACAATTGTAGCTTTGAATTATCTTCAAATAGCAGAAACAAAATAATAAGCATTGGAGAACAATCAGCACAAATTTCAAAAAGAAATATCAATTTGTTTATTTATAAGTGACCTAAACGTAAAAACTAACATATCTCAGCTCCAAATGCAAGTAGACCATTCATTTTTTTTTCAAAAGTTGACTTTTTTAATCTACTTTCATTACTCGTCTACCGTTTCTGATTTCATAAAAAAAAACAGAGAATTACTTGAATTTGTTTATAACTAAAATTTCTAAAACTATAAACAACTGCAATAAAACAGGTTTAAATTTTGAAAAAAAAAAGAATGTTTTTCTCCGTGATCTTAAAAGTACTTATAGAATGCTACAATTTGGGCCATGGTGCACATTTCTTAGTCTTGATGGCAGGATTCCACAAGGGTGCAAAATTTTAGCAACAATTGTATATTTGAGCCGTTTTAGTAATCATTTTGATTTGAAATTTTAAGTGGTGATTGTACTTTATCAAAACTATATTTGTCCAAAATTTTATTGAATATTATCCATTACTTTTGAAAGAACAGTGATTTGTTTAAAAACGCATAATTTTGCAAGGTTCAATTTTTTTTAAATAATATTAACAATTGGAATGAATAATAGTTTATGTACTTTTATTGTACATCTCAAAACGAACATTTTCTTTCTTTTTAGTTTTTTCCATAGGACTTATACATAGATATCGAGATATTCAAAGAAAACCGTTGGAATATGCGGTTTAAAAAATTAAATTGTTTTAATTAACAACACTCCGACCTCGCAGAAACTGCAAAACTGAGCTGTGAACTTAAGTTGACCCCCTGAACACGTTAAAACAGAAATACTGCCCTGACCAGACAATTCACATTAAAATCCTAATTTGACACCACTATAATATTAATTGTTAAATACAGAAACGCAATATAAATTATTTTCACACTATCAACAACAAATTTTGCTTTTTTGTATAAGCAATGAGACCTAGCTTAATTAAATTATTATTATTACCGCCGAGCTTTACCTTGCAGTTTGAGAAAGATTTCATAGACATCATTTAAGCCAGTCCAAAGTAATGATTAAACAAATATAATTTACAGAAAAATTAATATTTGATCTAAAACAAATTTGGGACAAGCTAATAATTGGCAGCATTGCAATCCTAAAAGGGTGATTTTCATCCCAAATAATCCAGATGGCCTAACTACCCCAAAACTAGCCCCTAAGGTATAAGTTAACGGTTTTTTGACGTTTTCTCAATACTGAATTTCTTGGCAAATGCACTAAAGACCTTTTTTTGTAGAACATAAAATTTCCAATTGATTGCTATTTATACAGTATACAGTTTGTATTCAAAGAAGAGTTAGAGCTAAAACACAGGATTCTATATATTTAAACCACAAGCCGTTTTTTTTTCGGCTTCGCCAGCGGCTTCCACTGGACCACTGATTCTTTTTTTAAATAAAGCTCTTTATCCACTCTTTATCATCACTAATTTTTATTTTTTTAAATTATTTTCATAGATAAAAACGAAATAGAATCTGAAATAAATAAATGAGCCTCAATACTCTAACTATAAACGTACCAAAGACTCTACTACATCAAACTGCGCATGTAGAGGCCGACCAGGCCGCAATTTACCGAAGAAATGCGAGTAATTTTTATCATAGAAAGACAAACGACGTGTTATTCGCATTTTAGGTGACGGAAATAGTTTATTTGTTAATCTGTTTATTTTTTAATGTTATGAAGGTGTTTTGTTGTTATACAAAATTCATTAATAATAATTTAACTGAATATGAAAATTTGTTATCGTTGTATGATTGGTCATGTTGAATTGTATTTGCATTGCATTAGTTAATTATTTTCTAATTATTTATTTAGGGTATATGGAGACGATAACAACGAAGAAAGTTTTGACTATACTTACTGACTGTACTTGAAAATATTATTTGTAGCTAATTATAACCGTGAAAAAAATCACTTTCCGGAATGTAAAATAATATTTGACACCTGACAACTCTTAATAAAAATATACAGGTTGGATACTTTAAAAAAATGAAACGACAGGAAAATATATCTGGAATGTGGTTGACAAGGATGTTAATTTGATACAAGTTTGGTAAATAAATTATACACAGTGATCACTGAAAGGAACAAGATAATTAATGAATGAATGAAGCTGTCGACAGAGGAGATTTTTGCAAATAATTTTACAAATTCTTTATATTCGTCGCTTACCAAAGAAAAGTATTGTAATCGTTAAAAAAATTACTGTTCCAGATTACTTAGAATTTTTACATTTCAGATTTAGATTATGAAAATTTAGATACTTCAATTCAGTCAGTCAGTCCATCTGTCGGTCGGTCTATTAGTTCTATATCTAAAAAAATATTTGACTAAGAAAAATAATATTCGGCAGGTAAATAAGTCTTACTGCCTAACATGACTTCGAAAAATTTACCCTTTTTTCTTAATAAAAATGTACGCCAATGAATGAAATGGTTTTGTTTAACTCAAAGGAGAGTAAAGGTCTTTGATACTAATCCTAATTTGGTTGAAACCGGATTACTAATAACTGACTTATGGAAGGGAGGGCATTGAAAGCGGGACACGCTGTATAGATGTTTACTTACACGGCAGCACTAGCAGTGGTCACATCATGAACTATTATAATATTAACTGAGAAATTAGGCTAGTACTTTCACCTAGCGATTGAAATCAAAATCAGCAAATTTGGCTATCTTGTTGAGCAATTATAGCAGATATTATTTTATTCTTGCAGCTAGGATAAAGTTGCCTACAAAGGGCCAATGTTACCACGGTCGATAGGTGCTAACAATCATTTAGAAAAAAAAACTAGCTCGGTAACTTTTTTAATAAAGAAGATATGGCTTGAAAAGTATTAAAAAATGTGTATTCAGATTTTTTGGTTTTGGTGTAAAATTGTTTTTGCAATTTCGAATTTCATCGCGACCTCAAAAATTGAATCTAGCAGATGATTTTCTGTAAGATCGATTTTCAGTTTCTTTAGATTTCTGACATGCGTTTCTCCGAAGGCTCGGTTTCCTACTATAAAGCAAGCGCGGGAAAACATTTAAATTTGCCGATTCACGATTAAGGATCATGCGCATTACAAACAGTCTAGGTAACGCCGAATCAGGCGGGAAAAGTAGAGAGATGTACGGGCTAAGTAGTTAAGAGGGTGTGTTGTGCTTTCACGTTAATTGTAAAAAAAGTTCTCTTTGTTCTACAGTTAATACCTATATTAAGTGATAATTGTTATTATACAAAAATTACAGTTTATACCGTTGTGAAACTAAACAATTTAGTGAATTTTTTGGATAATTTCTCACCTACAGTCAATTACGTTTTATTTTGAGTTCCATTTGAAGGCTTCAGATATTGCCAAGTTTTGGTATTTAAAGTACTAGCTCTGTTATATATTATGTACTTTGTAATTCTTAAGTGAATTACTGCTTACTCTAATGAGTAATGACTTTCTCGATTCCTGTTTTCATTCTGTAACGATCTGGTAAAAATTAGTGCAACGTGAAACGAATAAGTACGATTGTCGATATTAAAAACTACAGTACGGCGATCAACCCCTTGTAAGTATATTTTATTTACCTATTTTCCTGTCTAAATTATCATTTGAAGACTTGGTGTCGAATTTAATTTATGTGATATATTTTACTATGTTTAGAATCGTCTTTTTGCAATGTTTTCACGGTGTAATATTGAAATACTTAATGGAACTGGAATCTGTAAACCACTGGGTTTTATGAAGTAGTTTCATATGTAGATAGAATAATCCCTGTATTATAAACAGGAGTTGGATTCTCACAGACATTTCAGGGTCGGATATCGTACACTACTGCATTTTAATTACATTTACCTTACTTTTATTAAAAAGTAATTATGGAGTATAATATTTCACGAACTGTGATTTAATCGCTTCTATTAAAAAATCACTGGTAACGATTATTACTAAGATTGCTCCAAAGCTGCAACGTGATCACGAATTTCCGTTCCCTGATCAATACATTTACCCTTTGAATATCACATAAATATGACTCAGATATCTGTAAATAAATACCAATTTACTCTATTGAATTTCGCCATATATTTAGGTTGTGATCACTGATATCAAAAAAGACAGTAACGATCCAAGGTGTGATTGAAAAATCACAATATCGCCCACTACTACCCGTGTCACGTTTCCAACTACCCACACAGCACGCATTGTTTCTAGTGATGGGCGATATTTTACTGACGGCGATTAAATCACCGCGATTAGAAAATCGCCGATAGCAACAGTGATGAAGGAAACAAAGTCACGGCGATTAGTGATTTTAATAGCGCATGATATATACTCTAGTCTTCTATACACTGGCATGATAGAAATAGCAACTACGAAATGGTAATTATGGATCGCACGCAATCTTAAGTATAATTACTCAAAATTGTCAATGATAGCAAAAGAAAAACTGCGTCACAGAAAAAGCCGATTAAACGACAAAAAAAAACAAAGCTGTTGTTGTTTTTAAATATGAATTATGAATCCTGTTCTAATTTCTAATACTTTTGACTCATAAGCTTCAAATTTTTATTTATTTTTATATGTTTTGTATTTATATATATTTTTTTTTTTTTATTATTATTATACAAGTTGTTGCCATAAATAGTAAAATGTATTCACGTTTATTTCCGTTTCCTATTATTTATGCAGAGCAGCGATATATGCCAAATCACGGCAAACTTATATCAAGCTCGCAGATTGCTTTCACTTTCCAGGCTAAACCGCGATCGAGTCGTCACTGTTTAAAACGCAGCGCAGATATTTACCGATTTTTTGCTAAACCGCGATCGCAGTCACTGTTTAAAATCACCGCGATTCAAAAATAGCATTCACTGATCACGGAGTGATTGAAAAATCGCGATATCGCTCATCACTAATTGTTTCAGTAATATTTCAGAAATGTCCCAATGTTATAACTTAAAAATGTAATATACAGGGTGGACCATTTTAATCTATTACTGCAAATATCTCGTCGTGTAAGTCACCAATTAAGAAATGACCTCTACAAAAGTTGTTGGGTTCTAATTGGGCCATCTGATTCTGTGGTCGGGCACCGGGTCCGTGACCTTGGTGAGGCCCTGTGATACCCAACTTTGTTTTTTAAATGAAAACCCCTATCGCAGAATCTAATTCTGCGGAAAAAAATACGTTCACACATGGTTTTCAAAATTTTTTTCCAGTGGGCCTTACACGGGCCCAATACCAACATTTGGAATCACAAGAACCCAATATCTCGCCGGTTAAGCTAACAATTGAAAGATAACTGAAATAAAAGTTGTAGGATTCGATGGGGGTCATCTAATGCTATGGTTCAGTACTCGATCCGGGCCCTTGATTCGGCCCTGGGGCCCCCAACTTTTTTTTTTAATGGAAATATCAATTTTTTATTGCAGATTTGCATTTTACGGAAAAAAATACGTTCAAATATGATTTTCAGAATTTTTTACCAGTGGGCCTTAGGTACAAACTGTTTTTTTTTTTTTGGTTAAAATAATTGCGAAAAAAATTTTAGTTGTTTTTTTTTTAAGGTAATAATTGATTATAAAACCGATATACGACTACTTTTTTTCGATTTTGCAAAACGGTGCTAATATATATTTTAGAAATATAACAATATTATATTACGCAGGGCGTACATCCGCATATTTATATATCTTTCAAAAATATTCCATAAACGTTTCGAAACATTTCATAAATTTTGTCAATGTATTAACGTCATATACCTGAAATATTTCTGAAATCAAGTTTTGTTCTGTGGGTACTTTGATGAGTATTGCACAATGCACAACCCGCTGGGTGTATGCTCTATCCTCGCTCAGCACGCTATTACTCAGTTTTGCTGATAAAAGTATTATTAATATTTCATCGTGTTGTATCATTGGTTCATCTTACCTTGTACATTACATAAAGCTGAGAAGCTGAATGTTTTTGTGGAAATCTTGAATCATCGACTTTATGTACAAACTTTTTGGTTGTTCTTTAATTATATGTTCAGAGATTTTTTATTTTTTTTTTGTATACATATATTTTCGATTCAAGGGTTGCCGCAGTTAAATATTTTTGTACACACTTTCTCAATTGTTTTCTAAGGGTGAATTAAGTTGTCCCCATTTGTTTTTTTATACTTTTTTTCCTCAAAAAAGATTGCGACCGTTAAGCGTCCCTTTGCGCCCCAAAATAATTAGCTAGTTCCATTCGCTTTCAAGTTTTTAACTTTTGAAAGTGGGAGCCTACGTTTTTTTATCTCATTAACAAAGAAATGCAAAGATAGTGTCAAATTGTAAAGAAAAGCAGGCGCTTTTTTGCGCCCCCAGTAAAAAGCGCCCTTTCTGAAGCCATGCTATAGGGATATATAAGTGGGGGGGGGGGGAGTAAGTTTTCATGCCTTCAAAAAAATGTTTTACTATTAGATTTTGGTAGAGCAGTTTAAGAAAGATTTCATAGACATCATTTAAGCCAGTCCAGAGTAATGAATGTTATTCCTTAATGTCCGTAATGTTATTCCTTTTTCTACAACAGTTCTGATCTTTTTAAAATTTGTTGCCAATTTGGTATAACATACTATAGATTAGGAAATAGCGTGCAAATTCGACGGCAATCGAAGAGACCATATAAGTACCAAAGTTTTTTCTCTCTGGACATTTTTGGTATGATGGGGGGATAGGGAGGGAAGGGACATTTTTTTTTAATCGAATGGTTGCCGATATCTATCCTCATAGGTAGTTAATATATGTACGTCACATACTCCCAATTACGCTGGCAGACGAAACTTCCGGTCGGCGCGCGGTAACCGGAAATTGAAAAAAAAAACTGCTACCGGACCAAATTTGGCGCAAAATGTTTGTATTGGCGTATACAGTACTGTACTGTAGGAGCAGATATTTCTATCGGTCGGTTTCTGAGCAATTTTCCATCCAAGTAGCGAAAAATGGACCAAAATTTTAAATTTTGACAAAAAATAGTAAAAATCGAAAAAACGTCTGCCCAGCCAGCTTATGGTTCACAAGACACTAAAAAATACTAACCTTGGCTGACAGACATTTTTGCTAAATTTAATCCCCCCAAACCGGTCTTTTCTATATCTAAAAAAAATTTTTTAGTTCTCTGTGTCCCCATTTTGATTTTTATAAATATTAAGAAACGTCCCTTGAATATGTTATTACAGTAGGAAATACGAAAAACTTGAGCTTTGGTTCATCTTGATCTATCATAATAAACAAAGTTATTAACAAAAAAACAACTTCTTTTCAATCGTGCTTTGCTCCAAATATTGTTATAGTAGGACAGTCATTTTTTAGTTTCTAAAAATCATTAAGGATGGAACAACTGAAAGCGCCGCGCCGCTCGACGGCTGATATGAAAAATCAAAAACACAGAAATTATTGAAATAAAAAGAAAATAAAATTTGCATATCATTGTTCCATCACTTAATGATTTTTAGAAAAATTACTGTCCTATTATAGTAATATTTGGAGCAAAGCACGGTTGAAAAAAGTTGGTTTTTTGTTAATAACTTTATTAATTATGAACGGATCAAGATGAACCAAAGCTCAAGTTTTTCGTATTTCCTACTGTAATAGTCAAAGGACGTTTCTTAATATTTATAAAAAAACAAAATAGAGACACGGAACTTAAACATTTTTTTAACCCTTTAAAGAGTGGTTTGGGGGGGAGGTTAAATTTGGCAAAAATGTCTGCCAGCCAAGGTTAGTGTTTTTTAGTGCCTTGTGAACCATAAGCTGGCTGGACAGACGTTTTTTCAATTTTAACTATTTCTTGTCAAAATTTAAAGCTTTGGTTCATTTTTGCCACATTAATGGCAAATTGCTCAAAAACCGAAAGATAGAAATGTCTGCCAGTACGGTACAATACAGTACACGCCAACACAAACATTTTGCACCAAATTTGGTCCGGTAATAATTTTTTAAAAATTACCTATGCGGACCATTAGATTTAAAAAAATATCCCCTCCCTCCCTATCCCCCCACCATACCAAAAATTTCCAGAGAGAAAAAACTTTAGTACTTCGTTTACCGACTGGCAGACGGTATCCTTTGTCTTCGAATTTGCACGCTATTTCCTAGAATACTGTACCTAACCCAAAACGTACTAACTTTTGTTAAGTATTTTTTTTTCCTGCTGAACGAACTGATTACAATCACTAAAGACAACTGAGTCGAAATATTTTTTAAATTATTGATCTCTATTGGTTGTTTACTGATTGAATTCACTTTGTTCAGCAAGAATAAAGAAAACAGTTATTTTTGTATAAACTGTACAAGTGTATAACCTAGGGAACGTTTGTCCTTAGTCACAAGACAAGCTAAGTTTACACCGGACTTTAATACAAATTATTTTGATGGGGGAGGGGGGGAATTTGTGACGTAATTTATTTAGGAGGGTAACTTCAAACGTAACAACATGTGACAAGGGGGGGCGATCCAAATTGATCAAAATTTGCATGACGTAATTTTTGAACGGCCCCATACATAAAAACAAAATAAATAAATGAGCCTCACCACTCTAACTATAAATGTACCAAAGACTCTACTACATCAAACTGCGCATGTAAAATTGGATACAGTTTTGGTAAAAAAATTATACAAAGTGATCACTGAAATGAACAAGATAATTATTAATGAATGAATAAAGCTGTCGACAGAAGAGATTTTTCAAATAATTTTACAAATTGTCTATATTCCTCGCTTACCAAAGAGAGGTATTGTAATCGTAAAAAAATTACTATTCCAGATTACTTAGGATTTCCACATTTCAGATTTAGATTCTGAAAATTTAGATACTTCAATTTAGTCATTCAATCCATCTGTCGGTCGGTCTCTTAATTCTATATCTAAAAAAATTTTTGACTGAGAAAAATAATATTCGGCAGGTAAATAAGTCTTACTGCCTATATGACTTTTCGAAAACTTGACCCTTTTTTCTTAATAAAAATGCACTCCAATGAATGAAATAGGTTTTGTTTAAAACAAAGGAGAATAAAGGTCTTTGATACTAATCCTAATTTGGTTGAAACCGGATTACTAATAACTGAGTTATGGAAGGGAGGGCATTGAAGACGGGACACACTGTATAGATGTTTACTTACACGGCAGCACTAGCAGTGGTCACATCATAAACTATTATAATATTAACTGAGAAATTAAACTAGTACTTTCACCTAGCGATTTACATCAGAACCAATAAATTTGATTGCTCGTCCTGTTGAACAATTATAGTAGATATGATTTTATTCTTGCAGCTAGGGTATAAAGTTACCCACAAAGGGCCAATGTTACCCTGGTCCATGGGTACTAATAGTCATTTAGCAAAAAAAATAGCTCGGTAACTGTTTTAGTAACGAAGATATGGCTTGAAAAGTGGTAAAAAAATGTGTATTCCGATTTTTTGATTTTGGGGTAAATTTGATTTTTGCAATTTCGAATTTCATGGCGACCTCAAAAATTGAATCCAGCAGATAATTTTCTGTAAGAATCGATTTTCAGTTTCTTGACATGTGTTTCTCCGAAGGCTCGGTTTCCTACTATAAAGCAAGCGCGGGAAAACATTTAAATTTGCCGATTCACGATTAAGAATCATGCGCATTACAGACAGTCTAGGTAACGCCGAATCAGGCGGGAAAAGTAGAGAGATGTACAGGCTAAGTAGTTAAGAGGGTGTGTTGTGCCTTCACGTTAATTGTAAAGAAGTTCTTTTTATTCTACAGTTAATACCTATGCTAACTGATAACTGTGATTATACAAAAATTACAGTTTATACCGTTGTGAAACTAAACATTTTAGTGAATTTTTTGGATAATTTCTCATCTAGTCAATTACGTTTTATTTTGAGGTTCCATTTGAAGGCTTCAGATAATTCCAAGTTTTGGTATTTAAAGTACTAGCCCTATTATATATTATGTACTTTGTAATTTCTACGTGAATTTACTGCTTACTCGTGTTTTCATTCTGTAACGATTTTGTAAAAATTAGTGCAACGCGAAACGAAATAAGTATAATTATTGTCGATATTAAAAACTACAGTGCAGCGTTCAACCCGTTGTGAGTATATTTTATTTTCCTATTTTCCCGTCTAAATTATCGTTTGAAGACGGTGTCGAATTTAATTTATGTGATATATTTTACTATGTCTAGAACATTATTTTTCCAACTTTTTCTCAGCGTAAAATTGAAATAAAGGAACTGAAATCTGTAAACCACTTGGGTTTTATAAAGTTGTTTCATATGTAGATATAACAATTCCTGTATTATAAACAGCGGTGGATTCTCACAGACATTTCAGGGTCGTATATCCTTTGAGTTTTAATTAAATTTAACTTACTTCTATCAAAAAGTAATTATCGGGTATAATATTTCACGAACTGTGATTTAATCACTGCTGTAAAAAATCACTTGTATCGATCATTACTAAGGTTGCTCCAAAGCTGCAACGTGATCACGAATTTCCGTTACCACGATCAATGCATTTACACTTCGAATATCACATCTGTAAATAAATATTCATTTAATTCACTTTACTAAATTGTGCAAAATTTTGTGCTAAATTGTGCAATTGTGCAAAAATGCACACCCCGCTGGGTGTATGTTCTATTCTTGCTCAGCACGCCAGCACTCAGTTTCCCTGATAAAAGTATTATTAATATTTCATATCTTATCATTACTTAAAGTGATATTTTTAACGGGTCTGAGAAGCTGAATGTTTTGGTGGAAATCTTGAATCGTCGACTTTACACTTTTTGGTTGTTTAATTACATGTTCAGAGATTTTTTATTCTTTTTCTATACATATATTTTCGATTCAAGGGTTGCCGCAGTTAAATATTTTTGTACACACTTTTTCAGTTGTTTTCTAAGTTTTCGTGCCTTCAAAAAAATGTTTTATTATTATGTTTTGGTAGAGCAGTTTGAGAAAGATTTCATAGCCATCATTTAAGCCAGTCCAGAGTAATGAATATTATTCCTCAATGTCCGTAATGTTATTTCTTTTTCTACAACAGTTCTGATCTTTTTAAAATTTGTTGCCAATTTGGTATAACATACTATAGACTAGGAAATAGCGCGCAAATTCGACGATGAAAGGTTGCCGTCTCCCAGTTACCCAGGCGGTAATCGAAGAGGCCATATAAGTACCAAAGTTTTTTCTCTCTGGACATTTTTGGTATGGTGGGGGGATAGGGAGGGAAGGGACATTTTTTTTTAATCGAATGGTTACCGATATCCATCCTCATAGGTAGTTAGTATATGTACCTCACGTACCCCAATTACGCTGGCAGACGAAACTTCCGGTCGACGCGCGGTAACCAGAATTTGATAAAAAAAAAATTTTTAGTTACCAGACCTTTGGCGCAAAATGTTTGTTTTAGCGTATACAGTACTGTACTGTACTGGCAGATATTTCTATCGGTCGGTTTCTGAGCAATTTGCCATCAAACTAGCGAAAAATGGACCAAAACTTTAAATTTTGACAAAAAATTGTTAACATTGAAAAAATGTCTGCCCAGCCAGCTTATGGTTCACAAGGCACTAAAAAATACTGACCTTGGCTGGCAGACATGTTTGCCAAATATAATCTCCCCAAACCACTCTTTAAAGTGTTCAAAAAAATTTTTAGTTTTCCGTGTCCCCATTTTGTTTTTTATAAATATTAAGGGACGTCCCTTGGATATGTTATTACAGTAGGAAGTACGAAAAACTTGAGCTTTGGTTCATCTTGATCTATTCATACAGTTATTAACAAAAAACCAACTTCTTTTCAATCGTGCTTTGCTCCAAATATTGTTATAGTAGGACAGTCATTTTTTAGTTTCTAAAAATCATTAAGGGATGGAACAACTGAAAGCGGAGCGCTTGACGGCTGATATGAAAAATCAAAAATACTGAGAAATCATTGAAATAAAAAGAAAATAAAACTTGCATATCATTGTTCCATCACTTAGTGATTTTTAGAACTGTCCTATTATAGTAATATTTGGAGCAAAGCATGGTTGAAAAAAAGTTAATAACTTTATTAATTATGAATGGATCAAGATGAGCCAAAGCTCAAGTTTTTCGTATTTCCTGCTGTAATAACAGTCAAAGGACGTTTCTTAATATTTATAAAAAAACAAAATAGAGACACGGAAAACTGAACATTTTTTTTAACCTTTAAAGAGTGGTTGGGGTGGGGGGTTAAATTTGGCAAAAATGTCTGCCAGCCAAGGTTAGTGTTTTTTTAGTGCCTTGTGAACCATAAGCTGGCTGGACAGACTTTTTTCAATTTTAACTATTTTTTGTCAAAATTTAAAGCTTTGGTCAATTTTTAGCCACATTAATGGCAAATTGCTCAGAAACCGACCGATAGAAATGTCTGCCAGTACAGTACAATACTGTACACGCCAAAACTAACATTTTGCACCAAATTTGGTCCAGTAACTAAAATTTTTTTCTTTAATTTCGTCTGCCGTCGTAATTTAGGTATGTGATGTACATATACTAACTATCTATGCGGATAGATATCGGTAACCATTAGATTTAAAAAAATATCCCCTCCCTCCCTATCCCCCCACCATACCAAAAATGTCCAGAAAGAAAAAACTTTGGTTCTTGTATAGCCTCTTCGATTACCAACTGGCAGACGGTAACCTTTCGTCGTCGAATTTGCACGCTATTTCCTAGAATACTATACCTAACCCAAAACGTATTTTGTTTCCTGCTGAACGAACTGATTACAATCACTAAACAGCCAACTGAGTCGAAATACTTTTAAAATTGTTGACAAATCAAGTTTGCACCGGACTTTAATATAAATGACTTTTAACAAAATCTTATTTTATTGGGGGGGGGGGGGGGGTGAAATTTGGAACGTAATTTATTTAGGAGGGTATCTTCAAACGTGACAACATGTGACAAGGGGAGAGGGGCAGTTCAAATTGATAAAAATTTGCGTGACGTAATTTTTGAACGGCCCCATGCATAAAAACGAAATAAATAAATGAGCCCCAACTCTCTAACTATAAACGTACCAAAGACTCTACTACATCAAACTACGCATGTAAAGGTCAGCCAGGTCGCAATTTACCGAAGAAATAAGAGTAAATCATTCAGTTTTTATCATAGAAAGACAAACGACGTGTTATTCGCATTTTAGGTGACGGCAATTGTTTATTTGTTAATCTGTTTATTTTTCAATGTTATGAAGGTGTATTGTTGTTTGTGGCCCATCTTATACAAAATCCATTAATAATAATTTAACTGAATATGAAAATTTGTTATCGTATGATGCATACGTTGGTCATGTTAAATTGTATTTGCATTGCATTAGTTAATTATTTTCTAATTATTTATTTAGGGTATATGGAGACGATAACAACGAAGAAAGTTTTGATTAGGTTCAGAAAATATTATTTGTAGCTAATTATAATCGTGAAAAATTATACAAAGTGATCACTGAAAGAAATAAGATAATTATAGAATGAATCGAGGAATGAACGAAGCTGTCGACAGAGGATATTTTTGCAAATATTTTAAAAAATTCTTTATATTCCTCGCTTACCAAAGAGAAGTATTGTAATCGTTAAAAAAATTACTATTCCAGATTTCTTAGGATTTTCACATTTCAGATTTAGATTATGAAAATTTAGATACTTCAATTCAGTCAGTCAGTCCATCTGTCGGTCGATCTCTTAATATTTTGACTGAGAAAAATAATATTCGGCAGGTAAATAAGTCTTACTGCCTAATATGACTTCTCGAAAAATTGACCCTTTTTGTTAATAAAAATGCACGCCAATGAATGAAATTGTTTAACTCAAAGAAGAGTAAAGGTCTTTGATACTAATCTTAATTTGGTTGAAACCGGATTACTAATAACTAAGTTCCTTCCATGGAAGGAATAAGGGCATTGAAAGCGGGACACACTGTATATATGTTTACTTACACGGCAGCACTAGCAGTGGTCAAATCATGAACTATTATAATATTAACTGAAAAATTGAACTAGCGATTGACATCAGAATCAGCAACTTTGGTTGCTCGTCTCGTTGAGCAATTAGAACAGATATGATTTTATTCTTGCAGCTAGGGTAAAGTTACCCACAAAGAGCCAATGTTATTTCGGTCAACAGGTGCTAACAATCATTTAGCAAAAAAAAATAACTCGGTAACTGTTTTAAAAACGAAGATATAGATTGGAAAGTATTAAAAAATGTGTATTCCAATTTTTTGATTTTGGGGTAAAATTTACTTGGGTGATGTTTGCAATTTCGTCATCGCGATCTCACATACTGAATGCAGCAGGTGATTTTCTGTAAGAATCAGTTTTCAGTTTCTTTAGGTCTCTTTGACATGCGTTTCTCCAAAGGCTCGGTTTCCTAATATAAAGCAGGCGCGGGAAAAATTTAAATCTGCCGATTTATTTTGGGATCATGCGCATTACAGATAGTCTAGGTAACGCCGAATCAGGCGGGAAAAGTAGAGTGATGTACGGGCTAAGTAGCTAAGAGGTTGTGGTGTGTCTTCACGTTAATTGTAAAAAAAGTCCTCTTTGTTCTATAGTTAATATCTATATTAAGTGATAACTGTTATTATACAGAAATTACAGTTTATACCGTTGTGAAACTAAACATTTTAGTGAATTTTTGGATAATTTCTCATCTACAGTCAATTACGTTTTATTTTGAGGTTCCATTTGAAGACTCCAGATATTGCCAAGTTTTGGTATTTAAAGTACTAGCTCTGTTATATATTATGTACTTTGTAATTTATAAGTGAATTACTGCTTACTCGAATGAGTCTTACTTTCTTGATTACTGTTTTCATTCTGTAATGATTTTGTAAAAATTAGTGCCACGTGAAACGAAATAAGTACAATTGTCGATATTAAAAAACTACAGTGCAGTGATCAACCCCTTGTAAGTATATTTTATTTATCTATTTTCCCGTCTAAATTATCGTTTGAAGACTTGGTGTCGAATTTAATTTATGTGATATATTTTACTATGTCTAGAACCTTCTTTTTCCAACTTTTTCACAGCGTAAAATTGAAATAAAGTAACTGGAATATGTAAACCACTGGATTTTATAAAGTTGTTTCATATGTAGATAGAATAATCCCTGTACTATAGAATGAATTCTCACAGACATTTCAGGATCGCATATCGTACACTGCTGCATTTTAATTACATATATCTTACTTTTATTAAAAAGTAATTATGGAATGTAATATTTCACGGACTGTGATTTAATCACTGTTATTTAAAAAATCACTGGTAACGATTATTACTAAGATTGCTCCCAAACTGCACCGTAATCACGAATTTCCGTTACCCCGATCAATATACTTACACTTTGAATATCACATAAATATGACTCAGACATCTGTAAATAAATGTCCATTCACTCTGTTGAATTTCGCCATATATTTAGATTGTGAAAACTGATATCAAAAAAGACAGTAACGATCCACGGTGTGATTGAAAAATCACGATATCGCCCATTACTATGCGTGTCACGTTTTCAGCTACTTTGATGAGTTGTACAATGCACACCCCGCTGGGTGTATGCTCTATTCGTGCTCACCACGGCAGCACTCAGTTTCGCTAATAAAAGTATTATTAATATTTCATCGTTTTGTATCATCTGGTTCATCTTACCTTGTACATTACTTACCAAGGGCGGATCTGGACCTTGAGCTTGGGGGTAACAAAAAAATTTTTGATGAGCGGGGGGGGATCCGAATTTTTTCTGAAAAGCGGGGGGGAGAAATCCGAAAAAAAAAACTTATTAACTTACACAATCTTGGGAAGGATAATTACCCCATTAAAATTTTTTTTCTTCCCAAAATTAACAAAAATCATAACACTTTAAAACAAAAGTTGATGGTTTACAGAATCTTGGGGGGGTAATTACCCCCCCCCCCATAAATACGCGCTTGTTACTTAAAGTGATATTTTTAACAGGTCTGAGAAGCTGAATGTTTTTGTGAAAATGAATTATTGACTTTATGTACACACTTTTTGGTTGTTTTTTAATTACATGTTCAGAGCTTTTTGATTTACTTTTCTATACATATATTTTCGATTACCTACGTCCCGATTTTAAAAATCAATCAGTTAAATATTTCTGTCACTGTCGTGAAGGACGGGCAATGTGCCACCAATGTATAAGATATTCCTATTTTGACACAAGCAAAACAGAGTAAGGTTTTTTTATTTACCAGAAACAGTGTATTAAGTTTCTATTTACCGAAAGCACTATTTTTAAATCTGCAGTATTATTTTGTTCATACTAATATGCAAAAACCTTAAGTACGGCTCTGTAATACTCTTGTCAGCATGTAATAGCACCGACTTTGATATTTTTATAGGCAGTTTTTGCAGCCTTTTTTATATGCGGTTTATATATGTTATGTGATGATTAGATTTTTTTTTAATATGATATACACAATGTATATTAATATACTTTTTGATGATGCAAAAATAAAAATGGTCATAAAAAATCAAGTACTTAGTCTTAAAATGTTTTTTAAAACTGTGCAGTCGTACTTTTAAAATCGTCTCCGAAATCAAAAATGTAAAAATATACAGGATGTTCCAGTTAAAATTTCAAAGTTGCAGTCATTTCCGGGAAACCATAAGTGGTGGAAAAGTGTAAAATAATGAAAAAACCGCTGCCCAAGGAATCACTCGAAAAAAATTTTGTGTGGAAATAATTGTTTATAGAACTTTAATAATATAATATTTGAAATCGTCTACCCCAAAAAATCCATAGAACGATATCCCGCACGGTGGTGGGGTGGGGGTGGTGATAGGGGGATGGTAGTGGGGTTGGATGAAGTAAAAAAATATTTTGAGGCTTTTGGTTCTTGTACACACACTAAATCACAATTTTTTTTCATCCCCTTTAATAATGAGTTGGGGGTAATGCCAAAAAATTTTTTGAAACCTTAGCTCTCGCCTTAGCTTCTCTGGTATACACTAAATACCAATTTTATGTACTCTTACCTGCTTGATTTACCATTTACCTTATTTTACCACACACCCCTTCGACGGAATGAGATGAAAATATAATCTAGTTCCAGATCCCGTTAAATTACATACGTGTACCAAATTTCATGTCAATATCTTAAACGGTTCCAGAGTAATCGTGCGCACAAAAAAAAATTGCAGACTGACAGACAGACAGAAATTTTTCTTTCACTCAAATTTAAAATCTCGACGTTTCATGACATTTTAAGCCTATTTGAACAATAAAAATTTTCAAATTTTTTTTTGTCGTTACTAAGGGTAAAAACACAAAGAAAGCAGGCAACCTACTTACTGGTAGTCAGCGCCTATAAGCGCCAATAATTAAGTACGCTTTTAAACGTTCCCGTACATAGACAAAGCCGGCTGCCAGTAAGCAGGCAACCTGCTTTCTTTATGTTCTTACCCTTTTAAAAGCGTACTTAATTATTGGCGCTTATAGGCGCTGACTACCAGTAAGCAGGTTGCCTGCTTTCTTTGTGTTTTTACCCTAATGATACTTCCACTGGATGTGGAAGTAATTGTCAATTTTTGGAATATATCACCCCTCACAGTGGGCTAGAACCACCTTTAAATGAAATATACATGCACTCTCTCAATTCCTACCGGAAATGGTAGCAATTCCTACGGGAAATGGTAGCTTTATCTATCCCGAAACAATCCCCGTAAAATCTGAAATCATTCCCTTGGCCGTTTTCTAGAAAATTCACTTTTTTTTTTGAAAACTGATTTTTTGCATTGATAAAAAAATAATCTACATTTTTGATGCCTCTGAATACCCGGACATATTTCAAACAACCTATCAGTTAAGTATCAGTTATCTTCTTCAATCCGTGATTCTTACGTTTATAAAATAGACAAAGACAATATCTATTTTCATCGTGCGTTCTTGCATGATTTGCATTGCAATTGCATTTTGCATAATTTCTTTGATTTTAATCATGGTCACAGAAAATTTTCACTCTTGGAGTCTTGGATTGTTTGCCTAGTGAAGTCTAAAGAGTAACTGACCGAGCGACGCCAATATTCTTTGGCAGTGATGACGGTCTCAGATATCTTGGGTCGAGCAGGACTAATGCTCTTTACCCTAGTACATCACTGTAGACCTAGACCGGCCTCGTACGGGGTGGGCGAGCTTACTTTACATTAACCCCACTCACAAATGTGAGCGGTGTGGATGATTTCGGCCCACCTCACCGGGTCCTGGCCTTTTGGACCCTGCTGGCTAAGGCCTTTATCTTCTGGCGCTCTTCTGTCTTGATGATCTTTCTTCGCCAGCTTGTCACCCCCTGGGTAGTCATCTGTCTGTTCGGAAACTCTAGGGGTATTTTTGTCTGGGATTGACTGCCGGTATGCAGAATGTCAATTGACATCCTGCCATCCGGATCATCGGTTAGGTAGGAATGAGCTATGTAGCTTGAGGAAGTGCAGACCTAAGTGCTTTGGTAGCACTTTCGATCTGCACGCTAGGTGACTACGGGTACTAGATGGCATTTCGTCCGATACCTGCAGGGTAGTGGGTGGGTGGTTGGGATATCGTCATGTCTCTTCTGTGGGTTGTCTTAATCGGCGGTGGTATAGTTCTCATACTCACCGGTTATCTGATTGAGCGAATGGAAAGTCTACTCAGATGGCTAATAGAGGCGCTCGGATTTCCCTATAGTAAATCCAGTTATGCAAATAGTAATGTTATTCATTGGTTACTGATATATTGGTATACAAAAATTGCTGTCATTCAAAATAACATAGGAATAGATCTAATGATTTTGTCTAAATTGACTACTTGGAAAGTTTATATAACCCGATTATTATCAAAACGTCTGGAGTTGTCGAGCATGAAGGTTTCTTGTATGTTATTTCCCCAAACTTGGCTTAAGTTGAAATTTGTATTGGAATGTTCAATTTTACTTTCTTGATTGACATTTTAACAAGCTTATCAATGCAAAAAAATGCAAAAAATCAGTTTTCAAAAAAAAAAAAATTAACAGTGAATTTTCTAGAAAACGGCCAAGGGAATGATTTTAGATTTTACGGCAATTGTTTCAGGACAGATAAAGCTACCATTTCCCGTAGGAATTGAGAGAGTGCATGCATATTTCATTAAAAGGTGGTTCTAGCCTACTGTGGGGCCATGTTTGACTCGTATAACATGAAAACTCTGAAAACTATGGCATATCTAATGATTCCTTTGACACCCGGTATGCTAGCAATGTGTGTTTATTGGGTAATAAATAGTAAAGCGTTGTTCCATAAGCATGTGAGTGTGAATTTCAGCTGCATACATTTTAACCAAATTAGTACGTCGGAATAACATTTCTAGTTAACAAAATTACGTCTAGATGGACTCAATGTTGCCACCAACATGCAGCAACTTAACCAAAATGGTCTATTACAACGGCACGAAAATATACATTGTATCTACCTGGTGTTTCCAGTTTTTTATTTGCAGTTACTATTAACACTTATATGCTGAGATCATATAGGTACATACCTACCTACCGGTTTGTTCAATAATGCTTTATTATTCATCCGTTATTTACTACTATGGCGTCCCAACACAAGTTAGGTGAACTAAAAAACGATTACCTAATAGTTTTAAAAAATGGCGAGAAACAACAAACAATTTACAATGTAATTAAGATGGTTAAGTAAATGATTATAAAAAAGTTGATATTTTACCCAAAAAAACCGTTATATACATTTTGAACTTGTTTAAACACTCACATAATTACAATCTTAAATATATGATAACATTTTACTTCAAAAAAATATATTTCTTTTTCAAATTTTTCATTGGCGTAATTTAAGCATTGTTATTGGGTAGGCAGGGATTTTGCATTTTTATTGGGTAGGCAGATATTTTGCCTAATTGTATTGAAAACCTTTGATTGGATTCGCGTAATTGTCATACTTATTATTTTTTCCGGGAGAATTTCGGAATTCGCCAGATTTGCCGTAAACAATTTAATGCTTTTTCAAAATATTGGGTGGGCAGTTGCCTACCCTTGCCCCCCCCCCCCCCCCATTTACGCCTATGGTCTGTACTTTTTTTGTGCGCATGATTACTCTGGAACAGTTTATGAAATTGACTGGAAATTTGGTACACCTTTGTACTATAACGAGATCTGGAACTAAATTATGTTTTGATCTCATTCCGTTAACATGTGGGCGATGAATGGGAGTAAATAGATAAAGCAAGCAAGAGTCCAATAAAATTGGTAGTATACGTACAAGAAGACAAGGTCTCAAAATTTTTTTGGCATCAACCACCCCCACTATCACCACCATTACTACCCCACCAACAGTTTATTGTGAAATAATTCAAAATCATAACTCTACATGCAACAGTATCTAAGTACTTAAATGTAGACTTTTTCAACTAAACCACCATCAATAGCAATACATTTCTCAATGAGTTTTTCATTATTCCTTGCTACTCGTCGTAGTTTTTGAACGTTAATTTCTTGACAGGCTTGACCAGTTCTATATAAAGCTCTTACTTACTTCGGGGCCTCATTTTGTAAACTTTATTTTTACCCAAAAATAAAAATCAAGCGGGTAACATCCGGAGATCTATTCACCCAATCCATTTATGAGGATTTCTGGACTATTGCAAAAGTTTAGAAAATAATCGAAATTCGCATATTCTGATAAAATTCAGCATCTAGGGGTATTTTTTGATTTTGAACTACTTTTCTTAATACACGAGTTGTGTTGTCTGACATTTATTTGATCTAAAACATAATCGTCAGTGGCGTATCCGGGGGGGGGGGGGGGGGGGGGGGCAAGGGGGCAATTGGTCCCCCCAGAGCTACAACTCTGACTATTAATTATAACTTTATATCAAGAGAAGTCAAGCGAAGACTAAATATAAGTATTTAGTAATATTCGTTTTGTTTCTGTTATTCTGTTTCATTTTATAAGAGGATTTATGTTTAGTTAATCACTTTTAATTAAATGATACACCAATTTATGCTCTTTGCTAATTTTTATCAGTAACTAGAATAATTCTTGATTTCTTGAAAAAGAAGTTTATGGCATTTGGACGTTGGCGCGCATCCAAATGTAGATATGTACAGCACAGCAGCAGCCCAGTGAGTCAGTAAATTGACGTAATACATGACCGTGCCAAGCTACCTATTCTCAAGTCGAGAGAATGCTCATTTTGGGAGAAAGGAAAAAGAAGGAAAGAAGGAAAAGGAAGGAGATGAAAAGAGATAAAACATTCACACCCTTTGCTCCCTGATTCGAGAATAGGGTCCCTATAGGGATATTTGGCTATAAACACCTATATCAACAGTGTGTTTCACTTCTCATGAAGACACCCCTGTATCTTTTTTATCAGCCATACAACTCCATAAGACCACTTTACTCAACACATAAGTGCCGCCTAGATCTAAAACCCCGGCCTACTGCGATAAAAAGAAAATCGCAATTTTCGAGAAATCATAGTAGGCTTAGAGATACACAAAAAATTTGTTAATAAAAGTTGTTCGGAATCAATTATATGCCCCCCTGTAAAATTTTGTATAAATCGGAATATTTTCAAAAAAAAGTGTGTTTCACTTCTCGTGAAGACACCCCTGTATCTTCTTTATTTGTGACCGAATTCATTTCAAATTTTTATCACCCGTACAACTCTATAAGATCACTTTACTCAACACAAAAATGCCGCCTAGATCTAAAACGCCGGCCTACTGCGATAAAAAGAAAATCTCTATTTTCGAGAAATCATAGTAGGCTTAGAGATAGACAAAAATTTTGTTACTGAAAGTTGTTCAAAATTACTAGATATGCCCCCCTGTAAAATTTTGTGAAAATCGGAGTATTAAAAAAAAAAATTGTTTCACTTCTCGTGATAAAAATTTGAAATGAATTCGGCCACAAATAAAAAAGATACAGGATGTCTTCACGAGAAGTGAAAAACAAAAAAATTTTTTTTGGAAAATATTCCGATTTTCACAAAATTTTACAGGGAGGCACATCAAGTGATTCCGAACAACTTTTATTAACAAAATGTTTGTCTATCTCTAAGCCTACTATGATTTCTCGAAAATTGCTATTTTCTTTTTATCGCAGTAGGCCGGCGTTTTAGATCTAGGCGGCATTTATGTATTGAATAAGGTCGTCTTATGGAGTTGTATGGCTGATAAAAATTTGAAATGAGTTCGGTCACAAATAAAAAAGATACAGGGGTATCTTCACGAGAAGTGAAACAAAATTTTTTTTTTGAAAATATTCCGATTTTCACAAAAAATTACAGGGGGGGCATATCAAGTGATTCCAAACAACTTTTATTAACAAAATTTTTGTCTATCTCTAAGCCTACTATGATTTCTCGAAAATTGCTATTTTCTTTTTATCGCAGTAGGCCGGCGTTTTAGATCTAGGCGGCATTTATGTGTTGAATAAAGTTGTCTTATCGAGTTGTATGGCTGATAAAAATTTGAAATGAATTCGGTCACAAATAAAAAAGATACAGAGGTGTCTTCACGAGAAGTGAAACAAAAATTTTTTTTTGAAAATATTCCGATTTTCACAAAATTTTACAGGGGGCATATCAAGTGATTCCGAACAACTTTTATTAACAAAATTTTTGTCTATCTCTAAGCCTACTATGATTTCTTGAAAATCGCTATTTTCTTTTTATCGCAGTAGGCCGGCGTTTTAGATCTAGGCGGCATTTATGTGTTGAATAAAGTCGTCTTATGCAGTTGTATGGCTGATAAAAATTTGAAATGAATTCGGCCACAAATAAAACAGATACACGAGAAGTGAAACACACTGTATATTACATACACTGTTCAAAAATTGGAAAAATAGCTAAGTGCTAAGTTCTACCCAACGTCGTACCTAGTCGCCTCGACGCCTAGGGCAAGCATCTAATTTAGCGCCCCCCCAAAAAAATTGGGGGGGGGGGAATGAAAAATGGAGAGCGGAGGGAACGTAAACTACTAAAACGCCCCTTCACGCATTGGCGCCCCTGAGCTAATTAGCTCGAATCTTCCGCCTTAATATTCCAATTTCGCGGGCCCCTGTTGCCCTGCCCTAGATATGACGCTAGTTCTACCTTAATAATTAGTTAGTTATACAATGCCAATGCTTTTTCTTTGTAAAAATGACAAAAAGTGAATTTGTACGAAGTGATTTTTTCAATCCCCCCCCCAAATTAATTTCTGGTTACGCCACTGATAATTGCTGATTTAACGATATCTATTAATATTCATAAATGTCCTAACAAAATCTTATTTAAATTTTTAGGTGGAGCTACAGCACATACTACCCGTGCAACGACAAACTACCTAATTAGTAGGATGTCAGCTTAAGTTGAACCAAACGTGCGGTCCCGCTAATAGCCCAGATCTGAAACCTATAGACTACTTCATTTGGCGAAGTTTTTTGGAGGAGGTCTACAGGAATCTTCACAAATTTGATCATGTGGAGAAAGTTGGAGAAAGATTGCAGTACTGTTAGAAAAATGAAGTGTGTCAAGACGTCAAGGATTACTTCCAGATGGTTACCAAGAAATCGAACGGTTATTGCTGTCAATGGAGGACCATTTAAAAAAAAATGTATGTGTTTCTTTGTACGTCCGTAGACGATAACTTCTGTTAAATCATGTTTTTAAAACCTCTGTGATCATATAAAAGGAGCCCCCGTATCCTAATAATTAAATTTTGAAGGCATAAAGTAGACTTTATTGCAAGACTAAAAAACAAAAAAGTGGTAGGTTAATTTTATTTGTTTCGAAGTTGCAGGCCTATTAAAGTTGTGAACAGTAAATAAAACACATATAAAAATATCGTAAACTTTGTCGAGCTCCTCTATAATTTCCTTAAATATATAAGGAATAAAAAACCAGACTGCAACCAACAACTATTCTCCGGACTAATGCCCCAGAGCGCTGTATTGCTAATTACGAACCCGACCGCGTTAAGTGCAATAACTATGTATTGTCACAAAACGCTAAAGTTTCGATTGCAACAAACACCAGCCGAAAGACTTATTCTTACTCAAAGAAGCTCTCGTACCAGCCACTCCCCACACCACTTGCAGACTGCAGTTTCGAGCTGCTGGCTCTCGTCAGTGCAAAGTAGGTCCGGATGGCTGTACCGAGACCCTTGATCACTTTTGGTACATGACGAGATTTATAAAACCACGACATGCAACAAAAAGGTAGGCTCCATCTAGCGACCGATCTCCATTGCAATCGAAGTAGCAGTAGCCTTGATGTGGGCATAGTTGGTTGGTTAGAGGGCAGAATATTTGCTAACGTACGAACTTCTCTATACATTTCCTTAAATAATAATAATAATAAATTGCCTTTATTTCAGTATTATTCATTAATACAATACCTAGGGCGAAGTCTAGCCGCAGCTACTCTAAATATATAAGGAATAAATCTCGTCACGTACTAAGAGTGATCAAGGGTTTCGTTACAGCCATCTGGACCCACCTTGCTCTGACGAGAGCCAACAGCTCGAAACTGCAGACTGCAAGTGGTATGGAGTGGCTGGCACGAGAGCTCCTTTGAGTAGAAATAAGTCTTTCGGCTGGTGTTTGTTGCAATCGAAGCTTTAGCGTTTTGTGAAAATACATAGTTATTACACTTAACGCGACCAGGCTTGTAATTTGTAATCCAGCGCTCGGCGGGGCATTAATCCAGAGAATAGCTAACAGCAGTCTCGTTTTCATTCCTTAAAAAGCGTTAATCACTTAACCACAGATTCAGCGCCTTAAAAAAAGTTGATTGAACCTAATTTACCTCTAATAAAAAACATATTCTTTAAATATTTTACAAATGGCTACAGATATTTTTTTCAATACTGGTACGCTGTAACATATGTCGGAGGGTAACAGTTTAAAGTAAAAATATTTTAAAATAAAGTTTTAGAAATGGCTTCCCCCTACCCCCTTTTAAGTGGTACGCCTATGACTTTTTTGGTATATTGTATTCTATAGAAAATTTAATTCTACAACTTTTTTCCATCTTGTGTTTTTGTCGTTTAAGTGATCATTTTTAAATGAAACTTGAATACTAAAAACATTGTCATGTGTTTGAAAGGGTAAAATGCTGAAAACTGGAAAAAATAATGAATTTTTTTATTTTATTTTTTGTATTTTTGTTTTGTTTTGTTTTTAATTTTATTTTGGTTTTTTACTCATACTAGGTACATATAGAACTGAAACTAAGAAGTGACTGATAAAATAAATGATTTTTCTAGAGTTTTTAACATTTCATCCTTTAAAACACATGACAATGTTTTTAGTATTTTAAGTTTCTTTTAAAAATGATCACTTAAACGAAAAAACACAAGGTGCAAAAAAGTTGTAGAATTAAATTTTCTATAAAATACAATATACTAAAAAAGTCATATGCGTACCACTTAAAAAGGAGGTAGGGGGAAGGGTTATTTAACTCTAAATCAGCCATTTCTAAAACTTTATTTTAAAATATTTTTACTTTAAACCGTTACCCTCTGACATATGTTACAGCATACCAGTATTGAAAAAAATATCTAGCCATTTGTACAATATTTAAAAGATATGTTTTTTATTTCCAACTTTAGAGGGCTGTATCTTCATAGGAGTGCGATTGTGGATAGAGGTGAATTAGGTTCAATCAACTTTTTTTAAGGTGCTGAATTTGTGGTTAAGTAATTGACATACTTTTTAATAACACCCTGTATATTTAAGGAGAGGAGTTCGACAAAATATTAAGTTAGTAAATATTCTGCCCTCTAAAAGCATATCTACCAAATATAAAAATGTATCTTAGTCATGCGTGGGTTTTTTATCCAGAAAAAAAAATGTTTTGGTAATTTTTTAAATTTTTGTTTACATTTTTTTTACTTCTTTCTCTATTTTTTTATTCAGTTTTTTTAATTTATTTTTTATTTATTTATTCCCACGGATGACTAACTTAAGTTTTTATTTTTTTTTATTTGCTATTCACAAATTTAATAACTTCGTCTGTAACTTCGAAGCACCACCAATTTTGTGTTTTTTAGTCTTACAATTAGGTCTACTTTACGCCACAAAAATTTGAACATCTTGTATAAAGGTTTATAACTGACATCTTGTATAAAGGTTTATAACTGAAAATTCAGAAATTCCAACCTGTTGATTTTTTAACACTTCTCTCTTAATAGCTTCCTTGTACATTAACTTCACATAACGTATGTGGAAATAAAACATATTTCAGAAATACATAAATATAAACAAGAAACTAGTAGTCATGTATGTAACATCTTCTATATGTATTTTAATGAGGTCAGAAATAACTTATCCAACTAATCGCATAGGTATGTTTATCTTTTAGACGGATTTTTTAAATTAAAAACTTGCCTAAGACGAGTGTGTAATTTACAGGATTTGTCAAGGGGATTGTTGTTTATAAATTATGTAAAATATTGTTACAAACTGCAAATTGCAATAATCTCTCTCTATCAATATCATACAGTGAAGTCCATAAATAACAAACATGTTCATTTTCTACGTAATTAACGATTTTAAAGTAAAATCTAGAACAAGTTAAGTTTTGATGAAATGACGTTATAAGAGCAGAATTTTATACCTCCACCGTCAACCCCCTTGGAGTGACAGCTACCTTTTAAAATTTTTAAATGGACGGTGGGTGCGTGTGGTATCTCATTTAAAAGGGTTTTTAATTCTCTGTTCAGCAATATAAGAATTTTTGAATTTCTATAATTTTTTTAGTGAAAAATGTTACATTTTTAATATTACTAAATTTTATTGTAAACAAAAGGTGTTGCCGGCTAAGTATTATGGAATTGGGCCCAGCGGCTTATTTGGTACATAATAGGAATAGGCATTTAGTACATTAAAAAAATAATGTAATTTTTGAGTTTTTATGTCAATCCTTTGAGTGACACCTACCAAATAAATCTATAATATTTAACACTAATATAATTGTCGTGTGTAAAATTTACTTCAAGGTCAGATTGGTGGGAGATGCTTAAAAATATAAACCTAGGTAATGAACATAGGCACACAAGAAAAAAAATTTAGTGCGAAGACCTAGTTCACTTAATTCCTACTCATTTCGAAGCTAATAATCGAAAAAGTATACTACTACTTTTAGCTTGACTCTCAATAATTTTTTTATTGCTGAAGATTAGGCCATTTTAATGAATTCACAGTAATATCTCCTTAGGAAGGGTCACTAGCGAAAAATGTTTCAGACGAAAGTTATTCCGCTCAGAGAGGGACATCTTTTGGGCAGACCAGTTTTCCACCCTTCACCCCTGATGAGCGGGGGGTGGGGCTAACTTTTAAATTTTTAATGGCACTCTCCATTTTTTATCGCGTATTCTGATTCTACGAAAAAAATTACATAACTTTTGTACCAAAAATTTTTTTCTCCCCCTCACCCTGATCAGCAGGGATGGGGGTGTAACTTCTGAATTTTCAAAAATCTGCAGTCGAACATCTCTGAACTAGGGCATTTTTAGGAAAAATGTTTCAAACAAAAGATGTCCCTCTCTGAACTAAACATTTTTCCTAAAAATGCCCTAGTTCAGAGATGCAGATGTTTGAAAATTCAAAAGTTACCCCCATTCCCGCTCATCAGGGTAGAGGGGAGAAAAAAATGTTTGGTACAAAAGTTATCTTTCGTAGAATCGGAATGCGCGGTGTCATTAAAAATTGAAAAATTAGCCCCACCCCCTGCTCAACAGGGGTGGGGTATGGAAAAGTATTCAGCCCAAAAGATGTCTCCCTCTGAACGGAACAACTTTTGTCTGAAACATTTTTCGCTAGTGCCCCTTCCTGAGGAGATATTACTGTGGACTGATTAAAATGGCCTAACCAAATTTTTAATAAAATCAATATTTGTTAAGCAAAAAAAAAAGAAAATGGAGAGCCAAGCTAAAAGTAGTAGTATATTTTTTTGATTATTAGCAACCATATGAGTAGGAACTCAGTGGTCTAGGTCTTCGCACTTCATTTTTTTTTGTATGTGCTTGTTTTATTGTTCATTACCTAGGTTCATATATTTTTAAGCACCTTCCACCAATCTGACCTTGCAGTAATTTTTACACACGATAACTATGTTAGTGTTAAATAATCTAGATTTTATTGGTAGGTGTCACTCAAGAGGTGGATATAAAAACAGCACCCTCAAAAATTAAATTATTTTTTAAATATACTAAATGGCACAATAGAAATGTGAAAAAAATGTAAAATATAAAGCTATTTTATATCAACGTCTCCTATTAATTTCATTTAAATATCTTCAATAGTTTTCTGTATCGTTCCTGGGGAGATTTGATTATTTCTTGCCTTATTAATTTGTTTTCAGCAGGACGGAGCCATACCACATTTTGCATTGGAGTGGTCAGCTCGTTCTCACGATTTAACCCCACTTGATTATTTTTTATGAGGTTATTTAAAATTGAAGATCCACTTCAACAGACCAAGTAACGCCGATTATTTAAAAAACGGAATATAAGAAATTAATTAAATCACCCCGGAAATGATATCAAATGTCTTGAAAGAATTTCAGCACTGCCTGCCTCTCTTATTATAAAGAAGCAACTGCTTCCCAGTTTGAACAGTTGATTTAAAGTGTTACATGTTAAAATTAGTTTACAATATTTAGTAATATTGAAAATGTAATATTTCTTACTAAAAAAAAAAAGAAATTTAAAAACTTTATTTTGCTGAATAGAGGCTTAAAAATCCTTTCAAATGAGGTATCACTCACCCATTCCATTTAAGAACTTTAAAGGGATAGTAGTTGTCACGCCAAGGGAGTTAAAGCGGGAGGTATAAAATTTTGCTCAAATAGTGTTATTTTAGAATTAAAAATAGACGTGTTTCAGGATTTTACTTAAAAATCGTAAATTACGTAGAAAATGAACTTATCCCTTACTTAGGGACCTCACTGTATAATGAGCTGTTCAGATTTGTAGTTGATTTAATTCCCTCATTCAAGTATGTTTTTGTTAGAGATTATTAATACTTACCTGATAGTCAGCCAGCGGCAAATGTTCTCGTTTTATTTTTGCGTTTGCACATAAAAATACTAATTAAAAGATATAAACATTAATAATGAGAAATCTGTGAGTAGCAAACTTTAATTGAAAAATAAGACCATCAAAATCGCCGGCTGATTGGGAAAAAGAAGCGCCCCCTATTTTATAGACTAGTTCACAAGTTCAAACACGTGTTAATTCTGGATAAAGCTCGTAAAAATATAAGTGAGGACTCATTGGATTCGGAATGACGTCTAGAAAAATGTGCAAAAGTTTCAAACCCGCACATAAACAATTGCAAAATATATAAACAAATTAAGATTGAAAAAATAACGAGTTTCGTTTTTTGCAAATAGCTCGAAAATTATCAATATTTAAGAAATTTAAAAAAAGTTTCTTAAAGAGGAAGAAATTTCCAATAAAAAAGTCCCGACTCCCGGAACACTATCTCTATTATTAATAAATTTTAACGCTAAGCCTTTACGATGCTCTGAAACCGGCCCGGTAACAAGTAAAAAAAAATTTTATGTTATTAAATGTCAATTTAAATTTTTTTAGAACTTATGGTATTATTTAGACACTTAAAAGAACAATATCCTGTTGGAAAAAAAAATTGTCACCGATTATTCATAAAATGAGCCTATTGTTAATTAACAAATTTTTTCAGAGTTTACGTTTATATTTCAAATAGCAGTAAAAATTTAAAGTTTATGTAATTTTATAGTATTTTTGAATATAAAAACAGTAATAATTAGAATTAATAAAAAAAAAATTTCAACCAAATCTTTTTCCTTTTCTAGTTTTTTGTTAGCTTAAATAATTAATAACCAATAGACTATAACAATTAAAAACATCGCAATGTTATAATCTCATAAAGTACAGTTGACATAAGGTCTCCACGAAGCGAAATAATTTTAGTGGCTTTTGTTTAACAATTATCCGACTTGAAATATAAACGCAAACTCTAAAAGAAATTGTTAATTAACAATGGGCTCATTTTATGAAAAATCGGCGAAAAATTTCCTTTAAGTGTCTAAATAATACCATAATTTTAAAAAATTTTTGAGTTAATATTTAACAACAAAAAAAATTTTTTTTTACTTGTTACTGCCGGTTTCAGAGCATCGTAACGGCTTAGCGTTCTCCAACATTAAATTAAAATTATTAATAATAGAGATAGAGTGCCGGAAGTCGGGACTATTTTATTGGAAATTTCTTACTCTTTAAGAATCATTTATTAAATATTAATAGTTTTCGAGTTATTTGCAATGTTGTTTATAACTTTTGCAATTGTTTATGTGTGGGTTTGAAACTTTTGCACATTTTTCTAGACGTCATTCCAAATCCAATGAGCCCTCACTCATATTTTTACGAGCTTTATCAAGAATTAACACGTGTTTGAACTTGTGAACTAGTCTATTAAAGGCATAGAAATGAAATGCTAGTTTTGGGCTTTACTAGAGTAAATAAAAAATATGGTTTCCGAAAACTCGAATTAAATCCATTTATTCTTTGTTTTCTTGAAAAACGATATTTCACTCTATAGATATTTTGACAATTGATTGTGTGTTAAGATTATTTTGATTCAACATATCTTTTAAAATCATTTTTGACGGTTGCTTTTCTCTTGTCAGCAATTTTGCTTATAGCCAAATTAACATAATCTGAAATTATTACTATCTTAACTTGATCTCTAAATTCGTGTTCACAAACACCAAAACATTTGAACATCATCACAGTGGAATTCTATCACTGGACGCGCGTTTCGCCAACCATGTTGGCATCATCTGGGGATGATGGCCACATGGTTGTTTGTGGAAACTACTTCAGAGACAGCGTAACACCGAAGGCAATTTTAATCAAAATCTAAACGGAAATGTGATAAAATAATAACTTACTTTTTCCATCAGTTGATTCTGAGATTACGTCATTTTCTCCGCCACTTTTGCACGAAAATATGTCCTGGGCCACCCTTTCGGCTTTCGCCTTAGAAACTTTCCTTGTCTTTTTCCCCAGTATACTCTTATGTATTTCTTCACTGCCAGTCCTCTCGTCATACATGGCCTCCAGTTTATTTAAATCTTCAATTTGGGATAAAGTTATCTTCATGTCCCTGCTCATCCGTGTTATTTTAGCTGATGAGAATCCTTTAAAATCAACTTCCCAATATGAACTTGAAATATTTTCGATGCTTCTCAAAACTTTTCATCTCTCAAACGGGTTCACTTCCGCTTGGGTAGTATTTAAATTTGTATTTTCGAAACAGCCAAACGAATCGTTTGTAACAACTTCATTTTGACTCGTTTCTGTTCCTGGACCTTCACCTTTTTCACATTTCGGAGCGATAACATTACTTAAGTCCCTCTTTGCAATTTCTCTCAATTTCGAAACAAAGGCATTAGGCTTCCGAATACGTACTACAAGTTTACGCTTCTCTCACATATCCAAAAGTCTATTCATGCGATGTAATGTCCTCGTTAACAATTTACTGGAATGTTTTGCAATTTTCTTCCTAACAATGTTGCCACTAGTTGTGAGAGGTGCTTTGCTAAGAATCGGTACACTTTGCTGTCAAAAGTGCCATACAGAAAAGGGAGGCTAATTAGAATAGTTCATAGATCACAAAACGTCTACCAAGATATTGTGAATAAGAAAAAGTACACTTTGCGTTTATGGAACTTACTTTTTAGTGACATTGATGACTCTGTACTTAACTTCATCTTTTTGCTTCCTCCTGTCATAAAAAGAAAACGTTTTGTCAACCATTTCCTTAATAAAGTATAAATTATCCATTACGTAGCGATGAGAGGCATCTGTAATGTTCCTGTCTATCTAAATCAGTCATAACAACCTCAATGATGGCATCAAAGTATTCGTACGTTTTCTTCCATAAACATTCACAGAGATACTTCATAGCACATTTTCGTTGTTCCAGATTGGGATTATTATTTATAGGTAATCAGTTTGGTCCGTATCACGCAGTAATTTAAATGCAACTTTTCTACGTCTTGCTGAGCATGTGACAATACTTGAACACCACGCAGCACCAGATTTGTTAAATCAAAATAATCTAAACACACAAACAGATGCCAAAATATCTGCGAAACACTATATTTTGTTTTCGCTAGTAAAGCCCAAAATTAACTTATCTGTAAATTTAAAACACATGGCGTATTTCTATCCGTATTAGCTAGCGATTCCCGCTTGACCGTTTTGATAACTTTTTTTTTTTTTTTAATTAAAGTTGTTTACCTACAGATTTCTCCTCACTAATTTTTATTATTTTTAAAGGACTCCGGAAGAACCCTCATGATAGAATTTCGGCGAAATCGACTGAAACTTTGTTAATTTGTAGTTCAAGTCATGCTGATCAAAAGTTCTCATTGCATAGAGTTGATCCCATGGAGGTTTTTGCTTCAGGAATTCTTGAAAGTCTTAAAACGAGGTCGTAACTAGGTGTGAGTGATTTTTCTTGTTAATTTTTAATTTTTATACATTAAGAACATCACCTAGTTACGGCCTCACCTTTATGAGTTTCAAGTACTCCTGGAGCAAAAACCACTCATACGATCGACTCGGTATAATGAGAATTTTCGATCAGCATGATTTAAACTCCAAATGACAAAAGTTTCGGCCGAGTTCGCCGAAACACCATTTCCAGAAGGGTTGTTCCGGGGTTCTTAGTATTTTCATGTGTTCAACAGATTACTGATATCTGTTGAACACATGAAAATACTAAGAACCCCTGTAATAACTAAAGTCACAGAAAAAAAATTTATCCTGATAACCGAAGACAGAACTTACAGAATGAATCCCAATCTGGAGCAACAAAAATGTGACATGAAGCATGTCGGTGAATAATTAAGGAAGCAAATCAACGTCATGAAGAAAACGTACGAATACTTTGATGATATCATCGAGGTTGTTATGCCAGATTTAGATAGACAGTACATTACAGATGCCTCACATCGCTACGTAATGGATAATTTATACTTTATTAAAGAAATGGTTGACAAAACCTTCGGTTTTTATGACAGAAGGAAGCAAAAAGAAAAAGTTAAGTATAGAGTCATTAATATCACTAAAAAGGAAGTTCCTTAAACGCAGAGTGTACTTCTTCTTATTCACTACGTCTTGGTAGACGTTCTGCGATCTGTGAACTATTCTAATTAGCCTCCGTTTTCTGTATGGCACTTGTGATAGCAGAGTGTCCCGACACTTAGCAAAGCACCTCTCATAACTAGTAGCAACATTGTTAGGAAGAGGATTGCAAAACGTTCCAGTCAATTCTTAACGAGGACATTATATCGCATGAACAGACTTTTGGATATGTTAGAGAAGCATAAACTTGTACTACGTATTCGGAAGACTAATGCCTTTATTTCGAAATTGAGAGAAATTGCAAAGAGGGACTTAAGTAATGTTATCGCTCCGAAATGTGAAAATAGGTGAAGGTCCAGGAACAGAAACGAGTCAAAATGAAGTTGTTACGAACGATTCGTTTGGCTGTTTCGAAAATACAAAGTTAAGTGCTACCCAAGCGGAAGTGAACCGATTGAGAGATGAAAAGTTTTGAGAAGCATTGAAAATATTTCAAGTTCATATTGGGAAGTTGATTTTAAAGGATTCTCATCAGCTAAAATAACACGGATGAGCTGGGACATGAAGATAACTTTATCCCAGATTGAAGATTTAAATAAACTGGAGTCCATGCATGACGAGAGGAATAGCAGTGAAGAGATACACAGGACTATACTGGAGAAAAAGACAACGAAGGTTTCTAAGGCGAAAGCCGAGAGGGTGGCCTAGGACATATTTCCGTGTAGAAGTGGCGGAGAAAATAACGTAATCTTAGAAGCAACTGACGGGAAAAGTATTATTTTGTCACATTTCCATTTAGATTTTGACTAAAATTGCCTTCGGTGTTACACTGCCTGTGAAATAGTTTCTACAAACAATCATGCTGGCACCATCTGCAGATGATGCCAACATTGTTGGCGAAACGCGCTTCCAGTGATAGAATTCCAGTATTATGTTCAAATGTTTTGGTCTTTTTGAATACTGATTCAGAGATCAAGTTAAGATAGTGATTATTTCAGATTATAGTAATTTAGCTGTAAGCAAAATTACTGATAAGAAAAACGCAACCGTTAAAAATGATATTAAAGGTAAATGAAGTCAGAAAATCAGCACTTACATGAGAGGACGTAAACCCATTAGTGCGGATTGTATTTCAAATTGATGTTGCGGGTCCTCAAACAAGCCCATAGGTCTTTATTTAGAATCAAAAGTATTTGGTCTAGGTACGTGGGATGAAGGTGAAAATTTTATTGCTGAGGACTCAACCTTGAGGTCGTAATTCACTCCTATGATATTTTGTTATAAATGTACCGTTAATCTGCCAAATAGCCTTCTTATTCGCAGACGTTTTGTTATTCATGCATTAGTTTAGTTGGTCTCTGTTTACTGTATGCCACGCAGGACGGCATTAAGCTATCTGTCACGATTGCCTGTTAGCCGTACAGCCGCACCAAAGTTCCTTCCCATCAGCTCCTTGGTGACAAGCCAAGTTGTAAGGCCCGCAAACTTGGTACCAACATCGTGAGAGGTTGGGAGGGGTTGAGCCACCCGCCAGGCGCGTCTCCAGGTGGCGGATGGGAGAACACTTGGGCTCCGAAAGGAATGGGTAGTGTATACTATACATCGCGGACCAGCTCATGACTCACACCGTAAACCGCTTGGGGATGCAACGACCCTCTGACCTAGGTCAGAGGTACGTATCTCCAGGGGGCACGCGAATCTTGGCTTCATTGTCCGGACCACGTGAAGCACCACTATCAGATCCTCTCTCAGATTCCTTGCTGGCTAAACCGTTCGCTACCTCGTTAAACTGAATTCCTTCGTGTCGTTTCCCCCAACGGAGCTGGACACTATTGTCTTGCGCGAGCACATCTAGTACCTTTCTAGTTCTCCAGGCCCACATCTTGCAGGTCCTCAAACAAGCCCCCAGGTTTTTATTCCAAGATATTGTGCACGCCGATGGGATGCATGGTCGGGAAGTTGCCCGACCGCTAGCGACAAACCTCGGGGAACATGGCGCACTCCGTTGTATAAAATGCCTTCCACGCACGCAGAGGGCTTCGTACGTGGTGTCGCCCTCATCTTATTCACAACGTGTTTGTGATTTATGAACGTTATTCTAGTTGGCCTTTGCTTGTCCGGTGCCATCTGTCACACAGCCTCATTAAATCTCTTTCCGAATAGTTCTTTGGTGACAGCCCAACGTTTTGGAGGGCGTCTTCTGCTCCTCTTGCCACCTGTTCTTTTTTTTCTGAACTATCAATCGTTCTATATTGTTGTCTCTTCGGTTGATATGGCTAAAAAATGAGAGGATTCTTAAAAATGTGATTGTGGAGAGTCGATTATGGAGACGCATTTCTTGGAGAAAAATTAGTGCGATGGGCTGGCCAGGAACTTCTCCAGACCCACATCTCGCAGGTCCTCGAACAAGCCCCTAGGTTTTTATTCAGAATCAAAAATATTTGGTAAATCTCATATTCGCAATCTGCAAAGTGAAGGAAAATATAAAAATAATTTTGTTGAGCTATGTTTATTTTACTCCACAAAACGTCAGAAGGGATGAAGAAATTTTAGTTAGTTAGACAAGTGAAAATAATTATAAAAAATAACAAAATATATTACATAAATGACAAATGGCCAATTAGGCAAATTACAAAGTATCACTTGGCATTTTCATAAAATCAGAACATAAAAACAAAGTCGTTAGCTTACGTTAGAGGACCTGGGTTGATAAGGATTATTTTTGGCATATGGTAGGCTCAAAAAATATTTCTTTCAGTGGGGCTGTCTTGACCTTGCTTTCTACAGGTTGAGGATATGTACTTTCTCAAAAGTCCCGTTAGCTTCCAAAATTTTGTATCCAATTCGTACAATCAATGGATAAACTGTCTCACTGAGCTTCTGATGTTCAATTCGACTGTCAATGTGGTGTTTAATGAATGCAGTCATCTGTACTTTGAGAGGTACAAAAGTTCTATGAGGCGGTACTAGCCTCTGCATTCCTGGCACTAAGAGAACCCTATATAATATCAATTTGTCTTTCCCTCACAAATTTCTTGAGATAGACGACATATTGCCCTATATTTAACTTCCACATTGCTTATATTCGAATTATCTACCTCGAGCGGTGTAGGTTGGGCAGGCCCTGCTGCCACTGTATTGTCTTCTACAATCTAAGTGGGCAGTGAGAGCTATACACCGCTGACCAGCTCACGACTCACACCGGAAACCGCCTGGGAATGCAACGATCCTCTGACCAGGGATCTGGATTGTTTGGCGGGAGGTGAGCTTGCACTCTCGTGCACTCGGGCCTTATAGGTGGACCCATTGTGCTACCCTCGTAGGTAGCGGCATGTCCACAGGGCCCCCTATTCCTCAACCCAACCAACAGTTGTGATGTATTTGAGGAAAAGTCCAGGCGGGGCGCCACCTATGTTGGCCATACTCGGCCAAAAGTCTCCCAGCATGGATCCTCTTTTCGTTGAAAGAGCAGGGCAGTGACACCACAAGCTCGGCAGTCTTGTCCTCCAGATTACACCCTCTACATTTGGAGCCATCTATAATTTCCAGTGTAGGAAGGTGTCTTGCTTAGTCTGCAGTGTCCTGTTAGTAATCCTACGCAGATTTTTTTTTTTCCAGAAGGGGATACCCACACGGGCTGCCCATCCCAACTTGGAATGGGTCTGAGTGTCAGCCTCTAACTGACTAAAACCTCTCCTCCTAGGGGTCGTCTGTAAAGAATACTCCGACGGCACTGCAGCCTCCTGGGCTTATTGTGCTCTCCCTGTCTTGCTGTCTTAGTTTGCACTGTCCATTTTAATGCTCCTGTATCACTGACAAGGTGATACAGGTCTGAAAATTAGTTATGATGGTCTTCGGGTCTGGTTGTGATTGCCCGTAGATATTATAACTCACTCTACCCATTTTTCCTGTACCGTTGGCAGCAGGTCTGAGAAAATTGGCAGAGTGGTAGTTGCCAGGTCCATTATCTTTCCCCGTTGATATTATATCCTGCAGTCCAGACCCTACAGTCGTATAATATGCTTTGTCAGCAACGGCTTCGCTACGCAGCGTTCCTCGCTGGACACCACCCCGGTCAGGTTCTCGTCGCGCACGACGTCGCTCTACTTCGGTGCTCTGTTCGGCGACAGCCTCGCCACGCGGTGTCACTTGATGGCCCATAACCCCGTCAAGTCCATACCGCTATCGACGTTGCTTCACTTCGCACCCCTGCATCACTTTAGTGAGGACCGCTGTAGCCTCCTCATTGTGATGCAGTTTTATCTGAATGGACTGGGTCGATATGGTATTTAATGGCTGCAGTCTCGTCTACTTTGAGAGGTACATTTCTATGAGGCGGCAGGCCCCCTGCATGAAATTGCGGGCTCGTAGCCGCTGGGCTTGACGGGCCTCGCGAAATCTATGAAGCGCCTCTTTTTTTTCTCGAAAATAAAAATTACTGAGCGAGAGGGGCGCAAACTGGGCTCGTAGGAGGAGTCAGACGGGTCCTCGTAAGCCCGGGCCCCTAAACTTAGTACCCAACAGCCCCCCCCCCCATACGGGGGGGCCTGTGAGGCGGTATAAGCTCCTGCGATCCTGTCGCTAAGAAAACCCTGTATACCTCCATGAGACCAATAAGTCTGTCCCTTACAAAAGATAGACGGCATGTCGATATACATGCTCTCCCTTATATTTAACTATCACATTTCTTATATTCCAGTAATCTACCTCGAGCGGTATAGGTTGGGCAGCTGCTGCCGCTACATCGTCTTCTACGACCTAAGTAGGTATTGTGGCCTAACACCGCCTGGGAATGCAACGATCCTCTGACCAGGGATCTGTATTGTTTGGCGGGAGCTTGCACTCACGTGCACTCAGGCCTCATAGGTGGGCCCATTGTGCTACCCTCGTAGGTGGCGGCATGTCCACCGAGCCCCTTATTCCTCAAGCCAACCAACAGTTGTGCTGTATTTGAGGAGAAGGCCAGGTGGGACACCACCTATATCGTCTTATACAATTTTGCAATCTGATGTCGCCATCAGGTTCGCGATGAGAAAGTTTGATACTATGTGCAACAAGAGGTCTCACATGTATCTCCTCCGCGCTAATTTTGAGCAGTTAAAACAATAGTACCTGTTTCTAGCCCTACTACAGTTCACACCTCTTTTGATAAGGTGATTGCAATAGCCCTGTAAAAACCCAGGTAGGTCGTTTTCATAAGCAATCATACCGAATTCAAAATCCATGTTTAAACATGAGACAACCCGCAATCGTGAGTCGAGATTGACAAGTTACCGTCACAGGCTGTTACGCCTGACACAGTCTTGCAAAACTTCGACAACGGTTGAGTCCGTTTCAGGTACGTAGCATGGAGTTACCCAGTAACAATTAGAGCTTGGAAAAAGAGGTTCCAGTGATGTAGTGTTACAAGAGCGATCGCTTCAGAAAAATACCATGACAAAATAACGTTAGTTTGTAATGACGGCAATGATCTGACTGGCTTCGTTTCCAGCGATCGAACTCATACGTAAATTGATTAGAGAGAGCCACATCTAACGTGGATATTTAGTGAAACTTCGAACCATTTAGAATAAATGCAAATAATATATTTCATTAATAAAGACTATTATTTTTATTATTATAATAACACGTAGTTAGCAAGTGATTGTATTTGTGGTAGCGTTAGACCCAACAATACTTCACAGCTGTTTACAACCTTTTAGCAGCCATTTACCTTTAAACATTACGTAATTCATTAGGTATATGATAAGCTATTGTATTGCGCGTGAAAATAGTCGTATTGCTCATATCGCCTAGAGCCGATTCTGGTATTGGCATCATAACTACCTCGAAGCCGGGGTCTGCTCATAAGATGTTATAGTTTTTTTTACATTGTATTTATATTTATCTGTTTGTATTTATATTTTACTTTGTACTGTTATTTTACTTGTTAGTTACTAGTTTTATTACTTTATGAAGTTCACTTTTAAATCTTGTTGTGACGTGGCTCATCAAATATGTTGTATTATCTTTTTGATGTATATATGTATCTGATGAAAATAAATCTATCTATCTATCTATCTATCTATGTCGCTTCAAAATAAAATTTTTGGAAACTGTCCCAAAATTTAAATTTTGTTGCCCGTTAATATGAATTTTAAAAAGTTGTGGAGACATGTGGCTCGATAACAAGAAATTTGGAAAGTGCAATGAAATTTTTAATTTCGGATCTGCAGTAAAAATTGACTTTACCAAGAAACGAATGTTCGATTAAAAAGTACCCTAAAAACTGATTTGCATAGGACGATTTTTAACATTATTAAAAGTTATTTTCATCCGGTAGCAAGAGCTCTTTGGACAGGTACGGGATGGCGGTTACACAAAGATTATTTCATGCCGGATAACCAGTTATTGATTTTTACCGAAATTATTGAAAATATATAAAACCTAATTAAATCAGTACGCGGATATTGCTCGAAAGCAATGCTAAATCACAATATTCTAATTGAGTTATATACTGTTAGTACATTTTGAAAGAAACAGGAAAACCTCGTATAACGTATATATTGTGATATTAAGTGGTACGCCTATGACTTTTTTGGTATATTGTATTTTATAGAAAATTTAATTCTACAACTTTTTTCCATCTTGTGTTTTTGTCGTTTAAGTGATCATTTTTAAATGAAACTTGAATACTAAAAACATTGTCATGTGTTTGAAAGGGTAAAATGCTGAAAACTGGAAAAAAATAATGAATTTTTTTATTTTATTTTTTTTATTTTGTTTTGTTTTGTTTTTAATTTTATTTTGGTTTTTTACTCATACTAGGTGCGTATAGAACTGAAACTAAGAAGTGACTGATAAAATAAATAATTTTTCTAGAGTTTTTAACATTTCATCCTTTAAAACACATGACAATGTTTTTAGTATTTTAAGTTTCTTTTAAAATTGATCACTTAAACGAAAAAACACAAGGTGCAAAAAAGTTGTAGAATTAAATTTTCTATAAAATACAATCTACCAAAAAAGTCATAGGCCTACCACTTAAAAAGGAGGTAGGGAGAAGGATTATTTAACCCTAAATCAGCCATTTCTAAAACTTTATTTTAAAATATTTTTACTTTAAACTGTTACCCTCTGACATATGTTACAGCATACCAGTATTGAAAAAAATATCTAGCATTTGTACAATATTTAGAGGATATGTTTTTTTATTTCCAACTTTAGAGGGCTGTATCTTCATAGGAGTGCGATTGTGGATAGAGGTGAATTAGGTTCAATCAACTTTTTTTAAGGCGCTGAATTTGCGGTTAAGTGATTGACATACTTTTTAATAACACCCTGTATATTTAAGGAGAGGAGTTCGACAAAATATTAAGTTAGTAAATATTCTGCTCTCTAAAAGCATATCTACCAAATATAAAAATGTATCTTAGTCATGCGTGGGTTTTTTATCCAGAAAATTTTTTTTTATTTCTGTCTCTATTTTTTTATTCAGTTTTTTTTATTTATTTTTTATTTATTTATTCCCACGGATGACTAATTTAAGTTTTTATTTTTTTTATTTGCTGTTCACAAATTTAATAGGTCTGTAACTTCGAAACAAATAAACCATCACCACTTTTGTGTTTTTTAGTCTTACAATTAGGTCTACTTTACGCCACAAAAATTTGAACTTATTGATACGGGACATCTTGTATAAAGGTTTATAACTGAAAATTCAGAAATAATACCCTGTTGATTTTTTAACACTTCTCTCTTAATAGCTTCCTTGTACATTAATTGCACATAACGTATGTGGAAATAAAACATATTTCAGAAATACATAAATATAAACAAGAAACTAGTAGTCATGTATGTAACATCTTCTATATGTATTTTAATGAGGTCAGAAATAATTTATCCAACTAATCGCATAGGTATGTATGTTTATCTTTTAGACGGATTTTTTAAATTAAAAACTTGCCTAAGACGAGTGTGTAATTTACAGGATTTGTCAAGGGGATTGTTGTTTATAAATTATGTAAAATATTGTTACAAACTGCAAATTCCAATAATCTCTCTCTATCAATATCATACAGTGAAGTCCATAAATAACAAACAAGTTCATTTTCTACGTAATTAACGATTTTAAAGTAAAATCTTGAACAAGTTAAGTTTTGATGAAATGACGTTATAAGAGCAGAATTTTATACCTCCACCGTCAACCCCCTTGGAGTAACAGCTACCCCTTAAAATTTTTAAATGGACGGTGGGTGCGTGTGGTATCTCATTTGAAAGGGTTTTTAATTCTCTGTTCAGCAATATAAGAATTTTTGAATTTCTATAATTTTTTTAGTGAAAAATGTTACATTTTTAACATTACTAAATTTTATTGTAAACAAAGGGTGTTGCCGGCTAAGTTTATGGAATTGGGCCCAGCGGCTTATTTAGTACATAATAGGAATAGGCAGTTAGTACAATAAATAAACTACGATTCAGAACAGACATTCATAATATTAATATCCGGTTTAAAAACAACCTAACCCCTCCTCAGCATAGAACTACACTTTTTCGGTCCTCTTTTACATACAACTCCGCAAAACTCTATAATAAAATTCCAGCTGATTTAAAAAAATTCTATTGTAATATGTTTTCAAAAAAACTCAAAAAGCTAATGTTTCAAGATACTACCTTCCTAGCGTAAACAATTGATGTTTTGTAATTGATTCTTTTGTTGTTGTTGTTGGTAAGCAAAACAGTATTATGTGATAGATACTCACTTATTTTTATAGTTATGTTACATTTTCGAGGTTGAGTGGAAGAGCAAGCATTTTGGACGACAAATCCAAAATGCTTGAACTCCGCCTTTTCCACAATTTACTGAAATGTGTGTCTCGTTTATTTGTTTGTATATTTATATTATTGTGGAATAAAGACTGTTATTATTATTATTATTATTATTATTATTATTATTATTATTATTATTATTATAATTTTTTGAGTTTTTATGACAATCCTTTGAGTGACACCTACCAAATAAATCTATAATATTTAACACTAATATAATTGTCGTGTGTAAAATTTACTTCAAGGTCAGATTGGTGGAAGATGCTTAAAAATATAAACCTAGGTAATGAACATAGGCACACAAGAAAAAAAATTAAGTGCGAAGACCTAGTTCACTTAATTCCTACTCATTTCGAAGCTAATAGTCGAAAAAATATACTACTACTTTTAGCTTGACTCTCAATAATTTTTTTATTGCTTAAGATTAGGCCATTTTAATTAATTCACAGTAATATCTCCTTAGGAAGGGTCACTAGCGAAAAATGTTTCAGACGAAAGTTATTCCGCTCAGAGAGGGACAGACCAGTTCTCCAGTCTTTTGGGCAGACCAGTTTTCCACCCTTCACCCTTGATGAGCGGGGGGTGGGGCTAACTTTTGAATTTTTAATGGCGCTCTCCATTTTTTATCGCGTATTCTGATTCTACGAAAAAAATTACATAACTTTTGTACCAAAAATTTTTTTCTCCCCCTCACCCTGATCAGCGGGGATGGGGGTATAACTTCCGAATTTTCAAAAATCTGCAGTCGAACATCTCTGAACTAGGGCATTTTTAGGAAAACTGTTTCAAACAAAAGATGTCCCTCTCTGAACTAAACATTTTTCCTAAAAATGTACTAGTTCAGAGATGCAGATGTTTGAAAATTCAAAAGTTACCCCCATTCCCGCTCATCAGGGTAGGGGGGAGAAAAAAATGTTTGGTACAAAAGTTATCTAATTTCTTTCGTAGAATCGGAATGCGCAGTGTCGTTAAAAATTGAAAAATTAGCCCCACCCCCTGCTCAACAAGGGTGGGGTATGGAAAACTGTTCTGCCCAAAAGATGTTTCCCTATGAACGGAACAACTTTTGTCTGAAACATTTTTCGCTAGTGCCCCTTCCTGAGGAGATATTACTGTGGACTGATTAAAATGGCCTAACCAAATTTTTAATAAAATCAATATTTGTTAAGCAAAAAAAAAGAAAATTGGGAGCCAAGCTAAAAGTAGTAGTATATTTTTTTGATTACTAGCAACCATATGAGTAGGAACTCAGTGGTCTAGGTCTTCGCACTTCATTTTTTTTGTGTGTGCTTGTTTTATTGTTCATTACCTAGGTTTATATATTTTTAAGCACCTTCCACCAATCTGACCTTGCAGTAATTTTTACACACGATAACTATGTTAGTGTTAAATAATCTAGATTTTATTTGGTATGTGTCACTCAAGAGGTTGATATAAAAACAGCACCCTCAAAAATTAAATTATTTTTTAAATATACTAAATGGCATAATAGAAATGTAAAAAAATGTAAAATATAAAGCTATTTTATATCAACGTCTCCTATTAATTTCATTTAAATATCTTCAATAGTTTTCTGTATCGTTCCCGGGGAGATTTGATTATTTCTTGCCTTATTAATTTGTTTTCAGCAGGACGGAGCCACACCACATTTTGCATTGGAGTGGTCAGCTCGTTCTCGATTTAACCCCACTTGATTATTTTTTGAGGTTATTTAAAATTGAAGATCCACTTCAACAGACCAAGTAACGCCGATGATTTAAAAAACGGAATATAAGAAATTAATTAAATCACCCCGGAAATGATATCAAATGTCTTGAAAGAATTTCAGCACTGCCTGCCTCTCTTATTATAAAGAAGTAACTGCTTCCCAGTTTGAACAGTTGATTTAAAGTGTTACATGTTAAAATTAGTTTACAATATTGAAAATGTAATATTTTTTACTAAAAAAGAGAAATTTAAAAACTTTATTTTGCTAAATAGAGGCTTAAAAATCCTTTCAAATGAGGTATCACTCACCCATTCCATTTAAGAACTTTAAAGGGATAGTAGTTGTCACGCCAAGGGAGTTAAAGCGGGAGGTATAAAATTTTGCTCAAATAGTGTTATTTTAGAATTAAAACCGCTGCCCAAGGAATCACAACTTCCACATCCAGATTTTTTATCCAAGTCACTCACAACGAAAAAATTTTTGTATGTGGAAATCATTGTTTGTGGAACTTTAATAATATAATATTTGAAATCCTCTACCCCAAAAACCCATAAAACGATACCCCACATCGGTAGCGGGGTGGGGGTGGTGATAGGGGGTGGTAGTGGGGGTGGATGAAGTAAAAAAACATTTTGAGGTTTCTGGTTCTTGTACACACACTAAATCACAATTTTTTTCATCCCCTTTAATAATGGGGTGGGGGTGGTAATGGGGGTGGCTAATGCCAAAATTTTTTCTGAGACCTTAGCTTCTCTTGTACATACTAAATACCAATTTTATGGACTCTTACCTGCTTGATTTACCTATTTTCCCCAAATTTACCCCTGTTTACCCCCCAACCCTTCGGCGGAACAAGATGAAAATACAATCTAGTTCTAGATCTCGTTAAAGTACATATGTGTACCAAATTTCAAGTCAATATCTCAAACGGTTCCGGAGTAAACGTGCGCACAAAAAAAGTTACAAACAGACCGACAGACAGAAATTTTTTTTTCGCTCAAACTTAAAATTTCGACGTTTCGTGACATTCTAAGCCTATTTGAACAATAAAAATTTTTAAAATTTTTTTTGTCGTTACTATACTTCCACTGGATGTGGAAGTAAAATAGACGTGTTTCAGGATTTTACTTAAAAATCATAAATTACGTAGAAAATGAACTTATCCCTTACTTAGGGACCTCACTGTATAATGAGCTGTTCAGATTTGTAGTTGATTTAATTAGCTCATTCAAATGTGTTTTTGTTAGAGTTAGAGATTATTAATACTGACCTGATAGTCAGCCAGCGGCAAATGTTCTCGTTTTTTTTGCGTTTGCACATCAAAATATTAATTAAAAGAAATAAACATTAGTAATGAAAAATCTGTGAGTAGCAAGCTTTAATTGAAAAATAAGACCATCAAAATCGCCGGCTGATTGGGAGAAAAAGCGCCCCCTATTTTATAGACTAGTTCACAAGTTCAAACACGTGTTAATTCTGGATAAAGCTCGTAAAAATATGAGTGAGGTTTGAAACTTTTGCGCATTTTTTTATACGTCATTCCGAATCCAATGAGCCCTCACTCATATTTTTACGAGCTTCATCAAGAATTAACATGTGTTTGAACTTGTGAACTAGCCTATTAAAGGCATAGAAATGAAAAGCTAGTTTTGGGCTTTACTAGAGTAAATAAAAAATATAGTTTCCGAAAACTCGAATTAAATCCATTTATTCTTTGTTTTCTTGAAAAACGATATTTCACTCTATAGATATTTTGGCAATTGATTGTGTATTAAGATTATTTTGATTCAACATATCTTTTAAAATCATTTTTGACGGTTGCTTTTCTGTTGTCAGCAATTTTGCTTATAGCCAAATTAACATAATCTGAAATTATCACTATCTTAACTTGATCTCTAAATTCGTGTTCACAAACACCAAAACATTTGAACATCACCACAGTGGAATTCTATCACTGGACGCGCGTTTCGCCAACCATGTTGGCATCATCTGGGGATGATGGCCACATGGTTGTTTGTGGAAACTACTTCAGAGGCAGCGTAACACCGAAGGCAATTTTAATCAAAATCTTAACGGAAATGTGATAAAATAATAACTTACTTTTTCCATCAGTTGATTCTGAGATTACGTCATTTTTTCCGCCACTTTTGCACGAAAATATGTCCTGGGCCACCCTTTCGGCTTTCGCCATAGAAACTTTCCTTGTCTTTTTCCCCAGTATACTCTTATGTATTTCTTCACTGCCAGTCCTCTCGTCATACATGGACTCCAGTTTATTTAAATCTTCAATTTGGGATAAAGTTATCTTCATGTCCCTGCTCATCCGTGTTATTTTAGCTGATGAGAATCCTTTAAAATCAACTTCTCAATATGAACTTGAAATGTTTTCGATGCTTCTCAAAACTTTTCATCTCTCAAACGGGTTCACTTCCGCTTGGGTAGCATTTAAATTTGTATTTTCGAAACGAATCGTTCTTAACAACTTCATTTTGACTCGTTTCTGTTCCTGGACCTTCACCTTTTTCACATTTCGGAGCGATAGCATAACTTAAGTCCCTCTTTGCAATTTCTCTCAATTTCGAAACAAAGGCATTTGTCTTCCGAATACGTAGTACAAGTTTACGCTTCTCTAACATATCCAAAAGTCTGTTCATGCGATATAATGTCCTCGTTAACAATTTACTGGAATGTTTTGCAATTTTCTTCCTAACAATGTTGCCACTAGTTGTGAGAGGCGCTTTGCTAAGAATCGGTACACTCTCCTGTCAAAAGTGCCATACAGAAAAGGGAGGCTAATTAGAATAGTTCATAGATCACAAAACGTCTACCAAGATATTGTGAATAAGAATAAGTACACTCTGCGTTTATGGAACTTACTTTTTAGTGACATTGATGACTCTATACTTAACTTCATCTTTTTGCTTCCTTCTGTCATAAAAAGAAAACGTTTTGTCAACCATTTCCTTAATAAAGTATAAATTATCCATTACGTAGCGATGAGAGGCATCTGTAATGTTCCTGTCTATCTAAATCTGTCATAACAACCTCAATGATGGCATCAAAGTATTCGTACGTTTTCTTCCTGAAACACTCACAGAGATACTTCATGACACATTTTCGTTGTTCCAGATTAGGATTACTATTTATAGGTAATCAGTTTGGTCCCTATCACGCAATAATTTAAATGCAACTTTTCTACGTCTTGCTGATGATGTGACAATACTTGAACACCACGCAGCACCAGATTTGTTAAATCAAAATAATCTTAACACACAAACAGATGCCAAAATATCTGCGAAACACTATATTTTGTTTCCGCTAGTAAAGCCCAAAATTAACCTTTCTGTAAATTTAAAACACATGGCGTATTTCTATCCGTATTAGCTAGCGATTCTCGCTTGACCGTTTTGATAACTTTTTTTTTTTTTAATTAAAGTTGTTTACCTACAGATTTCTCCTCACTAATTTTTATTATTTTTAAAGGACCCCGGAAGAACCCTCATGATAGAATTTCTGCGAAATCGACTGAAACTTTGTTAATTTGTAGTTCAGGTCATGCTGATCAAAAGTTCTCATTGCATAGAGTTGATCCCATAGGAGGTTTTTGCTTCAGGAATTCTTGAAAGTCTTAAAACGAGGTCGTAACTAGGTGTGAGTGATTTTTCTTGTTAATTTTTATACATTAAGAACATCACCTAGTTACGGCCTCACCTTTATGAGTTTCAAGTACTCCTGGAGCAAAAACCACTCATACGATCGACTCGGTATAATGAGAACTTTCGATCAGCATGATTTAAACTCCAAATGACAAAAGTTTCGGCCGAGTTCGCCGAAACACCATTTCCAGAAGGGTTGTTCCGGGGTTCTTAGTATTTTCATGTGTTCACAGATAACTGATATCTGTTGAACGCATGAAAATACTAAGAATCCCCGTAACAACCAAAATCACAGAAATAAAATTTATCGTGATAACCGAAGGCAGAACTTACAGAATGAATCCCAATCTGGAGCAACAAAAATGTGACATGAAGCATGGCTGTGAATAATTAAGGAAGCAAATCAACGTCATGAAGAAAACGTACGAATACTTTGATGATATCATCGAGGTTGCTATGCCAGATTTAGATAGACAGGAACATTACAAATGCCTCTCATCGCTACGTAATGGATAATTTATACTTTATTAAAGAAATGGTTGACAAAAACTTTGCTTTTTATGACAGAAGGAAGCAAAAAGAAAAAGTTAAGTATAGAGTCATTAATATCACTAAAAAGGAAGTTCCGTAAACGCAGAGTGTACTTCTTATTCACTACGCCTTGGTAGATGTTCTGTGATCTGTGAACTATTCTAATTAGCCTCCGTTTTCTGTATGGCACTTGTGATAGTAGAGTGTCCCGACTCTTAGCAAAGCACCTCTCATAACTAGTAGCAACATTGTTAGGAAGAGGATTGCAAAACATTCCAGTAAATTGTTAACGAGGACATTATATCACATGAACACATTTTTGGACGGGTTAGAGAAGCGTAAACTTGTACTACGTACTCCGAAGCATAATGCCTTTGTTTCGAAATTGAGAGAAATGTCAAAGAAGGACATAAGTAATGTTATCGCTCCGAAATGGGAAAAAGGTGAGGTCCAGAAACAGAAACGAGTCAAAATGAAGTTATTACGAAGGATTCGTTTAGGTGTTTCGAAAAGACAAAGTTAAGCGCTACCGAAACGGAAGTGAAACCGTTTGAGAGATGAAAGGTTTTGAGTAGTATTGAAAATATTTCAAGTTCATATTGGGGAGTGGATTTTAAAGGATTTTCGTAGGCTAAAATAACGCCAATGAACAGAGACATGAAGATAATTTTATCTCAGATTGATGATTTAAATAAACTGGAGTCCATGCATGACGAGAGGAATAGCAGTGAAGAGATACACAGGACTATACTGGAGAAAAAGACAAGGAAGGTTTCTAAGGCGAAAGCTGAGAGGGTGGCCCAGGACATATTTCCGTGCAGAAGTGGCGGAGAAAATAACGTAATGTTAGAAGCAACTGACGGGAAAAGTATTATTTTGTCACATTTCCATTTAGATTTTGACTAAAATTCCCTTCGGTGTTACACTGCCTCTGAAGTAGTTTCTACAAACAATCATGCTGGCACCATCTCCAGATGATACCAACATTGTTGGCGAAACGCGCTTCCAGTGATAGAATTCCAGTATTATGTTCAAATGTTTTGGTCTTTTTGAATACTTATTCAGAGATCAAGTTAAGATAGTGATTATTTCAGATTATAGTAATTTGGCTGTAAGCAAAATTGCCTGTTAGCCGTACAGCCGCACCAAAGTTCCTTCCCATCAGCTCCTTGGTGACAAGCCAAGTTGTAAGGTCCACAAACTTGGTACCAACCTCGTGAGAGGTTGGGGGGGTTGAGCCACCCGCCAGGCGCGTCTCCAGGTGGCGGATGGAAGAACACTCGGGCTCCGAAAGGAGTGGGTAGTGTATACTATACATCGCGGACCAGCTCATGACTCACATCGTAAACCGCTTGGGGATGCAACGACCCTCTGACCTAGGACAGAGGTACGTATCTCCAGGGGGCACGCGGGTCTTGGCTTCATTGCCCGGACCACGTGGATGAAGCACCACTATCAGATCCCTTGCTGGGTAAACCGTTCGCTACCTCGTTAAACTGAATTCCTTCGTGTCGTTTCCCCCAACGGAGCTGGACACTATTGTCTTGCGTGAGCACATCTAGGACCTTTCTAGTTCTCCAGGCCCACATCTTGCAGGTCCTCAAACAAGCCCCTAGGTTTTTATCCCAAGGTATTGTGCACGCCGATGGGATGCATGGTCGGGAAGTTCCCCGACCGCTAGCGACAAACCTCGGGGAACATGGCGCACTCCGTTGTATAAAATGCCTTCCACGCACGCAGAGGGCTTCGTGCGTGGTGACCGTTCTTTCGCCCTCATCTTATTCACAACGTGTTTGTGATTTATAAACATTATTGTAGTTGGCCTTTGCTTGTCTGGTGCCATCTGTCACACAGCCTCATTAAATCTCTTTCCGAACAGTTCTTTGGTGACAGCCCAACGTTTTGGAGGGCGCCTTCTGCTCCTCTTGCCACCTGTTCTTTTTTTTCTGAACTATCAACCGTTCTATATTGTTGTCTCTTCGGTTGATATGGCTAAAAAATGAGAGGATTCTTAAGAATGCGATTGTGGAGAGTCGATTATGGAGACGCATTTCTTGGAGAAAAATTAGTGCGATGGGCTGGCCAGGAACTTCTCCAGGCCCACATCTCGCAGGTCCTCGAACAAGCCCCTAGGTTTTTATTCAGAATCAAAAATATTTGGTCTAGGTATGTGGTAAATCTCATATTCGCAATCTGCAAAGTGAAGGAAAATATAAAAATAATTTTGTTGAGCTATGTTTATTTTACTCCACAAAACATCAGAAGGGATGAAGAAATTTTAGTTAGTTAGACAAGTGAAAATAATTATAAAAAATAACAAAATATATTTTGTTATTTTACATAAATGACAAATGGCCAATTAGGCAAATTACAAACTATCACTTGGCATTTTCATAAAATCAGAACATAAAAACAAAGTCGTTAGCTTACGTTAGAGGACCTGGGTTGATAAGGGTTATTTTTGGCATATGGTAGGCTCAAAAAATATTTCTTTCAGTGGGGCTGTCTTGACCTTGCTTTCTACAGGTTGAGGATATGTACTTTCTCAAAAGTCCCGTTAGCTTCCAGAATTTTGCATCCAATTCGTACAACCAATGGATAAACTGTCTCATTGAGCTTCTGTTGTTCAATTCAACTGTGTCAATGTGGTGTTTAATGAATGCAGTCATCTCCACTTTGAGAGGCACAAAAGTTCTATGAGGCGGTATTAACCCCTGCATTCCTGTCACTAAGAGAACCCTCTATAAGATCAATTTGTCTTTCCCTTACAAATTTCTTGAGACAGACGACATATCGCCCTATATTTAACATCCACATTGCTTATATTCGAGTTATCTACCTCGAGCGGTGTAGGTTGGGCATGCCCAGCTGCAGCTGTATCGTCTTCTACAATCTAAGTGTGCAGTGGGGGCTGTACACCGCTAACCAGCTCACGACTCACATCGTAAACCGCCTGGGAATGCAACGATCTTCTGACCAGAGATCTGGATTGTTTGGCGGGAGGTGAGCTTGCACTCTCGTGGACTCAGGCCCTATAGGTGGACCTATTGCACTACCCTCGTAGGTGGCGGCATGTCCACATTGTCCCATGTCCCCATTCCTCAACCCAACCAACAGTTGTGATGTATTTGAGGAAAAGTCCAGGCGAGGCGCCACCTATGTTGGTCATACTCGGGCAAAAGTCTCCCAGCATGGATCCTCTTTTCGTTGAAAGAGCAGGGCAGTGACACCACAAGCTCGGCAGTCTTGTCCTCCAGATTACACCCTCTACATTTGGAGCTATCTATAATTTCCAGTGTAGGAAGGTGTTTGCTTAGTCTGCAGTGTCCTGTTAGTAATCCTACGCAGATTACTCCTGGACATCTGGAGACGGCGTTGGCACCATTATAAAAACTTCCCCAATCTCAAGTCATTGTGCACGCAGATGGGATTCATAGCGAGATAGCTTGTTATTCACAAAGGCTTGCCAGATGCTTTGTGATTCTTGAAAATTATTCTAGTCTAGTCATTATTTTGCAAATTTTTCAAATTCATTTTCTCTAAATCTTCCAAATAAATCCAGGGGAAGGTAGAGATTAGAGTTTCGGGACTTTTTATTCTACAAAGTCGTTAATTTGCATTAGAGGACCTGGCTTGATAAGGGTCATTTTGGCGTATCGTAGGGTCAAAAAATATTTCATGCAGTTGGGCTGTCTTGACCTTGCTTGCGAAAAGTTGAGGATGAGTATATGTACTTTCTCAGAAGATCCGTTAGCTTCCAGAATTATTTTATTCAGTTCATACAACCAGTGGATAAACTGTCTCATTAAGCTTCTGCATCAAATTGCGGACCCCGTAGCCGCTGGTCTTGACAGGCCCCGCGAAATCTATGAAGCGCTTCTTTTTGTTTCATACACACGCTAAGTTAAAGTTTACTCGACTATAGATAAATTTATTGTACCGCTTCTTAATTTCTAGCATAACCAGAAATAGGTTATCAAAAGAAACCAAAGATTTGAAATTATTTTCTTGAATTTTTTTTTTTTTTTCATATATTATTCTTTTTGCTGTTTACGAAATCCTATATAAAATAATCTTTTCCCAGAATGACAATAAATAAATATGTACTGCAATCGCAACGAGTGTTGGCGAGCAAAGGGGAATCTCTATGTAGAGAGTGGTATAGATAGGTCCAGCGCACGCACCGCATGATTCGTGTTGCACACTGATAAATTATTATAGGAAGTGGACTCGCATTTGTCCGATAGGCCGCTACGTTCTCCCACAATTCCTGCCGCTCGCCAAGATCCGTGGCGGGTACAGTAGATCGTTCTTTTCCTTGCATTTTTCTTATTTCTAATATATGTTTATGTTTAAATTTTATGTATTTATATTTTATGTCTATATTTTGATCTACTTGATTATAAACTTAGTGTCCGCTAAAAAGTCTGCACCATAAGGGAAACGCTGTTATTGACTTTCTGAAAAATTTTATTTTTGGTAAAAGTTAGTGCATGTTTTCAAACGAAAAAGGGGCTGCACGAGTGTGTGTTAGTACTGGCGCTTAGGTCGGAAATTTTTTTTTTGAAATTGTCTCAAGAGTAAACTACCTTTATTTTTAAGAATATCGAAAAATGTTATTTAAAGTTGCTTATAATATGAAGTAATATCCAGATATATAATTTGGCTGTTCTATTTTAAAAATAAAAATTTTCCACTTTTTTATGCATCTCTCTCTCTATCAATATGATACAGTGAAGTCCATAAATAACGAATAAATTCATTTTCTACGTAATTAACGATTTTAAAGTAAAATCTTGAACAAGTTAATTTTTGATTCTAAAATGACGTTATTTTATACCTCCACCGTCACCCTTTAGAGTGACAGCTACCCCTTAAAATTTTTAAATGGAAGGAGGGTGCTTGTGGTATCTCATTTGAAAGGGGTTTTAATTCTCTATTCAGCAATATAAGAATTTTTGAATTTCTATAATTTTTTTTAATGAAAAATGTTACATTTTTAATATTACTAAATATTGGAAACAGAGGGTCTCGCCGGTTAAGTATATGGAATTGGGCCAAGCGGTTTATTGGGCTATTCATTCACATAAATGTTGCTTATGACTAGATTGCTCAATAAAATATATAATAAACCTCTATCCCCTATATTACCAAAGTTTTGGGGGTAACAACCATCAACTTTAAAATTAAGTTTTTTCAGAACTATTGAAGATAATTAAATGAAATTAATAGGAGACGTTGATATAAAATAGCTTTTTTTACATTCCATTACAGCATTTATTATATTTAAAAAATAATTTAATTTTTGAGTTTTTATGTCAACCCCTTGAGCGACACCTACCAAATAAATCTATATTGTTTAACACTAACATAATTGTCGTGTGTAAAAATTACTTCAAGGTCGGATTGGTGGAAGATGCTTAAAAATATAAACATGGTAATCAACACAGGCACACACAAAAAAAATTAAGTGCGAAGATCTATACCACTTAATTCCTACTCATTTGGAAGCTAATAATCGAAAAAATATACTAGTACTTTTAGCTTGGCTCTCAATTATTTTTTATTGCTTAAGAAGTATTGATTTTATTAGGCCATTTTAATTAATTCACAGTAATATCTCCTCAGGAAGGGACACTAGCGAAACATGTTTCAGACAAAAGTTGTTCCGTTCAGAGAGAGACATCTTTTGGGCAGACCAGTTTTCCACCCTTCACTCCTGATGAGCGGGGGGTGGGGCTAACTTTTAAATTTTTAATGGCACTCTCCATTTTTTATCACAAATTCTGATTCTACGAAAAAAATTGCATAACTTTTATAGCAAACATTATATTATTTTCTCATCCCCCCCCACCCTGATCAGTTGGGATGGGGGTGTAACTTTTGAATTTTCAAAAACCTGCAGGCAGAGCTGTTGAAAGTACCCAATGAAAGTGCTTGAAGTACCAAATACAAGTACCTGACAATGTATTTGCTGCTCCAATTCCCAAGTACTATGACGTGAAGCAAAGTAATTCAGATACCAAATACTTGTCGAAAGTACTTCAAGCAAATCGCAAGTACCGTATTTCAAATATTTCAGATTATTTGAAGTACTTCACTAGGTACTTCAAATCTCAAAGTAGTTCAATTACTCTAAAGTATTTCAAGTACTTAAGTATTTCAAGTACTCAAGTATTTCAAGTACTCTAATATTTCAAATGCTCCACAGTTCTTCCAATATCCATAAAAAATTTTATTTATTAAGTTCTTATCTTATAATTTATTATTATTATTATGCAGCTTTCTTCAACTCCAGCATCATTCAAAAACAATAGAAAAAATAAATAATTATATAAAAACCAACAAAAATAAATATTGCTGCGATCGATTTCCCTTCAAATGTCAAGAAAGTAATAAAGAAAATAAACTTATATATAAAACATATTAATAATTTTAGGTAAGTACAAGTACAAATAAAAAAATAGTAAAATTAAGATCTATCTATATCCATTGGCTTTCAATAGCACCAAATTTTCGAAATTTCCATCAGTTAATGCATTTCTTCTAGGAGCATTTATAATTTCAGCAAATGAAGAGTCTTTCTACAGGCGCTGATGATGCGAGGCATGTAAAACCGATAAAAAACTGTTTTTACTGTTCCATATTTACCTATCTAGAGAAACAAGTTGGGTGTCAGAGTCATTTAAGTATTGAAGAATTTTTAATTCAATTCTTTTTTTATCACTCGCTTTTATACAGTGTGTTTCACTTGAAATGGTAACAGCCCAATAACTTTTTATTGTTTTCCGATTTGAATCAAATTTTATTTAAGTATGGAACAAATTAGGATCTACTTATGACCAGAAAAGCATTCGCCTCCTACAAATGTAAAGCCACCTGCCGTACCAATATATGCGGAGAAAATCAAAAAATCATATTAGGCATATTTTTATCGGAAAATTTTGTTAATGAAACTTGTTCAGAATTGTCCAAAAACCGTAAGTCCAAAATGTAATCAAAATAAAAAAATATATAAATTTTGATTAAAATAATGTCCAATATATATTTACACCATTTGAAAGCCTTTATAAAAGAAGCTTTTTATATACATCTTTAAAAAAATTGTCTAATTTACTATAAATTTACAATTTATCCATGGAAAACAAAAGTATGTAAATTAAAATAAACAATATGTTCTGTCAAAATACCTGTTAGTATCTAATTTCACTTTATTTTAAATAAAATGGAGATTTTCAATAATTGATATATATTACATTGAATGGATTCGGCGGTTGGCTCCTTGTGAAACATTATTTAATATTTTGGATACAATGCATTCCTTAAATTGTATCCAAAATATTGATATATATTTTTCGGACCACCATGACTGAATGTAAGAAAATATAAAACTTAATATCTACTATAGTTTTTAAGAAAAATTCCATGTGTCATACATCATTAAAAAGATTTTTCTATGACCTTTCTAATGGTTTAAAAATATATGGGGTATTCCGTTTAAAAAAACCAAAGTAAAGCTCGTATCTCAGAAATTCGACTTTTAATTGTTTTCCGAAATGATTTTTTGAAAATACATGTGACTTCTCATAACTTTTATTTTTAAACGTTTTTACGTAACTCCAAAAATAACGAAGTTAAATGAGGTTCTAACGTTGGCGCGACCACTCTGTACAGTTGACTATAATAAGGAACTCTAGTCTAGTTAAAATAAAAAACACGTTCTTAAATAAATTAAAATGTTCTGATACTTAGTACATACTAATAATAATAATTTTTTGTTTTTATGTGCCCTGGGCACCTCGGAAGTAATACATAATGTCTTGAAAGAATTTCAGCACTGCCTGCCTCTCTTATTATAAAGAAGCAACTGCCTCCCAGTTTGAACAGTTGATTTAAAGTGTTACATGTTAAAATTAGTTTACAATATTTAGTAATATTGAAAATGTAATATTTTTTACTAAAAAAAAGAAATTCAAAAACTTTATTTTGCTGAATAGAGGCTTAAAAATCCTTTCAAATGAGGTATCAATCACCCATTCCATTTAAGAACTTTAAAGGGATAGTAGTTGTCACGCCAAGGGAGTTAAAGCGGGAGGTATAAAATTTTACTCAAATATTGTTATTTTAGAATTAAAAATCGAAGTTTTTCAGGATTTTACTTAAAAATCGTAAATTACGTAGAAAATGAACTTATCCCTCACTTATGGACCTCACTGTATAATGAGCTGTTCAGATTTGTAGTTGATTTAATTACCTCATTCAAATATGTTTTTGTTAGAGATTATTAATGCAGACCTGATTGCTAGCCAGCGGCAAACGTTCTCGTTTTTTTTTGCGTTTGCACATAAAAATAATAATTAAAAAAAATAAACATTAGTAATGAAAAATCTGTGAGTAGCAAGCTTTAATTGAAAAATCAAAATCGCCGGCTGATTGGGAGTAAAAGCGCCCCCTATTTTATAGACTAGTTCACAAGTTCAAACACGTGTTAATTCTGGATAAAGCTCGTAAAAATATGAGTGAGGGCTCATTGGATTCGGAATGACTTCTAGAAAAATGTGCAAAAGTTTCAAACCCGCACATAACAATTGCAAAAGTTATAAACATATTAAGATTGAAAAAATAACGAGTTTCTTTTTATGCAAATAACTCGAAAACTATTAATATTTAAGAAATTTAAAAAAAGTTTCTTAAAAAGGAAGAAATTTCCAATAAAAAAGTCCTGACTCCCGGAACTCTATCTCTATTATTAATAAATTTTAATTTAACATTGAAAATAGAGCTCCGCGCGGCGGACGCTAAGTCATTACGATGCACAGTGGGCCAGAATCCGAAAAAGCTGACCAAAAGTCTAAAATTCGAAAGAGGTTTAATTGTATTCAAAGTAATATTTTTGTAATCAGAAATGTTCAGTTCATTACGTACCGCAAATTCCAACCGTATTGTTGCCCATTTTTACCTGATACACCCTAATAAACAACGTTCTGTTAGCGTACAGTTGTGAATAGTTGCTTGCCACATTCGAACGTACTATTCGATATTCCTGTAATTTGTGTAATTTCAATAAAAACATAGTAACATTTTAGGAAGATAATCTATAAAGTAAGTGTTTTATTTTGCATACATTTATTGCTTGTGAAATGTGATACATTCGGTCATAAAATTGTGTTAAACGGGGTTCTACAAAGATAAAGAAATAAAAATTAATGGGTACCTTTTGTTTGAGCTACAAAAAAAGCGCAACCTGTTCCAAGCATGATTCTTTTACTGGTCGATTTCTTATAGTTTTTTCAAATTATAGTACAGAATTTAGAACCCGATTCAACCCGGTTTGGAAGTATTGAGTAATAATTTGGTCAAGTACGAGGTCTTAAATTGAAAATATACGTACGACGCGACGACGGGCCCTTGCTCGATAACTGCTTCGAATTACTATTTTAATTTTTTCCATGGAATTTCTAAAATTAGAAAAATGAATTGAAAACAAGGGTGGGGCAGGGTGGGGCGCTTGCATCCCCCTAGCTAGCACCGAATACGACTTTGTTTACAGTTATTTGTATCATATTAATAAAACGTAGTTTGCTTTTAATGAAAAAATATTTCACTATTTGACTGTATTGCCTTGCCACACCCTGCACAGTGGGCCAGAATCCGAAAAAGCTGGCCAAAAGTCGAAAAATCGAGTTTCGAATTTAGGACTTTTTTGTCCCCGAACGTTTACTAGATGACCCAGGTACAATATAAACCGGTCCCTAGGAGCCGACATCCCCAAGGTCTTTGTAACTTCATTCCGAATGTGACAGTCACACGAAGCGCACCGAGCTGTTTATTTCACGCAAGTTGTTGTAGTTACAGAAAGTGCTGTAAAAATTTAGAAAATAGTGGCATTAAAATACATTAAAATGGATTCTCCTCCACATGTCGAAGGTGAAATTTCGTAATTATTAATTTATAAAAAAATTATTAACATTCAATAGAAGGTGGTTTTTTCATAGAATATAGAAAACATTTTTTTCTTTATCAAGAAATAAGTTTGTTTCCTTCACACTCGTTCAACGGGTTTTTTTTAAGTTGTCCGTTGAACATTCTTGATAAAAATATGTAAAAATTGGTTGCCTCTAGGAGTCATTATTGTTTTTGTGATCGTTTTTCTGACACGGTGCAAAATACAGCGACGCGTTAACTTTGGTCTATAGTGTTGTTTTAGCATAAAAATTCCATTTAAACGTAACAATTTATAATATTTATGTGTTATAAACAATTTTTGAAAAAATTAAAGCATTTTGCTGTCAAAAATAATTATTGAAAAATTATATTTTTGGTTGGAATTTATAAAATGCCTAAAAGTATGTAAAATTGAATTTAAATTAATTAGTTAATTTAATTTTTTAAATTTGAATTGAAATTCGTAATCAACGACCTCGAAAACCCCCCGAATACCAATTTTGAATTAAAATGATTGACTTTTCTCAAATGCCTGTCGCCATATTGGAGCCGCCATTTTGCTTTTGAAAAAACTATTACCAAATTCGTATTCAGCGGCCTCGAGAACCCCCGAATACCAATTTCCAACTAAAATGCCTTACTTTTCTTAAACATTTGTCGCCATATTGGAGCCGCCATTTTGTTCTTGAAAAACTATTACCAAATTCGTAATCAGCGACCTCAAAAACCCCCAAGTGAAAATTTTCAAAACCATTACTCCATTTTTCGACTTTTGGCCAGCTCGGATTTTGGCCCACTATGCGATGCTCTGAAACCGACCGTAACAAGTAAGAAAAATATTTTTTATGCTATTAAATATTAATTCAAAAATTTTAAAAAATTTTGGTATTATTTAGACACTTAAAGGAACAACATCTTGTTGGAAAAAAAAATTGTCACCGACTATTCATAAAATGAGCCTATTGTTAATTAACAAATTTTTTCAGAGTTTCCGTTTATATTTCAAATAGCACTAAAAATTTAAAGTTTATGTAATCTTATAGTATTTTTGAATATAAAAACATTAATAATTAAAATTAATAAAAAAAATTTTCAACCTCTCTTTTTCTTTTCTAGTTTTTTGTTAGCTTAAATAATTAATAACTAATAGACTATAACAATTAAAAACATCGCAACGTCATAATCTCATAAAGTATAGTTGACATAAGGTCTCCACGAAGCGAAATAATTTTAGTGACTTTTGTTTAACAATTATCCGACTTGAAATATAAACGCAAACTCTAAAAAAAAATTGTTAATCAACAATGGGCTCATTTTATGAAAAATCGGTGAAAAATTTTTTTTCCAACGGGATATTGTTTCTTTAAGTGTCTAAATAATACCATAATTTTTTTAAATTTTTGAGTTAATATTTAATAACAAAAAAATTTTTTTCTACTTGTTACGGCCGGTTTCAGAGCATCGTAACGGCTTAGCGTTCGCCGTGCGGAACCCCATTTTCAACATTAAATTAAAACTATTAATAATAGAGATAGAGTTCCGGAAGTCGGGACTTTTTTATTGGAAATTTCTTCCTCTTTAAGAAACTTTTTTAAAAATTTCTTAAATATTAATAGTTTTCGAGTTATTTGCAACAAACGAAACTCGTTATTTTTTCAATATTAATTTGTTTATAACTTTTGCAATTGTTTATGGGCGAGTTTGAAACTTTTGCGCATTTTTCTAGACGTCATTCCGAATCCAATGAGCCCTCACTCATATTTTTACGAGCTTTATCAAGAATTAACACGTGTTTGATCTTGTGAACTAGTCTATTAAAAGCATAGAAATGAAAGGCTAGTTTTGGGCTTTACTAGAGTAAACAAAAAATATGGTTTCCGAAAACTCGAATTATATCCATTTATTCTTTGTTTTCTTGAAAAACGATATTTCACTCTATAGATATTTTGACAATTGATTGTGTGTTAAGATTATTTTGATTCAACATATCTTTTAAAATCATTTTTGACGGTTGCTTTTCTCTTGTCAGCAATTTTGCTTATAGCCAAATTAACATAATCTGAAATTATCACTATCTTAACTTGATCTCTAAATTCGTGTTCACAAACACCAAAACATTTGAACATCACCACAGTGGAATTCTATCACTGGACGCGCGTTTCGCCAACCACATTGACATCATCTGGAGATGATGGTCACATGGTTGTTTGTGGAAACTACTTCAGAGGCAGCGTAACACCGAAGGCAATTTTAATCAAAATCTAAACGGAAATGTGATAAAATAATAACTTACTTTTTCCATCAGTGGATTCCAAGATTACGTCATTTTCTCCGCCACTTTTGCACGACAATATGTCCTGGGCCACCCTTTCGGCTTTCGCCTTAGAAACTTTCCTTGTCTTTTTCCCCAGTATACTCTTATGTATTTTTTCACTGCCAGTCCTCTCGTCATACATGGACTCCAGTTTATTTAGATCTTCAATCTGGGATAAAGTTATCTTCATGTCCCTGCTCATCCGTGTTATTTTAGCCGATGAAAATCCTTTAAAATCAACTTCCCAATATGAACTTGAAATATTTTCGATGCTTCTCAAAACTTTTCATCTCTCAAACGGGTTCATTTCCGCTTGGGTAGCACTTACCTTTGTATTTTCGAAACAGCCAAACGAATCGTTCGTAATAACTTCATTTTAACTCGTTTCTGTTTCTGGACCTTCACCTTTTTCACATTTCGGAGCGATAACATTACTTAAGTCCCTCTTTGCCATTTCTCTCAATTTCGAAACAAAGGAATTGTGTTTTCGAATACGTAATACAAGTTTACGCTTCTCTAACATGTCCAAAAGTCTGTTCATGCGATATAATGTCCTCGTTAACAATTTACTGGAACGTTTTGCAATTTTCTTCCTAACAATGTTGTCACTAGTTGCTAAGAATCGGTACACTCCGCTGTCAAAAGTGCCATACAGAAAAGGGAAGCTAATTAGAATAGTTCATAGATCACAAAACGTCTACCATACGTCGTAAATAAGAAGAAGTACATTCTGCGTTTACGGAACTTCCTTTTTACTGGCATTGATTACTCTATACTTAACTGTTTCTTTTTGCTTCTTTCTGTCATAAAAAGAAAACGTTTTGTCAACCATTTCTTTAATGAAGTATAAATTATCCATTACGTAGCGATGAGAGGCATCTGTAATGTTCCTGTCTATCTAAATCTGTCATAGTAACCTCAATGATAGCATCAAAGTATTCGTACGTTTTCTTCATGACGTCGATTTCCTTCCTTAAGCATTCACGGAGATACTTCATGACACATTTTCGTTGTTCCAGATTGGGATTATTATTTATAAGTAATCAGTTTGGTCTCTATCACGTAGTAATTTAAATGCAACTTTTCTCTACGTCTTGCTGATGATGTGACAATACTTGAACACCACACAGCACCAGATTTGTTAAATCAAAATAATCTTAACACACAAACAGGTGCCATATCTGCGAAGCACTATATTTTGTTTTCGCTAGTAAAGCCCAGAATTAACCTTTCTGTGAATTTAAAACACATGGCATATTTTTATCCGTATTAGCTAGCGATTCCCGCTTGACCGTTATGATAACGTTTTTTTTTAATTAAAGTTCTCTCTACTCTACTCTCTACTTAAAGATTTCTCCTCACTATTTTTTATTATTTTTAAAGGACCCCGGAAGAACCCTCATGATAGAATTTCGACGAAAACGACCGAAACTTTGCTAATTTGTAGTTCAAGTCATGCTGATCAAAAGTTCTCATTGCACCGAGTTGATCCCATAGGAGGTTTTTGCTTCAGGAGTTCTTGAAAGTCTTAAAACGAGGTCGTAACTAGGTGTGAGTGATTTTTTTTGTTAATTTTTAATTTTTGTACATTAAGAACATCACCTAGTTTCGGCCTCATCTTTATGAGTTTCAAGTACTCCTGGAGCAAAAACCACTCATACGATCGACTCGGTATAATGACAACTTTCGATCAGCATGATTTAAACTACAAATGACAAAAGTTTCAGCCGATTTCGCCGAAACACCATTTCCAGAAGGGTTGTTCCGTGGTTCTTAGTATTTTCATGTGTTCAACAAATATCAGTAGGCAAAATCACAGAAAAAAAATTGATCGTGATAACCGAAGGCAGAACTTACAGAATGAATCCCAATCTGGAGCAACAAAAATGTGACATGAAGCGTGTCGGTGAATAATTAAGGAAGCAAATCAACGTCATGAAGAAAACGTACAAATACTTTGATGATATCATCGAGGTTGCTATGCCAGATTTAGATAGACAGTACATTACAGATGCCTCTCATCGCTACGTAATGGATCATTTATACTTTATTAAAGAAATGGATGACAAAACGTTTGCTTTTTATGACAGAAGGAAGCAAAAAGAAAAAGTTAAGTATAGAGTCATTAATATCACTAAAAAGGAAGGAAGTTCTGATCTGTTTCTAATTAGCCTCCCTTTTCTGTATGGCACTTGTGATAGCAGAGTGTCCCGATTCTTAGCAAAGCACCTCTCATAACTAGTACCAACATTGTTAGGAAGAGGATTGCGAAACGTTCCATTTTTGGACATGTTAGAGAAGCGTAAACTTGTACTACGTACTCGAAAGCATAATGCCTTTGTTTCGAAATTGAGGAAAATGTCAAAGAAGGACTTAAGTAATGTTATCGCTCCGAAATGTGAAAAAGGTGAGGTCCAGAAACAGAAACGAGTCAAAATGAACTTATTACGAAGGATTCGTTTAGGTGTTTCGAAAAGACAAAGTTAAGCGCTACCGAAACGGAAGTGAAGCCGATTGAGAGATGAAAGGTTTTGAGTAGTATTGAAAATATTTCAAGTTCATATTGGGAAGTGGATTTTAAAGGATTTTCGTAGGCTAAAATAATGCCAATGAGCAGGGACATGAAGATAATTTTATCTCAGATTGATGACCTAAATAAACTGGAGTCCATGCATCACGAGAGGAATAGCAGTGAAGAGATACACAGGACTATACTAGAGAAAAAGACAAGGAAAGTTTCTAAGGCGAAAGCCTAGAGGTTGGCCCAGGACATATTTCCGTGCAGAAGTGGCGGAGAAAATAACGTAATCTTAGAACCAACTGACGGGAAAAGTAAGTTATTATTTTGTCACATTTCCATTTAGATTTTGACTAAAATTGGCTTCGGTGTTACGCTGCCTCTGAAATAGATTCTACAAACAATCACGCTCGCATCATCTTCAGATGATGCAAATATTGTTGGCGAAACGCGCTTCCAATGATAGAATTCCAGTATTATGTTCAAATGTTTTGGTCTTTTTGAATACTGATTCAGAGATCAAGTTAAGATAGTGATTATTTCAGATTATAGTAATTTGGTTGTAAGCAAAATTACTGATAAGAGAAACGCAACCGTTAAAAATTATATTAAAGGTAAACGAAGTCAGAAAATCAGCACTTACAAGAGAGGAAGCAAACCCAATAGTGTTGATGGTATTTCAAATTGTTCTCGTGGGTCCTCAAACAAGCCTCCAGGTTTTTATTCAGAATCGAAGATATTTGGTCTAGGTACGTGGTTTTTCGATAAAGGTGAAAATATTATTGCCGAGGATTCAACCTTGAGGTCGTAAGTCACTCCTATGATATTTTGTTATAAATGTACTGTTAAATTGCCAAATAGTCTTCTTCTTATTCGCAATGTCTTGCCAGACGTTTTGTTATTCATGCATTAGTCTAGTTGGTCTCTGTTTGCTGTATACCACAGAGGACGGCATTACGCTATCTGTCACGATTGCCTGTTAGCCGTACAGCTTCACCAAAGTTCCTTCCCATCAGCTCCTTGGTGACAAGTCAAGTTGTAAGAACCGCAAACCTGGGGGTTGAGCCACCCGCCATGCGCGTGTCCAGGTGGCGGATGGGAGAACACTCGGGCTCCGAAAGGAGTGGGTACTGTATACTATACATCGCGGACCAGCTCATGACTCACACCGTAAACCGCTTGGGAATACAACGACCCTCTGACCTAGGTCAGGGGGCATGGGGGTCTTGGATTCATTGCCCGGACCACGTGGATAAAGCACCACTATAAAAACTTCCCCAATCTCAAGGTATTGTGCGCGCCGATGGGATGCATGGTCGAAGGGTTGTCCGACCGCTAGCGACAAACCTCAGGGAACATGGCGCACCCCGTTGTATAAAATGCCTTCCACGCACGCAGGGGGCTTCGTGCGTGGTGACCATCCTTTCGCCCTCATCTTATTCACAACGTCGTTGTGATTTATGAAAATTTGTCTAGTTGGCCTTCGCTTTACGGGTGCCTTCTGTCGCACAGCCTCATTAAATCTTTTTCCGAATAGTTCTTTGGTGACAGCCCAACGTTTTGGAACTCTTCTGCTCCTCTTGCCATCTATTTTTTTTCTAAATTATCAACTGTTTTATATTGTCGTCTCTCCGGTTGATATGGTTAAAAAATGAGAGGATTCGAAAGAATGTGATTCTGGAGAGTCGATTATGGAGACGCATTTCTTGGAGAAAAATTAGTACGATGGGCTGTCCAGGGAATTCACAACAAATTTCTCCAGACCCATATCTCGCAGGTCCTCGAACAAGCCCCTAGGTTTTTATTCAGAATCAAAAATACTTGGTCTAGGTATGTGGTAAATCTCATATTCGCAATCTGCAAAGTGAAGGAAACTATAAAAATAATTTTGTTAGGCTATGTTTATTTTACTCCGTAAAACATCAGGAGGGATGAAGAAAGTTTAGTTAGTTAGACAAGTCAAAATAATTATAAAAAATAACAAAATATATTACATAAATGACAGGTGGCCAATTAGGCAAATTACAAACTATCACTTGGCATTTTCAGAAACCCAGAACATAAAACCAAATCGTTAGTTTAGAGCGTTAGAGGACCTGGGTTGATGAGGGTTATTTTTGGCATATGGTAGGCTCAAAAAATATTTCTTCCAGTGGGGCTGCCTTGACCTTACTTTCTAAAGGTTGATGATATGTACTTTCTCAGAAGTTCCGTTAGCTTCCACAATTTTGTATCCAATTCGTACAACCAGTGGATAAACTGTCTCATTGGGCTTCTGATGTTGAATTCGACTGGGTCGACGTGGTGTTTAATGGATGCAGTCACCTCTACTTTGAGAAGTACAACAGTTCTATGGAGGCGGTACCAGCTCCTGCATTCCTGTCACTAAGAGAACCCCCCCATAATATCAATTTGTCTTTCCCTCACAAATTTCTTGGGGTAGACGGCTTATCGCCCTATATTTAACTTCCACATTGCTTATATTCTAGTTTTTTACTTCGAGCGGTATAGGTTGGGCAGGCCCTGCTACCGCTACATCGTCTTCTACGATCTAAGTAGGTAGTGTAGGCCATACACCGCTGACCAGCTCATAACCCGTAAACCACCTGGAAATGCAACAATCCTCTGACCAGGGATCTGGATTGTTTGGCGGGACTTTGCACTCACGTACACTCAGACCTCATAGGTGGGCCCATTGTGCTACCCTCGTAGGTGCGGCATGTCCACCGAACCCCTCATTTCTCAAGCCAACCAACAGTTGTGATGTATTTGAGGAGAAGGCCAGGCGGGGCGCCACCTATACTGGCCATACTGAGACAGAAGTCCCCCAGTATGGATCTTCTTTTCGTTGAAAAAGCAGGGCAGTGACACGGCACATTCTCGACAGTCTCGTCCTTCAGATTACACTCTTTACACTTGCAGCTATCAATTCCCAGTATATGAAGGTGTTTGTTTAGTCTGCATTGTCCTGTTAGTAATCCTACATAGATACGCAGATTATTCCCGGACATCTGAAGACGGTGTTTGCCTAGCTTAAGACTGGATGTGGCCAAAGCCATTCTGCTATATCTGCAGCTGCTTAAACCACTCAAACAATCCTCGTGGGATTTGAGTGTATAGTTCTTTAACCGGCAACTGTGGACTGAGTCTAAGAGTGCTATTGCAGGTTCTGGGCCATGCGGGGCGTTCTCAGATCCCTTGGACTAAACCGTTCGCTACCTCGTTAACTGAATTTCATCGTGTCCTTTCACCCAACCGAACTGGACACTGTTGTTTTGTGTGAGCACATTTAGGGACTTTCTAATTTGCAGAACCAGCCCAGAGCCTGTCTCACAGTTATTTAGGGCAGGTAAGCACGGCCGCTCTGCTGTTCTTTGATATGCGCACCGTTTTACAAATGACGTTCGTATTCGTGGTTTCTATTACTGCTTGCAGGATCCCTACTAGTTCCACCTGGAAAATAGTGATACGTGTGCCTAGCGGTATTACTTACCGAGTGTAGATCTAGTTCTTCTGAGTAGACCCCCAGCTCCCGATCACAGTCTATTTTTGAACCATCGGTGTAGATTGATATGTCCTGCTCTGGCAGGATCGGAGGTACGTATTTTCAGTGGGCACGGGGCTTCGTTTCTGGGACCACGTGAATGAAGCACCATTATAAAAACTTCCCCAATCTCAAGCCATCGTACGCGCAGATGGGATTCTCAGCGACATAGCTTCTTATTCACAAAGGCTTGCCACACGTTTTGTGGTTCTTAAAAATTGTTCTAGTCTAGTCATTACTTTGCAAAATTTTCAAATTCGTTTTGTCTAAATCTTCCAAAAAAATTCAGGGGATGGTAGAGATTAGAGTTTCGGGTCTTATTTTATGATAGAAAACAAAGTCGTTGCTTGCGAAAAGTTGAGGATATGCACTTTCTCAGAAGATCCGTTAGCTTCCAGAATTATTTAACCAATTCATACAACCAGTGGATAAACTGTCTCATTGAGCTTCTGATGTTCGATTCGATGTGGTGTTTAATGGCTACAGGCACCTTTACTTTGAGAGCTACAACATTTCTATGAGGCGGCTGGCCCCCTGCATCAAATTGCGGGCCCCGTACCCACTGGGCTTGACGGGCCCCTCGAAATCTATGGAGCGCCTTTTTTTTCTCGAAAATGAGAATTAATGGGCGGGGTAGCCAAAATAAAAAGAATCTCTTGATGAGCGGGGGGTGGGGCGACGCAAAATGGCTTGTATGAGGCCGTCGCAAGCCTGGGCCCCTAAACTTAGTACCTGACAGCCCCCCCCCCCCTTAGGGGGGGCCCTGTGAGGCGGTATCAGCTCCTGCGACTCTATCACTTAGAAAACCCTGTATACCTTCATGAGACCAATAGTATTTCCCTCACTTTCTTGAGGTAGACGACATGTCGATATACACTCCCTTCCCTATATTTAACTTTCAAATTGCTTATATTCGAGTTATATACCTCGAGCGGTATAGGTTGGGCAGACCCTGCTGCCGCTACATCGTCTTCTACGATTTCGCATTCTGATAGATCACCATCAGGTCGCGATGAGAAAGTTCGACTCTATGTGCAACAAGAGGCCCCACGTGTACCTCCTCCTCGCTAATTTTAAGCAATTAAAACAATAGTACCTGTTTTTGGCCCTATTACAGTCCACACCCCATTCGATAAGGTGGTTGCAACAGCCTTGAAGATCGGTAGGAAAGTAAGGAAAACCCAGGTAGGTCGTTTTCATAAGCAACCATGCCGAGTTCAAAGTCAAAACATAAGGTAACCCGCAATCGTGAGTCGGAGATTGACAAGTTACCATCACATTAGGCTGTTGCGTCTGATACGGTCAAGTCCGTTTCAGGTACGTAGTATGGAGTTACCCAGTAACAATTAGAGCTTGGAAAAAACTGTTGCAGTGATGTAGTGTTACAATGGCGATCACTCCAGAAAAATACCATGACTGGCTTCGTTTCCAGCGATCGAACGTCATACGTAAATTGAGTAGAGAGAGCGACGCCTAACGTGGATATTTAGTGAAAGTCGCCGTAGTTTAACTTCAGAACATTTAGAATAAATACAAATAATATATTTCATTAATATTAATATTCTAATATTACGTAGTTAGCGAGTGATTGTGTTTGTGCTAGAGTTACACCCAACAATACCTCACAGAATGGCTTGTTTACAACCTTTTAGCAGCCATTTACCTTTAAACATTACGTAATTTACTAGATACATGATAATCTATTGTATTGTGCGTGAAAATAGTTATATTGCTCATATCGCCTAGAGCCGATTCTGGTATTGGCACATAACTACCTCGAAGCCGGAGTCTGCTAATAAGATGCTATGTCGCTTCAAAATAAAATGTTTGGAAACGGCCCCAAAATTAAATTTTTTTAATGTCGCCCGACGATATGTTGCCCGTTAGTATGAATTTTAGAAAGTTGTGGAGACATGTGGCTCGATAGCAAAGAATTTGGAAAGCGCACTGAAATTTTTAATTTCTGGTCTGCAGTAAAATTTGACTTTACCAAGAAATAAATGTTCGATTAAAAAGTACCTTCAAAACTGACTTTTGACACAAAAAATGCTATTATTGCAAAGGACGACTTTTAACATTATTAATAGTTATTTTCATCCGGTGCCAAGAGCTCTTTGGACTGGTACGGGATAGCGGTTATGCAAAGATTATTTCATGCCGGATGGCCAATTATTTATTTTTACCGAAATTATTGAAAATATAAAAAACCTAATTAAGTCAGTACGCGGATATTGTCAAAAGGGTCACTTGAAATCGATGCTAAATCAGATTATTCTAATTGAGTTATATACAGTCAATTCCTTTTGCAAAAAACAGGAAAGACTTCATTATAACTCATATATTGCAGTAAAAGCATTTTAAGTGATCAGTTCTGGTAAATGACAAAATCACTTTTGGAACTTATGGAGGTTGCCACAGGCGAACCAAAATTGTCATTGTGAATATATCATTTTCGTCAGCCACTAAACCTTTCAGCCTAAAGTCAAAATTGAAAAAGAAATATTTGGTACTTTTCCAAAAAATTAGGTCAAATTACAGCAGTTCGGTATTGAGTGCCACGGGAGGCTGTGCTCGGTCCAATATTATTCAGCATATATATATAAATAATCTACTTACTATTAGTACTTCTGGAGAGATTGTTTGCTTTGTTGACGACATATCTATCCTATACTGCTGTACACTGTTGACTCATAGGATGATGTTGATGATGATGATGATGGCCGGGCCTGGCTGAAACGGATTTCAGAAATGTTAAATTGTGGTTTGACTCGCGTTTGTTAACACTGTATGTATCAAAAACTAGATTCCTACCATCTGCTACGAGTACTGTGTCAGCCAACTTTAAGGCCATTCAAAATAAAATTTGAGATAACTCGCCCCTACAAATAAAATTGCGTATGTAGAACTACTACCATATATAATCCATGTCGTAACAAGGATTCACTGTTTACTATAAATACCTTGCAAGGTTTATAAATACAAAAAATCTAATGACATGTTACGCCTTACTGAAGAACCAACTTATGTATGGAATAATTGTTTGGAGTAGGACGTAAGACAATCATATAAAATGTTTAGAAATTAAACAGATCATAAATCATTTCTGTTTATTGGACCTCACTTATACAATAACTTACCTTTAGATCTAAAAATTTTGAACTCTACAAATAAAATATGAAAAATCAAAAAAGAGAATCTATCTAAGAAAATATTAATTTCAAATCTTTACTGACAAAATAACTATCAATAACTAGTCAATAATGAAAATCTAATTAAATATTAATAGTATAAATATACTATACAAACTACACTGATAAATGTTTACAAAAAGAACACAAATACACGTATATAAAAAAACAAACAAGAAGTTAAAATACAAAATGTTATACAATTAATTATTATTAATATTATTTTTTATTGCAGTTTTAAACCGCACTAAACTAGGTAAATCTCTGACATTTTTAGTTATATTATTATGTTCCTTAATTCCATTAATTAATAATGTCTTTTGCCCTTTTGTGGTTTTTCGGTGATCTATATTCATATTACTTTTCCGTCTCGTATTATAAGAATAAACATCTTTTATAAATTTAATTAAATCACACAAATAACTTGGAAACATATTATTGACAATTTCATAAATAAATAGTTTGTATATAAATAATGTAATTGACTGAAAAAATACATTTAACATTAAGTGAATAGCGATCGCATTTTAATATTGTTCGCATGCATTTATTTTGAGCGGTTTGAAGATCATTTTTCAAACTTCCATTTACTACTGAATGCAACAAAGTAGTGCAATTCATAAAATGTGGCAATGTAATGGTTTTATATATTGTAAATTTAGTGTAAGTTGAAGGATCTTTTCCTACTCTTTTTAGAAAATAATTTTTTTGCTGATTTTCTTTATTAAATATTCAACATGTTCCTTAAATGATAAATTCACTGTCTAATATCACTACTAGGTATTTATGTTGGCTTACAAATTCAATTTTTTCATTGCCTGTTATTGTCACTATAAGATTACTTCTGTTTTATATATATATATATATATATATATATATATATATATATATATATATATATATATATATATATATATATATATATATATATAAACTTGGTTTTTTGTTGAAATCACCATACATTTACATTTTGATGCATTTATTTTGAATTTTTTTATTTCAAAATACCTAGATAAATTATACAAATTTTCATTCAGTTCAGTTGATAATATATTGTGGTTTTCCCATTAATCGATAATAGTGCATCATCGGCAAATAAATGTAGTTTAAATTTTTTATTATTTTTATGCATATTTATCTCGAATAAAAACCGGCAAGGGACCCAACACACTACCTTGTGGAAGACCATAATTATCAACCATTTCTTCAGGACTTGTATCCCCTTTTTAAAAAGCTTTTATTTCACTTGCAATGTTTGTTTGTATGTTTGTATGTGTGTTTGGAGGTGGGAAGAAGTGGGGAAGAGATGGGAAAGGAGTGGGAAGAGGTGGGGGAGGGGTGGGAAGAGATGGGGAAGGGGTGGGAAAAGGTGGAAAAGGGGCGGGGATAAGTGGGAAAGGGGTGGGAAGAGATGGAGAAGGGGTGGAAAGAGATAGGTAAGAGGTGGGGAAGGCCTGGGATGAGGTAGGGGTGGGACGAGGGGTGGAACGAGGTGGGAATAGGGTGGGATGAGGTGGGGAAGGGGTGGGAAGAGGAGGGAAGTAGTGTTAGAGTGTGAGTGTGAGAAGACGGGAGAGGGAAGGGGTGGATGGCGGTGGCAAATGAAAAGGTTTTGTCTGTCTGTTTGTAAAATAAGTAGACTAAAAAGTAAAAAATACAATTATAAAAAAAAATATTTTTAAGAAAAAGCTTTTATTTGAAAAAACTACTGAAAAGTAAAAATGTTTGTTTTATTAACTATTTGTTTCCTATTTGACAAATATGATTCAAACTACTGTAATATCATTCCACTTACACCATATGAATTTGAATTAATTAGCAGTATATCCCCATTTACAGTTTCAAAAGCACGTTTCAAATTTAAAAAAGCCATAAATATCGTCTCACCCTATCAATAACTTCCCTCCAATTGGTTATTATAGCTTGAATAGCCGTTTCACATGATTCTTTTGACCGAAATCCTGATTGGTTTTTATAATATTTAATTTAATTTAAAATGATTAAGTATTTATTCATAAAGAACACATTCCAATACTTTATCCATTACAAGAGTCACATTTAATGGTCTGAACTCACAGGCTATTGAAGTATTTTTTATTTTAGAGATTGGATTTATTATTGTCACTTTTAATTGTTCAGGAATGACACCTTCATTCAATGATGTGTTAATAATATTTAGCACGACATGCCCCGAAACCATAAAAATATTTTTAAGCAGCTTTACATGCAAAATTGCATCAGGGGAACTTTTGTTTTCAAATTTAAAATTATTTTTTCAATTCTGCTAATGATATCATTTTAGAATCTTTTATTTCAGTGTAGTTTATTTCATTATTCTCTATAATAAAATCGGAATCGGGAATACTTTGAACTATCTCTTTTATACTATCCACAAAATATATATTAAAGTGTTCAGCAATATTTCTTTCTCCATTTTCTGTTCCATGTGGAAAAATTATTTCATCAGGAACTTCTGACTACATTTTGGTGTTTGCCAATGATTTTAAAATATACCTCATTTTCTTATTATCCCCCTTTTGGTTATCAATTTTATTTGCATAATATTGTTTTTTCTTTTTTCCTATTAATGTTGCAGCTTCATTCCTTTTTTGTTTACACACACTAAAAAAAATTTGTTTAGAGCAAACAAAAATTTTGTTGCGTATATACAAAGCAATTTCTTGGTTGATGTTAATAAATTTTTGTTGCTCCAAACAAAATTGTTTGAGGCAACAAAAATTTATTAACATCAACCAAAAAATTGCTTTGTATATACGCAACAAAATTTTTGTTTGCTCTAAACAAATTTTTTTTAGCGTGCATGCTATCCAGTATTCTGCTGTTTTCCCATGTTCATATTTTTTATATAATTGATCCCTTATTTTCATCTTCATAAAAATGTTTTATGTTGCCAGCAGTTTATTGGGTTTTTATATTTAATTATTATGAAAATAAACATAATAAACACGCCGCACATATTAAACAGAACAGGAAAGTAGGTATGTGTGATTTAAAATTGTTTTTTGTATTTGCTAGATATGAATTACATGTTTTTGTAAGAACTATTACCATTTTTAGGTTAAAGTTACTACCAAAAATACATTGTAGCTGGCAATGATGAATATTTCACGATTTCGTTGTTTTTCTGAATGTTTCAGTAGGTGTTTGCAATATAATATTATGTCTATATGAGAGACACAAATAATACGATAAAAATGAACAACACTTATCTGTGATACCTGATGGTTGCCGTTTATTACTTCTCTTTTTTTCTTTTCCCGTTTTGATTTATTTTATTACGTTACATTAAAAACACTATGGAGTTCTGGATTATATACATATACATCAATTACTAACTAATATTTCTTATTTATCTCAAGATAGCTAAACGCATTTACCGAGATATGTATTACTTTTCAAACACGTCACCCATGTAAATAAAATTATTTTACAGTTCTCTGTCTCCATCACAACCAGATGTGGGTTGTCAGAGAATTACAAAGATTAAAAATTAATATTTTGATTAGATAATTATTTTGTATAGTCGAGTAAACTTTAACTTGGCGGGTCCAAAGGTCGCTTCATCATATAAACTAAGAAGATCAGACATACGCGACTAGTTTCTCTCTGCGTCATTGCAATGGCTCTGTGCGCATCGATATCAAATCATATGTTGCCAACTCATACACACGCCAAGTTAAAGTTTACTCGACTATAAATAAATTCTTTGTACCGTTTCTTAATTTCTAGCATAACCAGAAATAGGTTATCAAAAGAAACCAAAGATTTGAAATTTTTATTTTTTTGAATTTTTTTTTTTCATATATTATTCTTTTTGCTGTTTACGATATCCTATAAAAAAATAATCTTTAACCAAAATGACAATAAATAAATACGTACTGCAATCGCCACGAGTGTTGGCGAGCAAAGGGGAATCTCTATGTAGAGTGGTATAGATAGGTCCAGCGCACGCACCGCATGATTCGTGTTGTACACTGATAAATTATTATAGGAAGTGGACTCGCAGTTGTCCGATAGGCCGCTACGTTCTCCCACAATCCCTGCCGCTCGCCAAGATCCGTGGCGAGTACAGTAGATCGCTCTTTTTCTTACATTTTTCTTATTTGTAATATATGTTTACGTTTAAATTTTATGTATTTATATTTTATGTCTATATTTTGATCTACTTGATTATAAACTTAGTGTCCGCCAAAAAGTCTGCACCATAATGGAAACTGTTGTTATTGACTTCCTGAAAAATTTTATTTTTGGTAAAAGTTAGTGCATGTTTTCAAACGAAAAAGGGGCTGCACGTGTGTGTGTTAGTACTGGCGCTTAGGTCGGAAAATTAATTTTTTTGAAATTGTCTCAAGAGTAAACTACCTTTATTTTTAAGGATATCGAAAAATGTTATTGAAAGTTACTTATAATGCGAAGTAATATCCAGGTTAAAATTTGGCTGTTCTATTTTAAAAATAAAAATTTTCCACTTTTTTATGCATCTCTCTCTATCAATATCATACAGTGAAGTCCATAAATAACGAACAAATTCATTTAACGATTTTAAAGTAAAATCTTGAACAAGTTAATTTTTGATTCTAAAATGACGTTATTTGAGCAGAATTTTATACCTCCACCGTCACCCCCTAGAGTGACAGCTACTCCTTAAAATTTTTAAATGGAAGGAGGGTGTGTGTGGTATCTCATTTGAAAGGGTTTTTAATTCTCTATTCAGCAATATAGGAATTTTTGAATTTCTATAATTTTTTTAGTGAAAAATATTACATTTTTAATATTACTAAATTTTATCGTAAACAAAGGGTCTCGCCGGTTAAGTATATGGAATTGGGCCAAGCTGCTTATTGGGCTATTCATTCACATGAATGTTGTTTATGACTAGAATGCTCAATAAAATATGTAATAAACTTCTATCCCCTATATTACCAAAGTTTAAAATTATTTTTTTCAGAACTATTGAAGATAATTAAATGAAATTCATAGGAGACGTTGATATAAAATAGCTTCATATTTTACATTTTTGTTACGTTCCCATTATGCCATTTAGTATATTAAAAAATAATGTAATTTTTGAGTTTTTATGTCAGTGACACCTACCAAATAAATCTATAATATTTAACACTAACATAATGGTCGTGTGTAAAAATTACTTCAAGGTCAGATTGATGGAAGATGCTTAAAAATATAAACCTAGTTAATTAGCATAGGCACAAAAAAAAATTAAGTGCGAAGACCTAGACCACTTAATTTCTACTGATTTGGTAGCTAATAATCGAAAACATATACTACTACTTTTAGCTCGCCTCTCAATTATTTTTTATTGCTTAAGAAGATTAGGTCATTTTAATGAATTCACAGTAATATCTCCTCAGGAAGGGACACTAGCGAAAAATGTTTCAAATGAAAGTTGTGGGGTGGGGCCAACTTTTGAATTTTTAATGGAACTCTCCTTTTTTTATCGCGTATTCTGATTCTACGAAAAAAATTACATAACTCTTATACTAAACATTTTTTTCTCCCTCCCACTCTGATTAGCCGGGATGGGGGTGTAACTTTTGAATTTTCAAAAATCTGCAGGCAAACATCTCTGAACTAGGGCATTTTTAGGAAAAATCTGCTCATCAGGGTAGGGGAGAGAAAACATGTTTGGTACAAAAGTTATCTAATTTCTGCTCGACAGGGGTGGGGTGTGGAAAACTGTTCTGTCCAAAAGATGTCTCCCTCTGAACGGAACAACTTTTGTCTTAAACATTTTTCGCTAATGTCCCTTCCTGAGGAGATATTACTGTGGACTGATTAAAATGACCTAACCATATTGTCGAATAAAATCAATACTTGTCGAGATACTTGTTAAACAAAAAAAAATTAAGAGCCAAGCTAAAAGTAGTAGTATATTTTTTTGATGATTAGCATCCAAATGAGTAGGAACTCAGTGGTCTAGGACTTCGCCCTTTTTTTTTGTGTGTGTGCTTGTGTTATTGTTCATTGCCTAGGTTTATATTTTTTTAAGCACCTTCCACCAATCTGACCTTGCAGTAATTTTTAGACACAATAATGTTGGTGTTAAATAATATAGATTTTATTAGTAGGTGTCACTCAAGGGGTTGATTTAAAAACAGCACCTTCAAAAATTAAATTATTTTTTTAATATACTAAATGACATTATAGGAATGTAAAATATAAAGCTATTTTATATCAACGACTCCTATAAATTGCATTTAATTATCTTCAATAGTTCTGAAAAAAAATAATTTTAAAGTTGTTTAAAACTCCCATAACTCTGGTAATATAGGGGATATAGGTTTATCATATATTTTATTGAGCATTCTTGGTCATACGCAACATTCATGTGAATAAATAGCCCAATAGTTAAAGCGGGCGGTATAAAATTTTGCTCAAATAGTGTTATTTTAGAATTAAAAATCGACGTGTTTCAGGATTTTACTTAAAAATCGTAAATTACGTAGAAAATGAACTTATCCGTTACTTATGGACCTCACTGTAGAATGAGCTGTTCAGATTTGTAGTTGATTTAATTACCTCATATTCAAATGTGTTTTTGTTAGAGATTATTATTACGTTTAGGTAAACTGGGCATATTTTTACATAGATACCATCTGCGAATTGGATTTTTTTATTTAAAAAAGCTGAGGTGCTTTAAAACGAGTTTTAAGTAGATATCACTAGAAGTACTGAACAGATAGCCAGCGGCAAATGTTCTCGTTTTTTTTGCGTTTGCACATAATTAAAAAAAAATAAACATTAGTAATGAAAAATCTGTGAGTAGCTTCAATTAAAAAAAAGACCGTCAAAATCGCTGGCTGATTGGGAGAAAAAAGCGCCCCTTATTTTATAGACTAGTTCACAAGTTCAAACACGTGTTAATTCTTGATAAAGCTCATAAAAATATGAATGAGGGCTCATTGAATTCAGAATGACGTCTAGAAACATGTGCAAAAGTTTCAAACCCGGACATAAACAGTTGCAAAAGTTATAAACAAATTAAGATTGAAAAAATAACAAGTTTCGTTTTTTGCAAATAACTCGAAAACTATTAATATTTAAGAAATTTTAAAGAGGGATTCTTAAAGAGGAAGAAATTTCCAATATAAAAGTCCCGACTCTCGGAACTGTACCTCTATTATTAATAATTTTAATTTAATGTTGAAAATAGGGCTTCGCGCGGCGGACGCTAATCCGTTACGATGCTCTGAAACCGACCGTAACAAGTAAAAAAGTTTTTTATGTTATTAAATATTAATTTAAAAATTTAAAAAAATTATGGTATTATTTACAATTTTTTTTAGAGTTTGCGTTTATATTTCAAATAGCACTAAAAATTTAAAGTTTATGTAGTCTTATAGTATTTTTTAATATAAAAACAGTAATAATTAAAATGAATTAAAAAAAAATTTTCAATCTCTTTTTCCTTTTTTATTTTTTGATAACAATTAAAAACATGGCAATGTCATAATCTCTTAAAGTATAGTTGATATAGATAGATAGATGTTTATTTCACTACGTTATATACATATCATACATTTGTAGCAAGTCAACAATACTGATATTTCAGTTGAGTAAGCTTAAAATTAAAAACATGGTTTGCTAGACAAAACACTTTTAACATAGGCATATACTAAAAAGGATTTTTTTTACATACAAAGAATAATGTAAATTACATAAAAACAAATAGACGAATACTACATTTACAGTCAGCAGTTTACACAATAGTCACTAGTTCATAATAATATTAAAATGGTTTAAAATCTGTGAGTATCCGCCACACTAACATAGAGTATATAAGTTGATATCAAGTTCAGTGCCCATAAAGTCTCCACGAAGCGAAATCATTTTAGTGGCTTTTGTTTAACAATTATCCGACTTGAAATGTAAACGCAAACTCTAAAAAAAATTGTTAATTAACAATGGGTTCATTTGATGAAAAATCGGTGATTTTTTTCCTTTAAGTGTCTAAATAATACCAAAATCTTTTTAAATTTTTAAATTAATATTTAATAACAAAAAATATTTTTTTTTACTTGCTACGGCCGGTTTCAAAGCATTGTAACGCCTTAGGTGAGACGTTCGGTGGGTATGGGAGCGGACCTATACGAGATCACCGAGTGCAGCAACGTAGCGCGCGGTGAGGATGTAGAAGAACGCACTACCGGGCGTCAAAATGACGCGACACCAATTTATTTCTCAGGGGGCGCCAGTCGCGTATTACCCCGTTCTTCTACCTCCCAGGCGGGTTCGAGATAAGATGACTTCGGTAGCCGAAAAGCGGGACCAAGGCTGCACTACCACAGATCGGAAACTACGCTCTCTCTGGACCCGAATTCCCTCGTTAGGGGTTTAGGCACCTCTTAATTTCCTGAATTTTTGCATAAAAAAAATCCCAACCGAAGAATTTCTCTGCGGAGGGATTAGTTTTGGTACGCGAAAATCGCGTTTTGGTCCATTAATAACGGAATATATTTCTCAAAAAACGCATAAAAAAATCCCTATCGAACCTCCGTAAAACAACCAGAAGGTCGAACGTTAATGCGAATTAACTCGACACATCCGGTTTTCTATACGAAAGTTCCAGGGATTATAGACCGTCAACAGGCCTCAAGATCAATTAAGAAATATTAGTTCAAAGAATCCGTTTATTTAACAGAATTGGTTATACAAAATTCTCAAGAAAGAATCGTGCCTTCCCCAATCAAGGTAGTGACTTTCAGACCATACAAGCGAGAGCGCTCGCGCTAACGATCGATTAGGTAGAAAAGATTCATACGTACCTTCTCAGAATCAAAATGCGAGCTTTTAGAATCATTTCAGACTCTGGGTAAATGAATAATTAAGGCTGACTGAAATTAACTTAAAAAAGTTTTACTAAATGAATTTAGTTTCGCTAGAGACTACCTAGCTTTAAAGTTCTTGTATCGTGGAGATTCACGTACTCAAACACATTCAGAGGACTTATTACTGCATAAGTTGAGTGGCGTTCGATCAGTCCACGACTTACTAACCCTTATCACAGTCGATTAATAATATCGATTTGGCAGCGTCTCACCTTCGAGCGACTATTAGGCAAAATTGAATTTTTGGATTTTTATGCACAAGGCGTTTTCCTCTATAACTTTGTCATTTGAAAAGCCCCGTTATTGGCTTTTCTACCATCGCTTTGTCTGGACTACTCAACGCGCTCGGCCAAATTGCGAGCCGCTGGGTCAATCCAAACTCTTTCCATGCGAGAAACCGGCCTTGTACATGTGCATTGATTTTTATCAATTTTTGCTTATCGGCACTACGCCGGCTTTGACAAAATCTTCTATTTTGCCTTTTGGATGCAGTGCATCGTTAAAATTTTATGCTCATACTTTAGAATTGGGCTTTCAATGATCGTACCTCAAAGGTCAATGTCTTTGGTTGAGGAATAAAAAAATAAAAAATAATTTAAAGTATATTTTCGTGGTACTTTTTAAACTGACTTCGTGGTACTTTTGAAAAATCCAGTTTAAGACCAATTTTAGCGTACTTTTGAAAAATCGATTTTCGAGCCAAATTTCAAGGTACTTTTGAAAAACTAATCTGCGGGTGAAATTTTGGCGTACTTTTGAAAAATCGATTTTCAAGCCAAATTTCAAGGTACTTTTGAAAAGTTAATCCGCGGGTGAAATTTTGGCGTACTTTTGAAAAATTGATTTTCAAGCCAAATTTCAAGGTACTTTTGAAAAGTTAATCTGCGGGTGAAATTTTGGCGTACTTTTGAAAAATCGATCTTCAAGCCAAATTTCAACGCAGTTTTGAAAAATTAGTCTGCAAGTGAAACTTTGGCGTACTTTCGATAAATCGATTCTTGGGCCAAATTTTGACGCCCTTCCAAAAATATTATTTTTCAAAGTCCAATTTATGGTACCTTTGAAAAAGTATATTATTCATAAATCTTTGTCATTATATACTTCTACTCTGATATTCTGAACCAAAAACATTTTTCCTAAGTGAAAATTCGGTGTTTCTTCGAATTTTCGCCTGGTCATTTCCAACGCCTTATAGAACCCAAAACGGTCCTTGTGGACTGATCTGCGCCTCTGCAGACTCCCGAAAATGTCTTTAAATGAAATTTTTGCCTAAGTCGAATTTTGATTGTCTTCAACTTAGGACGATTTTGGAGAGTTCTACAACACTCCCCTCCTTTGGTTGAATCTTTTCTACTCATCGATTGCCTTTAATTTCCATATTCACTTGTATGTCTGTATGCCTTCATTTGACGGTCTGACCTATGGTACAGATGTTTTAAAAATAACGGCCTTAATTGGGGCAGACGGCTGATTCGCCTATCTAACTTAAAATAAATACATTTTTTTAAACAATACGACAAGTTGATACAACATTTTTATCAACTTAATTACACCCGCGTCGAGGTGCGAAGCGAAGCGAAGCGTAGCACAATTTTGATTAGCGTCCACTCTCACTAACTCGTTGCACTCGCTTTTTTGCCCTGGTCTCGCTCTTGCTTAACTTCGGTCCTTTCTAGAAGAGGCTGTCTATATCTCCATGCCGCAGCTTGGACGGTCCTCGCCTTTGAGTTCCAGACTTCACCATGCCGCGCCCTTGCGACAGGCTGGGTCATCTTTCCATTTTTGCACATGGAAAATGCAGTTCTGCAACTAGATTGACTTTTTAGCAAGTCGTCGACTGGAACGCGTCGACTAACAAACACAATGTGTTGTTTTTAATGAAATATTTTTCTAACATGAATTTTGTTAACTTATAATGGTTAGAAATTGGTTCTTCGTAAGGTAGATTGAATCGGCTTACGATACTCGTGCGGTCATCACTACTTTGTGAAAAAAAGTATAAAAAAAAATTGAAGCGTCTTCTTGAGTGAAGAACGGCTTCTGAAACTCGTCTCGTAGTTTCTCCTTCGTAAGGTAGATTAAATCGGCTTACGATACTCGTGCGGTCATCACGACTTGTGAAAAAAGTATAAAATAAAAAAAAAATTGAAGCGTCTTCTTGAGCGAAGGACGGCTTCTGAAACTCGTCTCGTAGTTTCTACTTCGTAAGGTAGATTAAATCGGCTTACGATACTCGTGCGGTCATCACGACTTGTGAAAAAAGTATAAAAAAAAAAAAATTGAAGCGTCTTCTTGAGCGAAGAACGGCTTCTGAAACTCGTAGTTTCCATTTGGGGTATACGTTAATTTTGTTGACTTAAAATGATTAAAATTGAAGTTGTCTTCTTGCATAAGAAAAACAGCTTCCGAAACTCGTACTGATTCGTACTTATGCCTACGTCCATTACTCGAACTTGGCGGCTCTCGCTCTTGAGAAGCTAGGCTTACCGGATCGCGCTCTTGCGTCGGGTTCGCCGTCTTTCCATGTCTGCTCATGGGGTAGACTTTAAATTTTCGATTCGACCGCATACAGGTCAAAATCGCTACTTAGAATTTTGAGAAAAAATATAAAAAAAAAGCGAAAACGGCTATTAGCCGTGGTCGACCTCAGAAATATCTAGAGGTGACTCTTCTATATCTGGCTCATCTCGAGCATCTTCGGGATCTCGACTTATTACATCCGGCTCATCTTGAGCACTTGCGGGAACATTGATTTGAACTAGTGTGGTATCGCTACGTCGCTCTGACCTGGGCGCGATCTCATTGTCTGATGAGGAAGCGTCGTCACTAAGATGAGTTTCATCCGGACTATCTTCTGATTCTTCAGACAATTCCAATTCAACATCGGGGTCTCCCTTAGGTGCCGGCCTGATGGCATCGACATGTAACCTCGTCGAAGTTACCCCCTTGTGAATGAGGTAAACTTCATTGGACAATCTCTTTAAAACCTTGTGTGGCCCACTCCACGATGGTGTGAAGGTATGATCCTTCCTGATCCTTTTAGTCATTACCATATCTCCCACTTTATATACGATCGGCGTTACCGCCACTTTGGGCGCGTAACGCCATTGGTAATTTGTTTGATTTTTACGAATCTCCTTGACTCTTTCAAGGCGGGGAACGTCCGCTTGATTACGACGCTCTTGTCTATAAGCGAACATATTCCAATCACCAATCTGCGGTAATTCATAGCCGAGTACTACGAAACTGGGCGTATGCCCCGTAGCGGCGTTTTTTCTTGTTCTCAAGATATATGCCATCTGACTAACATGTCGATCCCACTCGTCGTTGGGTGAACCATATAATAAGGTTTTTAAGATCTTCTTAGCTTCTTGCACCCTCCTTTCTATTGGATTGGCCTGTTGGTGGTAAGCTGCTGTGAAGAATCTTTCAATATTGTTACGTGTACAGAACGTATCGTAAAAGCCGGAATTGAAGTGGCCTCCCTGGTCGGAAATGATGACCCTCGGAACGCCATATCTCGCCACTAGTTCCTCTTCGATAAATTGTGCTATTGTTTTTCCACTGACTTGGGTGAACGCCTTGGCTTCGACCCACTTACTAAATACATCCTCTACCATTAATATATATCGGTTATCTGCATCTTTGGTTCGCTGAAGTGGTCCGATTACATCGACGCTTAAAACTTCGAACGGATGCGATGGAGCATGGCTTCTGAGAGGAGCCTTCGGTTGTGACTGTCTGCTTTTTACGGAATTACAAATAATGCACTCATTTAAATATTTGTTAACTAGTCTCGACAAATTATTAAAATAATAGCGGCCCGAGATGATTCTAACAGTTTCATCGCGGCCGGGGTGACCTACTTCCGGTCGGTCGTGAAAATGAGATATTACTCTCATGACCATACGTTTTGGTACGTATAATTTTTCTTTAACATTTTCGCCTCTTGTCCAAAGTGTGCCGCCTATCACTTGTCTTGTATTGACGAATTTCACCTCTGCCTCGGTTTTATCTGCTTGTCGCACTAGAGTATTCCATCGTTCGATTTGGTCTTGGATATCTCTGGAGTGCGTTTGCGCTTCTCTGACCTGATCGTTTAATTCCAATGTGGTAATCACTGATATTCGTTCCTTGTACGAGAATTTTGGTGGGTACATTCTCTCCTCTTCGTCGTCTGCTTCGACGTTTGGGCCTTGAGGATTTCTGCTCAAATAGTCTGCCAATATATTTTCCTTGCCGGGACAATGTTCTATTGTGAAGCTGTATTCCTGAAGTAATAATGACCAACGTGTAAATTTCGTTTCTCGTCCTTATGCTTATTTAACCATAGTAAAGCTCGATTGTCGGTTTTGACTATAAATGGACGGTCTGCCAAATATATTTTGTATTTCCTTATATAATTAACGACGCTCAAACATTCCAATTCATTGATATGGTATTTTCTCTCCGTCGGAGATAACGTATTACTAGCATAAGAGACGATGTGCTTCTGGTCATTATCCCCCAATTGATATAATACTGCAGATAATCCTATTAAGGATGCGTCCGTCTGCAGTATGAACATTTTATTGAAATCTGGCCGGTGCAGTCCTAGAGGTTTATTCAATACTTCTTTTAGTAAAATAAAAGCTTCTTGGGCTTCCGGATTCCACTTGAAGCGCCAGTCTTTCGAGAGTAGTCGGGTCAAGGGCTTTGTAATTATTGCAACATTAGGGATATATTCACGTACCCAATTACATAAACCAAGGAAACTCTGAAGCTGGCGCCTCGTCGTAGGGGCGGATAATTTTGTATCTGTAATATGTGTGTTTTTCTAATGGTTGAGTGGTGTTGGCATTTATTTGATGCCCGAGATAGGTTATGCTTGACGTGGCTACTACACATTTTTCCGGTGACACCTTTAAATTATGCAAACGCAGGCGTTCAAAGACGGCTCTCAGATGGTTTACATGCTGTTCTATATTTTCACTGTAGATGATAATATCATCGAGATATACTTTGCAGAAATGATGCAAGTAGCCGGTCAATACGTCTCTTGCCATAAATTTTTGGAATGTACATGGAGCGGTCTTCAATCCGAAAGGCATCACGTTAAATCGGTAAGATGCTCCATCTAATGTTGTAAACGTAGAATAGTTTTTTGACGACTCCTCAAGAGGGATTTGCCAATATCTGCTCTTGAGGTCCAACACCGTAAATATGTTGGCGTTTCCTAGATCCTTTATACTCTCGTATATCTTTGGTAAGACGGATGCTTCGTCTTCCGTTACTTCATTTAAGTGACGATAATCAATGCAGAAGCGAGGCTTCTTGCCGGGCCTTTCAATTATAATGGGAGGCGAACTGTACTGAGCGGTACTCGGTTCTATGACCCCGGCTTTCAGCATCTCTTCAATTTGATCGTACATAACTTTTTTCTTAGAAGGAGACATGGGGTAGGGTTTGATATTGAACGGGCGGTCGTCTTTAACTTTTATTTTATGTTTCGTTGTCACCGTGGTAGCTTGGGTAGGCACCGCGGTGAACAATTCAGCGAATTCCTCGAATAGAGGTTTTAAATTATCGTTTCCGATGATCAGTTCTTCGGGAAGCCGGCATTGCTTCCTTGCTTGATGTGCCGCTTGATTCCAGAAGACGGTTATTCGCTCTTCGGTGCCGACGTAGACACATTTACGTTGATAATCGAATACGACATTGTGAGCATATAAAAACGGGGCTCCCAGAATGAGCTCTTCATTTAAATTTTGAATGACCTGAAATGTGGTCTGAAAGGGTACATCTAGTACATTAACGTTTATGTCGTAGTCCCGAGGGATTCTACTAAACCATCGCCACAAGCCATAACAAAAGTTTGGGGAGCTGTAAGTTGATCATGTCGTTCAAAAATTTCGGTTGGATAATATTCCTTGTCGAACCTGTATCCAATAAAGCGTTAACCGCTCGATTATTAATTATAATCTTAATGCGAGGCAGAGGGAAAGCGTCGTTGGTTTGATTGATAGATTCTAATGTAGTGAATCGGTGGGGAGATAGGTTGACTTCTTGATCCTTAAACAGGTAATTAAGGTCAGGAAGGTCATCGAAGTTTTTTAATTTAAACTTCTTGCTTCGGAGCTTCCTCGAGGGTCGCTTCGAGCCTGCTGGGGCCTGGTAGGCGGGCTGGTACAGTTCGGCCTGGGCCATCGCCTCTGACCCCCGCTTGGTTTCCCGTATTCATATTACGATAGGGATTGTTTGGGCATTCCGCATGAAAATGCCACTGCTCTGTTGGGCAATATCTGCAAGGGCGATACGGGACTCGGGAGTTCCTTACGTCTCCAGTACCCCTTCTCGGTATATCCCCTCTAGGCAGCGAGGAAATATTATTTGCAAAATGCACCCTTGGTGCTGGCGGATTA